>CAXKWD010000005.1:21533343-22733343 GCA_964059195.1 Ectobius pallidus
AGTAGGCCTCCTTTAAAAGTTCTTCCCAAAGAAAAGGTATTGGTGAATGTGTAATAAAAACAGTGTCAAATGAAAAAAGTATATTTCACGAGGCTGCTTTTACATTATATAATTATTCATCCTAACTAATAACAAATGATTACAGAATATAATCTAAAGAATTAGAAGAGGTCTATCACCTTTTAAAGTCAGAAAACTTGAATGTTTTTATTTTTTATCATATGGTACCGGTATATAAAATGCTAATTCTGCAACAATTTTCAAACCCCCTCCAGAAATTTCAAAGACACACTTTCTGTCTTAACCCCCCTTGTGGACATTCTGAATTAACATTTCAGGCTTTTTTGAAATAAGGGAAAATGAAAACAAATTTCTAGAATAGGCCTATAATACTGGCATAGGATTTTTAAACTTTCTTTTAATGATGCATTATGATAGATAATAAATTCTCCTTAAATAGAGTCTTATTTTGCTTTCCTTTCCCATGTTAGATGGTTTTAATCCACTGAATTTACAATTTATTCTACTCTAAATCCCCGAGAACAGAAAATATTTCCATTTAAGACAAATTTCCGTTGAATAAAGGGTCCATTTAGAGCAAGTATTGCTGTATTATATAGCCTAGTACTGATATCCCAATTTGTTACATTAAGTTATATTAAGTTTTTTCCTAGAACCCACTAGGTAAGCGCAGTGGCTCATATCGGCAACTTAGATATTTTAGTAAGTCCGCTTTTTTTCCCCTAGGCCTACCTGTACACATATAGGCTAACCGCCTACAACCATCAATATAAGAGCCGTTCAGTAGATATACTCTATGTCCATTTAAGTCCCTTTTGACAATGATAATATTTTATTTTTTCAAAATGCACTATAATCATAGGAAAAAGCAGCCTATAATCAGTGCCCTGAATTTATTGTATTGTTTTTAGTGCATTTTTTGAAAAAAGGCTATCATGTTTGGTCCTTGTTTCAAATTAAAGTACCAGCACTCACATTCCTTTAAACTTCTCTCCTGTAAACATGTAGTTTTATCGCTTATGTCTGTTCGTCTTTTAAGCAGTGATACATGAGGAACAATACAGTTGACATTATTGACAGCGTTAGTTTGTTTCCCCTCGTCTTTGGAATTAAAAGAGGCCGAAGGAGGTTATGTTTCATTGTGAGGGTATTTAGCTATGAAGGATTACTGTAGTTACTTGGGAGTACTTGGAACACATGTTAAGTTAAGTACACACTTTTTCTTCTTGTAGATGCCTTGGTGTTTGGAGGAATGCTCACATACATTGCTGGCTTAATGCTGATGATGTCATTTGCTAGGTAAGTTTGCTCTTTACCAAAGTGTAGTTCCAGACAGAATAGTTTAAGAGGTTAGTGATAGTATGATTTAATATGATTTATTGTAATATGATAATATGATTTATATGATGATAATTTCAAATATGATTTATTTAATATGATAGTGTTTACTCTTCTGTTGTTCGGAGAAAAGGAAATAAATTCCATGTTGAAAATCCCCAAAAAATCCCACTCCCAGATTGCACGGATTAAATCCAAGAAGTCCCGATTGTACTTGACAGCTAATGCCTCATCCACTTGGTGACTAGAGTAAATGATTAGCAGAAAAATGTTATTGGCTATGGTAGAAACCACAGTCCTGGTGTTTCAAGAAAGCGAGTATGCAGTATGCTTACTTTTTTTAATGAAACTCAGAAGATTGAATTTTTTCATGTAAGTAGGTATTGGTATTTGTTTGCCTCAGATAATCAAAAAGGACATTGAATTGTGGAGAATTAAAGAATCAACCCCTTTAGTAAGTTATTAACATCACAACTCAACATGTATGCTTCAACATAAAAGGCATTGAAATAACAACAAAAAATAACACATTACATTGTCTATCCTTGATATGTCTCGGTATACAGTACACGGCTGTATTGCAATAACATTCAGTTGTCTTAGCCTCAATGAAAGTCCCGTAATTTGAGAGGCAAGACTAAAACCTAAGTTTGTTGGGAACATTTTTTCAAATAAAAGTTTTAGCTCTTGGAATAATATTTAATAATACATAATAAATACATTTATTTTATGTATATTATAAGGCTACAATTCCTGTAAACAATTTAAACCATTAAAGCCATTTTTGAGAAAATTAAGAAAAATAAAATTATCTTCATTTAAGTAGTTGTGAAAATGTGAAAATGAAAAGAAAGTAGTTGCCATGCTTTGTGTCTTATTCCCGAAAGATGCACAGCCCACATAAAATCTTTTCTTTTACCTTAAGCATGGGCAATACACCTTTCTTACTTTACATTCTGTTATAGAATAAGTGTCATAGGTGGAACTATGAGGTGCCCCCTTTCTGAACAAAAATCAATAAAATATTTTAAAATTAGACCTTAAAGCAGTCACATGTCTTCACAGTAAAGAACAGTTGGCATTGTGCTGGCGGGGATAGGCAATTCCTATCTCCACAGTTCACAGGTAGGCTGGCTGCTCACTCACTTAAAGATTAGCCTAAGTTTAACTTTCAAAATTTAATATTCACATACCGTAATAAAATTAATAATTTGTTATCTATTTAAAAGTGGCAATCTTGTTTTAAACATTTTCTTCAAACACCATAGCGAGCGTTGGTTCACGTTACATCCTCTTCCATCTATACCCTTTCTCTACCAATAGGCAGGAGTGATTCAAAATATTGAGAAGATAAAACGATTCACTGAATTAACGCTTTTCAGGACTGAGAAGACTTTCGATACACAGAGGTTTCGATTACATTAATTTCTTTAACTGAATCATGATTCCTTCATTAAGTAGCCTACAGTGATTTGTTCATTATGATCGATTCATTCACAATTTGCTGCTCGTTCATGATTATCAAAACCTATAAAAGTAAGAATTGGTTTCTATTCTGTATTGATAAGTGAAATTAAATTAATAATTACATTTGCAAGGAAATGGATCGTGCTGTAGTGAAATTGGGTAAGGATGCCTACTATTGTAATAAAGGCTAAGGAAGTAGTCTACATTTCTCCCCCTCCCCCAAACTCTGCTCATTAGGTTTAATACTGGCACACCCTAATGAATAGTTCTGGGTATACCTATGATAAGGAGTACATATTCAGTTGTTTTAGCTTGATAGAAAGATTTTTCACCAGGCAAGACTGAGTTTTTGTCAATGGTGGCAGCTCAACCATTCAGTGAATCACACACGAAAAGGAGTCAGTTTCCTGCAACGCTGCCAGATATTGCATTAATCTCATTGTACTACTAGTGTTCACAGTGTAAAGATCCATAAGATAAGTATGGTGCCCTGGGATCGTCTGTTAAGAATTAGCAGTTTGGCAATATTGAACTGCCCTTTTCGCGTAATAGCTGTGTGTTCATATATATACACCTGTCTTGCCTGCAAAACTTATACCGCGTTAATGAAGTTAACTGAAGTGATTCGAATGTGTGATTACTCGAGAACTCATGTTCACTTCATGCTTCTCCCAGGATTAAATCATTTTAATCATAATTCGAATACTTCCTATACAGTTCTTGACATCTCAAGAACTTTAAGAATTGAATACTGTAATTCTGATTTTTTCATTCTAGAACTTTCATCACTAGAATTAATAGTTTTATATGCAGTGCCATATTAATTAAATGCAGATTTGCGTTTAGCATCCATTAGCATTAAACTGGTTGCTATAAAACTTTCTTTATTACCTATTATATTTAGTTACTTGTGAAAGAAGGTTGTCTAGTGCATCACAATCATCATAATGATTACTTCCTGCTTTGCGTGTGTGAAATTCTGGTCACCCTATCACCAGGATGCTAAATAACGATTAATGAAAACTGCTTTTACTTGTTAATAAGCCCTCCTGTGTATAGGCTCCACCCTAATTTAAAGGATCCGTTTTTGCTATGACTGTCATATGAAAATACAATTCTACATTTATAGATTACAAATTCATTTCACCTATCTGTTAAAATTAGTCCTTAAATAATAATTTTCAATAATTTGCACCTGCAAATCAGTTAAAGACCAGGAGGAGGAGCAAGCATTGTAGTGCACTTCTGTCAAGTCAGAAAGGTCAGCAGGTCTGCAGTCTACTCACCTGCCTAGTAGAATACCACCTGCCAACCTCTTTGGCTCCTTCAATAAAGCAGTGCACCACATTGTTGACTGCTACATTACTCTCTGAAGTATGGGCCCCACTCATGTTTTTTACAGAAAAAATTGGCAAAAAATGTGAGACTTATACAAGTAAATATGACAATAAGACAAGTTGATGATATTGATAATAATACACCAGGTTATGATTTAGACAAAACAGTTAACTCTGTTTTTCTTTCCACAGCCCATATTGGATTCAATCATATCAAGAAACCTTCAGTGACTTCAAGCATATGGGATTGTGGGAGTACTGCTTTGATCAATTCCGGTACCCATACTATCAGTTTGACAAACTGTTTGATGGATGTCATTACATTTTTAGTCAAGAATATTATGTTATTCGTGAATGGCTTTTACCAGGTAAGTAGGAAACCTTGTATGTGTGTATGTTCATCTTTTATATCACGCTAATAAATGACCAAACAAAAGTTCCAAGCAGTGGCGGCTCGTGAGGTTCCACAGGGGTGGGTCACATACAAATATCAACCAAAAATGTTAGGGTTTTCCTCCTAAGTGTAAGTTCTGTTTCATTTTTTTGTATAACATTACTATTCTTCAGGATATTGCCAAGTGTCGCGGTATAGTTCATGAGACCTTCCGAAAACACCTGGGTTATCAGAACTCGCTGTCTCATTATGCCCACGCAAGGCCAATTCAAATTCCCCGCAAAATTTAATGGCATCAAGAATGCGTGACGAACTATATGTTTTTGTCAACAAGATCATTATGCTTACGGACACATGTTCTATACCCATCATCAAGTTGCACCCTGATATCAGCCTTCCCTAAGACAGCGAGACTCATTTCATTGCCTAAATGGAGTTTTGACAAACTGAGCTTCTTACATCTATCGGGCAAATGTTCACCAGTTTTTAGTCCATGCATCTTCTCCACCGAATAGAATATGCAAAATACAGAATATTGCATTAGTTTTCGGACACCCGCACACCCACTTCCACTTTTTATATATGGTACATTTTTATTGAAATTCCTCTTGTACACTCTGTTTTTGCCTTCATATGTTAGATTTATCGTAAGCTCTGTTCTAGGCCGTCCTAATTCTTTGGCTAATAACCGCTCCTCGAAATTTAGAATTTTATTTTGTAAGCATCTTATCTCATTCATTTCACCATCACTATATAAAAAATACTTTACTAAATAAGGAAAAATTCAGAAGCACGCACTAACACTCAACATGAGAAAACTTCCGGCTTTAGCCTACTTGAGATGCGGAAGGGGGTAGGAAAACAGCTTTTTTGCACTCGCCCTTCCCAACTGGACTGGTTTTTCGGGTAAGATGTTATTGTATTGTGATACCCTGAGGGGGATACCCTGGCTATATTCTGTCCTCTCAATACGTAAATATGTTCTCAACTATAGAGTAATAATAGTGCATACCACTCCATCTAGCGGATATGAATCCAATTATCCATTCAAGAGTGCATACAGCGCCAATTCATGTGAAGTCGCAAAAATACTGTGACCCTGTACAAACTAAACTAGCCACAACCCCTCCCTGCATTCCGTCAGCTTAAAAAATGTTAAGGGGATGAGAGACGGCCGGTCACGAACGAAATTTGACCCATGCTATGTTGCCAAACTTGACAAGCAAAGCAAAAGCGTGAAGTTTGAAATAGATGTTACGTTATTTTATTAGTTGCTATAAATGCAGTACAGTTTATATTCGAAATTGATGGGGGTGGGGGGGCACGTGACCCTGTGACCTATAGCTAGAACCGCGCCTAGTTCCAAGGACTTGGGAAAGAAGATTATTGATGATCTGATTTTCCTGTAACCTCCAAATGAAGGTTTCGTCCCAAAATAAGAACTCCTTGCCTGGATTTTTGTATCCTGAAAAATCCATCAACCATGGCCTGGTTTGATCCTGCGATCTTTGGATCTAGAGGCAGGCACACTACCTCTACATCACCTTGGCTGACAAAGAGGATTGGTACTTCTATGTATCAATTGTTTAAATTAAGCTGTAAACAGCATGTGTCAGGTCAGCAGTTAGCAGCTGATTTAGTTCAATATAGACACCTCCAAGGAACTTTCAAATGGTATATGACAACCAAGCGAGGTGACCCAGTTGATAGCATCTAGAATTTGCATTCAGGAGGTCCAGGGTTCAAATTGTGTGACTGGCCAATTGGACTCATGGATTTTTTCTTGGTTTCCCCAGTCAGAAAGAAAATGCCGAATTGGATACATTTTCTGGTATGTAAGATGCTCTTTTGTATAAGATGACCCCAAAATTGGACACAATTTTTCAGGAAGAAAAATACTTCTTCATAACCAAATGCAACTATGAACTACTCACTGTCATATCAATAGTATAGCTAGTTCTTGCATATAGCATACTCTTAGCACCCATAGCAAATTTTAATAGTAGGTAGGCCTAATATGTCTTAAAATATTATTAATGATATTAATATATTATTATTATTATTAAACGTCGAACAGACCTAATTTAATAAACTTCTTCACCATAATTTATCTTAATCCAACATTGAGGTAGCAAACCCCTTAAAATATTAATAAACGTCGAACAGACCTAATTTAATAAACTTCTTCACCATAATTTATCTTAATCCAACATTGAGGTAGCAAACCCCTTTTATCGATATGAAAACGCAAAAAGATTATGCGTTATCCCTTAGGCAAAGGGATTAAAAAAGTTTCAGTATGTGTATAAATTAAAGTTCACTAATTAAACGAGTTAATTTTATTTTCCCATCACCCCAACAAAATATTAACTAATATTATACACTCTATCCTACATTGTTTTCAAGTAGGCTACTAAGGATAGGCAATTCTTATTTTCTCAAACTTTTTACTATCACCAATATTAAAGCACTGGATTGAGATTACTTATTTTATTGTGATTAGTTTTTGTTTTGTTTTTTGTTTGTTTGTTTGTTTGGGAAATACCATTGAGTTTTGAAGGTCGATAATTCAGGTTACTGTGGTGATACATAGGTACTCACTTTCTAGATGTGCCATTGTGACTGGCAGAAGTGCATCTAAAGAGCCCTCATACAATGTCCAATTGAATTACTTGGACATGAACAAGTTGTTGACTCATTCTACTAAGTTTATCATCATTGATTTAATGAAACCTATGTGGTAGAATTGGCTAAATTGAGATTATGATATCACAGGATTCTGCTCTTCAAGCTCCACAATGTGGAAAAAACTTAACAAGATTAAATTGTAGAGGTTTTCATATTGTAAAGCTTGAAGAGCAGAATCCAAAGGTATCATTCTGCCACATAGGAGGTTTCATAACATCAATGATGTTATGCAATATTTCTATAAAAGTGGAGCCAAAGCTTGTCCTAAGATGCCTTTTGCCATAATTCCACATAAAACTGAGGTTTAATCTACCATGGGACTAAGAAATTACCTCGTAAAGTCAAGGAAAACATAAAGTCACAATAGTATATTGCGATACAAGTGCCGTAAGCGATGCATACGGATCGAGGAAAGAGTTTGAAAAAACGGGGCGCTTGCGCAGAGTATTGCATGCTATTTTTTGCACGATGATTATTTATATCAATTTTATTATATTAATTGTATTATTACCTGAAAATATTATGATTGTATATACATTCTTGAAGATAGATGTTTATTTCAGAAAGTGATTCGCATGTGTTTGTTGTTATGCGAAACGAATATTTGTCCTGGGGGGCCTTGTCCATAAAGGCTTGTATTATGATGTGCCGAAGTGAATTCATAACCACACGGAAACACTTACCGCACATAGCAACAAGATTGCGTGTGGGAATGTCAACTTACGATCCACGGCAACAACATTCATAAGTACCACTAATTAGTTAAGTCGTGCAAAAACATTTTTGTATTGCTGTTATGGACATTAAGTTCGAATTTTTTGCACCTTTGTAATACAAGCAGTTGCAGTTTGTAGCTTAAAATGAAGGTGTGCTGCATATATATACTGTTTCGTAAGCCTACGTTAAAAAAAAATAATTAAATAAGTATTTTTTTTTCTTGCTTAGCCTATAATAAAAGTACAGTTCTGCATATTTTCCCAAAGCCACAATATGTTGAGAAAAAGAAGAAAGTCGATGAATAAACCATCCAGAAGAGTGGGGTTGGAGAAGATAGGTCTTGTGTCTACTAGGTTATGTTAGCAGATGTATCAATAAGTCGTTTCTGTGTTAAGATTTCAGATAACGAACAGAACTAGTGCAGCTTAGATGTGAGAATCAATTAAGTGAAGAGAAATTATGCCTCAAGCTCATGGCTATGACATACATAAAAATGTTGGCTTGATGCCACAGTACTTAATCGGTAGTATTCTTAATACTGATATCAGCAGATCAGATCTTGCCTGGATGTGCCAAGTTCAAAAGTAATAATGAAAATAATGAAAAAAAAAATGAAATAAAGTACAGTATTGCATTTGAAAATAACATTAACATATGACGAACAAAAAACAAGCTGCGTACTACAGCACATTATGAGAGACCACCCCTGAACACAAGGCACACCCCATTTTCAACCCTTTCAGATCTGAATTTATACACTGGTAATGAGGCAGTCATCAAGTGGAAAGAGAAAGTTTGAAACTGATGAGGAAAATTTCAGTGGAATACCTGGTTTCCATGAAAGACAAATATATCACTTCAATTACTAGCTCAAAGAACGAAGAACAAACAGTGGATCACCTACTATTTAAATGTATCAAACTTGAAAGAGAAAGACAAATTTTTAAGAACAATATGATAAGTAAACATGGAAAATGGACATTTGACAAAATCAAATTAATGCGCTATTATACACAAGAACTAATCTCATTCATTAATTCGATAGATTTAGATAAGATGTAAAAGAATGAAGTAGTAATACAAGTAGTTAACTAATATATCAGAAATACAGGAGATTAACTAATATTATATAAATAGAGTATACCTACATGTTAAATAATATTGTAAAGAATAGTATGAAAATTTAGTTTTAATAAGGTAATGAATAAGTTCCACAGTAACCAGCCATAGAATATGGAAGATAAAAGACAGTATATTATATGCATTAAAATGTAATATTAGTAATTAGTGCATGTAGTATTACTCTCATTGTAATGGGACATGCAGTTAATAAACAAATTAAAAAAAAAAAAATCACTTCAATTAAAAATCCTCCCATTTTACATAAAACATTAGTCTATTAATCTTATATCTCTCCTTTTATACTGTTCTTGAGGGGATGCATTTATACATCAGTAGCAATGAAAAGGTTAAGGCCTATTTTAGGGGTAAAAAGTTCATTTTATACACTGGAAGATACAGTAGTTCCCGATTTATACAATATAAGTTTAATATTTTATTATAAAAATGGGTAACTTACTGTATTTCAGGTTTGTTAGATAAGTTATATACAGATTGTATATTATTTGTGCAGGTTGGCTGATGGTGGTCCAAGCTTTTGTTACATTGGCATTGATGCTGTCATTTTCATCACAAATCATCATTGCCTGTGAATTGGTTCGCTGGCCTTTGGAGTTTGTACTCCTATATGAATGGCTCCTGTCAGGCATTGCCTTCATTTGCAATGCAACTGCATGTAAGTTTTTGTTTTATTGATTTAGTTTATTACCAGCCCAATTTAATATCGTCACTGTTCTGCCAGAACCATGAATATGCAGAAATTAAAAAACTCACGAATGGGTCACATTTGTTATTGTAGCATAAAAAATAACGTAGAACTTTTACTTTAATGGAAATGGAACTAACTATTACTCATCAAGGAAAGAAAATACAATGTTAGTGGTTCCTACAGAACAAAGATTAGTGTAATCAGATGCCAGCAATGCACTGAAGTCAAAATCTGAATTTTTGCACATTCGTGGTTCTGGCAGAACAGTGACGATATGATTCAAAGTACAGTACATGTGTTTTCACTCATGCAAGAGAAATGGCGGAAGGAGAGAGGACATTGTTCTATGGTTCTTATAAAGGCCAAATTGCAAATATTTTGCATTTACAGGAAAACCTTTCAGCAAATGTACAGCAAAATAAGGAACGGCAAGAAAAACTCATAGATGCTGCAAAGAGTGAAAAGAAGTAGGCTGGGGAAGCACGTTTGTGGTAATTTTCAAGAAACATAACCTTTTTGCATTAGAAAAGCCAATCCATTTGCAGCATAGTTTTCCTAGTTTCAAGGGCATGTTTGCGGCAAGACTCAGGAATGCAAGTTGCCTGACTTGGGGTGTGTAAATTCTTGATATAACATACAGCCACATTTTCCTTCCAGTTTTCACTGGCTTAGAATTGCCCACGGCTTGGTTAAAAATAGGCTATGCTTAGTTGACAATATGATGTTCATTTGTGCAATAAAACCTAATATTGCCATTTTTACTTAGAGTTCACTTTGCCAAATTTATAGTTTTCAATAATTAAACACTTATTTCTTCTTTAAGTTTCAATAACTATGAAATTTTTATGTCTGCGTTGCTGGGGAAAATGTGAGTAGATGTAGGTACTGAAACAGACAATATAAGCATTACGATGTAAGTAGTGTTAACTCTGAAATTTATTAGTTAAGAAATATCAACATTCTTTTTCAATGATAACGTGTTTTTTTGTCATTAAACATTACGTTATAAGTGATGATTTTACTTTTTGGACACCCTTTCAGTTTCCCAAGTTTAAAAGTTGTTTTTCGATATACTGCAATCAGGTTCTCCAAATCCAACGCAAACTGGCTGTGATTCTCCTGGTTAACTGTCCCACCTCAAATGTGCTGTCCCTTAAAATGCAACTGCCGAAAGCCCTATTTGAACACTGCAAACAATATTGTTATCATGAGAACTGAATTGCTGTTGATGAATTCAGTGTAAGGTTTAACCTTTGGGCCCTTAACTTTCTTTCTATTAGTCACAGCAAAGATTTCAATACCCTTAAACTTTCTCCGGACAGTGGGGATTATTTTGCAAAAAATTGCACATAAATCGGTCAAGTAGTCATTTAGTCTATAAAGACACACATACTAACATTGCCTTTTGTGTGTGTATATATGTATGTATATATACATATACAGTGAATGCTGCTTAATGTAATCATGGATAATGTTATCAATCAGGTAATGTTATCACTTTTATGAAGTCCTGTATGGATTAATACTGATACATTAAAAAAATGCTGTTTATTGTGATCAAAGATTCGGTTTTTGTTATCACATTTTCCTTTTTATTTCCAAGTACTGTACGTCATTCAAAATTTTGTTTTTAAGGACTTCGTTTTTAACTCAACTGTATTCTTTTTGTACTGGAGGTACCATTACTGTTCCCAGCTCACAGGATGACCAGTTCGAGGGGGGTGGCGTTACCTAACTTTCTCTTTTAAGCAGTAAAACATGTTTTACCCCACAGTTTTTTATTTATGAAGATAACAGTGTTGACATGCAGTGATGGCTAGTGTAAAAGGACTTGAACAGACAGATGCTTTGCTATGTGGTGTTCGCCACAGATCAGTATAGACTTCCAAAAACACTCTTAACTGAGTGAGTATAGATTATCAGTTAATGAACTCCTAAAGGAAAGTAAAAACTTTGTTACTGGTTGAAAAAATAGTTGCTTGCAGTCTATTATTGTATTAGCCTGTGAGTAGTTCAATGATTCACAGTTACATATTGTTTTGATGAATAAATATTTTGAATTCTGTTTTGTAGTGTATTATCTTATTATCTTTTCTCCCTTTAATTATTATCATCAACATTAGAAGTTGCTTCCTTTCCTTCGACTATCTAAAAAATAAGTTATTGTCCTTAATTTTCCTTTGTATGAGCATAGTATGTTTTGAAGACTTAGTATGTGGACTTAGATGTGCTTATGAATGATGATTTTTCTTTCTTTATAGCTGTTCTACTTTTCCTCGCAGTAGCAATCTTTGGAGGTGAATGCTGGCGCCGTGACTGGTTGATGTATCCAAACTTTAACTATTTATCTTGGTCTTACGGCTTAGCCGTAATTGCTATGTTTTTCCATGGTTTTGCAGCTTTTTTTGTTTACCTGGTGAGTTTTACTTGAATTTGCAATACTTAAGTGATTTATTTAATTCAGTGTTTCCCAAACTTTTTTGGCCATGAAACAATTGTCAATAAGGGAGTACAAATGGAACATTTTTTATTTAACCCTTTTGGTGCCACACAGTGATATGATCGATATAGCCCTCACTGTCCACTGAGAGCCAACCTTTGTACTGATTCTACCTGCTCAAGAGTGCCATAGCATTCTACACAAAGTACGCAGTTGTTGAAAATTTACATAAATGACGGGCTTTTGCCCCCTGGGGATAATTTTTCCAACTATAACACAGAGATACACATAATTAAGTATGGTAATAATATGTTATGTTTCTGTTACATTTATTGCTTTAATATCGATATGATCATGATGTCTTTGTCACAGCTACTATCAGATAAATCACTATCACTGTCCCAGGGTAAATCATCTGTCTTGAAATCATATTTTCTGTTAACAAATATGTCTTGCAAACATTCTTCTGTGGTTACTACCAAACAAAGGGATTCAATGAAAAGACAATATGATTCACTGGCAAAAACATCCCCTTCTAATGGTCAAAGTCCTCATAAAGTACGGTATATATAATTTTAGAAAGTTTATACAGGGAAGTTAATATTACGAAAAAATAATATTGAGATAGATCCATACACTGCTTCCCTTATTTTAATTACTAACCTGAACCCAGGTTTCGGTGAGCCTTCCCACCATGTTCACCAGTTATACTCCATCTGACTGTTGGTCTTCATCAGCATCCTCTCGTGGGCTTTTGATGAACTTCTTGACGAGGTCATTTTCCGAGGGAATCTCAAAATTCATTAGATTGTTCTTATTCTTGTGGATGTAGATTTTCTCCCAAACCGTAAGTTGTCTGTGTCCCTGAATACATTTTTTCAATTCTGGTTCCAATCCTATTTGGTGACCAGTTTCCAAAACATGTGCTGCTACTGCCGATTTATCCCCTTGAGCATATTTAATGTGTCTAAGATGTTCCTTTGTTCTAGTTCCCAGATTTCTTTTTGTTTTGCCTATGTATTTCAAGTTGCAGTTGTTGCAATTGAACTGGTAAATTCCACATTTTTGTTCCTGTGGGATTTTGTTCAGGTGTGTGGATTGTATCAAATTCTTAATACTGAACTTATTTACTGGTGCCAAGGTGATGTTGTATTCCCCAAATATTTTCTTTAGTTTCCTGTCTGCAATTGGATGATATGTTATTTTTCTGTAGGTTAAATTTTCTTTCTCTGTTTTTAGGGTGGTTGTTTCATTGATTAATTTCTGTTTTTTATATTTTCTTACCTTCTTTATGACTAGGTTTTTGTCAAATCCATTGCTTTCAGCTATACACATTATATTCTTGTATTCTGTTTCATATTCTATTTTATTGAGTGGGATGTTAATCAATCGGTGTATTAGGCTATTTAGTATTGCTTGTTGGTGCCCAATTGGATTAAAGCTGTTTGCCTTAATATAACAATCTGAATGTGTCGGTTTCCTGTAAATGCCAATTTCTATTTTTGTGCCCATGTTTAATATTTTTAGATCCAGGGATGGTAGAAAGTTGTTCGTTTGTCCTTCTATTGTGAAGTTCATGGATTTGTCTTGAATATTGAGGAGTTTTAGCGAGTCTTGGATGTGTTTTTGGTTTACTATGGCCATTATGTCATCGACATACCTATGCCATATTTTGAACATATATGGAAAGGCAGATGTCACATGAGTTTCCAAAAAACTCATATATAGATCAGCTAGGAATGGCGATAAGGGATTTCCCATTGCCAGACCTGAACTTTGTTGGTAATACTTTCCATTGAATATGAAGTAGGTTTGTTCTATACATAGGGCTGTTAGAGGCCAATGGATTGTCACCATTTTTTCATGTATAGGGTCATTCCATATCAAATCAACCAATAAAAATATAATTTTTAACCTTGAGGTTTTCAAAATGGCTCATATTCAGTGATTGTGTTCTGTTCATCACTATGACCAAAAGTACAAAGTTTTAAATTTTTTCGACCTTTCGTTTTGGAGTTATACGTTTTTGAAAAATTTCATAATGACAGTTTTTAGGAACGTTTTGATATATTAAAAAGCATGTAACTCAAAAACGGTTGGTCCTAGAAAGCTCAAATTTGTGTCATTCTTTTTAGAATTACAAGGGCTTCAAGACACAAAACAATGAGTTTTAAGCTTCCGGGGATTTCCCCGGAAAATTTTAAAAATCAAGACGCAAAACAACGATTTTTAAGCTTCCGGGGATCCCCCGGAAAATTTTAAAAATCAAGACGCAAAATAACGAGTATTAAGCTTCCGGGGGTTCGCCCCCGGAAAATTTTAAAAATTAAGACGCAAAATAACGAGTTTTAAGCTTCCCACGCTTTATACTTGTATTAAGTAATTTATGGGCAGACTTAAAAAAATTATACAATTTTCCTTTTTTTAATCAATGGGGGGGTTCAAACCCCCAAAACCCCCCCCTCGGTACGCCTATGGATAGAGATTAATGTATTTATCTTTGCTGAGATAAGTGTTTACTTTTTTGTTTACTGACAGTCTTTCTTTCATTCCAGGATACCCGAAAAATGTGGGAACTGAGAAAGGAAAGTCGTAACCTAGTAGTACAGATGCACCCAAATCCAGGTAGAAATGGATTTGTTTGAGGTATTGATTTCAGGTTTATGTATTAAATAAACCTATTTTTTCTCTACACTGCAACAAACTGTTAGATTGAAATAATCACTGTTTAGTTTACTAATTTATTAGAGTTGCATGTCTCAGTGTTTATCATTCCATATTGTATTTAACAATTACTACAATATAGTATTGAATCTATGATCTGTTTTGTAAGTCTGACAATATATACAATATTTTTATAACTACAGCTGATCACCTGATGAAGCTGTTTTGTATTACTTTTTACATAATTGTTTTTTTATTAATCTAGAGCAATGCTTTTTTAAAGATAGCAACAGTAGAAAAACTCTAACTTCTAGAAAGTTACATACATTATTATTGTACCTTAAAGATACATTAATTACATTTTTTTTACTAAGTATTGTGCTTTCTTAAAAACAGGAAAAAAGTCATCACTATGGAAAACTTCACAATATCATTGTAAGAAACATTTAAAGATAAGGATTATAGATCTTATAATCAATAAGAAATATAAAAAAATGTTAGTATTCTTTGGTATTGGACAGATAAAATACAGTCAGTTTTAGTACATTTGTACAGTGTGATCAGTATTGCTTTCCCATGCAATGGGGGTTTTTCCTGTGGGCGAGTCTGTACTCATTTGCCACACACTAGAGGGTTGCAACCCGTTGACCTGTCACAGTCATAGCATAACTCTTTCAGATTGTGTTGATCATTTCTTAATTCAACAGAATACGTAAAGTTTTTTATGCCTTATGAGTTTACAATGGTATTTACAATTAATATATGTGTTAACCCAGTCAGCTTGCGAGTTCGAAGATGGTTTCAAGAAAGATTCCCAGATGTAGATTCTCTAGATCATAAAACTGTCTGTAATGTGTGAGGGTCTAAGAAACCACACAATCAGCATTACCAAACAAAAATTACATACATTTGTAATCATTTAGAAAATTCTCCTAGAAAACCTGTTTGTCGTTTTGCACAACAAATGTAAATTTCATATGGGTCTGTGCAAAAGGCTACTAAATTATTACACGTCAAGCCGTATGAAACAACTGTGGCACATGCTCTGCAGACAGGTGACCTCATACATAGATGAAAATTTTGTGATTGGATTCTAGCAATTGTGTACAATGGCCAAAAAGACCCACGAGGCTTGGTTCTACTTCCATGGTTATGTATGTACTAACAATTGTTACTGGAGTACTGATAAACCTGGCTTCATGTACATGAAGTGCTCCTCCATGATGACAAAATTAGTGTATGGTGCACGAACAGTCAGTGGTGAAGGAACCATAGGACCAATTATTTTATGAGACTACAGTTGACGCTGTTATTTATATGGATACCATACTAACCCCTTTTTTCAGAATATTAACCGAGAGGGAGTGTGATCATGCATTTTTTCAACAGGACTCTGTCACTGTTCACACTGCGAATATTTCCTTAAGGGAAATTCAAAGTTTGTGGAAACAAAGTTATTAACAGAGTTATTAACTAACTCCATGGCGTTAACATCCCAGAAGGGACAAAGCCTGCCACCCGACCACTGCATCATCTACCATAGGCAGACGGCAGGATTGGGGGGCATGTAGTTAGTATGCCGACACCCACGGCCGTTAATGGTGGTTTCCATGATCAGAGCCGCTACTTCTGTATCAAGTAGCTCTTCAATTTGAATCATGAGGCTGAGTGCACCCCTATCAGACCTCTCTACCTCAGAAAAATCCGAGGAGGTACCGGGGATCGAACCCGGGCCAATGGATCTGTAATCAGCTATGCTAACCACAAGACCACGCCGGCGGTCAAGACAGAGTTATTAGTAGAGATTAATGGCCCCCTCGGTCCTCGATTTAACAGTCTGCGATTATTTAAATCAAGCTGTGTACAAGACAAATTTGTACACCATATAAGAACACAGAGGTAAATTTGCCAGGAAATTGTCTAGATTTCTCAAACTGAACTATAGTGAGTAACGAGTAATTTCTTAAAGAGGTGCCAAAAAGGAGAATGAAGGCAACACGTCATTTGATAATTTTTGTAAGTAAATGATTTTTAAAGATGGTTTATATTGTTGTATGGTTGGTTTTTTTGTATTTTTTTTACCCTCTCACTGATCACCTAACTTTGGCGAACTGGCTAATGAGCTTGCAATCACCCATAGGCAAAACAATATGGGGAAAGCAAAACTGATCGCACCATATTACAAACTTCCATTTCTTGTCAGAAAATTCATAAGGCTTTTTGAATTTTAAATGCATTACCAATGAAGTCTTGCTTTTAATGTGATACGATATTGGCCTTGTACTAACATGAAATTTGTCAAGTTACAATTTTTTCATATATTATTTGTAATTTTTTAATTTAAAGCATAACCCCTTTTCAGTGAAATTCGAGGGACTGACTTTTTTCTCTAATAAAAGGATTAACCTCAGATTAAAACAATGCTCTGAATTATAGAAACGTATGTAATTAACAAATTTATATGTATAATAACATGTTTTATATTAATAATACAGTTCAATTAAACTATATTCTTTAGCACAAAGGGTAATGGGAAAAAAAAAGTTGAAAGCAGATGTGAGGTTGATCAAAATCAATGATTATATTGTTGTAAGATGTGTCTGTGGCAATGTCGATAGATTTTTCTTTCTTTAGACAGTGATAATGAGCGACTTCCTCTCCACTATGAGTTTTTGAAGTTGCCGGATGCATTATGTTATTTGAAGTTGGAGGATGCATTTAAAAAAGAAATTACCTTTTTATGTGTCTATCAAGTTACATTTGTTATATTAGTTTAGAAATTCACTATTACAGGGTAAATTTGTAAACTCAAAATACTTATCTTCAGAAGTGGGGTTCCTTAAAAGGGGAATTAAGTTATATTATTTTTATGGTTCTTTTTCATGGACTTCAAATAATGTTCCTTAAAAGCAGAGTGAAAGGGCATGTTATAATACAAGAATTATAGAAGTAATTTTTAAAAGATTTTGCCTTTAAACAATTGACTTGAAACAATTGGAAGCCCTTCAATTGCTACTTTGTTGATAAGGATAGTATCCTACTTATAAAAAGGAAAATTTAAAAAATCATAAAACATTTTGTACTCCTCTGTTGTTTATTTTACCCATTTATTTTAGTAAGTGCTGCTCTAGATTAAAATAACCAAGAGATTGTCTGTAGATATCACCAGTGGAAAGTCAGAGAAGAAAAATTTGCATAAATTGTGTAAGATACAGAGAAATTAACTAGAACTTTCAAATAGTAATCGAAATGGTACACACTGTGAATAATATTCAATGAAATTTACTGTTTAATTTTTAAAGTGATTACCATATTTAGCACCCATAAATGAATTTAATTGGAGGATTACTATCTCTTTTTTGCACGTTGCTTTTCATTTTTGAGTAATAGGTCTTTCCAATGGTATTTAGGGTAGGAATATGGAGGAATATCTAATTGGATATATTACAAGACAAAATGATTCCTCTTGTTTCTCACTGTAATGGAACATACATTACAATAGATAAAAAATAAAACAAAAATACAAATCAACATTGTTCTGGTAGAAGTCACTAACCCATTTCCGAAGAAATATAATAAATACCTATATTTTCACCAAGTCCATATATGCAATGGTGTCTTCAAACTTTAAAACACCTGAATCTCAAAACTAAGATTTTGAACTTAGTGACTTCTGCTGAAACAATGACGTAATTTTCTTATGATTTTTAGAAAAGGCTTGCGTGAGTGTAATTTGAATCCTTAAGTTGGTAATCCCTAATTGCCATGTCTGTTCTAAAAATATAACCCATTCTGACAAATATCATATCATTGACTGATACAGTACAATATTTTATGCTCAATATTTCATAGTTATTACATAACATTCCGTAGCTTATAGCCTTTATTCACCATAAAAAGATTGTAACATGTAAAGAAAACATTTCCATAAATAGCAGAAATTGGGATACTGATCAACTGAATATACACATTATTATGATGCAACAACATCTCTATAATTTGTTTTATTTAAATTATAAATAATTAAAACCTAGGCTATAAGTCTTAAGAATCAACTCCTAAGTGTTATTGGTTTATTTCCTAAGGCTTAATATGAATGAAATAAATATAGCCACTACTTTCCCATTAATAATATTATTATTTATTAATACTGGTAAGGTGAGTGGAAATACACATTTCTAACTCATGGAATATGTGGGGTATGCCATGATGCAGTTGGTTAAGCATTGTGCCACAAACTGGAAAGTTGTGAGTTTGATGTTGGGTGAGGTCTTTGGGATCTTTCACCTGCCTAATCCTTCTGGTGTCAATACGACCCTGGGGTCGCTTTAATCTCAATGTCTATGTATTACAATGAGTGCAAATATTACTTTGAGGAGTCGCACATCACAGTTTATTATCAGCAACCCACTGTATCACCTTCATGTGTTGACTGTCAAAAAATCTCAAGAGTCTCAATCTCCTGAAATTCTAAGGGGTCCCATGGCCTGTATAGTGATCATGTCACAACATCATTTGTTCCAGGATTGTAGTACACAATATCAAATTTAAAAACCAGCTGAATTTTAGTTTAATAATTTACTTAGACAGGCATTCCACTGTCAGATTTCTTTCTTGAAGAAGTTGAAAAACAAACCTTGTTTCATGATTTTTTACATTGAATCAAAGATTTCTCAGATCCCTTAGCAATGAGTTTAAGATGGCTGATAAATATCCGCTGTTTTAAAAATACATTAACAATTTCAAAGATGAAAGAAGTGAAAGGCGCCAAAGTAATTGGTAATAGTGACAGTTGAAATGGCGGGGAAAATACAGTGGAACATTAGAGTTATTAGAATTGTAAGAAGAGAAAGTACAATTCAAAAAATCTGAATTGTAAAACAGAAACCTAAGTTTAAAGAAGCTTAGGCACTTAAAACATATTTCTCAGGAATTACTTTGAAAGATGTGGAAAAAAGAAGAAACGGTCTGAGACCTGAATACATGATGGAATAAATTAAGTAAATTGTGGCTATATTTACCTTTTTAATTATATGCCAGTGAATCCCAATGTTAATTCAAATATGAAAAAAAATATGTGAAGTGGCAGTCTTCTCAGAATCCATGTACACATGATTTGGTCAAAGATCTTTGATATAGTATAGTATATCTTTTATTAAAATATTACCTTTTAGCCTTGTTCAAGTTCTTTGCTCAGGTTCTTATTCAAGAACTCTGACAGTGGAATAATATGCAATAACATAATGAACTGTTTCAAGATTAGTTAAAAAATTTTACCCATTATGATGAATGATTGAGTGTAACGCATGACTGAACCTCCACCGGAAGGAAGTGAAGAACAAGTGACAGGCTTTGACCCATCTTGCTCCTTTTTGGTATGAAATTATTGTGAATCAAGAATAATTTTAAGGCACTGTATTGAATTATTGTGGATCATTTGCTTTCTGTCAGATCCAAAATTCATTTTAGACCAGTTGATAGAGCCAGATCAGTTTCTTCTTGTTACTGTGAAGGCATTCGTTGTGATAGAAGGCTCTTATTTTTTCTGAAGTATGCTGGATATGCAACCAACATCCAACAAAAGCGATTTGAACTTCCTGTAATTCACCTTGATTTTATAGATTTTTGCCACTATTAAACTTCCAACCCTCGTATTTTTCTGTCATGTTAGTCAGTCAAGTGATAGTTGTGATTTTTAAATTTTACTTAAGAATGTTCCTCCAAGGGAACGTTGTCAGAGGACAAATCATACCATAGCATAATTCTATAGACATGCAATTTTAGCCAAGTCTAATTTAAGCCAATAAAAATATAAAAAAAAGCCTAGGATATACTATATTTTGATGTAGTGTAGGCCTATTTATTAGGTACTACAATTCTTTATTCTACAATTTTCAAAGACTGTTGTGTTTTTGTAAAAGATATCAGGGGCATCAAGAGCATAAATAAAAACAAACTTTAAGCATAAATAAAAACAAACTTTCAAGCCACTGGTATAAATTGTATTAGCCATCTTGCAAATTATATTTTATGAATTTTTGGGGCACATTTAAACTTCTTGTAAATAGACAAAGAGGTAACTTCAGTGATTGTTAGTAGTTACTTCTTATTGTTAGAAGTTAAATAATTTGATATGAAGAAATGAATCATTGTTCGTTGTATGATATAATAATGAAATTGATAATCTGTGAAATAGAGAAATTGTCTTTTATGAAAAAGCTTTGTGAGCTGAGCACATGCAGAGGTTATTTTTTTACATATTGATTTCTGTTCTATACTGGTTCAGTACATCTTGTTTACTGAAAATATTATGACAAGGATTTTGTTAACATTCTGGAGCATATTAATGCCAAAGCTATTATATTATTATTATTATTATTATTTCACTGTTGAGTATGTTCTAAAGAAATGTTATGGGCAGGAAGTTATTAAAATACTCTATTTTTAGGATGAACAGAATTTCATATAGACCTACCATGTGTAAGGAAAAGATAGTTGTAATAGTGTGGTAGATTGAGATCTGTAGCCATATTACACAAGGAAGGCAAATTAAATACATCCTTGAAACTGAAGTCTGCTCCTTTACGAAGTACGGAATCCAATGAATTTACATTACAAATTATATGAGAATAGGAGGCAGTCAGGAAAAGGTACATGAAGATTTTAAGTAGGAATTACAAAAGTTCTTGTCTAATGATGAGAATGTTTAAGTCCTAAGAGTGAGTTTAGCTTTTATTGTTATATACGTTATTTCTTCCACATTTAACTAAAATTTCAAAAGAACTTGTGTGAACTATTGATCTAGGTATTTTATTCTTAACAGCAGTGTATGTGAATTTCCTCAGAATGTCATGAAATATAAAATCCTACATTCACTACTTCTCAAAGGCAATGGTATAAGCTAAACAATATTACGATCTTGCATATTTTTAAGCAGGAGAGAGTGTCTATTGATATTTATGTAGGTTGTTTTTCAACTTTTTACCCCATTTAAATTCTGCTGGAAGAAACATCTTATAAAAAGGATAAATATGAATTTTTAACAGTATGGGCACACCCTACTGGTTCCCCAGTGGATATGGCTCTACGTCTTAGTTTAAGGTTTACATTATCCCATGCTTCATTTGTAACATATTTACAAAAATCAGTCTGAATTAAAACGCTTATCAAGATCGGAATTTTCTTGTTATCACTATTGCAGTAAATATAAAAGTTTAAAAACAACTGTATTTTATGTCAAGTTTTTCATGTCTATTTTTTATCTACTGTAAAATTATTTCTGAAAATATATTGTACCAGTAAATTATAAAACTCGAGAAAAATAATCTTTTACAGGTTAATGACAAAACTGTATTAAATAAGGCTCAAATATTAGTTTATAAAAACCTATTGTACATATTGTAACTTTTTTCTCCAGCACATTGACTGTAGTGCAGTGCTTTGTAAAATCAAACGATTGGCTCAAAGAAAAACAATTTATATTGGAGCGGTTTTAAGAAGTTGTTGAGTGTATTACATTTTGATCATTTTTAAAAATATTTGCATATATTTGACTTAATTAGCATTTTACTTATTTCCAACATACTCTAGCTGTTACTATTTTTATACTAATTTTATTATGTACATGTGTCTATTCACTTGGTAATTGTTTGTAAGCAACATAATTTTTCACTGTAAAAAGTTAAAAAAAAAATAATGAAGTGTTTTTAGAAGGTTAAGTTAAAAAAATGGTATTGCTGTGTATTACTGTACAACTCATAGGGGTAGTGATGTATATATAAATAGCAATAGTAGACAAAATGTCAGCATAAGTTGCTGCCCATTTTGTCTATCTTTCAGTATTTTTTAATAGTTTCCGTCCAGGAGAGCACTGCTAAAAATTCAGTATTTGTAAAAGTTCAAATAAAATTTTTCTCATTCAGCAATACCTAAAAAGTATTGAAGAAAAAAAAGACTAGAACTGTGAAGACAGTTATTAGTATCTTGTTAACGTTAGTGTTTTAATTTTTAAAATTGTGTTAGTGTGATCTTGTTTGTGATAGTTTAGAAAAAAAAGAAATGTTAGTGACTCAGGATAAATAATGAGTTATATGAAAGAGAAACATTAGCAAATATGAATAATTTGTGTAATAATGCGTTAGAAAGTGATTTCATCTAAACATGAACCTCATATGATATAAAAATGTCATTCTAAAAATTTTGTTTTTAATTTTGTTAGTAAAAACTTGATAAAGTTGTGAATGTTGAGACACTTACGAAATTGTTCACTGGATTTATCCCGTATTTTCTTCAAGAAAATTTACTTACTGAAAATGCTATAAGTTACGAGTTGTGCTATAATTTATTGGTTAATCATATACTACATGATCAGGGTGACCAGATTGTAAAACAAAAAAATGGGATATTTTAGTGAACTTTACAATATTAAAAAAAATTTCCATGCATTTTTATTTCAATATGTTATTCTTTATGGATAAAGCATTCATATTGTTACAAATAGAAAAATATAAAGCCCTTGGAGATCAAATGTGGATATTAATTACTCAGAGTAAGGCCATTACACCTTTTTTACATTTTTTTAAAGAATTCTTAATTTGCTTTAGGAGTTTCTGATTTTCCTTACCTTAGTTTTTCTTATAAAAGAAAAATCTGCCTTCAGTGCATCACTGCGTACACATTTTCTTTTAGGCATCATCAGTATACAGTAGAACCCCTGTTATCCATAGCAATAAGGGGGATGGGGTGAATGGTTAAGGGAAAATGTTTGATAATCCGTTCAATAAAATAATTTCATGTATTAAGTGTGCTTTCATAATTTGAAGCTCCTGCTATGCTAGGACTGCAGACTTTCTAATTGACACAGTAAAATACAGTAAGACGTAACTATCATCATCAATAACTTTCGAGGATTAGGCCTTTTGACCTGTTCTGCTTCAGATTGGAATTTGGTCTTTCCAGCGTTTCTTTGGTCTTCCAAGATCTCTTTTCCTTCTTGGTAGAAAAGTTGTAGAGTCTTTGGGGTAGTCTGTCTTCTGGCATTCGCAATATGTGTTGATGCCAATTGTTTCTGTAAGTGTTGATGATTTCTGTTATGGGTGTGACATGTAACTCTTCTCTAATTTCTTCGTTTATTTTTTGATCATACAAGGTATAGCCTCCTAAAGGTCTTAATAATTTCATTTCAGCAGCTTCTATTCGTCTAAGTTGGTTTGTGGTTAAAGCCCATGTTTCTGAACCATAAAGTAAAGTGGGGATTGCCACATTTTGTAAAATTTCAAAATTGTCTCCGGTCTGACTTAGTTGAGTAATGTTTCTTGATTGTATATAGGAGTTGTTGGAATTTGGCTAGTTTAATCTCTGTGTCTCTCGGACTGAAGAGGTTTTTTATCTTCAGAGAGGAAATAAGACGTAACTAAAATACCACAAAATTGATTTACTATTAAATCACCACAGTTTTTAAGTCAGCTTGAAATTCTGATGCGAGATGAGCTACAGTTTCTCCATTCTTAAACTGCACTTTTTTTTTCTATTTAATTTGAACATGTTTTCCCTTCACTCCTGTGGAAGACTTCCTTACAGCAATTACAGTGTAAGCATGTTGAACCAAACATTACAAGATAAGGAACTGAATAATTAAAGTGGGTCTACATGGGTTTGCAATTGTATGGAATTTTTGAAAGCGAATGGTTATAAATTAATTAAAACTGTTTTTAAAACTTTAGTACAGTGGATAAAATTTTTACCTTTGAACAGTCACTACGTTTCAGCCTGACCTCCAGGCCTTCCTCAGGTGAACTAAAGTCTACTCGCATGTTGGTACGTTGACCATGCTGGAAGGAGTCTCTGCTGTGCTCCCGTGCCCGTTCAGAAAATTTAAATTTAAATTTTACAAGTTTTTCAAAGTAGTGTGGCATTATTCCAGCGTGAAACTACAATACTGTGGCATTGGAATTTCTGAAGCTTCTGTTGTGAATATAACTACACCCTATTCAGGCACTATAACAACACTATACAGTACTAAAATAAATCTGTACCTCATTATGATATTCAGTTATAGATATTTTCCTCTTAAAAATACACTAACATAAAATGTTGTACAAAAAATAGTGTAAATTTAAAAAAATTAAAGATTGAGCCAGTGTCGGATAATCTGCTGATTAATACAGTGATGGAAAATTGGGGTTCTACTGATAATTGAAAACAATGTAGAATTTAACAGACTAGTAAGGAGAAACAGACACAAAATAAAAATGGCCAGCATAAGTCACCGTTAGGCAATAATGGCATGAACAGACAAAAATTATATTACTTTCGGCCAGATGCCAACTTAGTGCGTGGCAGTAGCAAATTATTGCAAGAATTTTTAAGCCTGCAATTCGAGTTTCTCTGGTAGACAATTGACATTATTGCAGGTCGCTATCTGGTGGGAGGAAAGAAAGAAAGAAAAAAAAAAGCAATGTGCACTGAATATGTAACATAGGCCTATGTATTTTTTATAGCAGAAGTTATAATTCCTCAACAATTTCTTGGGACACTCTGACATTGTTCAAAACCGAGATGTCTGGTCACTCTGTACATGATTATATTTTTCATTTCTTTCCAAAAAAAGTTATTTTATATCAGAATTGTAAAATGATAAACTGTTATTCAAGTCTTTACAATTACATCTACATCTACACTTCATGACATTTTTATAGCAAGCAAAAGTGCAATACAGTGATACATAATATCTACCCTGAAGAAACTTTTTTACTTTTCCTACTCCGTGAAATACTTGAAAAGGCTTCCAGAGGCAGCACGCTTTGTACTTTTTAGCATCTGAGTAGAATGGCAGTGCTTACTTTATTATTTTGTTTGTATTCTTAAAGAAATATAATAAATTAGTCTCATAGTGTCTTATGAGACTTTCATATAAGATCTGTTTTATTACTTTGTCTTAAGAGGAGACATTGACAACTCATGGGCTAAACTTCCACTCTTATTGTATCCAGGGGTGGTTTCTCCTAATGTGCTACTGTATTTTGTTTTCAAACGCAATATTGTATAGTTTGTTTCCCATATGAGTTGGGTAATCATGCGAGTTTCTGCATCGCTGTGGCCACAGCTGTAACTTCTGAGCGAATGGGTGAAATATATATGCAAATAAAGCAGCTGGGTCATTCTTCAAATACGGGAAAATTTGGAGTGTCTAAAATCCAAATTTTTTACTTTGTTTTTAAAATCTAAAAAATCTAAAAAAAAAAAAATTACTAAAATACTTCAGGCGTTACTTGATTATAATAAGACACCAGCAGAGCTTAAATGTTTATATTTTTATTTTTTAAATTTTTTTAAAGCCATGTGAATGACATCCGTGTACATGTGGATGGCAGACGGCCACATTAATGACTAACTTTGGCAACAATCTGCTTATCTTTATGTGGTTTCATATTTTTCTCAGTTTGCTTCAGTTGATTTTGCACCAAATTTGCGAATTTGTGTGCATACTCCGGAATCAATGTAATTTTAACTAGACTGTTTTTTTATGGTTGGGGGGGGGGGATTCGAGCAGAAATTCTTTTAATCAGTTTTAAGATTTTTAAGTACAGGTCACAGAAACCACAAACACAAAAGTACCCTACATTTATCATCCACATGACTTGAGAGTCATCCACATACCCCTTTATGAGGCATGTGGATGACAAAAAAGGATTTTTAGTGGTCTCAGCAAGCCATTCCTAAACCTCTGTAGGCTCAACTTCAGTCAGGTACTTTGAATTGCAAGGTTTATGTTAGTGCACAATCAAAATTAATTAATATTCACTTTCTGTCTACTTTCTAGAAGTCATGTTAATGACGGGGAATAAAAACGCTTTCCTTGAAAATGATGCAAAGTCCTTTGCTAATCCCAAACTGTTTGTAAGCAAGCAAAATTCAACCACAAACTGCCCTCTTGGCTTTCTAACACTGTTGCCAGTTATACAAATTTCTCATTCTTGCAGAAAAAATTCCATTCTTTTCAGCCATGTGGATGACCAAAAACCCTTGGGACATACTTCATATTTATTAGGTGGGGTGACAATTTTATTTCATTTTATTTTTTAGTGGTTAATATTCTTCACACATACATACTGATTGCCAGGAAAAGAGTTGAAAAGGAAATAACATTTTTTTGTGTGGATAAATGCATTAGAATATACAAAACCGGGGTATGGGACAGGGCATGTGGATGACATTTAATTGAATTAAATTTAGTTTTGGAATATCGGAATTTAAAGTTAGTGACATTTCATAGTGATAGTTGTGGTATGGAAGTAGTAGAAAAAAACTTTTATTATAATTTTTTTAAAAGTTGAATTTAAAGGGAAATATTACTCCAGAACACAAATTTTCCCGTATTTAAAGAATCACCCAGCTAATGGTGTAACGATTAAGGTTCTTACTATTCCAGTTAAAATTACAATGAAAATAACCACGTACCTCATCACAAGAGACGGAAATGTCCTCCTCTTGCATCCACACAACACTGGCACCTTTTTAGGATATTTTCTTTCACACACATAAGTTCAGCTTCCAAGACAGAGTTAATTTCTCTTGTGATATTGTCTTTAAGTTCTTTTAATGTATGGGGATTTGACCTATACACTTTATTTTCAAGTTCAAGTTCGGGTGAAATATTTATGTAACTGAAAGAGAAATTAACTCTATATCGGAAGCTGAACTTAAAAGCATGAAAGAAAATTTCCTAAAAAGGTGCCAGTGTTGAGAAGGACATTTCCGACATCTCTTGTGATGAGGTACATGGTTAATTTCATTGTAATTTGAACTGTAATTGTGAGAACCTGAATCATTACACCGTTAGTGATTTTATGTGTGCAGATATTTCACCCAATCACTCAGGAGTTAGAGCTGTGGATGTAGTAACCTGCATGATTGGCCAACTCATACGTGAAACACTATTTAATTTTACATAGATTCTGAACTCAGCCCGTCTGGTGAGATCTCATGTGTTGATGTGTTGCGAGTCGGAAATATGAATACCTTCCTTATCACAGTTCACTGTTTTACAGTACTCTGAAAAGTACCGTATTTACTCGAATTGAATGCGCACCTTTTTTGTTCACATGTAGCACTCAAAATCAGGGTGTGCATTAGATTTGAGTGCTGATCCATTCCATACTTCGGTGGTAATTTTGATCACTTATGTAACAATGCATTGCTGTAATTCTCGACTTTGTTACATTTATTGTAGGCCTATTGCTGGTATGCACAAACACAGATTAAAGATAAGTAATGTGTTATTTTAACACACAAGCTTAACACCAAGCATGTTCAGAGGTGCTGGGGTTCAATATGGAGATATCTATAGGCCTGCTCATTTGAATGATTTTTTCTATATCCTGTAACATAGTTGACATTGTAGTTTGTTTCATATGGTTTTTTTAATTACTGGTAATTAATCAATTTATTTATTATTGCTTTAACTTCAGTAAGTCATATCGCGACATTCATGAATTACATTATTGCATTCATAACCTGTACATACGAAAACATTTTATATTTAACTTAATAAAATAGCATTCATTAGTCCAATTCACTTGAATTTTATCACTTCATGGCAATTATCTGAATCATCAAGTACATTTGCAGTCAGAAATTATTGTTATGTGATGGTTTCATTCCACCTTCAACTTTTCTACAGATTCTCTGCCTTCTGTTCAATGGAAATCTGCTTTCTTTTCTTTACCTCCATTGTCACAAATAAACAGTTCAAATAGTGTAGTATGTACGGTACCAGTACTCTAATTTATTTCTAACGCATACGCCACAAAAGTAATGTCTCTAGTTTTCAATACTTAGAAGAACTTAATTTAAATTTGAAAATGCTACAATATACAGCAGATATGATCTGTCACTTCAAGCCATATTGTATTATCTCATTATCAATTGTTGGAGTTTTGAAGTAGATACGCTTCAATGATTGATCTTTCTTTCCGAAACAGCGTAGGAAAAGACAAATAAATAATCAATATAGGCTGTACTGTACTTCATAAAGATGAGAAAAAATAGTCATCTACCATGCGCTAAGCTCCGACCACCACAACTCACTAACAGGACCGCAGGTGGACATCTAGTAATCATTTGTGGAACTGCTAGCTCGCAGCAGAAAGTTGGAAATGGGGAAAAGTAAATACTTTTCACTTCACTTCCCTTCTTCTTTCTCCTTGTTACTCCCTTCCTCTCGCTCATTCTTCATCCTACCTACCTATGGGGGGGCCTATTCGTAACGTACAATTTTACGCTTCAACCGAGATTCAAAATCCGATCTCTGGATTCGAGCCGTGTTGACCATTATGCCATGATGGTTTATTGAGCTTTGAAGTGAAAATTCATCTATTTAAGGTTAGAGAGTTTAATACATGTAATGAGAAGTACATTCCTTTGATATTCCTCATTACAGCCCTGAATTAGATGATTTTGAGCAATAATAAACAAATTACAATATTGTGAAACTGAAAGAACTTTGTGAAGTGGTCATATTATATGAATCAAGTCCTATTGATTTCAATATTATTCTACAAATTTGTTTTCGTTCCGCTATGGCTGCCAGCTCTGCTCTGCTCGCTTAACTATGTTTAGACTAGGCCTACTTGGGGCCTGCTTCATAAAAGTTATAATTAAAAAATTTCATTTCAGATAAGGGTTATAATATTAAATATTTAATAAAGTTCCGTCTTAACCCCTAACAAACAACTTATCTTGATCCATTCAAAAACAGCATTTATAAGATAGACACAAATAAAATATTGATGTCACATATAAAGATGTAGATGAAAGCTGGTTTCTTCTGTGTGGAACCAAGATGCGTCACTATTTAAAAAGAATATGCATTTCGGCGTACTTGATGTGACATCTTCAGTTCTGTCCTTGTCGTATTGAACACCACAATTCCTCTGATATAATGTTATATCAGAGCAATGTTATATCAGAGGAATTGTGGTATAATGTTATATCAGAGGTATTATGGTGTTCAATACGACTCGACAGAACTGAAGATGGCGCATCAAATACGCCAAAATGCATATTTTTTTTAAATAGTGACGCATCTTGGTTTCTTCTGTGAAACCAGCTTTCATCTACATCTTTATATGTGACATCAATATTTTATTTGTGTATCTTATAAATGCTGTTTTTGAGTGGATCAAGATAAGTTGTATGTTAGGGGTTAAGGTGAACTTTATTAAATATTTAAAGTCATAAAAGTTAACTATATATAGTGCATACTACTGAATCTTAGTATTTGCCAATCTATTGTAGTTTACTAACTATGTTTTATATATCTATTAGAGTAACAAAAAATAATTACTATAGTTACTTTTAATTCTGCTACAGTAAATACCAAGACTTTGTTTGAAGTAATTACCATAGTAGCGACTAAAGCAATTATTTTTACTAAGAGAAACAGAAATTTACTTTAGTTTTTAACCAGATTAAACTAGAATGTGTTTCATATATTTTAGTGTTGGTATTTGACTTGAGTAACTTAAAATGCCAAGGTTTTCTACTCGGAAAATAGACTGCTTTTGCTATGGGGAGATAATACCTTCTCTTTGTAATACAGTAGAGTCCCATTAATTCAGACCCCGCTCGTCTGGACATCAGTTAATTGGGAGGATCTTTTGTGCTAAACAATATTTTAATTTTATTTGAATCACAAAGATGTTTTGTTTTGTTAATCCTACATCAGTTCATAGGTTAAAACTTAGGTGTACATATACAGTAATATTAAAACTACACAGAAAAGGTCTGGATATCCAAATTGTATACATGTGCATGTATGTTGGTATGTGCATGTGAAGAAATCGTGTGTGTGTATCTATGTATGTACATATATAAGTATGTAATGTATATGCAGGGAATCAGTGAATATTCTCACCAAAATCCAAATTCGTATCTAAAGTCAGTATAATTAAAGAACTTGTCCTTTTTTAATCGTAAGAAGTCAAAACTGTATTGTATTAAGATTTTTGGAGAGATGCTGAATTCCTAAGCGATAGGCTTACTTCCCGATATTGACTAAAATTACTTGTCAGAGGTTCAGAATTAAGCTCTGAAAGCAACTCCCTTCAGTCACATCCATCTACATTTAGGACTTGAATGTCAAAAAGTCTATTTAAGTTCATTGTACCAAGGGGTGCATGCAATAAGTCTCTATTATCGCATGTACGAGGCGCGTCCATAAAGTAAGTTTCCCTGCGGCCGTTTACAAAAAAAATAAATTCGTGGAAATATTTATTTGCAACAGATACAGCAAGTGTTCAGCTATTTTTCAACATATTTGCCACCGGAATTGAGACATGTGTCATACCGCGGAACCAACTGTTGAACACTTGTGTTGTAGAAGTCTGCCGCCTGGGATTTGAACGATTGTTTGATAACTATCTCGCTTCTCCCATTCTCTGCCATTTTTTGAGGTGTAGGAAAAGATGGATATCACTGGGTTGTAGGGTGGATGTTTAAACATCTCGTAGCCGAACTTTTGCAGGAGAGTTGCAGTGAGGTGATTAAGCCTCCACCCTACAGCTCGGACCGCGCTCCCAGAGATTTTCATCTCACCCCTCAAGAAATGACAGAGAATGATAGAGATTGACAGAGAAACGGAGAAAGTTGTGACACAATGGTTCAAATCCAAGGCGGCAGACTTCTATGGCACATGTATTAAAAAAGTTGGTACTACGTTACGACAAATGTCTCAATTTCGGTGGCAAATTTGTTAAGAATAGCTGAACACTTGCTGTATCTGTTGCAATAAATATTTCCGTCAAATTGTGTGTTATTTGTGTAGACGGCCCCAAAGAAAATTACTTTATTGGACGCGCCTCCTATAAAATGACCTAACGTTTCACACTGGTAAACTGTATATCGATGCCTCTGTATACGGAGAACCATGGATGTACAAGTCGTATTACATTCAGGGAATGACAGAAGAAACTTGTTCTCATAACTTAAACGTGGCGCTATCCGACTTCAAGTAGAAATCTCGGAGGAGAAAGGCAAATGCGAACTGCGTAGCCAAGACAGAGGAATTAGTCAATACAATCAGGCAACTCAAAGGACCGCAGTCTACTCTTTACGAATCTGGTCTGTGTGAGTATGAAGTGTTCAAATATAGAATTCCAATTTTGTTACAACGTAAATGCGTGCTCCTAGCTCTTAAGAGCCTGAAAAGAGGTTCAAATCATTGGCGTAACTGGACTAGTTGGGGTCCAGGGCGGATTTATTTTTGAGGCCCCCTCCCCCCAACACGGCTGTTTTTTTCACTTTTTTTTCTGTGGCTAGCTTTTTTTTGTCTTTCTGATCGTCTCTATGGACTAATCTGTACGGAAAATAATAGATGAAGGGAGTGAACTCATGCAGTATTTATTGTATTTATTTATTAAATACAAACAGACATTAGTCCAATAATATTAAGCTATCTGATTAACAAAATACAAATGTGTACATAATTAAAAAGTAATGAAATGAAAAAAAAAGGTTATGTTTAAATATGACAAAACAAGAAAGTTTATGGTAACAAACACTTTTAATTTTAGTCGGAGAGTCAGAAAATAAATTTGCAAAATCTGGATTATATTAATTCAGAATATGTAATAATCATGTTTAAAATTGTATTTTTATAGCTTTTACCCCTCGCGGCCGACTCATGAACCTGAGACCAAAACAGTGGTAACTGGTGTCAATTTTTTTTATTGATAACACGTCAAATACGCTATTTTATATTTAACGCAAAAATTCCGATGAGTAAAAAAGAGGTGAGACATTAATTATTTTAGGCCTATTAGGGTGTGGCATCAATGGAGGCCCCATAACAAGTGGGGCCCGGTGCGGACCGATTGAAATTAATAACATTTGTTCCATAATTAGCTTGGGGAAAATGCTGTAACAACTTAAATGGAACTATATCTTCATTTCTAATGAACGACGTAAAAAAGAATTTGAGATGACCTTTCTTAGCCTTCATGAGAGCACGTACGATTCATGGGAATGGTAATGAACAACGAAGGCTCTTCTTTCGCTCTTACACTGATGTGCTTTTAGATGATGAATCGTGGGGGATGGTATGTAGACAGGCCCGCAGAGAGATATAATTATTATATCCCAGCATTTTGAGTGAACTAGTGTAACTGTTACCATGGTAGTCAGCACTTACGTCAAGTTTAATGTGGAATCCTAGGCATGTAGATTCATGATGCTTCACTCTACAGTGAGAGGCGAAGGAGGGATTTGGTATCCTGAACATTCTACACCACAATTGACCGGGAATTGATCCCCTGGCTCCTACCATCGTACTTAACATTTTATCCACTAGATTACTAGAGTATCACGATTCTTTTATATTAATCAGATGTATAATTAAATTACAGTACTTGTTATAAATATACCATAATAATTAATTATTTTACGAAAAACTAAATAACAGTGTAAATGAAGTAAATCGAATCGTTAAATATTAAAATCCTGAACGTGAATGACATGTCTGGATGGGAAGCAGATTAGTGGATATTTTGGGGGAGACCGCTAATATTGGGCATATTTTGTCAACTTACTTCGTTAAAACAGCGGTTTTATTGAATTATTATGAAATACTTTAAACGAAATCTGTAGGGATTTACATTTGTAGTAATATAAATACTTAAAATTGAATCTGCATTGAGAACGCAATTTTCGAAGAATTTAAATTTAGTCGTAACGTAGCGGGAAGAAAAGTTTTGAAAAGTTTCTTGTTACACCCTGTAAAAGCGACAGCAGTCATCATCTTTAATATAACAATTAAAATGTGGTAGATATGACATTTGAGACCACCTGCGTGGTACCTCCTCGGATTTTTCTGAGGTAGGGAGGTCTGAAACGGGGTGCATTCAGCCTCGTGATACACACTGAGGAGCTACTTGATAGAAAAGTAGTGGCTCCGGTCACGGAGACTATCGTTAACGGCCCTGGGTATCGGCATGCTGACCACATGCCCCCAAGCCTGCCATCTGCCTATGATAGATGATGCAGCGGTCGGATGGTAGGCCTAGTCCATTCAGGGATATACAGCCACGGAGTTTAGTTTTTTAGATATGACATTTGTAACTAACCACAAAAAGTACAATAATTTCTGCTGTTCCACAGTAAGGAGTTATAAAATTATAAAAAATAAATATACCTTATAAAAAGTACGTTAAAGGAGATTCTACAGCTACAAACTGACACCCTAGATATCATGGTTTATTCACCTAGGAAGGTAAAAGAACTTGGCATCTTCCGTACTCAAAGGGAGGGTCTACTTCAACAATTTAATGCCTGTAGAATTCTATAAAATACCTGTTATGAATAAATTTTGCCTTCAGAAATCTGTGTGCCGAAAAGTTGCAGCGTTTGGAAGTGTTGGAAATCGATGATGAGGAAATGGTGAAAAAGAAAGAGGCCATCTTCAAAATCAAGAATTTAAGAAATAATGTCAATTACGAACTCTTGGAAAAGGCGTTATACTATATGGAGAGTTTCCATCGGCCAACAGATGACTTGAAACGAGAGGCCTTAGCAGCTCCGAATGAAGAGACGCCTTCAAACTACAATGAAATGTCGCTAAGGGCCGGAAAACGCTGCGGGCATTGTAGCGAGATAGAAACATTAGCGCATGTTCTAGGCTGTTGTCCATAAATGGTGAACTCCTGCGGAATACTCGTCACCATTGCATTAGAAGCAAGACAGCTGCCTCCCTGTCACAAACGGGGCTTGGAGTTTATGAAGAAGTCCATTGTCATGCTGATAACGGAAGCAACAGAAGAGTGGACAACATTGCTCTTGACAGAAAAAAAGTTAATCGAAAAAATGCAGATATATGAACCCACAGGTCAATACTTTGAAAGCAAGTACAACATCTCTCTGGTGTCTGCCACCAAAATAATGACTGGTGGCCGTGGCACTATAACCAAGATTTTCATAGATTTTCGACTTCTGTAAATCATTTTCCCTAAGTAGACATAGGCCTATATATCATGATGTGGACCTTGTTGTTTTGAGGGACTTCATACAAATAATGCGAAACCTTTTATATTACCATTCTTTTTGATAATAGTGATTTAAAAAAATTAACATTAATATTGAGTAATATAGATTTATTTTTGTGTTTAGGCTATGTATAACTTCCTTCCTTCAACAAATTTCCTTCCAATTAACACATAAATAAAAATATACTAATTCCATCATAATTACAATAAATAATATTTTAATTTAATCATTCTAATAATCCATTAAAACATTAAGTCAAATTGATTCATGTACAAGGATTACAATAAATTGTATAGACATGGGGAAACTTAGGCCTACTCCCAGTTGTAACAGTTTTAGTTCAACTTAGCAGAGACTTTTTGTCACTCCAGTTATAAACATGAATATAAACGATCAAAGAGATCTGACCTTTTAAAACTTCCACTTATATGTTTGTATTTTGTATTGATTGGTAGCGGAATTCATCTCGGTTGCATATGAAGCCGTCGCGTCGTGTGTGCTTGCGATTAGCTGAGGTATTAAAACAGAAGCTGTGTTGCGAATGTCGAGTTAATTATTTGCAGAAGCAGGAGCACCAGCATCTGAGTGATCTGTGTAATTAAATCTCCCTTCATAGTAATTACAAACCTGCTTATCCGCTCCGACAAAACTTAGCTTGTAAATTATATATTATTATGCCGCCTGCCCTGATTACTTCACTCTGGAGGCTCTGCTCCTCAACACTGTACATGTAGTGCCGACAAAATAAAGAAAAAACTGGGCGAGCCCATAAGTAAACATTTGTATGAATCCGTTGGTTTACAAGAGAAGTGTTTAAATTAATTTAGTCTATTATTAATGAACTTCATTTTGTAAATGAGGGAAACTTGAATAGAAGTAGCCTATTAAAATTAGCCTTATGCCCTCAGCAACACAAAGAAGTGAAAAACAACTTAAGTTATAAAGCAACATAAAGAAGTGAAAAAAACTTGTTGTTTTTCTTCACTTCTTTGTGTTGCTTTATTATTATTAATAATAATAATAATAATAATAATAATAATAATAATTTATTTCACCATTGAGCAATACATTGGTTGCTATAGGCTACTTAACAATACTTAAAATGTGATATCCACTCCTACATTCAGAAATTCTTCAATAGAATAAAATGGATTTTGTTCTAGCCAGCTAAAGAGTACAGTTTTGTTCCTACGAATAGGTGCAACTATGGCTGTTGTCGGCAATTTATTGAAAAAATGAGGACATAAGGCTAATATTAATACTTCTATTTAATTTAGTTTAGTTCTAATTGCTATTTACACGTTTGTGGGTCACAAGTAACAATAAATAATTACTTTCTTTCTTTCTTTCTTTCTTTCTTTCTTTCTTTCTTTCTTTCTTTCTTTATCTTAGTTTTACCTCTCCCTTTTAGGTTTTAAAAGACCCAAGCCGCCCGGGCCTTACAGAGCTGCGACCTGTCGGGAAAGGGATTATTTTTGGATCACATAATACTTTTTTTGACCAGATAAGGACATGGAGGGCCTTCCCGGATGAGTGATCAGCACAATGCCGGGGACACCTCCGAGACAACACGAACACATAGGACGAGCACACCATTCACACACACACACTCACTCCAAACAAGGCAAGGATGATGATAATGACGGCCAGATGATATCTGGGGACCACATTTGTCTCACAGGTGAGGAAAAGCCCCAGAAAAAAAAAACACCTACGTAACTTGTCCCGACCAGGAATCGAACTCGGGCCCGCTGCGTGAGAGGAGCGAACGCATCCCCTATGCTTCAGCGGTGGTTATAAATGATTACAGCACACAAATATTTATAATGAACTATTTTAAATCCCAATATTTTACAAAATGAAAAACATACTTTAAAAGGATTAAGGGAGTTCTGAGTTAATTATGAAACATATAAATTATTTGGAACACACAAAAGTATCAATTTGGGCCTAAGAGAGTCAATTATTGGGCCTAAGGGAGATGAAAATGGGGACTGGAGAAAACTGCATAATGACGAGCTTCATAACCTTTACTCTTCACCGGGTAATTAAATCACGGAGGATGAAATGGGCTGGACATGTTGCGCTCATGGGGGAGGAAAGCCATATCTAAAAAATATTGACTGTTAGGCCCGAAGGAAAAAGACCACTTGGAAGACCTAGACGTAGGTGGGAGGACAATATTAGGACAGATTTAAGAGAAGTAGGATTTTTGAGGGATGGTTGGAGTTAGGACAGAATATGGTTGAATGGCGGGCACAGGTAAGTGTTGCAATGAACCTCCAGGTTTCTTAAAATAGATAATATTCATTTAGCCTGCTGAGAAATTGTCTATTTCCATTGTACTTATTGTATGTAAGTAAGTAAGTAAATGAAAGTGCTTAAATATCGAAACATATGACACATTTAAGCTGTAGCGAAAGTATTTAATTATTGAGACTTTCCTATTTTAAGCTGTAACTTGAAGAGTTTAACACTGTACCCAGTAATATGTCCAATTTATTATTCTGACTGGTATTATTACCTATAGAATTGCTGAATTTGTATCTGCATACCTTCTTAAACTCTCTTTTAAGATCTTTCACTATTGCATTACTCTGATGCAAATGTGTAGTAGAAATATAACCGTGTAGTAGAATCTTAGTGTTCCAGTTAATGTATGTTATTTTTAAATTGTGTATGGAGAGGTAATCCAAAGAATTGTGTGTGTTAAAGCAATTTGTAGCAGGTGGAATGATGCTGTCCATTACAATTCCCTATGCCTGTTACAGACATAATTGTAAATATCGCTATTTACCAAAGTACCGGTAAATGCAGCATTGGAGCATATAGGCAAGTTATTTCCTGATGACATCACGGCCCTGTTCCGGCATTGTTTAACCACCACGTACTTTCAATGGGATAATGAATTTTATGAACAACTAGACGGCGTCGCATGTTCATAATTGTAAATAATTTTAAGTATATTGTAAATACTGTACAAAACAATGACGAAGCCAATTGTACCATGTATTAAACGGCTAATAAATAAAGATTCTTATCTTGTCTTATCTTATCTTAACGAAAGTACTTACGTACAGAAATTTATACCTTCACTAAGCTAAACTGAAAGTAGGCTACATAGGCCTTTAAGTCCTATATCCTTAGGACTTTTGTGGGCTCAAGTGTCCCCAAGATTTGAGGAAAGTTAAGCTACTGAAGAGAGATTGCATTGATGAAGGCCCCCAACAACCCTCAATCTGATGTTTATGATATATTCCGCTTTCAGAATATCCTAAACCAGAATTTGAATACTTCTTGCATGGCCAAGGCCTAACATTTCCTAGTCAAACCACCATATCCAAAAGGGTACTGCTGTTCGGTACTCGCCTTCAAACAGAAACCATGGCCGACCTCACAGACAGAGGCGGCGGGAATTCGAATGCAAGCGAAACGTTCTGACATGAAAACATTGATGGTATCACGCTAGTATCCACGTGGTTAACTAAAGCGCATAGAGCCGTGGACTATATTTTCATGGTGGACTTTAGCACTCCACGCATGCGCACTGCCAACGACATGTTCAAATTTTAACGGTCGCGAAGCTTTCAGATTCCGGGCGATCTCTGTAAGTAATATTTTGATAAATTCGCTAGCCCATTTGTTGCATTTGACTTTGTGTTTTCAAAATCAAATATTAGGGCAGTTAAAAATCCACCTGTTCCCCTTCAGAAAGTTCTAATGATGGAGTTATGCCTATTCCTTAACCATAACTCCAAACATAAAACAGTTGCTCCCTACCTGGTTTTAGCAGAGTCCGGCAGGCATTGAGTACGTAGTCCATGGTTTCTATAGGAATGTTGCCATCCATTACCACAAGAGAGCTCTGCTGTATTTCATTTAGAAAGGTTTCAACCTGCAAATGCAATCTTGGTTATAATAACATAGCTGAAATTAAATTTTCTTTAACGATATAGTAGGTCTATGCAATTTTTTTTCCAAGGCATAATTGTAACTATTTCACGAAAATAAAAGGCTAAAATACCTTTTATAAAAACCTAAAAATCTGGGCCCTAGTGATTATACATAACAGATAAAAAATGATGTAGAACTCACATGACTTCCTCAACCCAAATAAAAGTTAGAATCTTAGTATAATACAAGTAAAGTATTATGTATATAATAACCAGGCTATAATTGAAACCTTTTAAAATAAATTCTGATGGGTAGTTATAATCCTCTCATTCAATTTACTCACACTTTTATCTTGTTTTTAACTACTATAACTACGTTTTGTACAAAAACAATAGTAGAGTTGCTCTACTATGCTATGCTCAGTTGGTAGAGCATTGGCGCGAATAGCCAAAGGTCCTGGGTTCAAGTCCCAGTGCCGGAGGAATTTTTCTCCTATAATATTCTCAAATAGTATAAATGGTTAATTAGCCTACATTTAGTAGTACAATAAGTGCATTAGTGGAATAATACACGTGTGAAAGTTGATTGGCCCAACTTCCGCCGGGCACTACAAAAAATTTGTTATAGACTCATCAATTGTTCCCCTCCACGGAAATCTTTAGTAAAAGGCGAAAGATTTATACGATTTGAAGGGAAACCAGAGTTACGTTAATTTGCTAAGATTTTGTTTTCCTACTACACGTCACAACCACTCGTTCGACGAATCTACTTACTTGTATAAAAAATAAAATAAGAAATAGCACTAGGCGAATGTAAGTATAAATTCTCTTCTTTTAAATGATTTTTTAAATGTTATCGTATAAAAATATTTTAAGTCTTCTAGTTCGGAGCTTCATAAAAAGCAAAACATTTCTTAAAAACAAAATAGCTTCGTCAGCGCCATCTGCTGACTGCGGTGCGGTTTCCCGCCATCTGTTGGCCAAGCGGTGAACTATTTAAGTACTATGCAGTCAAATGTTTGTAAATTTATTATGTAAAGTAAGTAAAGTAAAGTGATCCCTGTACAGGCCATGGAGGCCCAGAGGGTTCCAGGAGGTTGAGGCTCCCAGATTTTGGACATTCGGCACATGAAGGTGGTAAGGTTGTCAGCCTCACGCACCGGCCGCCTTTACCCCCAGGATTGCTCCTGGTACTCATTTCTGTTAGAGGCTGAGTCGACCCCAGGGCCATAGTGCCACCAGAAGGATTAGGCCAATTGAAAAACTCCAACGACCTCATCGGGAATCGAACCCGCGACCTTCCGGTCTGTAGCGCAGCGCCTCGACCACTACGCTACGGCGTACCCCCAAATTTATTATGTAACACCTTAAATGTAGAGATTTAACAGAAAACAAAGGTATTTTAAACAACTCTATTACAATCCATTTAATTCTATTATAGCAATTATGGAACTTTTAAATTACACTGTTATTATGCAATCATGCCAGTGATAAAGCAATTTTTAAGTTCATCGTACATCGAAATTAATTATCATTTCATTAATTATAATTTATTTTTTTCTCCAGGGCTACTTCATCTTGTAATCTTCAAGGAGACCTTTCAAATATTCAATCCTTAAGAATGAGTTATTACGCCAATACTGAGGAACTTCTGACTTTTGTAGTAATCAAGTGATAATTTTTAATGTAACTTTTAAAATGAGATTCAGCTTTTACTTTCATAACGGTACATTTATTTAGGAATAATGAGTTTAAGTGTGCCAGATACTCACAAGTTTGGGAGAAATGGTGTCGTTAATATCCATGTCTCCTACGCCAAAGTAGCATTCTCCATTGTGGTCCACCACTGCGCTGTAGCATGCAGTCCGGTGTGAATCCAAGCGCACAACACCTCGGGTATCCTATATAAAGAATAATAAAATCAGGTAAACTGATGTAACAAAGAGCCAGCCAGAATGCTTTCGTTTAGTCATAGATAATTGCAATTATCTCTCTCGAATCGTATGCCCCCATGTTGGGACGAAGGGCCTCCAAGTGGAGGTTTCTGTTTACCGATGAATTGCAATTATGATATGAAGAAAATAAGTTATTTTTTTAATCGATTTCCGAGTTAAGCTCCAAATCGATTCATTAAGCAGGGCTTATGGAAGAACAAAGGTATAGTTTGATAAACATATGTGAAGGAATATTTGTGGGTAGTGCTATTTGTCAAATCTACCTGTATTGCAACTTCCAAAGCCTACAAGAACAGCGTAAAACAATATGTTGTGATGAGAACTGATTTGCTTTTGATAAATTCTTTCTAATATAGTACCATAAAATAGGCACTAAATTGGGCCTTACTCCGGTACCGATCAACCGATTTTGTCCAATATCAATAGGGTTCTTCCCATGAACGTTATAAATGCGTATACCAAGTTTCGTGAAAATAGGATAAAGCGTATTTGACTTATCGCGCGTACAGACACACGGACAGACAGACGGACAGACAGACGGACAGACATTTCCCGTCCCCCACACAATCTCATAAAGTACCATTCTGGCACTTAATAAATAAACAGTGTAGATAATTTGTTCACCTTTTCATACTGAGTGTCATAGATCTAGAGTCGTTAGTTCTTAGAATATTACTTTAGCCAATAAGAAGTCAGCATTTCCTAGTAACTTATCAACTGTCGTCTTAGCTTTATTTTAATTTTTACCCTGCCGTTGGCCAATTTTCCTGAAATATTTGTCTTGCTTACCTTGATTTCCGTTTTTCTTTATCGGACACAAACATCCATGCCCGGGGAGCGACTCGAACCTATAGCCCCTTTCATCCACTGCTCCAAGGCTAGCGCGGCTAATGAGATCGGTTCCTTGAAACCTGTTTTGTTCTCTCGTAAAAACCTGCTCAGGAAAAACAGCGGGTATGGCGCGGCGTGGTTCCCAGCATGTGATCAAGAGTACTTGCCTGCTAACTTAGGGTACGCGCAAGACGGAACCGGGATGGTCGCATGCCGCAGGCCGCATGAAGAATGAAGTCATGTCTTCTTACGAGGGTGAACAAGACGCAGCTTGGATGGTCTCTTGCCAGCCATCTGGTCAGGCCGCAGTTTGTTGGTAGAATGGTAGGTATCTTTTTTCCTGCTACCAGCCACAAGCGTGTAGTCTGGATTCAGGCGTTGCACGAGTGCACTTACGCAATCGAAGGACTGTTTATAAGAGACATCCCTTGTAATCAGCTCAGACCACTAAAATAAATATTGTTACTACTCAATGAAGGGATTACAGAGATCAGTCATGGATACAGTTACTGACTTGTATGGTTTATATTCAGTATTTTTGTATATTTTATAATAACCTAATTATTTTATATTATGTTAATTTTACTGTTGCGGGGTTAAGTGTGTTCTTTTATTGTCTTCTTGTGCTTTGAAGACTGAATACACTGATCACACCAACTGAAGAAAGCATTAATAATAATAATAATAATAATAATAATAATAATAATAATAATAATAATAATAATAATAATAATAATAATAATAATAATAATAATAATGGTGATGATGATGTTTCTATCCATACATTGGTTTTCCATCTCAAACCGTTTAAAAAATGTATATTCCCTGCCAAAAAATCTACTTTTTTTTTTTTGCCGAAAAACGTTTTTACGCCACTTTTTCAGTGAACTTTGTATCCTAGCACCTAAAGTATTGTGTTTATAACGAGAACTGTTAGAAGAAAAGCTGTAGAGCATTAAATGTACTATAAAATAAACATTCAATTTAGTAACTATGTGAAACAGTGAAATACTCTTGTGGCATATTTTGCATGTAACTAATTTTGATGAAGCTTCCTGTAATGAGTTTCAATTCATAAACTCATTCCCATTGTCTTCTGTGTCTTCAAAACCTTATGTTTGAGAAGATAATAACAAATAAATAAAAATAAAAATGGAGGTAATTCAGAAACTTAATCCATAACATGCGACATGCCGATTAGCGACCAGGCTGCGTCTTGCGCGCACACGCTTAATGCTCGGCGCCTGGCTCAACAGCGTAGCGCAGGTGTTTCTATAGGCCTAGTTTACGGAGGTTAGTTTTTATTTGCTCCATCCCTCCTGCCAAAATAAAATTCTTATACACTCCTGATGAAAAGTATCACACGTAAACGATAGAGCACGAGATGAATAGTTAGGATTTATTTACTTATTTATCATTTATTTTTAAAACTTATTGGTCCTTGTCTTGGTTATCTACATGCAACCGTGAAGATTATATTTTGTAATTAACATAGGTGCTCTCAACTGTTTATGACTGAATAAAAAGGAGTTTAAAATTTAACAAGGAAAAGGAAACGATGATAACTTAAAGCTACACTAACAGCTGTTAAGATACAGCAGGCATCTTCCAAACCCTCAACTCAATGGAGTGACTATATTCTTCACTCGTCCGTCGCCGTGGGTGAGTCGGTAGCGCGCCTGCCTTCCACTTCGGCGGCCCGGGTTCGATTCCCGGCCGGGTCGGGGATTTATCAGTAGTGAAAAATCCCTTTCCCGGGTTCAGGACTGGGTAGGTTAAGTCTTAGGTTAAGATAATGCACATTGTGCGCGATTCCTTAATTATATTCTTCACTCGTACATCTGTGAAGAGGGTCGTATCCGCGATTTTTGGGATTTGTGATGAGAGGTCGCGCCTAAGTATCCTTCAATAAAAATCCAGTAGACTCCCGCGTCCTCATTACCATCTCCATCATCAACCAGGTGAATATCAGTCTGGAAGTCAGACATCAGGATCGGCGTCGACCAGCAGGTCAACCTGGCACCACGAAGTCATATCCGGGTGTGAGTTATCTTTTGGGGTCTGGTACGACGCTCTGCTCTCTTTCAGCGCGACGTGTTCCGACCTACGCGGCCCGCAGTGGCTAACAACACTCCCATTGGCTGCCGAGGATATTCCATCGTCATTAGTCGTTCCCGCACGCAGTTTTTTCAACATAGGTTTTGCCATATTCTCATAAATCGCCGCAAGTTGGCATCTAACCTAACCTAACCTAACCTAACCTAACCTAACCTAACCTAACCTAACCTAACCTAACCTAACCTAACCTAACCTAACCTAACCTAACCTAACCTAACCTAACCTAACCTAACCTAACCTAACCTAACCTAACCTAACCTAACCTAACCCAACCCAACCCAACCCAACCCAACCCAACCCAACCCAACCCAACCCAACCCAACCCAACCCAACCCAACCCAACCCAACCCAACCCAACCCAACCCAACCCAACCCAACCCAACCCAACCCAACCCAACCCAACCCAACCCAACCCAACCCAGCCCAGCCCAGCCCAACCCAACCCAACCCAACCCAACCCAACCCAACCCAACCCAACCCAACCCAACCCAACCCAACCCAACCCAACCCAACCCAACCTAACCTAACCTAACCTAACCTAAAATGGCAAAACCTATGCTGAAAAAAAAAACTGCTCCCGCACAGCCTTATCCATTGCTGCCAACAGTTTTACATACGCATATAGTTATATTATGGTTAGGTTCCCCGTTACTGTTATAATAATTACCGTATTTAAAGCTCCCGGTGAAGGGGTCTGGGAGAAACTTGGAAAGGAGGTCCAGGGGCAACCAAGAAAAACAGGAAGGAACTACGTGGCCGATACCGAATTACCGTACTCGAAGCTCCTGGTGGATGTATGCAGGGGGTCCAAGGGAGGTTGGGTGCAAAGCACCAATATAGTAAAACAAGAAGGGGATCCGGGCCAATATTAAGCTTCTGTATCCGGTAGAAATCCTTGATTAGCGACTTAGGCACCGAAACTACGTTTTCACCGTTAGGTTTCCAGCAGTGAATATTGTCCGCGTGATCTCAGCCCGACAATAGAACATCGCCCAGCGCAAAGAGATCGTCCACAGCGCCATTTAGGTACACTTTTTAGCGATTTTACTTACATTTAGAATCTCCGTACAGATGCAACATGCTTACATATGAAATATAAGGCTCTAAAGCATAATACAACATCAAAACTTCTGTTTTCCATGTTTCTTAAACAAAAATATCACAGGAAGCAGGGTGCCGAACTGTCCCCGTAAGTCTGTCTTTGTTCGTGTCTGCTATTTATATATTCTAGTCTTCTTTTGCTTTCTGCGAAATTATATTTGTTGCTTCATCCAACAACACCCAAGATTAGGGATCGCTTATTATATTCCCTATTTTCCTGCCTTGAAGTAGTCTCTGAAAGGGCTCCTTCAACTGAATAGTGTTTGGACATTCCCAAATCACATGCTCAAGAGTACCTATTCCCCCACATGCGCATGCCTTAGAGTCAGCAATACCATTTTCCTTCAGTTAAACCATATAAGATCCATGACCTGTCAGATAGTGGGGCAAACTTTCGGATGGCTATAGATGTCGCAATTTTAGTCTTTCGTGCACGTCCTTGAAAACGTGTCCTACATCCAGTGTTGCTCTCCTCTCATCTGATTAGTCATACATCCAGTATCAAATTCTTGAAATCTCTTGTTGTTTCAACTCGAGTGTCAAGTATGAATTCTGCGCGAGCTTGTAATCCTTTTCTTACCCAGAATGTAGCTCCTCTTTGTCTTATAAGTAGATCCAGTGGTAAGACCCCAATTTCGCAGCTGGCTTGATTCTTTTTAAACCGATGTCCCCAAATGCCTGCACCATATCCCACTATTGATACAAGTTTCATCACCCTTGAGGGAAGACGAAGCTTGGTCATTCCAAGGCTGATAAATTTGTCCCTTAATCTACTGAATAGTTAATATACGCATTCTGGATTTAAGTGTTACCTAGCGAATAATTGCTTTGCATGAGGGTTAACCATATTTCATATTTCTCCCAGGGTCTCCAAGTGGAGTTTACTGTTACCTATTTGAATTTTATTACGCTTATTTCCTGATACAGGGCAGAGTGACAGGTGGCAAGCCCATTGCCTCACTTTGCATGAAGATTACACAACTGAAAACACATTTCTTAAATTTAGCCGTTTGCTCTATGTTGGAATATGACGGAAAACGGATACACCCGACCACCCCAAGGACGAGGTAGTGGGGCCTCCGAATGGAGGTTACAGTGCCGTACCGTAAAGCGAATTTAGTTACGTTTATTATCCTAGAGAGGACGGAGGGACAGGTGGTAGGTAAGCTCTAAAGGAAACTAAGAGATCACGTGGATGTGAAAAGGACGAGAATTCTGGTTCAAAGGCTCTAATATAGGCTTGGAGTTGTTTAACATGCTATAAATCTATGACATAGGACTCCCAGAATAAAGGTCGAGAAGTCTTGAGAATAATTAAAATCAGTTTTTCATTGTGAAAATTAAAGCTCCTTTGAAAAAGCCTATGTGCGGAATATTGATTCCAGTGGACGGTAGTTTCCAGCCCTCTTTTCCCCCCCTTTTGGGACCTTCATTATTTTCCGCTTCACTGAGCTCGAAATCCTCTTATTTCTGATACTCGTTTGTCATTTCATAATTTATGTAAGCCTATCATAATGCCACTATTCATTGTTATAAATCTCAATATAAACATAGGCATATATATATTTTTCCTCAGCTTGCAATGAATACTTATGAGTAGTGAACCTATCTGCTTCAGTGAACGCGGAAATGAATACGAACCAAGCCCAGCACAACTGCAACGATCGGAAAAATGAGCGTATTGTCTCTCAATTTTTAGTTTTCTTTTCTGGACTCAGAAAAATCTTCATCTATTAACGTCGAGTTAAAAACTTAATGATGCTTTATATTTCGGGGTAGCCTATACGATTTTGCCTTTCTTTGGAGAATGGCAGTGGTATGCTCGGACTGAATATGAATTTGTGTATTTAAGAAAACGGTAAACATTAATTGAATTACAGTGATACCTCGAGATACGAGTTGAATTCGTTCCGTAAACCTTGCTCGTATGTCAATTTGCTCGTATGTCAATTTGCTCGTATCTCAAAGCAATTTTTCCCTTTGAAATTAATTGAAATGCCATTAATCCGTTCCAGCCCCAAAAATACTACCCCCAATTGTTTCTGTTGCGTGTTTTTTAATAAGAAAAATGTATTTATAAATGACAAATCTATATTAATAAAAGGAAGTGTCTGTCCTCCGTCTGTCTGTCCGCGATGCCCAGCGAAATCTACTGAACGCAGAGATCTGAAATTTTAAACATAGGTAGACTAAAGGGTCGGAAAGTGCACCTCGAAGCCGGAATTTTAATTTTAGCTTTCCTTCGCGAGTTATGAGTGAAAAACGAGCAGAAAACGTGCATTTTTTATTCGTTTTCGAAGCATTTGTTTTCAGTAATTCATTTCAATTGCAGAAGGCTTTGTCTACTTTTGTCAAGAATCGCTTCATTTCGTAAGCCCGCCCTGGACGATTCATTTGTTTGAATGTCAAGGCCCGTAAACATGAAATTTTCAACCTACATGGAAGAGGGACAATGAGTATAGGCTTAAATATGGTCAAACATCGTTCGATTTGGATGAAACTCACTACACAGGGGTTTTCTGGGCCAAGGAACTCGAATCTCAGGTCGCTTTTACCAGGCGACGCTATCTAATTGTGGTATGTAATTCACGTGATCTAGGTGTTAATAAATATAATGATTTAACTATTATGCTCTTAATTTTTAATTTTTGAAATAATTATCGCGGGCGATCGCTTGATTTTGTAAGTCCATCCTGGACGATTCATTTGTTTAGAATATCAAGCCCCGCAGACGTATCAAATTTTCAACCTACACGGAAGAGGGATAATCAATATAGGCCTAAATATGATCAAACGTTGTTCGATTTGGACGAAACTCACTATACAGGGGTTTTCTGGACCAATTAACTCGAATCTGAGGTCGCCTTTATTAGGCGACGCTATCTAATCGTGATATGTAGTCCATGTGATTTAGATGTTAATAAATATAATGATTTAACTATTATGCTCTTAATTTTTAATTTTTTATATAATTATCGCGGGCGAAGCCGCGGGCACATGCTAGTATTGTATAAAAACGTAATAAAAGAGAATGTAAAGCAAAAAAAAAAAACTGGTTTTATAAAGTGTACATACGTATTTGTTACACTTTCTTCGGACCCATGGTTATAAAAAGAAATGTGATAAAGTATGTAAATGCACAAAAAGCGCAAAGCCCTAGAAAAACTTAGCAAAGATGCTTCGACGGCGAGGTAAACAAGCACACTGGGGGAATACGTGGGATAATGCGCGAGACGCACGAGGCGCAGGCGCAGTAAACTGGTGGGCCGTGTGCAGCGTCGCAGCTGGCCGTTCCTCGTATCTCAAATGTCGCTCGTATTTCAAAACAAAACTTCGCTCGCTCGACAGCTCGTATCTCAAATAACTCGTATGTTAGGGCATTCGTATCTCGAGGTACCACTGTAGGTGATTTTGTGCTAATTCTACTTCTTTTTCCATAAGTGATTGTAGCAGAATATAATTTTTTTATTAACTGACGGCATGTTCCATTAAATCAGTAGTAATACTACATTCTAGGTTTTACATTCTATGTAATTTGTTTTGTCGTTCTACACATAGCTCAAAATATTTTTCTGATGGCTGTATTTCTTACATTCTAATTTACCCTGTATTTATCTATCATTTATCTATCTTTAATATTTATTTTTATTTATCTGTAAGTTTCTTATATTCTAATTTATATATATATATTTTTTTAAATAAATTATCTGCTGGCCATTTCCCCTGTTTCATTAGAATCCTATGTTTCAGACTGTGCCTGTCTTTAGTTACTATTTTACAATAATAAATTAAATGGACGATTGTCGATTGTCGATTGTCTGTGCACCACATGGACACCCAGGTGAATCCAAGACTTTGAAGCCTTGAAGTGATGGCAATACGATCGCAGTTTTCCGTGCCCTTCAAGAATAGCAACATGAACCATACCAACTGAATTCCGTTTCTTAGCGGAGAACTGCGGAGAGACTTCTTGACGGCACTCTATTCGATGTAGTATGTAGTACCGAGAAGCGGCACCTTTATGCTTCCTTTTCTGTCCTTTTTTTTAGCATCTTTTAACATTTCCTACGAAATTTGCCCTTAAAAATCCTAAACCTATTTAAGACATAGTAACATGTTATTACGCAACAGACAGCAAGATTATTAAATCAAGATTTCTACTGTGATTTCATAAGTCATAGAAAATTACATTTTTATGAACCAATTTCGAACTATAAAAACCAATTCGTAATGTACGCATGCAAAAATATTCCCTTGCACAAATATTATAACATCAGACTTGGATATTAAGAACAGGAAAAAATAGGAAGTATGAACTTACAACGTGTTGTAGGCTACTCTTCAGAAGATAGTCTCCAGTGTGATCATTTCCAACCGCACTGATAAGGAATGGTCTTGCTCCCAGTTTGCCCAAAGCGTCCACGATGTTTCTTCCCACGCCTCCTCCTGATTGTTTTATCTCTCCTCTATGGGTACTCCCGTTTGTCTGGAACAGATAAAGATATGCTATAGCGATAATCAGGGCCCGGATTCTAATGACATGTCATCTTTTTATTGATGCTGCATAGACATTGCCAACTTGTAGATAAATCCTAATCATGGCCTCTAGATTGTAGAAATGCATTTTTATTAGGTCATTTTTTGTCATTTTATGCAATTTTATATTTTTAGGGCATTTATTTCAATTTTAGGTCATTATTTTGTCATTTTCGTGTAATTTGCTTCCTTATTTAGTCATTTTAATTTATTTAGTCATTCATTGAGTGTATTAACTTTTAAACCTTCGATGATCTCAGTATGCTAATAGTAATTTACTGCAATCCTGAATGAGTTAGGGTTTACAAGGCTTTCTTTCATATGGGTAGTATTTAAATAAATTACTAGGTTACTATAATGCAACACTTTTGTAGAATCTACTTAAAAAAAATAAAGTTTTTCGACCTACAACGTCCTTTCTGCATTTACCGTTTTTACAATTATGTACAAATTTACAATTTTATACATAAAATACCAGTTTTTAGGTCATTATTTATAATTATTAAGTCATTTTCTTTAAAATTTAGGGTCATTTTAAAGGTCATTTTTCAAACAATTTTAGGTCATCGGAATCCGGGCCCTGGCGATAATAAAGACATTTCGAAATGCTTTTCTCTTGAGCAAGAAATAAAACACATCTCTCAGCTTTAAATGTAACAACAATATAAAAAATATGAAGTTATTCGACTTGAATCTTAATAGAATACATTTCATAAACCCTATATCACCGCCATGTCCATTGCGCTGCCCGAGAAACGCTGTATATTGATTTATAAATTTCGAAACCAGAATATGCTACAGAGTAAAATAATAGTATAAAATAGTTAACATAGTGAACTTCTGGGTAAAGGATCAAATAGGTAGGTGATATGGTTTCAGAACCAATTTATGGTAAATCTTAAGACTACTAGTTTAATTATTCATTTTGATATAGCAAAAGAATATTATATAGGCTTAAGCTTATGGAAATTTTTAGAGTTTCACGGAACAATCATAATATCAAGCAGAGGGGAAAAATGTACTTTGGAATTTCTTTCACCCTTATTATAATTTTATTAATTGCCCCAATATAGTTTGATTTTAGTGACTTTATTTATACAAAAACAAGCTTATGTGAAATAATAAATCTAACAACAGAGTGAAGCAGGGAAAAAGCCAGCATTTTGGTTCGGGAGGTGCCCACCGGGAGTACTTCCCTGATTTTTTGCTAAAATTAATCCTTTAATTTTTATTTAACTATTTTCAGTTACAAACAAAATAGCTTTTTTTTTTTAAAAAAAAAAAGACACGTACCACAGTTTTTACCGTTCCAAAATAATAACATTAAAAAGGCGTTAAGTTGAAATTTAAAAGGTTAATTTTATAACTATTAATAAGTTCAGTTAATCTGATATGTCAATGTCATAAACATAATAAAATCAGGTCAACTGTTGTAACAAAGTGCCAGTATGTTTTTGTTTAATCAGTTATGATTGCAATTATGATATGCAGAATAAAAAAAAGTCAGTTAGGCCGGTTTCGGGATTTGAACCATGGAACTCCAGAATGTGAGGCCAAGACGTTACCATCTCAGCCACCTGGGTCAGTTTAACGGTCTAGTTGGATAAGCGCATGTAAAGCAGTAGTGTTATTTGTCATAGCTAACTGTATTTTAATTTCCAAAGCCTTATAAGATCACAGTGAAACAATAGGGTATGTTGTCATGGTAACTGATTTGCATTTCATAATTTCTTTCGAATACGTATATTACCATAAAAACCGATTTTATCCAATATCAATAGACGTCTTCCCATGGACATTATGAATGTGTATACCAATTTTCATAAAAATCTGGTAAAGCATATTTGAGTTACCACGTCTTTGAAATAGACACTAAATTGACTTTTACTCCGGTACCGGTCCACCGATTTGGTCCAATATCAGTAGACGTCTTCCCATGTACATTATAAATGCGTATACAAAGTTTCAGGGAAATCCAATGAAGCATATTTGAGTTATCGCGACTTCTTATATATTGACATAAAAGGCATTAAATTGGGAATTTTTCCGGCACTGGCCAACCGATTTGGTCGTATATCAATATACTTCTTTCCATGAACATTATAAATGCGTATACGAAGTTTCATAAAAATCCGATAAAGCATTTTTGAGTTATTGCGCCTTTAAAATAGACACTGAATTGAATTTTACTCCGCTACCGGTCAACAGATTAGGTTCAAATTCAATAGGGTCCTTTTTATGGAGATCATAAATGCGTAGACTAAGTTTCATGGAAATCCGATAAAGCGTATTTCAGTTATGGCGCCTTTCTATTAGAAAGGCACCATAATCTATTAAAATAATCACTAAATTGGGCATTACTCCGGTAGCGGTGAATCGATTTGGTTCAATATCAATAGGGTTCTTCCCATGGACATTATAAATGTATTTTCCAAGTTTCATGAAAATCCGAAAAAGCATATTTGAGTTATGGCGCGTACAGACACACGGACGGACGGACGGACAGACGGACAGAAATTTTTCGTCCCCACACACAATCTCATAAAGTATCATACTGGCACTTAATAAACGAATTTTAAACTTAATTCTATTTTCTAACTTAAATGTTTACCTCAAAATTTTTTGTCTTTTTGTAAGCATTTTTTTTTTCATTTCGGGGGCCCCCTCCCTGGCTACGTCCCTGTAGTGGGAGAATTTTTCCAAGCAACATTTGTTTTTTAATATAGCCTATTAGTTATTGAATGATTATTATTAAGTGCCAGTAAGGTACTTTATGAGATTGTGTGTGGGGACGAAAAATGTCTGTCCGTCTGTCGGTCCGTCCGTTCGTCCGTCCCTGTGTCTGTACGCGCCATAAGTCAAATACGCTTTTTCGGATTTTCATGAAACTTGGAAAGCACATTTATAATGTCCATGGGAAGAACCCTATTGATATTGGACCAAATCGGTTGATTGGTGTCTATTTTATAGGCGCCACAACTCAAATACACTTTATTGGAATTTCATGAAACTCAGAATACGCATTTATAATGTTCATGGGAAGACGTCTGTTGATATTGGGACATATCGGTTTGCTGGTACCGGAATAATGCCCAATTTAGTTCCTTTTTAAGGTATTATATAACAAAAGGCGAGGTAACTCACACACGCTTTATCGGATTTTCATGAAACTAGATATACTCATTTAGAACGTACATGGCAGGAAGCCTACTTATTTTGGACCAAATCGGTTAAACGGTACCAGCGTAACAACTAATTAAATGTTACATTTTTAAAAAAATGATGTCTATACTACAATGCCGCATTTTTTATCATTCAGGGCTTTGATGCAATGCAGTCAGATGATTGTTTACTGCGTTGATCTAGTTGAAATTGAGTATTACATGAATACTGTTATATACAGAAGGTACATTACTGTGAAATAATTAGCGGAGTTATTTTCCACCTAATTTTGTGAAATGTTGAAATAGGCCTATTTTAAGAATTTCAAGTTGCAATACATTTAGATTTTACAAATAACACTATTATTTTACATATGCTTATAAACTACGCCGTCAAATTGACTGAGTTGGCCAAATGGTAACGTTTTGGACTCGTAATATGGAGGTCCCTGGATCAAGTCCCGGAGCCGGCCGATTTCACATGTATTTTTTTATTTTCTTTTTTCTTTTTATGTGAGTGCGCGATTGTCAAGATATCACAAATCTGTAGTTCTGATGACGCTGGTCGATTTTAATCTGATTAAAGAAACTTATTTTCTGCATGTCATAATTGCAATTATAATTGATTCAACAAAAACATTCTGGCACTTTGTTATATCAGTTTACCTGATTTTATTCTTTACTCAAGAGATACAATTAGCTACGCCTATGAACTTGAAATGTCATCTGAGGGAAGAAAATGATAAATGTTTTTCATCTAGTAGTCAATTACATTACCGTATGCCTCATATGCCTCATATGATAAAAATTTAAATGTCGCGGGAGGAGCTGGAGGAAATGGAGGAAATGCATGCAGCAAGTCCAATATTTAGCATTGAAATTGACGAGCCAATAGCCAAAGTCCTTGGTAAATGACACTAGACTTCTTTTCCAAGTCTTCCCTTTATAATTTCTCCCATTGTTGATGACTTTACTGCATGGAGAAAACCAACCCAAAAAGAAAGTAGCTATGTGATTCACTCATATAAAACTGATCCCTGAGGCATGGGCAATACAACTTGTTCATTTCACATTCTAATATAGAATAAGTGGCCGTATTCAAGAAAGTGTCCGTTTTCTTAGCCTCATGAAAGGTGTATATTTGTTCTGAGTAAAGGACTGAGTTTTTTTAAAGGGTGACTGACTTATAAATGTCCTTCAGATTTTTTTAAACAAAGACTTTTTCAAATAAACAAATTTAGCTCTTAGTATACATAGTATTTGTGTAAAAGCTTTAAACAAAATTGTTATACCCGTTTTAGAAAGTAGATTGAAAAATTAATTTTGTTCATTAAGTCATTGCCATTCTTTATGTTCTATCCTCAGAAAGTTGTAACGCAAATGTAAATTTTCATTTTATACAATTTTTCATTGACGAGCTAAGTTATGCTGTTCACAGACGTTAACACGAATTAATATTATATGATAATTATATATTTTTTTATTTACGACATTTCAGACTGTGAAAACTCAAGATGGATTTCCAGGGTCGAACGCAATACAGCAAACAAAAGCAAAAAAATCCAGTTAGAACAAAAGAAATACTGTAAATTAAATGGAACGACTCTCTTAAAAATTATAAGCCTCCATCGTTTTTGTTAAATAATTCCTAATTAAATGTGCTTAAATTTTGGATGTTGTTGATAATAATTACGTCTTACTGAAATGGTCATAAGTATGTGATATTTATGTCAAACCAGTTAAGTCATGAAGATACGTAGAGAAAACATTGGAAACTTATTTTTCGTTCATACATCGAATTTATTTTTCGTTCTCATCCAAGGAATCTTAATATTGATATTCTGCCAGAGAATTATTCAAAACAAAGGAAACCAACTGCTATTTCCAGATTCAAGGTGGTAATTTTTTTCCCAAATAGAGAAATACATTAAAAAAAAGAGTTATGTTCATGTTGCCAAGATATTACTAAATTCTTGTACGCCATCAAAGAATTTTGTTGCTAAGAGATCGTTCTTCATTTTCGGCGTGGATTAAAATTAGTAGTAATTTGAGAAACATTTCTGTTTCTCAAAAGCATATAAAATTGAATCTCCGAAGACTACAACTTCAGACACCACACTCGATACGCTTAGAATCCAGGTATTTATAGCCAGTGGTTTTTGTCCTGGTTTCTTATTTAACTTCGGCATGAGTACTGTATTCTTGTGTGGGTTTGCAGCTGTGCTGATGAGAGTTATTAAATGTTTTTATTTGAAAGCTGGGAAGCATATTTCTTGCGTGAAACACCCAAATTAGAAGATAAAGCGTATAATTTTAATAAAAAAGGTTGCTTCATTTAATATTAAAAGGGCCCATGATATCCATGTAGGATATAATGGTTTAAGAACTTCTGAATTATATAGCCTATCATGTTGTTGCAAACCGTATTTTGGAATGTAGCCTAATGGAATTAGTCCTGGTGAAATTTTATCACAATATTTTTTTATGAAGTTATAGCAGCGCGTCCCATGCTGTACTGTAGATACGTTTAAATGAACAAGTTATTTATTGTTAGTCTACAGTAGAGGTCCACAAAATATGACCCGCCGGCCCGAGAAAGAGTTTGATCAGGTTTTTAGCGTAGAAAAAATGTTGACACAAGCGAACAAAGATAACAATAATCTGACTAAACAAAAGCGAATAAGATTGTTTTTAAATTCATAGCACTGTCTTGTCAATGGAACTGATCTGTTTGTTGGCTTTATGGTTTTTTAACGATGAAGAAGTATTGCAACTTAGGCCTGTGATCGTCGCTGGCCAGACTTAATTTTGTCCAGCAGGAGTTACTTTATATGCCTGTAAATCTACAGATATGGGCCTATTATACATATTTATGCATACATAAATGTAGTAGACCTGGGCCGGGACCGAACTGTTAATCTTGGGCAGAGAAAGCCAGCACGATACTGACTGTACCAAAGCTGAATCACTTATTTGTTAACTGATACAATCCAGAAGGACAAGTTCAACAAAGGGAGCATCCTTCCAAACAATCTATTCAAAATCAGAGCCAGAGCACAAAGTTCATCCGTGTTTGAGACTATGAGAATGTTTGGAGAATCCATGTTATTACATCTATTTCTTGGAATATTGTAAATATAAATAAAATCGCTAAGAAATTCACACAAAATTAACCTAAAATGGCGCTATGAAATAATTCGTGCTCACTGAATCGACTGCTCAGGGGGAGGGAAACGTTGGGTCACGTGGTGCAGGCAACGGCTGAAACTTGATGGCGGTCTATATGGTGGTCAGCAAATTATCAGCTTTAATAAAATTAGATTAGACCATGTACCAGCCTCACCGGCGAATCAGTTTTTTTTTGGTAGTGACTCCTGAAAGAAACCTGTAATGCTTGGTTATTTCATTTTACCGGATAACTTATTCTGTAGAAAATACTACCGTAAACTAGAAAATACTACTGTAATCCCTTAAAAGTCCTGCACATATCTCCACCGTTGCGCATACCACATTTTGAGAAGCACTGCCTCTATGCATAGGACTACTGGACCAATTATATTATTCTTTAACTTAACTTATTCTTTTTAAATACTACCGTACTCCCTACAAGTCCTGCAAATACCTTCAGAGGTACCGTTACTCATGTCGCATTTTGAGAAACACTGACTTTATGCATAGGCCTAATGAACCAATTATATTAACTTCATGATTGTCGCCCTAAGTTGCTTTTATTTCAGGGTCCGGTCTATGATAGCTTCTCAGTAAACTAAAAACAAATCTCGGAGGTAAAATCCAACCTTGCGTCTTCATTAACACATGATAGGATGGTGAGGCCTGTGGCCAACGTGCAATCTGTCGTGTCCGATATTGTTTCCTGACCAGATTGCTAGTCCTATCAAATAGTTCTTCAATGATAATGATGATAATAATAATAATAATAACAATAATAATAATAATAATAATAATAATAATAATAAATATTTTATTGTCATTGAACTTATAGCAATAGACAACGTCATTCTTAAAATTACATAACATAGATTACATAAATGTTAGATAATTAAATATCACAAGAAAAGCGAATCAATGTTCCTATTCCAATTTTACATTCTTTGAATAAAATAGTAATATAAAATCATTGTTATATTAACATCAACTTAAACCTAAGACACTAAAATATATTCACATTCAAGAAATTCTGTCACAGAGTAAAAAGGTGTCTTCATTAATCAACTATATAGTTCATTTTTAAATCGTCTTATCGGTAACTTCCCAAATTGAATCTGAGAAGATCCGTGGTCAACAACGCTAACCACTGGACATGGACTATAAGGGCAGTACTAAGATATAAAACATACTATAACGTAGACAATCCTCGGATAATACTTTAAAATACTTTTTAGACAGTCGAAGGTAGAAGAAGCTATTTTAAGGTAGATGATTTTAATTAAAAGGAGAAAATTATCCCACCGAGTGGTATAAAATTATAACATTCCAGGGTAACCAAATTTGGTTTCAGTAGCACGGAAAATACTTACTGAGTTAAAAAAGATTTGCATATGAATATTAAAAACACTCAGTTTGATAAAAATTGACAATGTTTAAATTCATTTTGCCTTTTTAAATGTTGAATTTCTCAAGGTAATCCCAAAACTAATCACTTGGTGGCTGAAAAGCGTTGATCACTCCATTCCATAATTTGTTGACATCCATGCACCATTGAATCAATAACCTCGTCTGCGCAAGTGCATTCTAGGTGACAGAACAGCTGGAATGTCCCAATATGGCTGCACGGCACGCAATAAAATTAGTATTTCACAAATATGAACTGCTGTCTAAAAATATTCTATGATACCCATCGTAATATGGTTTTAATTTGCTCGTAGCATTGCTACACACGCCTTTACGGGCTCGTTTCGCGAACATACAAAATCTCGTTTTCGACAGTTTTATAAATAACTATTATTACACTTTTTAATTATTGTATTACTGTATTAAATAATAATAGGCATATCTATGTTTTAATCCCTTTTTACCAAGAACTCCAATGAGAATTATTACTTCTAAAAATCATTAAAGAACTCATTTTTTCATTATCTCTAACCATAATACACCTTAGGGTGAAATAGAGTTTAATCCAATTTTTAATATTCAATAAAAATAAAATATGTTCTCTTAGGAGGCTAGTGTTCATGGAATGACAGTGATGAAATTCACTGCTTTACTAGAAATTCTTATAAGATAGAAGAATAATTTCTTTAACAGTAAATGTTCTTAATTGTTTTATTTATGTTATTTTTAATGTATAAGTAATTTACTAATTTTAGAACTTTTTTGAATAACTCTATGCCATAAAAAGGTAAGTAAAAAAATGTGTAACTTTGTTCACGTCTTATTTTAATGATACTACAGAAACCTCTACATGCATGCATAAATTTGGCTTTACGCAATTGGCTGTACAATATACGACTGTTCCAGGTAGCCTAAGTGTATATGCATTGATTTTATTTAGGTGCGCAACATAACCAAGGTAAATTGACTTCCCTTCATATTGCAGAGATATCTTTATATCTTCAGTTATCATTCATTTAAATTAAGGAAGTACATATTTCTGCGAGACAGTACCCTGGAGAGATTTCTTAATACTTGATATGAGTACTTTAACACGAGCTCGTTTTAATATATTTCTGAACTGTTTATTTTGGTTAATCACAACAACATACTCCACCATCAATGTCACTCTCCTGAAACTAAGACAGATATCACAGATTAATTGCTAGCACGTTATTTGGTAATATTGACATATTACTCAATTATGAATATTATATAGGTTCTTTACAGAGTTTAAAGAATTCTAAGAAGAGGTGAATAGCTATTTATTTATCAAGTGTGCAAAGCATAACTTTAACCTGAAACATGGGATGTAGATTTTTACATCTTATTCCTTCTGTAGAACAATAAAAAGATTAATACAAAAATATCTTCATCGTCCTAGTTTCTTCTGCTTAAGCTGTTTGTCTCTTTCCGATAGCAGCGCAGGAGATAGCAGATCACGGTAGAGCAGCGGAGGAGATAGCCGCTCATGATACAGCAGCGGAGGTAGCAGCGGAGGTAGCAGCTCATGATAGAACAGCGGAGGAGATAGCAGCTCGTGATAGAGCAGCCGAGGAGACAGCAGCTCATGGTAGAGCAGCGGAGGAGGTAGCAGCTCATGATAGAATAGCGGAGGAGATAGCAGCTCGTGATAGAGCAGCCGAGGAGACAGCAGCTCATGATACAGCAGCGGAGGAGATAGCAGCTCATGATAGAACAGCGGAGGAGATAGCAGCTCATGATAGAGCAGCGGAGGAGATAGCAGCTCATGATAGAGCAGCGGAGGAGATAGCAGCTCATGTTAGAGGAGCGAAAGAGATAGCAGCTCAAAGTAGAGCAGTGGAGGAGGTAGCAGGGCATGATAGAACAACGAAGGAGGTAGCAGCTCATGTAGAGCAGCCGAGGAGCCAGCAGCTCTTGTAGAGCAGCCGAGGAGACAGCAGCTCATCGTAGAGCAGCGGAGGAGGTAGCAGCTCATGATACAGCAGCGGAGGAGGTAGAAGCTCATGATACAGCAGCGGAGGAGATAGCAGCTCATGATACAGCAGCGGAGGAGATAGCAGCTCATGATAGAGCAGCGGAGGAGATGGCAGCTCATGCTAGAGCAGCGGAGGAGATAGCAGCTCATGATAGAGCAGCGGAGGAGACAGCAGCTCATGATAATGTAGAGGAGGAGATAGCAGCTCATGATAGAGCAGCGGAGGAGATAGCAGCTCATGATAGACGAGTGGAGGAGATAGCAGCGGAGTAGGTAACAGCGGAGGAGATAGCAGCTCATGTTAGAGCAGCGGAGGAAATAGCAGCTCACGGTAGAGCGGCGGAAGAGATAGCAGCCCGTGATAGAGCAGCGGAGGAGATAGCCGCTCACGATACAGCAACGGAGGAGGTAGCAGATCATGATAGAACAGCGGAGGAGATAGCAGCTCATGTAGAGCAGCCGAGGAGACAGCAGCTCACGTTAGAGGAGCGGAGGAGATAGCAGCTCATGATACAGCAGTGGAGGAGATAGCAGCTCATGATACAGCAGCGGAGGAGATAGCAGCTCATGATACAGCAGCGGAGGAGATAGCAGCTCATGATACAGCAGCGGAGGAGATAGCAGCTCATAATACAGCAGCGGAGGAGGTAGCAGCTCATGATAGAACAACGAAGGAGGTAGCAGCTCAGGTAGAGCAGCCGAGGAGACAGCAGCTCATGTAGAGCAGCCGAGGAGACAGCAGCTCATGGTAGAGCAGCGGAGGAGGTAGCAGCTCATGATACAGCAGCGGAGGAGGTAGAAGCTCATGATACAGCAGCGGAGGAGATAGCAGCTCATGATAGAGCAGCGGAGGAGATAGCAGCTCATGATACAGCAGCGGAGGAGATAGCAGCTCATGATACAGCAGCAGAGGAGATAGCAGCTCATGATACAGCAGCGGAAGAGATAGCAGCTCATGATAGAGCAGCGGAGGAGATAGCAGCTCATGATACAGCAGCGGAGGAGATAGCAGCTCATGATACAGCAGCGGAGGAGATAGCAGCTCATAATACAGCAGCGGAGGAGGTAGCAGCTCATGATAGAACAACGAAGGAGGTAGCAGCTCAGGTAGAGCAGCCGAGGAGACAGCAGCTCATGTAGAGCAGCCGAGGAGACAGCAGCTCATGGTAGAGCAGCGGAGGAGGTAGCAGCTCATGATACAGCAGCGGAGGAGGTAGAAGCTCATGATACAGCAGCGGAGGAGATAGCAGCTCATGATAGAGCAGCGGAGGAGATAGCAGCTCATGATACAGCAGCGGAGGAGATAGCAGCTCATGATACAGCAGCAGAGGAGATAGCAGCTCATGATACAGCAGCGGAAGAGATAGCAGCTCATGATAGAGCAGCGGAGGAGATAGCAGCTCATGAGAGAGCAGCGGAGGAGATAGCAGCTCATGTTAGAGCAGCGGAAGAGATAGCAGCTCATGGTAGAGCAGTGGAGGAGGTAGCAGCTCATAATACAGCAGCGGAGGAGGTAGCAGCTCATGATAGAACAACGAAGGAGGTAGCAGCTCAGGTAGAGCAGCCGAGGAGACAGCAGCTCATGGTAGAGCAGCGGAGGAGGTAGAAGCTCATGATACAGCAGCGGAGGAGATAGCAGCTCATGATAGAGCACCGGAGGAGAGAGCAGCTCATGATAGAGCAGCGGAGGAGATAGCATTTCATGATAGAGCAGCGGAGGAGATAGCAGCTCATGATAGATGAGCGGAGGAGATAGCAGCTCATGATAGAGCAGCTAGAGGAGACAGCAGCTCATGATAGATCAGCGAAGGAGATAGCAGCTCATGATAGAGCAGCGGAGGAGATAGCAGCTCATGATAGAACAGCGGAGGAGATAGCAGCTCATGATAGAGCAGCGGATGAGATAGCAGCGTCATGATAGAGCAGCGGAGGAGACAGCAGCTCATGATAGAGCAGCGGAGGAGATAGCAGCTCGTGATAGAGCAGCGGAGGAGGTAGCAGCTCATGATACAGCAGCGGAGGAGATAGCAGGTCATGATACAGCAGCGGAGGAGATAGCAGCTCATGATAGAGCAGCGGAGGAGATAGCAGCTCATGATAGAACAGCGGAGGAGTTAGCACCTCGTGATAGAGCAGCGGAGGAGGTAGCAGCTCATGATACAGCAGCGGAGGAGATAGCAGCTCATGATACAGCAGCAGAGAAGATAGCAGCTCATGATACAGCAGCGGAGGAGATAGCAGCTCATGATACAGCAGCAGAGGAGATAGCAGCTCATGATACAGCAGCGGAGGAGATAGCAGCTCATGATAGAGCAGCGGAGGAGATGGCAGCTCATGAGAGAGCAGCGGAGGAGATAGCAGCTCATGTTAGAGCAGCGGAAGAGATAGCAGCTCATGGTAGAGCAGTGGAGGAGGTAGCAGCTCATAATACAGCAGCGGAAGAGATAGCAGCTCATGGTAGAGCAGTGGAGGAGGTAGCAGCTCATAATACAGCAGCGGAGGAGGTAGCAGCTCATGATAGAACAACGAAAGAGGTAGCAGCTCATGTAGAGCAGCCGAGGAGACAGCAGCTCATGTAGAACAGCCGAGGAGACAGCAACTCATGGTAGAGCAGCGGAGGAGGTAGAAGCTCATGATACAGCAGCGGAGGAGATAGCAGCCCATGATAGAGCAGCGGAGGAGGTAGCCGCTCATGATAGAGCAGCGGAGGAGATAGCAGCTAATGATAGAGCAGCGGAGGAGATAGCAGCTCATGATAGAGCAGCGGAGGAGATAGCAGCTCATGATAGAGCAGCTAGAGGAGACAGCAGCTCATGATAGATCAGCGGAGGAGATAGCAGCTCATGATAGAACAGCGGAGGAGATAGCAGCTCATGATAGAGCAGCGGAGGAGATAGCAGCTCATGATAGAGCAGCGGATGAGATAGCAGCGTCATGATAGAGCAGCGGAGGAGACAGCACGTCATGATAGAGCAGCGGAGGAGATAGCAGCTCATGATAGAACAGCGGAGGAGTTAGCAGCTCGTTATAGAGCAGCGGAGGAGGTAGCAGCTCATGATACAGCAGCGGAGGAGATAGCAGCTCATGATACAGCTGCGGAGGAGATAGCAGCCCATGATAGAGCAGCGGAGGAGATAGCATCTCATGATAGAGCAGCGGAGGAAATAGCAGCTCATGATAGAGCAGCGGAGGAGATAGCCGCTCATGTAGAGCAGCCAAGGAGACAGCAGCTCATGGTAGCAGTTCATGATACAACAGCGGAGGAGATAGCAAATCATGCTAGAGCAGCGGAGGAGATAGCAGCTCATGATAGAGCAGCGGAGGAGGTAGCAGCTCATGATAGAGCAGCGGAGGAGATAGCAGCTCATTATAGAGGAGCGGAGGAGATAGCAGCCTATGATAGAGCAGCGGAGGAGAATGCAGCTCATGGTAGAGCAGCGGAGGAGGTAGCAGCTCATGATACAGCAGCGGAGGAGATAGCAGCTCATGATACAGCAGCGGAGGAGATAGCAGCTCATGATAGAGCAGCGGAGGAGATAGCAGCTCATGATAGAGCAGCGGAGGAGGTAGCCGCTCATGATACTGCAGCGGAGGAGGTAGAATCTCATGATAGAACAGCGAGGAGATAGCAGCTCATGTAGAGCAGCGAGGAGATAGCAGCTCATGTAGAGCAGCGGAGGAGACAGCAGCTCACGTTAGAGGAGCGGAGGAGATAGCAGCTCATGATACAGCAGTGGAGGAGATAGCAGCTCATGATACAGCAGCGGAGGAGATAGCAGGTCATGATACAGCAGCGGAGGAGATAGCAGCTCATGATAGAGCAGCGGAGGAGATAGCAGCTCATGATAGAACAGCGGAGGAGATAGCAGCTCATGATAGACGAGTGGAGGAGATAGCAGCGGAGTAGGTAAAAGCGGAGGAGATAGCAGCTCATGTTAGAGCAGCGGATGAAATAGCAGCTCACGGTAGAGCGGCGGAAGAGATAGCAGCCCGTGATAGAGCAGCGGAGGAGATAGCCGCTCACGATACAGCAACGGAGGTAGCAGATCATGATAGAACAGCGGAGGAGATAGCAGCTCATGTAGAGCAGCCGAGGAGACAGCAGCTCATGATACAGCAGCGGAGGAGATAGCAGGTCATGATACAGCAGCGGAGGAGATAGCAGCTCATGATAGAGCAGCGGAGGAGATAGCAGCTCATGATAGAACAGCGGAGGAGTTAGCACCTCGTGATAGAGCAGCGGAGGAGGTAGCAGCTCATGATACAGCAGCGGAGGAGATAGCAGCTCATGATACAGCAGCAGAGAAGATAGCAGCTCATGATACAGCAGCGGAGGAGATAGCTGCTCATGATACAGCAGCAGAGGAGATAGCAGCTCATGATACAGCAGCGGAGGAGATAGCAGCTCATGATAGAGCAGCGGAGGAGATAGCAGCTCATGAGAGAGCAGCGGAGGAGATAGCAGCTCATGTTAGAGCAGCGGAAGAGATAGCAGCTCATGGTAGAGCAGTGGAGGAGGTAGCAGCTCATAATACAGCAGCGGAGGAGGTAGCAGCTCATGATAGAACAACGAAGGAGGTAGCAGCTCATGTAGAGCAGCCGAGGAGACAGCAGCTCATGTAGAACAGCCGAGGAGACAGCAACTCATGGTAGAGCAGCGGAGGAGGTAGAAGCTCATGATACAGCAGCGGAGGAGATAGCAGCTCATGATAGAGCAGCGGAGGAGGTAGCCGCTCATGATAGAGCAGCGGAGGAGATAGCAGCTAATGATAGAGCAGCGGAGGAGATAGCAGCTCATGATAGAGCAGCGGAGGAGATAGCAGCTCATGATAGAGCAGCTAGAGGAGACAGCAGCTCATGATAGATCAGCGGAGGAGATAGCAGCTCATGATAGAACAGCGGAGGAGATAGCAGCTCATGATAGAGCAGCGGAGGAGAAAGCAGCTCATGATAGAGCAGCGGATGAGATAGCAGCGTCATGATAGAGCAGCGGAGGAGACAGCACGTCATGATAGAGCAGCGGAGGAGATAGCAGCTCATGATAGAACAACGGAGGAGTTAGCAGCTCGTTATAGAGCAGCGGAGGAGGTAGCAGCTCATGATACAGCAGCGGAGGAGATAGCAGCTCATGATACAGCAGCGGAGGAGATAGCAGCCCATGATAGAGCAGCGGAGGAGATAGCATCTCATGATAGAGCAGAGGAGGAAATAGCAGCTCATGATAGAGCAGCGGAGGAGATAGCCGCTCATGTAGAGCAGCCAAGGAGACAGCAGCTCATGGTAGCAGCTCATGATACAACAGCGGAGGAGATAGCAAATCATGCTAGAGCAGCGGAGGAGATAGCAGCTCATGATAGAGCAGCGGAGGAGGTAGCAGCTCATGATAGAGCAGCGGAGGAGGTAGCAGCTCATGATAGAGCAGCGGAGGAGATAGCAGCTCATGATAGAGGAGCGGAGGAGATAGCAGCCTATGATAGAGCAGCGGAGGAGAATGCAGCTCATGGTAGAGCAGCGGAGGAGGTAGCAGCTCATGATACAGCAGCGGAGGAGATAGCAGCTCATGATACAGCAGCGGAGGAGATAGCAGCTCATGATAGAGCAGCGGAGGAGATAGCAGCTCATGATAGAGCAGCGGAGGAGGTAGCCGCTCATGATACTGCAGCGGAGGAGGTAGCAGCTCATGATAGAACAGCGAGGAGATAGCAGCTCATGTAGAGCAGCGAGGAGATAGCAGCTCATGTAGAGCAGCCGAGGAGACAGCAGCTCATGTTAGAGCAGTGGAGGAGGTACCAGCTCATGTTAGAGCAGCAGAGGAGGTACCAGCTCATGATACAGCAGCGGAGGGGATAGCAGCTCATGATACAGCAGCGGAGGATATAGCAGCTCATGATAGAGCAGCGGAGTAGATAGCAGCTCATGATAGAGCAGCGAAGGAGATAGCAGCTCGTGGTAGAGCAGCGGAGGAGATAGCAGCTCATGATAGAGCAGCGGAGGAGATAGCAGCTCATGATAGAACAGCGGAGGAGATAGCAGCTCATGATAGAGCAGCGCAGGAGATAGCAGCTCATGATAGAGCAGCGGAGGAGACAGCAGCTCATGATAGAGCAGCGGAGGAGATAGCAGCTCATGATAGAACAGCGGAGGAGTTAGCAGCTCGTGATAGAGCAGCGGAGGGGGTAGCAGCTCATGAAACAGGAGCGGAGGAGATAGCAGCTCATGATGGAGCAGCGGAGGAGATAGCAGCTCATGATGGAGCAGCGTAGGAGGTAGCAGCTCATGATAGAGCAGCGGAGGAGATAGTAGCTTATGATAGTGCAGCGGAGGATATAGCATCTCATGATAGAGCAGCGGAGGATATAGCAGCTCATGATAGAGCAGCCGAGGAGACAGCAGCTCATGATAGACCTGCGGAGGCGACAGTTGCTCATGATACAGAAGCGGTGGAGGTAGCAGCTCATTATAGAGCAGCGGAGGAGATAGCAGCTCATGATAGAACTGCGGAGGAGATAGCAGCTCATGATAGAGCTTCGGAGGGGTTAACAGTTAATGATAGAGCATCGGAGGCGATAGCAGCTCATGATACATCAGCGGAGGCGGTAGCAGCTCATGATAGAGCAGCTGAGGAGATAGCAGCTCATGATAGAGCAGCGGAGGAGATAGCAGCTCATGATAGAGCAGCGGGGAGATAGCAGCTCATAATAGAGCAGCTGAGGAGAAAGCAGCTCATGATAGAGCAGCGGAGGAGATAGCAGCTTATGATGGAGCAGCGGAAGAGGTAGCACCTCATGATAGAGGAGCGGAGGAGATAGCAGCTCATGATGGAGCAGCGGAAGAGGTTGCAGCTTTCAGTTTCCAAATACGGTTCCAACAACAAAGGCTCTTAATCATTCAGTCTGTAAATTTTTGTAGAGTTTCTATCAACTTTGTTCACCTTGCAATAAAGATATAAGCTGATTAATGTCGAAGTTCTTTAATTAGTGTTATGAATTAGCTTCGTTGTTAAGCTGACTTCTTGTTGACATTTAAATTACGGCAAGAGTAAGAATTTTCAACCATAATATTACTCTATAGGCTTATATGCTTATTATTTTATCCTTTATATGATTCTCTGCCTTTGAAATCCACTTTCAGAACAGAATAATTGATCAAAAGGTCGGATAGAATTACTCTGTAAAAGTATATAATGCTGATCAGTAACCCTAGGAATGTATGTAGAAAAAAAAATAGCCTATGTATTTAAATCAGCGTTTACAGCAATGTCTTATCAATATAAATCATTCTGTCAGTTTTGAATTCTATCTATATCCTAGTTAGAATATCAATATTCATAGAATAACAATTTCGTATTGCTTTATACGCAAACTTATTCGTGTAATTAGCCTATAACAAGGTACAGAAAAGTGGTATAAGAATATAAATTCATTAGGTCAGCCTTCAGGTAGCCTCTGAGTTTACCTAGGAATGTATAGTTATTTGACTGTCTTCTTGGCAGAACCTATTGTCTATGTACCATTTTAATATTTCCTCTCTACATCCTGCTACTAATTTGTATACGGTTCGTGGCCTACCGTGTCCTATTGTGCCATTATTACATTGAATAATGTCACGAATTGTTTCTGTCATAGGAATTTCCTGAATTATGAAAACTTAGTATAAATGTATAGTGCATTTTTGTAATGCGCGCTGGTGGACTTCTTAAATACTCATGCATGTTCATTTAGTGAGTAAATAGCTGCCCGCTTGCAGTCACAGTGAACTCCCCAGTAGTTTAGTATTGTACATCACGTGGTTGGTGGCGCAGCGGTGGCGCGGCGGTGGCGCGCTGACCACTGTCCACTCCCGACCCACTGACCACTCCCCAGCCCGCTGACCACTGACTACTGACCACTGCCCTTTGGCCACCTGGGTGCTTGCGCCACCTGTGTAGAACAACGGCCTAAGTGTTCGGCTCGTTATTGGGGAATATATTTCGCTATTGGTAAATATTTGTGAGTTTGTAATAATGCGGCATGCATGTCTCGCCGTCTTAGCGGGGGTCCACATGTTGTCTGCAGCCTCGCGTGGCAGCCAAGCGTCTGAAAATAACTTAGCTCCCCGCGCGGGAGGTCCCGCATGCACACATGCAGTCTCGCGTGGCAGAGCCGCATCTATGCGTACCAGAATAACACAGTTCGCCGCGCGTGGGGTCCAAGCGTACACGTTGTACTCTAGCGTGTGTCTCGATGCTGCCGTACATGTATAATTATTTGTGATCTTCTCTATATATATATAAAAGGCTTTGTCCTGACTGACTGAATGACAGGAATCAACGTACAGCCTATGGAATTTTGTTAGTACCTTCGCTTCAGCTCACTAAGAAAAATTCTGATTCTAAATGCCAAAAATTAAATGTTTTTGAACCCCTTTCTACATAGAATTATCGAAACAAATTGTTGCCTATGGGCTTGGATTACATGAAATGGATGTTTGACAAATTAGAGAAGGCATCATTATAATTCATATTATCTACTGAACGCAGAGATCTGAAATTTTAAACATAGGTGGGCTGGAAATGCACAGCGAAGCCGGAATTTTAATTTTAGTTTTCGTTCGTGGGTTATGAGTGTAGAAACGTGCATTATTTCCTTTTTTCAAAACATCAGTTTTCACAATGTCAAATCAATTACAGTTGGCTTTGTCTATTTTTGGACATAAAACTATCGCGATCGCTTGAATGTTGTAAGCCCTAAATATGGTCAAACGTTGTTTTATTTGGTCGAATCTCACTATACAGAGGTTTTCTGGGCCAAGAAACTCGAATCTGAGGTCGCTTTTACCAGACGATGCTATCTAATCGTGGTATGTAGTCCACGTGATTTAGGAGTTAATAAATAACTATTATGCTCTTAATTTTTGAAATAATTATCACAGGCGAAGCCGCGGGCACATGCTAGTATTGTAATATTGCGAGCTTGCGTGTCTTAGCTGGAGTCCAGATGTTGTTTGCACACGTGCAGCCTCGCGTACGAAAATAACCCAGCTTACCGCAGCATGTGGCCCTGCTTGTATACCGTCACCGTACCTCTGCGTGGGTCCTGCATGCGCGTGGACGCAGTACCCTAGCGTGGGTCGATATAAATACACATGCTGCAGACGATTTCGCTCATTCAACGGATAGCAGCCGACATGGAAGGTACTACTACTGCATTCTTCAAGTGCTCCGAGTGCGATGCCAAGTATAGGCATAAACGAGACCTGAACCGGCACGTGAGGCAGAGGCATACACAAAGTCAATTCTCCTGTGATTCGTGTGGGGCATCATACACACGTCGCGACGTATTGACCAGACATGTGCAGGAAGCACACTCTAACAACCAGTACGTTTGCTCTAAATGTGGAAAAAGTTTCACCTGTCAACGTTATCTAAATCACCATTTGGAATCTACCCATAACCCATTTAACTCCAACGAAATGTACCGACAACGGGAGATGGCAAGGACTTCGGTAGTGACACCGACCGCCATACCATCCATGATCCGGACAGCTTTGGGTGGCCAATCCATTGATTACTCGGTACGTGTTATATATTAATGTGTTATATATTATTGTGTCACGTCTGAGACAACTCGTCTCATTATAAGTTTTTTGTTACAGCCTTTCGCCGTGCCAGATGCAAACACGCAACCCATTGCAGTATCATCTCAGCAAACTGCGGACGGCAGCCAAGGAGACGTGTCCCATCACATGTCAGATATTAACGTGCAGACACAAGGATCCGTTTCATCACGCGCGGTGACAGATGTCGGCAGACGTTATGTGGGGGGAGCTCTCACCGCTCACGGCAGCCAAGCAGTCTCGCAGTCAGTGACAGATGTCAACAGACATGGGGCCGCTACTCAGTCTGATGTGAGTAGCTTACTACAATCACATGTTTTTTACGCTAATGTTTACATGGTTTTTCTATATGTTATGCTAATATATACATTGTATTAATTCTTACAGAATGATTTTCGCAAAGTGGACTCAGCCTTCAGATCGAGAATCGCTACATATGCAGCAACCAATATCCCGCAAGCGGACCTGGAGAGCGGCCTAGCAGCCTACAAACCCAAGATGGAAGCACTGGTGAGGGACTCTATCCAACAATTTAAGTCTGTAAAATTCAATCTTTTTGTGGAATGCGGTTTTGAGAACTTGCAAGGAAATTCCACTCTACGCAATTTCAAATCAAAAAACGAGGTAGCTGTTGTAACGACCAACCTATCAGAACTGTTAGATAAACAAATAGAGAAAATTAACAGGAATATCAAGACGTAGCCTTACGAGGGTCTGGGTTCATGTTCAAATCCATACATAAAATTGAATTACGCGTCAACCATTATAAACCTTTTGTGGGTAGGAAATTCATGCTCCTACCCGAACGTTTTAGGCATTTAAAATCTCTAGTGAACATTGACAACCATGACGATTATTGTTTCAAGTACTGCATCTTGGCAAAATTTATAGAAACTGAAAAGTATTTGTGGACTTCTTATCTGGACAGCCCGGAATTGGAAGAGAAATACGACTGGAGCTGTGTAAAATTCCCCGTTTCATTACACGACATCGACAAGTTTTCAAAAATGAATAACATATCGATCAATGTGTTTGGTTTAGACGAGCGGGATGAAGTTGTACCAATCAAAATTGCTGATAAGGAGTTGGACGACCATAGAGACTTGCTCTATGTCTGCGATGAAGTAAATTCACATTATGTCTTAATTTCTGATTTCGACGCATTCATTAGGCCTTTTGTCACAGCTAACCAGCTTCAAACCAAAGTATGCAAACGATGTTTTACGCACTTCCAGTCGTACGAAGGTGAGTCAGCCGACCAGAGACTTGAGGCTCATTTGGCTGTATGTAATTCGTTCTCACCCGTCAGGTGTGAATTTCCTAAACGTCTGGAAGTAAGTTTCACTAAGCATGAGTATTCGCAGAAGATTAGGTTCGTTATCTATGCGGATTTTGAGTGCTTATTGGAGCCTATTGCCGGATGTCAAAATGAGCCTGCAAAATCCTGGACTCAAAATTATCAAAAACATACACCTTTCAGTTACGCCTACTTTATTAAGGACTTGGAAGGAGAATATTCGAATCTGCGGCTATACAGAGGACCCGAAGCAGGAGCCCATTTTATGAGTTCTCTTGTAAAAGACGTAAAGTCCATAGATGCCATATTAAATTCTGAAATAAAACCCATGATCCCTCTCACGGCAGAACAGAACAACCAGTATATAACCAGCACCATCTGTCATATCTGTAAACAAGGTAACTTTAGCGAAGTGAACTTTAAAGTCAGGGACCACTGTCATGTCAGCGGGCGATTCAGAGGGACCGCTCACAGGAATTGTAATCTAAATTACAGAAACCAGACATTCGTCCCTGTCGTGTTGCATAACCTCTCCAATTACGATGCTCATTTCATTGTGACCGAGTTAGGCTTTGACAAGAATAGAATTAACGTCATTTGCAACTCTCAAGAGAAATACATTACATTTTCTAAATTTATTCCCTCCTCGTATTTGAAGCGGGGAGGTATGGAACTTAGATTTATCGACTCTTTCCGATTCATGGCCAGTAGCTTGGAGAAGCTAGCGGACAATCTACCCAAGCAGAAATTTATAGAAACCAGAAATTCGTTTGGTGACAAAACCGATTTGGTATGTCGAAAGGGGGTCTTCCCCTACGACTATGTGTCGTCCTACGAAGTTCTTGATGAGACAAAATTACCGCCTAAAGAGGCGTTTTACAACAAGCTCAGCAATGCGGGTGTCTCAGATCGAGACTACTCTCATGCTGTTAATGTCTGGAATTCGTTTTCGGTCAAGTCTTTAGGGGAATATTCAGACTTATATTTGAAATCTGATGTCTTGATCTTAACAGACGTTTTTGAGAATTTTAGGCAAATGTGCCATGATACATATGGGTTAGATTGTCTATACTATTCGACTGCTCCTGGATTCGCTTATGCTTCCATGTTAAAGTTCACAGAGGTAAAATTACAGCTATTGACCGATATGGATATGATTCAATTGTTTGAACGCGGGATAAGAGGTGGAATTTGTCAGTGTGTAACGAGACACGCTGTGGCAAATATCCCTTGTTCCGCCGACTACGACGCCTCAAAGTCGAGCTCTCACCTTTACTACGTCGACGCCAATAACCTTTATGGTTACGCCATGTCTCAAGCGTTGCCTACTGGTAATTTTCGTTGGCTCGAGAAAGATGAGATAGCGTCCTTTGACGTCATGTCCATACCGAGCAATTCTAAATTGGGATATGTCCTTGAGGTAGACATTGAGTATCCAGATCACCTCCACGACGCTCATACTGATCTGCCCTTTTGTGCAGAAATGAAGTGTCCTCCGGGTAGTAAATTCAGGAAACTTTTGACAACTCTTGAGTCTAAACAAAATTATGTCATTCACTATTCTGTGCTTATACAAGCATTACAACACGGACTGAGGTTATCCAAGATCCATAGAATTATTGAATTTCAACAAAGCTGCTGGTTGAAACCTTACATTGACTTTAATACGGTCAAGCGTAGGGCTGCAGCCAACAACTTTGAAAAAGACTTTTTTAAACTGATGAACAACGCCGTTTTTGGCAAGACAATGGAAAATGTACGGAAAAGGATGAACTTTAGGCTTGTTTCAGATCAAAATTTAATGAGAAAGCTGGTGGCTAAGTCAAACTTTTTAGATAGAACCATATTCAGCGAGAATTTGGTCGGTGTCCATCTTGCTAAAACTAGCTTGGTGTTTGACAAAGCAATCTATGTCGGTATGTCAATCTTGGAATTATCCAAAGTCAGAATGTATGACTTTCACTACGATACCATGAAACATTTTTATAAAGACTGTTTGAAAATATGTTACATGGATACTGATAGCTTCATATACAAGATCGAAACGGATGACCTCTTCCGTGACATGATGCATTTCCGAGATGAGCTGGATACTAGCGTCTACCCACCCGATCATCCCTTGTATTCCCCCCAAAACAAGGCGGTGGTCGGTAAATTCAAGGATGAAGGTGCTGGTCATACTATAAGTGAATTTGTAGGCCTGCGAGCAAAGATGTACGCTATAAAATTTAATCATATGACCATAAAGAAATTGAAAGGCATTAGGAAAAATGTTATTGACAAAGATGTCAACTTTGAAGATTATGTTGGCTGTCTTCAGAGCGGACAATCAACATTCTCGGTAAATAGATCCATCAGATCGTTTAAACATAACGTGTTTTCGATTGCTGTGAATAAAGTCACTTTATCTAGCAACGATGACAAGCGTTACATTTTACCCAACGGCGTAGATACTCTTGCTCACGGGCATTACAAAATCAGGGATGATGAGGGACCCCCAGCTAAAAGATGTAAAGTGTAAAAATGTATATTTGTTTATAGACTTTGCTTTATGAAATATTATCTGTAATTTATATGATGTAAGAATCAATATTTATATTCTATATGATGTATGATACATTAAATGATGTATGAAGCAATAAATGTTACTCTGTTATCCCATGAATTTTTATTATATATGATGTATGATACTTTATTTGTAATACTTATGATGTGAGAATTGTAATATATATGATATGAAAAATATTATACTTTGTATGATTTGTGTTAAAATAAAATATTAAACAGACGCATTATTTTAATGTTAACCCCGAGCTTAAAAATCCCATTCCCTACACATATACCTCCTTCCTCCCTTTTTTCTAGGCAGAACTAGTCTAGACTGGTTTTTTCTAGACAGAACTAGTATGGATTGGATTTCCCTAGACTGAACTAGTATGGACTGGTTTTTTCTAGGTAGATCTATTCTGGACTGGTTTTTTCTAGTCAGAACTAGTCTGGACGTGGTCCACAACGGTAAGTATCCTTTTTAATCAAGAACAAGAAATAGAACAAGAACAAGAACAAGAAATAGGACAAGAACAAGAACAAGAAATAGATCAAGAACAAGAAATAGAACAAGAACAAGAAATAGGACAAGTACAAGAACAAGAAATAGGACAAGAACAAGAACAAGACCATTCTAGTCATATCTGCTACAGGATTTGGAAGGAAGTGATACATTTTATAACGAGAAACTACAGAAATCAGATGGCTTAGGTTTGCAAACTCTAAAAACTCATTGGTTATCACTAAGAATATTCTATCTGACTAGGACCTATACGTATGGGAAATGAAAAACATGAACATTTGTATAACTTTTCTTTTTATTCAAGCCCTCATCTTATTTTCATGACCCAAATTATAGTGTAAGACGCATTATATCACAACTCTGGTTAGGATAGGTTAGGCTAGGCTAGGCTAGGTTAGTTTAGGTTATGCTAGGTTAGGTTAGCAGGATCTAATTTTAAGATTATTTCTACATTGCTGAAAAGGCTAAGTTCCTTGGCACATTTTGTTATTGCAGCATCAAAGACGAAAAGCAACTAACTATATTTTGACATGCATCAATTATCTATCAAGTTTTACTTTGGTAAAACTAGTGGACTCGGTCTCGGTCCTATGCATTTACCATACATCATCTCTTTATTGCTAAAACTCGTGGCGTCTAACAAAAAAGATCATTTTTAATCACATCTTACACATAATACATGCTTCATCAGACTTCACTGACAGCTGGTAGGTCTAGGTCTAGGTCTCGTTCTCGCAAGACATCACCCTTTTGAAAGAATCTTATACGATTTTTTCGATATTATAATGGCGCGCCAAGGAGCGAACTAATCGTTTTCCTCATGATGTTACGGGTGGGTTGTAAGTGGGACGCTCACAAAAGTGAATGTTAGTGACCAGCCCCAGACTGATATTGACCAGCCCCAGACTGATATTGACCAGTCCCAGACTGATATTGACCAGTCCATGGTTAATATCAGTCTGGGGCTGGTCACTAACATTCACTTTTAGTGAGCGTCCCACTTACAACCCACCCGTAACATCATGAGGAAAACGATTAGTTCGCTCCTTGGCGCGCCATTACAATATCGAAAAAATCGTATAAGATTCTTTCAAAAGGGTGATGTCTTGCGAGAACGAGACCTAGACCTAGACCTACCAGCTGTCAGTGAAGTCTGATGAAGCATGTATTATGTGTAAGATGTGATTAAAAATTATCTTTTTTGTTAGACGCCACGAGTTTTAGCAATAAAGAGATGATGTATGGTAAATGAATAGGACCGAGACCGAGTCCACTAGTTTTACCAAAGTAAAACTTGATAGATAATTGATGCATGTCAAAATATAGTTAGTTGCTTTTCGTCTTTGATGCTGCAATAACAAAATGTGCCAAGGAACTTAGCCTTTTCAGCAATGTAGAAATAATCTTAAAATTGGATCCTGCTAACCTAACCTAGCATAACCTAAACTAACCTAGCCTAGCCTAGCCTAACCTATCCTAACCAGAGTTGTGATATAATGCGTCTTACACTATAATTTGGGTCATGAAAATAAGATGAGGGCTTGAATAAAAAGAAAAGTTATACAAATGTTCATGTTTTTCATTTCCCATACGTATAGGTCCTAGTCAGATAGAATATTCTTAGTGATAACCAATGAGTTTTTAGAGTTTGCAGACCTAAGCCATCTGATTTCTGTAGTTTCTCGTTATAAAATGTATCACTTCCTTCCAAATCCTGTAGCAGATATGACTAGAGTGGTCTTGTTCTTGTCCTATTTCTTGTTCTTGTACTTGTCCTATTTCTTGTTCTTGTTCTTGATCTATTTCTTGTTCTTGTTCTTGTTCTTGTCCTATTTCTTGTTCTTGTTCTTGTTCTATTTCTTGTTCTTGATTAAAAAGGATACTTACCGTTGTGGACCACGTCCAGACTAGTTCTGACTAGAAAAAACCAGTCCAGAATAGATCTACCTAGAAAAAACCAGTCCATACTAGTTCAGTCTAGGGAAATCCAATCCATACTAGTTCTGTCTAGAAAAAACCAGTCTAGACTAGTTCTGCCTAGAAAAAAGGGAGGAAGGAGGTATATGTGTAGGGAATGGGATTTTTAAGCTCGGGGTTAACATTAAAGATAATGCGTCTGTTTAATATTTTATTTTAACACAAATCATACAAAGTATAATATTTTTCATATCATATATATTACAATTCTCACATCATAAGTATTACAAATAAAGTATCATACATCATATATAATAAAAATTCATGGGATAACAGAGTAACATTTATTGCTTCATACATCATTTAATGTATCATACATCATATAGAATATAAATATTGATTCTTACATCATATAAATTACAGATAATATTTCATAAAGCAAAGTCTATAAACAAATATACATTTTTACACTTTACATCTTTTAGCTGGGGGTCCCTCATCATCCCTGATTTTGTAATGCCCGTGAGCAAGAGTATCTACGCCGTTGGGTAAAATGTAACGCTTGTCATCGTTGCTAGATAAAGTGACTTTATTCACAGCAATCGAAAACACGTTATGTTTAAACGATCTGATGGATCTATTTACCGAGAATGTTGATTGTCCGCTCTGAAGACAGCCAACATAATCTTCAAAGTTGACATCTTTGTCAATAACATTTTTCCTAATGCCTTTCAGTTTCTTTATGGTCATATGATTAAATTTTATAGCGTACATCTTTGCTCGCAGGCCTACAAATTCACTTATAGTATGACCAGCACCTTCATCCTTGAATTTACCGACCACCGCCTTGTTTTGGGGGGAATACAAGGGATGATCGGGTGGGTAGACGCTAGTATCCAGCTCATCTCGGAAATGCATCATGTCACGGAAGAGGTCATCCGTTTCGATCTTGTATATGAAGCTATCAGTATCCATGTAACATATTTTCAAACAGTCTTTATAAAAATGTTTCATGGTATCGTAGTGAAAGTCATACATTCTGACTTTGGATAATTCCAAGATTGACATACCGACATAGATTGCTTTGTCAAACACCAAGCTAGTTTTAGCAAGATGGACACCGACCAAATTCTCGCTGAATATGGTTCTATCTAAAAAGTTTGACTTAGCCACCAGCTTTCTCATTAAATTTTGATCTGAAACAAGCCTAAAGTTCATCCTTTTCCGTACATTTTCCATTGTCTTGCCAAAAACGGCGTTGTTCATCAGTTTAAAAAAGTCTTTTTCAAAGTTGTTGGCTGCAGCCCTACGCTTGACCGTATTAAAGTCAATGTAAGGTTTCAACCAGCAGCTTTGTTGAAATTCAATAATTCTATGGATCTTGGATAACCTCAGTCCGTGTTGTAATGCTTGTATAAGCACAGAATAGTGAATGACATAATTTTGTTTAGACTCAAGAGTTGTCAAAAGTTTCCTGAATTTACTACCCGGAGGACACTTCATTTCTGCACAAAAGGGCAGATCAGTATGAGCGTCGTGGAGGTGATCTGGATACTCAATGTCTACCTCAAGGACATATCCCAATTTAGAATTGCTCGGTATGGACATGACGTCAAAGGACGCTATCTCATCTTTCTCGAGCCAACGAAAATTACCAGTAGGCAACGCTTGAGACATGGCGTAACCATAAAGGTTATTGGCGTCGACGTAGTAAAGGTGAGAGCTCGACTTTGAGGCGTCGTAGTCGGCGGAACAAGGGATATTTGCCACAGCGTGTCTCGTTACACACTGACAAATTCCACCTCTTATCCCGCGTTCAAACAATTGAATCATATCCATATCGGTCAATAGCTGTAATTTTACCTCTGTGAACTTTAACATGGAAGCATAAGCGAATCCAGGAGCAGTCGAATAGTATAGACAATCTAACCCATATGTATCATGGCACATTTGCCTAAAATTCTCAAAAACGTCTGTTAAGATCAAGACATCAGATTTCAAATATAAGTCTGAATATTCCCCTAAAGACTTGACCGAAAACGAATTCCAGACATTAACAGCATGAGAGTAGTCTCGATCTGAGACACCCGCATTGCTGAGCTTGTTGTAAAACGCCTCTTTAGGCGGTAATTTTGTCTCATCAAGAACTTCGTAGGACGACACATAGTCGTAGGGGAAGACCCCCTTTCGACATACCAAATCGGTTTTGTCACCAAACGAATTTCTGGTTTCTATAAATTTCTGCTTGGGTAGATTGTCCGCTAGCTTCTCCAAGCTACTGGCCATGAATCGGAAAGAGTCGATAAATCTAAGTTCCATACCTCCCCGCTTCAAATACGAGGAGGGAATAAATTTAGAAAATGTAATGTATTTCTCTTGAGAGTTGCAAATGACGTTAATTCTATTCTTGTCAAAGCCTAACTCGGTCACAATGAAATGAGCATCGTAATTGGAGAGGTTATGCAACACGACAGGGACGAATGTCTGGTTTCTGTAATTTAGATTACAATTCCTGTGAGCGGTCCCTCTGAATCGCCCGCTGACATGACAGTGGTCCCTGACTTTAAAGTTCACTTCGCTAAAGTTACCTTGTTTACAGATATGACAGATGGTGCTGGTTATATACTGGTTGTTCTGTTCTGCCGTGAGAGGGATCATGGGTTTTATTTCAGAATTTAATATGGCATCTATGGACTTTACGTCTTTTACAAGAGAACTCATAAAATGGGCTCCTGCTTCGGGTCCTCTGTATAGCCGCAGATTCGAATATTCTCCTTCCAAGTCCTTAATAAAGTAGGCGTAACTGAAAGGTGTATGTTTTTGATAATTTTGAGTCCAGGATTTTGCAGGCTCATTTTGACATCCGGCAATAGGCTCCAATAAGCACTCAAAATCCGCATAGATAACGAACCTAATCTTCTGCGAATACTCATGCTTAGTGAAACTTACTTCCAGACGTTTAGGAAATTCACACCTGACGGGTGAGAACGAATTACATACAGCCAAATGAGCCTCAAGTCTCTGGTCGGCTGACTCACCTTCGTACGACTGGAAGTGCGTAAAACATCGTTTGCATACTTTGGTTTGAAGCTGGTTAGCTGTGACAAAAGGCCTAATGAATGCGTCGAAATCAGAAATTAAGACATAATGTGAATTTACTTCATCGCAGACATAGAGCAAGTCTCTATGGTCGTCCAACTCCTTATCAGCAATTTTGATTGGTACAACTTCATCCCGCTCGTCTAAACCAAACACATTGATCGATATGTTATTCATTTTTGAAAACTTGTCGATGTCGTGTAATGAAACGGGGAATTTTACACAGCTCCAGTCGTATTTCTCTTCCAATTCCGGGCTGTCCAGATAAGAAGTCCACAAATACTTTTCAGTTTCTATAAATTTTGCCAAGATGCAGTACTTGAAACAATAATCGTCATGGTTGTCAATGTTCACTAGAGATTTTAAATGCCTAAAACGTTCGGGTAGGAGCATGAATTTCCTACCCACAAAAGGTTTATAATGGTTGACGCGTAATTCAATTTTATGTATGGATTTGAACATGAACCCAGACCCTCGTAAGGCTACGTCTTGATATTCCTGTTAATTTTCTCTATTTGTTTATCTAACAGTTCTGATAGGTTGGTCGTTACAACAGCTACCTCGTTTTTTGATTTGAAATTGCGTAGAGTGGAATTTCCTTGCAAGTTCTCAAAACCGCATTCCAGAAAAAGATTGAATTTTACAGACTTAAATTGTTGGATAGAGTCCCTCACCAGTGCTTCCATCTTGGGTTTGTAGGCTGCTAGGCCGCTCTCCAGGTCCGCTTGCGGGATATTGGTTGCTGCATATGTAGCGATTCTCGATCTGAAGGCTGAGTCCACTTTGCGAAAATCATTCTGTAAGAATTAATACAATGTATATATTAGCATAACATATAGAAAAACCATGTAAACATTAGCGTAAAAAACATGTGATTGTAGTAAGCTACTCACATCAGACTGAGTAGCGGCCCCATGTCTGTTGACATCTGTCACTGACTGCGAGACTGCTTGGCTGCCGTGAGCGGTGAGAGCTCCCCCCACATAACGTCTGCCGACATCTGTCACCGCGCGTGATGAAACGGATCCTTGTGTCTGCACGTTAATATCTGACATGTGATGGGACACGTCTCCTTGGCTGCCGTCCGCAGTTTGCTGAGATGATACTGCAATGGGTTGCGTGTTTGCATCTGGCACGGCGAAAGGCTGTAACAAAAAACTTATAATGAGACGAGTTGTCTCAGACGTGACACAATAATATATAACACATTAATATATATAACACGTACCGAGTAATCAATGGATTGGCCACCCAAAGCTGTCCGGATCATGGATGGTATGGCGGTCGGTGTCACTACCGAAGTCCTTGCCATCTCCCGTTGTCGGTACATTTCGTTGGAGTTAAATGGGTTATGGGTAGATTCCAAATGGTGATTTAGATAACGTTGACAGGTGAAACTTTTTCCACATTTAGAGCAAACGTACTGGTTGTTAGAGTGTGCTTCCTGCACATGTCTGGTCAATACGTCGCGACGTGTGTATGATGCCCCACACGAATCACAGGAGAATTGACTTTGTGTATGCCTCTGCCTCACGTGCCGGTTCAGGTCTCGTTTATGCCTATACTTGGCATCGCACTCGGAGCACTTGAAGAATGCAGTAGTAGTACCTTCCATGTCGGCTGCTATCCGTTGAATGAGCGAAATCGTCTGCAGCATGTGTATTTATATCGACCCACGCTAGGGTACTGCGTCCACGCGCATGCAGGACCCACGCAGAGGTACGGTGATGGTATACAAGCAGGGCCACATGCTGCGGTAAGCTGGGTTATTTTCGTACGCGAGGCTGCACGTGTGCAAACAACATCTGGACTCCAGCTAAGACACGCAAGCTCGCAATATTACAATACTAGCATGTGCCCGCGGCTTCGCCTGCGATAATTATTTAAAAAATTAAGAGCATAATAGTTATTTATTAACTCCTAAATCACGTGGACTACATACCACGATTAGATAGCATCGTCTGGTAAAAGCGACCTCAGATTCGAGTTTCTTGGCCCAGAAAACCTCTGTATAGTGAGATTCGACCAAATAAAACAACGTTTGACCATATTTAGGGCTTACAACATTCAAGCGATCGCGATAGTTTTATGTCCAAAAATAGACAAAGCCAACTGTAATTGATTTGACATTGTGAAAACTGATGTTTTGAAAAAAGGAAATAATGCACGTTTCTACACTCATAACCCACGAACGAAAACTAAAATTAAAATTCCGGCTTCGCTGTGCATTTCCAGCCCACCTATGTTTAAAATTTCAGATCTCTGCGTTCAGTAGATAATATGAATTATAATGATGCCTTCTCTAATTTGTCAAACATCCATTTCATGTAATCCAAGCCCATAGGCAACAATTTGTTTCGATAATTCTATGTAGAAAGGGGTTCAAAAACATTTAATTTTTGGCATTTAGAATCAGAATTTTTCTTAGTGAGCTGAAGCGAAGGTACTAACAAAATTCCATAGGCTGTACGTTGATTCCTGTCATTCAGTCAGTCAGGACAAAGCCTTTTATATATATATAGAGAAGATCACAAATAATTATACATGTACGGCAGCATCGAGACACACGCTAGAGTACAACGTGTACGCTTGGACCCCACGCGCGGCGAACTGTGTTATTCTGGTACGCATAGATGCGGCTCTGCCACGCGAGACTGCATGTGTGCATGCGGGACCTCCCGCGCGGGGAGCTAAGTTATTTTCAGACGCTTGGCTGCCACGCGAGGCTGCAGACAACATGTGGACCCCCGCTAAGACGGCGAGACATGCATGCCGCATTATTACAAACTCACAAATATTTACCAATAGCGAAATATATTCCCCAATAACGAGCCGAACACTTAGGCCGTTGTTCTACACAGGTGGCGCAAGCACCCAGGTGGCCAAAGGGCAGTGGTCAGTAGTCAGTGGTCAGCGGGCTGGGGAGTGGTCAGTGGGTCGGGAGTGGACAGTGGTCAGCGCGCCACCGCCGCGCCACCGCTGCGCCACCAACCACGTGATGTACAATACTAAACTACTCTCCCCCTTTCTTCCTCTATCCTCCCCTCTCCCATATGTTATTCTGTCTCACTCGCACGTTCCAGTAATTTTCCATGCGGCAGGCTTCCTCCGTGCAGACAGTATCAAGGAAGCCGTGGCTAAATCGCACAGCTGAAAGGAACACGAGTTGTTATTCGTGCTTCATTTGCGATTTTCAAGTGTTTTAACAATGTTATAACAAGATATTTCATTAGTGCCAAGGTTGCGCATTGCAGGGAAACAATAGAAGAACGATAGCAGTCCTATATAACAGCATGTAAGCCCGCCAATCTCTCTCTTTCTTGATTAGCTGTGGACCAAGCATGGTCGCTCTGTACAACGGCTGCCGAATGGCAGTTGAGAAATCAATGGCCGCCCAGGCTTGTGCTTTTCCAGTTGTAGGGTGAGTCTTATTTATCAACTAACATCTTGTGAATTAATTATTTATCCGTGTTTCTTTTCTGGCGTTATAAAAATATTTTGGCAACGCTATGTTCTGAAACATGTTTGATTGTGGTGGCCTCATGGCCTGTATTGTTTTAACCAATGTTAAGTTGTAACTTTTAAAATGGATATATTTTAATTTGGTTTCTGATTTAAATTTAATAATTTAATTTGGGAGTTCCTTCTTGTGATTTTAAGTTTGTAATTTAATTCAGTTGGGGTTTTTTTTATTATCGTATGTAAATCTTATATTCCTTTCATCTGCAACTGGAATATTTTAGTTTCTTAGGCAAAATTAGCAGCTTCAAGAAAGAGGGCTTTCCTCGTTGGGCCCCGAGGAAAGGAATATTTATTATTTTAGTAAGTATGTGAGGCCCAAATGAAGAGGTTAGTAACATTTAAATAGTTTATGTATGTGTAAAGTAGTGGTAAAGGAAATACAATATAACCAATTATGAATATTAATGAATTCGATTTCTAGATTGTATTTTCTTAATAATCTTGTGTAGTTTTTATTTTCAAATTTTAACTTGTACAGAATTTTAAAATATAATATTTGTTTAGTATATAAGATCATCTCCTTCCAAAAGAAATTATAAATGTTTATGTAAAGAGGATTTCTTGTCTTGATTTTAAAACTGAACTTGTAATATTTTAGGTCTTGTAATCTCTGGCCAACTTATTTTACTAATGTTTGTAAATTTCAATCAATACCAGCACGTATTAAATGCATGGCAAACATCTTATACAAAATATGAATTAAATGTGGTCTAGAAATGTGAAGGTATAGCATGAATTTGAATGTGTATCGAAAACTTACTTTGTCAATACCAGCATGTATTAAATGCATGGCAAGCATCTTATACAAAATATGAATTAAATGTGGCCTAGAATTGTGAAGGTATAACAGGAATTTGAATGTGTATCGAAAACTTACATTGTCAATAGCAGCATGTATTAAATGCATGGCAAGCATATTGTGCAGAATATAAATTTATGTTTTTTAAAGAGTACTTCTTAAAGAAGAGTTCATAGAAATGTGTAATTTTAATTTTAAAGTAATCAAATTAATTGTTTTGGTATATAAATAATATGAAGTGTTAATTCAATATTTTATGTATATATGTTTTAACTTAATATATTCTTTAATAAGTTGAAAATCTCTTTGTATGTTTCCACTTGTTCGAAGAGGCTAGAAGTCATTGTAGGCTCTTCGAAATAATTTTAATTTGTGCCATCCCCAGTGCTTCTAATCGTTTTCAGAGCCTCTGGGACTCAGTACTTCCTTCCACAATCCTTACCCATTGTTGCACTGGAGTTGGTGGTGCACTATGGAACATTACGTAAGAGGCAGTTATAAATAAACTTACAAAGCATAAGGTGGTGGTGTTAAACGTGATGCACCACCATGCGTGATGAAAATATAGTATATTGCGATACAAGTGCCGTAAGCGATGCATACGGATCGAGGAAAGAGTTTTTTCAATTTTACGAGATCCGTTATGCGCTTACGGCACGAGTATTGCAAGCTATTTTTTTGCACGATGATTATTTATATAAATTTAATTATATTAATTGAGATATTACCTGAAAATATTATGTATATACATTATTGAAGATAGATGTTTATTTCAGAAAGTGATTCGCATGTGTTTGTTGTTATGGGAACAGAATATTTGTCCTGGCTGGCCTTCTCCATAAAGGCTTGTATTATGATGTGTGGCGTAAGTAAATTCTTACCGCACGGAAACTCTTACCGCATGGAAATTTGTATTGTTTCCATAGCAACAAGATTGCGGGAATGTCAACTTACGATCCACAGCCTCAACATTCGTAAGTACCACTAAGTAGTTAAGTCGTGCAAAAATGTTATTAAGTAAGATGCATTTACAACGCTAGTTAGGTGGTATAATGCTTGGGATTGAAAATTAATATAAACTCGGCACTCGATAATCCGGCAGTTCGGATTACTCGGCAACCATGACGGGAAAAATAAAATCAAGTAAACTGATGAAACCATGCGTCAGAATGCTTTTGTTTAGTCAGTTATAACTGCATTTGTAATGTGCAGAAGATAAGTAATTTTTGTAATCGATTTCCAAAATAACCTCCAGACCGATTCATTAAGCAGAGCTTACGGAAAAACAAAGGTCTAAAGATTGATAAGCATAATGTGAAGGAATGTGTGGAGAGTGTTACTTGTCAAACCTACCAGTATTGCAACTTCCAAAGCCGTATATGAACACTGTGAAGCATGAGAGAGAACTGATTTGCATTTGATAAACTCTTTCTAATATATTACCATAAAATAGGCACTAAATTGGGCATTACTCTGGTACAGGTTAACCGATTTGGTCCAATGTCAATAGGCTTCTTCCCATGGACGTTTTAAATGCGTATACCAGGTTTCATGAAAATCCATAAATTCTTTCTAATATATTACCATAAAGTAGGCAATAAATTGAGAATTACTCCGGTGCCGGTCCAATATCAATAGGCTTCTTCCCATGGATATTATAAATGAGTATATCAAGTTTCATGAAAATCCGATGAAGCGTATTTGGGCTAGACAGACAGACAGCCAAAGAAACTGAGGGACAGACATTTTCCCGATCTGGAGCTTAACTCTGATATCGATTACAAAAATTATCACTGAATAAACAAAAGCATTCTGGCACTTGGTTACATCAGTTTGATTGATTTTATTATTACTAGTGTCCTGCTATTTTCTGGGGGGAGCTGTTAGAAGATGTGTTTACACCTGTCCCTCTGCCCTCTCGGTTAATAAGCGTAACAAAATTCACCTAGGAAATAGAAATTGGAGGCTCTACGCCCAAACACTAGGGGAAATAGGAAACCAGAGAGAGAGAGAGAGAGAGAGAGAGAGAGAGAGAGAGAGAGAGAGAGAGAGAGAGAGAGAGAGAGAGAGAGAGAGAAACAGAGAGAGAGAGAGATAGCCCTGTAATAAAAATATGTATCTCTCAATTAAAGCAATATTTTATCTTCTTCGTATTATTTTAAGTGCCTGGAATTATACGTCTATTATTGTTGTGTTCTTTCTGTCAACCATGAAAAAGAGGGAAAGTTAGGTTCAGGGAGACTGGAATATTCAAGAGTATCTACTTTAACGGTGGTTTGTTGCGAGCCGTGGGTTGGCCACCCCTGCTTAGGCAATGCACACGCGACATTGATACCCATGATGAAACGTGATTTTGTAGTTATTTATGGTGCTTAAAATATGTAACTTTCATAATCCCTTTGATGTTGCCGTGTAGCCTTTTAAATGGAGTTACGTGACCTTTAAATGGTGGTGGGGTAATTCTTTTCATAATTATTTTATACCAGACTAATGCATAGCCTATGTTATAATAATCAATATCTTAAAGCGTGAAGACGTTCAAGTAATCGAAGATAGGTTATCTGGTTCGCTGGAATTAATCTTAAAGCTTGATTGATCAGTTTTCAATTTTTACTTCCTCTGCCAGTACCATAGGTACATAGAGGAAGTATTGTTTTCGACTTCTAAATTCGAGGTTGAGTTTTTAATATACATGCACGTTTTGAGTTCCCCCTGAATCCAAAAATACTATTTTCTGAAACATGTCTGTGTGTCTGTGAAAAGCCTAGCTCCAGGACGGAAAATTGTACGAAAACTACGTTTTGTATTTCGGTTAGGTACCTTCTTAGGATGTGACACTAAGATTGGCGACGACTTTCTCTTATTTTTAAGGGAACTTTGCATGCAGAAAATTTCATTTTTCGCGATTTTCTCGATAACAGCTCTAACGATTTAGTTTAAATGTTGTACATGGGGTGCTTATAACAAGAGCTAAACCTTTTATTTTAAACATTTTTTCGATTTTTTTTTAAGGTTAGGTTTGCCTGTTGAACAATAAAGCTATGCTTTAGGTTCAAAGAACTGAATACGCGCTGTTTACAAAATGGTTTCTTATTCTATATCAGAATGTGAAGTGAGAAAGATGTATTGGGAATGCTTAGAGTATTGAAAGTTATGTGAGTACATTCGTCAGATTTTATTGGAGTTATGTATCTTTCGGAGATGCGATACTAGGTGGTAATGACATTTTCTTCATTTTTACAATAAATTTACATGAAAAGAATGACAAACATAGTCTAATATATATTATACTAAAGTAAAGTAGAGTAAAGTATTCCCTATACAGGCCATGGAGGTCCAGAGGGTTCCAGGAGTTTGAGGCTTCCCAGATTTTTAGACTTCGGCACGTGAAGGTGGTAAGGTTGTCAGCCTTACGCACCGGCCGCCTTTACCCCCAGGATTGCCCCAGAATATATTATACTAAGAGGCAGAAAACTTTTATTTGGGCAGAGGAAGTTATGTGTGTTTCACATAAGATTTCTCAGTATTAAACTTACTTATCTGGGTATATAACATATTCCTCGAAGAATTTCTGTCCAATTTTGACCAAAAACATGCCAACATAAATAAACAAAACTAAAGAGAATGGCATATCCGGTTTAATTCCAAATCTTGGAGAAAAAGTGAAAATATAATAAGTCTGTTCATTAGCAACACATAGCTTTAAAAAAAAGAAGATTAAGTTTCGAGTGACAAATTGTACAACATCCTCATTAAGTTGGGTATAGAAAAGAAGTTAGTTAGGCTGATCGAAATTTGTCTAACTAAACGTATAGCAGAGTCAGGGTAGGGGAATTATTTAATAATGGTTTGCCACTAAAAGCGGCATGAAGCAAGGATATACAATATCGCCTTTACTTTTCAAATTCAGAGTTGGAATATGCCATTAGGAAAGTTGAGGAAAATAAGGTAAATCTATAATTAAATGACAATCAACCGATTCTAGCTTATGCAGGTGGTGCAGGTGACTGTTAGCTGAAATGCTGAGTCTTTTTGATGCCTGTTGGAATGTCGGATTGGAAATTAATACAGAAAAGAACTAAGTATATGGTCATGAAACGTCAAAATAATGCGCTACAAAACAATAGAATAGCCGGTAAATCGTTCTAACAAGTGGGCGCTTACTCTTCGGGAAGAACGTAATCTGAGAGTGTTCGAAAACAGGGTGCTTAGGAAAATATTTAAGCCTAAGAGAGATGGAAATGGGGACTGGAGAAAACTGCATAACGACGAGCATCATAACTTTTACTCTTCACTGGATGTAGTAAGGATAATTAAATCACGGAGGATGAAATGGGCTGAACATGTTGCGCGCATGGGGGAGAAAAGATATCTAAAAATTATTGATTGGGAGACTCGGAGGAAAGACATATCTAAAAAGTATTGATTGGGAGACCCGAAGGGAAAAGATCGTTTGGAATACCTAGACGTAGGTGAGATGACAATATCAGGATAGATTTAAGGGAAGTAGGATTTGCGAGAAATGGTTGGATGGAGTTAGCACAGAATAGGGTTGAATGGTGGGCTCAGGTAAGCTTGGTAATGAACCTCCGTATTCCATACAATGTATAATATTCCTTTTGCTTGCTTAGGAATTTCTATTGCCATTGAGTAAATAAGCATAATATTTAAAACCAAATATTGCGTGAAGTGTGATAATCCTGTCCTCCATGGCTCTCAACATAAATATTATTGATTCATCCAAAAAGTCCCGCAAAGCAAAAGTTAAAGTGAAAAGATGGCACGATATTTTCGAGGTTACAGGAAAAGAAATAAATGAAACATCAGAAAGTGATATAATAACTTTAAAGAAAATGAGAAATGAAAGAGAAGGAGTGCCCAAGCAATCAGTGTTACAGTATATTAGAGAAATTTAGTGGATTGGGGTTGTCTGGTCTTCCAATAACTCACTGGGATGTAAGTGGTCTCTGAGGCTACAAACTGACATGTAATCGTCTTGAGCTGCTGCAGTGCACTCTGTTGTTAAATGAAGGAACCAGTGACTGGTGACCTATATTCAGTACATTGTTACAATTGACACCATCTTGTCGTGCACATCGACCTATGCCACTAAAACCCAACTATCGCGAGCAATGTTCACTGCGGTTCATTGAACACAGCGAGCCTAATGGATGCATCGCAGTGGAGCCATCAGGGAATTCAACCTAGGTATGTACAAACCACATCTCAGCTAATAAACACAGGCTTATACCCGAAATGAATGGAATTAATAGAATCCAACACCGTTTTTATGTATTTCAATTATTTTCATTTTCCTACTGAGCTGTGTAATTTGATTTTATTAATATGCACTCAGTATGTATTACAATTTTGAGACATCTAACCTATTTTAAAACGTACTTTATCCATTGACATTTTACCTTGTTAAAAAGTAGTATAAACTACTGGTCTATAATTAAATAAAATACTTATGTATATATAATACAAAGTCAATATCTACTTAAAATTCTTAACTCATTTAAAAAAAAGTTTAAAGTCCTTAAAATTTTTTCCAAGTCTTGTATTAAAATGCATGTATTAAGATGCAGGAAGACATCTGCATTTTAATACAAGACTTGGAAAATGTTTTAAGGACTTTAAACTTTTTTTTAAATGAGTTAAGAATTTTAAGTAGATATTGACTTTGTATTATATATACATAAGTATTTTATTTATTTATAGACCAGTAGTTTATACTACTTTTTAACAAGGTAAAATGTCAATGGATAAAGTACGTTTTAAAATAGGTTAGATGTCTCAAAATTGTAATACATAGGAGGTGCCCGTGGCTTCGCCACGATAATTCTTTTAAAAATTAAGAGTATAATAATTATTAAAGCATTATATTTATTAACACTTTCACGCGAATCATTCATAAACTAAGCCATTAGGCCTAATAATTAACGAAACAGCTAAAATTCCTGCTTTAGAGTACATTCCACGACATGAAAGCGCCCCCTGGGAAAACTATATCAGAATCGATTATGCAGTTCCAAAGAACCTGTGAACACATAATACGTATTGTTTTTCAGCTGTTTGTTGACATGAATATGATGTGAATTTTATTTTATCAATTCAGTGTAATTTTCAGAAATTATATAATGAGAATATTATAGGAGAAAAATTCCTCCGACACTGGGACTTAAACCCAGGACCTTTGGCTATTCGCGCCAATGCTCTACCAACTGAGCTAAGCCGGAGTTCAATTCACAGCGCCGGATGGAACCTCTCTCCTATGACTAAATGCCCTAATGGTCTACCTCACAGACAGACAAGTTATGTCATATGCAGTACTGTGAGGCACACTAATTAGTGATTTTTGTGACCGGGCTCCCACTGTTATTGTACAGCTGACATTCAAAATAGATATATAAGCTTTCATGAACCACAGATTATTGTCTCTGTTGGACACTACATGAGAATATGCCTCACAGTACTGAAAAGCCGGTACCACGTTACAATAAATGCCTTGAGAGCAATGACAATTAAGTTCAGAAATAAAGTAAGGTATTGTATTTTTGTAAATAAACTTTTGTGTTGATATCTTTCGTCATTATTTAATTATGCCAAAGCGTGCTTTACTTTCTGGATGACCCTCGTATAAGCCTTGAAGATGTCTAAGATGCAGAACACGACATTAAGTTGAGTACATAATGTTTGCTTGGACATTTTTTCTTTTCGGAAAGTAAATTTTTATATTGCAACATGTTTGGGCACATATTTATTAATTATATATTCCTACTGCTGAAGAAGTTAGGTAAATAATTAGGAACACCACACACAAAATATGAAAATTGTCTTATCATAGGCAATCCTACGAGAGTTGAATTTATTAAGACTATTCCATGAATAAAATGTAACGTATTATATACATAATAATTACTTTCGTGCTTTGCTGTATAAAAACCAAACTAACAGTTGTGAGATCACGGCATACTGTGAATCAACCATCCATGAATCTATTCGAGCTACCATGGTGTAATCAGTGCTACCAATAGTGCATATAAGACAGTTAACTTCATTCAGGGAAGCTAACAGCAGAACAGAATAAAAGCACACGAACTGGCTTGCTCCGAATCGAAATTGTGTTCTTAAACAATGCACATTTCTATTATTTCAATTTCCAAACAAGTTATGTTGCATAAAATAATCTGTTTTCGTGCCACTTAGTGGCAACATCTGACTATTAATCACTGCACACTGATACTCTCGTCTCCAGTAACCAGCATACGATTTTATCACGATAAAAAACCTTCCTCGCGATTCCTACAAGAATATTGCAAGATAAACGGCCGTGATTGGTCTATATCCGAGGAATCGTTAAATGTTATTGGTCAATATCAAACACGTGGCATCCCAACCATGTACATTTATATACATTTAAAGCACAAATTTCCACCAGTTATATAATTACAGCCTGCACGGCACTGACAGGAAACTTAAAAAAAAAAAGACCTAAGGGACAATGGTGGTTAGAATAAACAATAGAAAACTATTCCGATGGAGTTACGTTTAAAGTAACAATGTATAACAGGGGTCTATTATAAAAATAATATACGACCAGTTCATAAATAATAAACGGGAACAGGACGTCCTAAATATTACAGCATCGGAAATTGCGTGTAATATTTCATTCCAAAACTTCCGCTTTCAATACTCGTCAATACTATATTTCCGAATAACATGTCATGTAGTAAACATTATATCGGCTGCAATAACGGAATTATTCATAGAAAAAAAACTTTTAAATTATTTGGTTACCACAAAACCAACTGCGTGGATATTTTCCCTCAGTCTCAATAAACTAAACATACACGTGGTTAACTTTGGAATATTTATTCCCATCTCATATTTCTTTCAGTTTACAATTTTCATCTAGTGAAGTAGTTAGTTTTGTGAAGACTCTTAGACTATCCCATATCAAGGATTTGGGAAATTTATTGGCTAATGATAGGAGCAAAGAGACAGTATTTCGAAATTATCTTTTTCTATTGTAAAGCTATTTGGATTAAAAGTAGGCATACAACGATCCGTAGGTGATCTCAACCATCAAAGGTTTTGTGGCGATTTAAAAAGGAAAATGGTTTTTTTGTTTGTGTAATTATTTAAAAAAAATTAACTTTAATGGGCACGCACACACACTCCCACAAAAATATCTGTTAATGAAATACAATTCTGTATACCCAGAGAAAATAAACAGTATAATTTTGTGACTATAAAACTAAAGAAAAATGAAATTAGATAAATAATAATGCGAAACCAAATTTGAAATCTCTAGGAGCTTGATGATGAAACGAACAAATGAACAGTATCTAGAGTGATTACCAGGGCCCGGATTCTAAAGACATGTCATCTTTTTATTGATGTTGCATAGACATTGCCAACTTGTGGTTAAATCCTAATCATCGCCTCTAGATTATAGAAATCCATTTTCATTAGGCCATTTTTTGTCATATTATGCGATTTTATATTTTTAGGTCATTTATTTCAATTTTATGTCATTATTTTGTCATTTTCTTGTCATTTGCTTCCTTATTTAGTCATTTTCATATATTTACATTGAGTGTATTTGTTTAATGCAAGAAGGAAAAATTCGGCGTTAAGTGTTGTCATGTCTCAGTCGGAAATGAGAATAAAAGAAACGCCAAAATTTTGTATTATATTACTATTGTTATTAGATTGACTTGGCACCAGAGTCTGCTTGGATTTGAGAGTGCAAACTACTGTTTACCCTCAATAAACAACAATATAATCCGGCAGGCCATAAAAGGATGTGCCGAATTTTGACTCACCAGTGCCTCAGTGCCAGTATAAATTTCCGTGAGAAAATAACATTCACAACATTACAGTTTTTTACAGTTTTTACAATTATGTTCAAACTAGTCTATAACTTTGTGTGTTCAATAATAATTTTTTATAAATAAAATACCAGTTTTTAGGTCATTTTTTATAATTATTAAGTCATTTTCTTTAAAATTTAGGGTCATTTTATAGGTCATTTTTCAAACAATTTTAGGTCATCAGAATCCGGGCCCTGGTGATTACTATTCAATCGGAAACCTCTGGTGCTCTTATGTAAATTTACGTATTGTATAATAAAAATCATGCTTCATTTATGTACTATTTAAGTAAGTTTGTAACAACAGACGCAGTTATACAAAGGAGTTTTTGACTGGATTTTACTTGATTCGTTTGAGAGAACTCCTGTTCAGTAAATATGTTGAAGTGAATATGGCATAAATCTAATATTTCCTGAATTTATACGTTATTCTCGCAAGCTAGGAGAACTTGTAGTCTTTATTTCAGAAGTGGAACATTGTACGCTTACTAAGTATTTAGATTCCACGCAACGGGAATTACTCAATTGAAACATGAAAAGATCTTGGATGCAGCGAAATTGGTTGGTATATGGTTATTTAACGACGGGGATGTACTACAACTTTGGCCTGTGACCGTCACTGGTGTGCCGGAATTTTGTCTCCCGCCGTTCTTCAACATGCCAGTAAATCTACTGACATGGGCCTATCACATTTATGCACACATAAATAACATCGACCTGAGCCGGGGTCGAACCCGCAACCTTGGGTACAGAAAGCCAGTGAGATAGTAACAGCGACACCCAGGCCGACGTATACAGCGAAATGTATCCAAGTTAAACAACTCAGCTGGTGCATCGAAGTCCGCCTTACATTTCCGAATAGACTACGTGCAGTACTTGCTTGTCGGAGAAGTTGCCAGGAATCGTGGTGGTCTTCGTAGATGCGGTTTTCTGTATCGATGAAGATTTTGCAGAATTATTTTTTCTAAATTTTTAAGCCCTACTAAACTGAGCGAACTGGTCGAGATGAAAATTTAGCTAACCCATATTCACAGATGAGTACAGTAATACTGTATGTATGTGTGTCCATATATGTATAAAGCATGGACACACACACGCATTACATACAGTTGTATATAAGGGGTGGGTCTCTGTCACCACAGTATGGCGCGTCCTCAGGCTGAAGATAGAGAACAACATTAGGATAGATTTAAGTATAAGGTTTAGTTATGCGAGGGATGGTTGGATGGAGTTAGCACAGAATAGGGTTGAATGGCGGGCTCAGGTAAGCACGGCAATGGACCTGTGGGTTCCATAAGATAAATAATATTCCTTGCTTAGGAGTTGTCTATTGCTATCGAGCGAGTGAGTGATGTGCGTGTGTATCCAATGCCAACCCGTTGCTCTGACGCATTTGGGGTCCGCTCTGAGGTGGATACATGGCTTTACTGTGGCTCATTTTCGAGTTGTGCACCAGTGAGATACTAACAGCGACACCCAGGCCGACGGATACAGCGAAATGTATCAAAGTTAAACAACAGCTGGTGCCACATTACATGGAGATGCGTACAGTAACAGGGAGAGAAAAAATGATATTCTAGAGTGGTACAGCGCACTGCGAGCTATACAAGCCCGGCATTGAGATATGTTTGCAGGCGGATAAAATATAGCGATTAACAGGTTAAAAGGAGTTTTCATGGAACAGCTTGCTTTTACTCAAGAAGGCGACTAGGCAAGTTTTAGGCTCTATAAATGTAAAGGAAATATCAAGTGAAAATTTATAACCTACTGGTTGTTTGCTCTACTTTCAACTGCTGTAATATAATGAAATATTTGATTTAAAACATTTAAACAGGCATTTTATAGGCTTTATTCATATGAATCAAAATCAAATCAAATCAAATCTTTATTCACCTTTAAATACAATATATTTGTACAATAGGCTTCGTCAGTTTTTGGATAGTTTTATATAATAACAAAAAAAGCTAAGAATACAAATTAGGCATAGGCAAACTATGCATAATTATCATTGATTTACACAACTGAAATAATAAAATATGAACTTATATTAAGTATTTTAAAAATAATGAATTTTTATCAAACTATACACAAATATATTTAACGCACTACAAATATAACAAGTTATAACAAATTTATTGAATTACATTCATAAAGATGTATACCTAAGTATAAATTATATTTATATACCTAGTACACTTAATAAAATATAATGAAATACAACAATTAGAAAAAATACATACAAAATTAATATTAGTTATTAAATATATTCCTAAGTAGAATTACAATTTATTAAATAGAAAATTATTGAATAGGAAGTTGTAGGCCTACTGATTATTATTATTATTATTATTATTATTATTATTATTATTATAATGCCTCAGAATGAGCATTACATGTGATCGGGATTTTAGACATCTGTAAGAATCAAAACACAGGCATTCTGCCTAACAACCGGTTTCTTGGGTGCATCATTAGTGTAAGTTTATTCAGATGAGACAAATAATTTATCCACATGCTTGACCAAACCTCCTTGGAACTTATAGCCTAATGGCTAGACGTAGTGGGAGAATGTAGAATCATGTACCTGTAGAAACTGACAGGCTATGACTTACTAACGTTTTCTAACAACCTGTTTCATCTGTTGTAAATTCACATGCAACCTTTGGATATGTCGTAAGCACACAATGATCGTTGAGAAAGTAGAGCGAGGGAAGTGATACTTGTGGTCGTGATATGGATCTGGTGGCATTAAGAATTGACCCTGACCTATCGGATTGATTTCCTAGTGGTCATAAACGTCTGAGCGGTTTACTGTACCTGCCATAAAGATAACCTTCTCACATAAAATTTCCCCATCCCAAACTTCAGAACGAGAGTGAGTTTACTTAAACACACAGCCTGGTATAAGTGTTAATAATTTATAATGCACGACTTCTGTTGCTTACTACAAAAAAAAGTCTAAAAGTGGCGAAACTGAAAGGGTTGATAAAGGGCAAATAAAGGTGAAGTAAAGTGATCCCCTATACAGGCCATGGAGGCCCAGAGGGTTCCAGAAGTTGAGGCTCCCAGATTTCGGACATTCGGCACGTGAAGATGGTAAGGTTTTCAGCCTTACGCACAGGCCATCTTTACCCCCAGGATTGCTCATGGTACTCATTTCTGTTGGAGGCTGAGTCGACCCCAGGGCCATAGTGCCACCAGAAGGATTAGGCCAATTTAAAAATTCCAACGACCTCATCGGGAATCGAACCCGCGACTTTCCGGTTTATAGCGCAGCGCCTCTACCACTACGCTACGGCGTACCCCGATAAAGGACAAATACCAAGGGGTAAAATGATGCAGCTCGTATGACAACAGTTTGTTTTATGGTTATTTAATGACGGGGATGTAGGGCCTACTGCAGCTTAACCCTTGGAAACTTGATGGTGTGCCGGGATTTTGTCCCGCAGGAGTTCTTTTACATGCCTCTAATTCTACAGACATGGGGCCTTCACATTTATGGACACACAAATGTCATCGACCTGGGCCAGGATCGAACCTGCAACCACCTTGGGTACAAAAAGCCAGCGCGATGCTGACTGCGCCACCCAAGCCGACGTATGACAACTGAAAGCCTAGGTAGGGAGAGAAACAAATCTATGTAAACAAGTTTGCATTGATGTCGACTAGGATGAGTGGTGTTCAACAATAAATTATTATCTTTCTTGATACAATTCAATATTTAACACTTATATTCACAATACACATAACCATAATCCATATTACATTTAAAGTAGCCTGTATGTAAAATGTTAAATTTAATCATTTACTTTATATATTAAAATCTCTTCAATATTGGTTTTCTCTTTTCTTATGGATAATGTTCTGAAGGATATTTTAACATGTTTTTTTAAAAGGTTAATTAATTTTATATTTATAAATATATATTTTTGAAAATCATTAATATTTATCTTAATAGTTTTTTTCTCTAACTTTAATATTTTTTAATAACTCACTGATACCCCCCACTGGCAGGCCTTCCCCATACGTAAGCAAAAGGTAGGCTACAAGGACTTAGTGTACAACATTTAACCAACTCGTTAAACGTTGTTTTCAAGAAAATGTAAAACAAAGTGTTCCTAATATAAGATGTAGTAAGAGCGCAGTAGATTGCAACTCTGCACTAGGAAGTCCCGGATTTTTCCAGATGAGTTCATTGAGATTTTTGAGTTGGACTAATCCTTCTAATCCTACTAAAGTATCTAACAAAATAGAGTACCAGGAGGAATCCTCTGATAAAAGTGGCCGGCGCAAATCTAAGAAACCAACCTTCAAGAGCCATTCTTTCAGAATAACGTGGAGCCTCAACGACCAGGAACCCTAAGGTTCTCCATACTGTACACAGGGAGCAAGAAAAAACAAAATGGTAGTAAGAGCAGAGAAATTAGTTGGTACGATTCGTGTCATATCACCAGCAGACGCCAAAATCAAATATAATATTTTGTTTTTATAAGCTTATTCATTTTGAAACTCTACTTTTACACACGCACACTAACACACACGCACACACGAACGTCCACGCGCGCACACACACAAAAGCACACACAAATATCGGATAATGAAATACAATTCTGTGTATGTAAAGAAAATAAACCGTGTAATTTTGAGATTATAAAACTATAGAAAAATGCAATTAGGTAAATAAATACATATAGACAGACAGACAGAAAGAAAGAAAGAAAAACATACGTGTTCCCGTATTACCGGTAATTACGAAAACTCAGAACTTCGCATGTGGCTTAATGCTGAAACTGCTATATTAAATTTTAGATTTAATTAATGAAAAGGTTTCAATGTTATACCCTATGTTGAAGCTCTCTACTTATTTAGATGAATTATCTATAAAATGGTAAGAACGCTTAAATAATAATAAATTTAAATGGGTTTATTGCTCAATGTTTATTTCTACTGAGGCAACATAGGAATTAAGTTATAAAAAACAAAACCTGGATTTAATTACACTTTAAGGGGGCACTCGGCTCACTTTGCATATAAAGTGCGTACAGTGAGCCGTGCGTGCTTAGAATTTTCACAATCATGGCGATCTTTATTACCCAAGCTCGCTTCTTGGTTATCGTGGCTTAGTATTGCCCACTGTGCTTTCCAAGGACGTTGTAACTTGCACGGAGTGTAATTTTGCATTCGATTAAAATAATCGTTGAATTGACGAATGCATCGCATAGGAAGATATTCAATATCCGTTTTCCTATCGGGCCATAAGAAAATTATAACGCTGGGTCACACTGGAATTCAGTCATAAAATATGGTCTATTACACCAAGAAAGATATTTGGATTATACAAGAATATTTTATTCCTTGGCCGGCCAATAAATTTGAAATGGGATTTTTAATGGTTTCCTCAGTCATGAAGGCAAATGGCGAATTGGAAATTTAGATACCATGAATCAACCTCGTCGTTTCATCCTGTATCATATCCATTTAAATTGATATCAGTTAAAGTTTAAAATTTACTACATAAAATACACCAACAATAGAAACAATTCGCGGGTGCGCGGGCAAAGAGAGTTAAGTCCACTATCCTCAAAAATTGAGATATGTCCATAGAGTTATAGGTAAAAATGTTCTCTACATTTGTGTTAAGTCCAGTAAGTCATATTAAAAAAGTACGGTAGTTATGGATGTGTGCCTCATGGGTTTATCCATCTCTAAAGCGATGTTGGGCGGGTAAAGTGTGTTAAGTCACTAATTCTCAGTAACAAGAAAGTGGACTTAACTCTCTTTGCCCGCGCACCCGCGAATTATTAAGCAATAGTTCCATGGCCTACCCTACTGTATAGACACAGATCCCAAACTCCTGATATGGCCTCGGAGCTAAAAGGAGTATAACACAGCTGAAATAATGATAAAGAAAGAGTATTTTAGATTTTTTTTTATTTTAACAATCTTCCTCTGCATCCAGAGGCTGGCAGTTTGACAAAGAATATAACAGCATGCAGTATAAATGTGTTATAGGTTTATCACTAAAGAAGAAGAAGAAATAAGAAATCTACCGTTTTGAATACTGTGTAAAATATGGAATCAGATTGTGGTTAGATTATAGCGTGCTACAATAGTCATAATTTATAGCAGGGTTCTGTAAACATGAACTGAGGCTGATATCATAATAAATTCAGAACAATTAATTTTGCCACACCCATTTTAAAGCAATGTTTATAATCTAATTTAATTTAATTTAACATGCCATGACCGTCGAGAAAATGCTACAGGCTATTACATAAAAATTGAAATATTCTACAATATGCAGAATAACTATAGAAACACAAATACAAAATATAAGTACGAAATCGTAGTGAAAAATACTAAAATAACTATAAAATTCAAAGAAAGTAATGTAAGTACAAATTAACATTTACACAACAGAAAATATTACAGAAATTTTCTTTAGCCCACGATGATTTTAAGGTGATATTACACTTATTGGAGTGTAGGCCTAAGTCGTGAGCTTTTTGTGGTCACTTATTGAATACGGCAATCGAAATCGAACTTGACCATTCTTTAACTTGTTAATTCCAACATTTGGCTTTAAAAAGTGATTATTTGTGACTATTCCACTCATACGCCACGTGTTTGATATTTGCTAATAACGTTTAGTAGTTCCTCGGATATAGACCAATCACGGCCGTTTAGCATACAAAAATGCTTGCTATTAATTCAAGGGTGCTGTTTTATCTGATAAAATGGTCAGCTCGTTACAGGACACGTAAGCATCAATTTGCCGTGAATTGTACGTCACATGTTACCATTAAGCAGCACGAAATGAGATTAGTTTATACAACACAACTTGATTGGAAATTGAAATAATATAATTGTACATTGAATAAAAACACAATTTCGATTCGCTGCAAGCCAGTTCGTGTGCTTTTATTCTGTTCTACCGTTAGCTTGCCTGAATTAAGTTATCCATGACTCATATGCACCATTGGTAGCATTTCACAACATGGTAACTCGAATCGATTCATGGATGGCTGATTCTTATAATGCCGTAATCTCGCAGCTGTTCGTTTTGTTTTTATAAAACAAAGCAAGAACGTAATTATTATTTGCATAATCCGTTATATTTCTATTCATGGAATAGTATTAAAAAATCCAACTCGAACTGACGAGTTTCATCAGATAAATTCGCCCTGCTGCGCCATCGCGAATCTATCGATAAACTCGTAAAGTCTCGTGGGATTAGGCTACCTGTGATCATCACTATACTACAAAGCTGTATGGCTAACTCACTCACTAACATGATTGTTTGCCCATTTCCAGACGAGCCGGAAACTTTAAATTTGGCATATTTATATCTTATAGTCTCTAACGAAGGAAATATTCCACAAAGTGCCGGTTTACCTTTTTACCTCTGAAAAACATTAAAAATGGCGGACGCAACTTTAAGGTTTGTGCAAACCTTCTTTGGAGACTTATAATAGGTAAACAGCAAGTCGTACCGATTGAACAAGCAGCAACGGATTTGGTGAGATCTACAAGTTTGGTCCTATTACTTTTATCGCATTTCCTTCGGTAGACCTTAGATTTTATTTTTATTTTAAGCAAATGTATATTTTTGTAACATTATATAATTTTTGAAAAACTTATAGGGAACCTAAAATCGTAAATTTGGCAAGAATATTGGCTCATATAACTTCCATAACCGTGCAAAATTAGGTGTTTCTAGCTGTTCTGCATGTTCTGTAAAACTGATACGCCGTGACATCATTCACATCTAGGACAGACAAGATTATCCACTCATTAAAATCGATGTTTTACTTACTTACACTTGAGCTAAGTTTGGCAAACTTATAGCTTTTAGCTTATACCACGTGGAAATATTCCAAAAAGTAAAAATGTTTAGTTTTTTACTCTAAAAGAACTTTAAAAAGTTTTGACTGCGATTGTAAGCTTCAGATGTTTTTGCAAAAATAAAGGAATATTGTTGATTATAGAAATTTGTTGTAAATTCGTTCTGTTAATATTATCTCACAAATTCCTTCACGTATGCTAATGAAACTTTCTGAAGAAACCGCGGTATAAAATTCAATAGTTTCTTAAAGATGGCCTAACAAACTCCACCTGTCACTTTATTTTACCGGTTTACCTGATTTTATTCCGATCTTGGTTTCAATTTATAAGCTTTGGATTGCTTTAATTATAAGTTTTGAGATTTTTTCTTGGTGTAAGATATCCCACATTGTGTCCCTGGAGACATAGTCGAAAGTCTTCTCTCACACTTCAGAGTCGATGTTAGTTTTTAAGTTAAACTCCCGCCTCTTGTTGCAATAACATAGAATTTATGAATGGGTAGAAAGCCACTGATTGAATTACGCAATGTCTATTGCTTATAGTCACATATTGCAATTAGATTCACTGTCGCTATGCAGAGAAATTAAAGCAATTTCACCAAAACAAACTTCACAATATGCTAGGCGTATATAATAATATTTACTTTCTTTACTGGTATGTAAATTTCACTATTAGGCCTACAGGAAAATAACACAGGCGTAACGACAATTAAAAATATATTTGGTACTAGAGGAGAGTGTAAAGTGCATGTGAAATAGAAGAATGAGCAAGGCTTTGAAAGGTCAGCTGATAAATAACACTGTGGCTATCCCATAGCAGAGTTTCGTTGACAAATGAAGTATCTTAGATGTTCTAAGTGAAACAGAATACTCCCATTATTATTTACTATTTTTATTTCTTGTATTTTCTTGTAGCATCTTCCAGTCTAGCAAGGATTATTGAGACTTCTTAACTCTCACTGTCCATTCCATTTTTTACCTTTTTCTCGCTAATCGAGTTCAAAGCTTCCGTTGGTCTCCAGCATTTTTCTCTCTCTTTCCTCAGTTTCCCTGTAATATCTTAGTACCGATATTTTTGTTACAATTCTCTTGTTAAAAGCACAGTATTTTTTCCCTTAAAAGTATGTATTTCGCTTTAATTCGTACAGTTGCGGAAAACGACAATGTGTGTATTTACTTCTGCGCCGACATTGAAATTGTACTGTAGCCTACATTTTGAACCCATTTTCTTTAGATAATCAGTACAAAAATAACGTTGAAAGTACCATCTATATATACCGATACTCTACAACTAATTGAAAATATAGCAGAATAGTTTTTATTACTTAAACTTAGGAAGACACAATGTGCATACAAACAGTTTAGTGGCTAGCCACATTCTTGAGTGTAAAGTAATAAAGTAGTTTAACATAAGAAAACAAAATGAAATTTTAAACGGTAACAAATGCAAGTTAACAGACACTACAGATTTTTAATAAAAATTCCCTTCTATACTCTGTATGCATTTTTTAATTTAAAAGTAAATGAATATGTTGCAATTTTTCTTCTTTGTGCTTTATTTATAAACCGTACACTAGGCAAGCCGATACCTATAGTCTGGTGGATATTGAGTTATGGGATGGAATGTAATATTTTTCAATACATGTATCGAGCATAAGGTCTCTTGGCGGAGGTTTTGTTATCGAAGTTGAACAATAATTCAGATATGTTTATTTTCCTACAGAGGGCAAAATGACAGGCGATAAGCACATCATTTCGACGATCATCTAGAATTCTTCACGAAAATAAGCAGTATATTGTATATCTTATTGGTTTCCATGGATTTACAAGGCGAAAAGAAAATATTCAATGAGTGAAGGAAGAAATTTGGTCTCACAACTGAAATGTGGCATAAATCTCGGACAAAAAAGGCAAATGGGGATTGTGTTGACTAAAGAGAGGAATTACTCAATAGGTCTACCATCAAGGAACTTATGAACGTGCTGTGAGTATTAGAAGAACATAAAAAAGTAATGTAGTATTTCAATGCAATAGCATTAGCCTATAGTGTGGTATGTCTTCTTTAGGCACAAGTTGTTAAAGACTCACCTTAGGCACTAAGAGCAATTGGACAAATTTACATACGCAATATTGATTTTGGAAAATATAACAAAAGATAAAATGATATTCGGCAGCGATATTAAAATTTCTTGCTTTTGTTTTCATTTTTCGTTAACAATGACTATGACATTATTAATAAATTTCATCTTGAATTTCTATGAGGAAAATATAGAAGTATCAAGGAGATTTTCGTCTTATACCCTCAAAATTAAAATTAATAAGATGCCGTCAACCAAGGATGTGGGGACAACCTTTTACAAATATTTTGTTCAATGGTAATCAATAATTTATTAGAATTAAGTTAATTCCAAAAAATTTAATTCTGTTTTTATTCTGTTGTTGTTTGAAAAAAGTTTTTCTCAAAATAATTGTACACTTGTGTAGTCTAGGACCAGTATAAGTTATTGCTATACATAAAAACAATTATATGAAGTTAGAAATTGTTACACAGTCGTATACAAAAGTCTGCACTGAATATGTTAGCTAATTTGGCATTAGCATGTTAAATTAAAACTATTTTTACAATCATGTCATTATATTATAATAAAAGTTGAAATTATAAAATATCAAGTATTCACTGATTAAAAATGGTTGTACCATTAAATTAATTGTGCATACTGGCTTTGCAAATATTGTGTGTCTTATGCTATTATTCAATAATAGTCTGATTACAAATTAAATGTACATACAGTATTTATTATTTCCTGTTGGTATATTTGTGAGGTAGAGCAAAATGTACTCTAAAAGGTAATATTTATCAATCAGGAGATTCAATTTTTAATCAACCAGTAGCGTTTTGTATGTAATTGTATACTTGTCCACTTTATGAATTCTGGTCGTCTATATTCTGACTTGTTATAATGTTTACTGGCACAATTGGTTTAGGCTCATATTAAAATATACTTTATATATATATATATATATACTTATATATACTTAAAATTATAAAAGTCTTGGATTTATATTTACAATATTATAGTTACGTGGTCTTACACTTGTAATTTTAATTTTAATTTTAAGTATATATATGTTATTTTAATATGAGCCTAAACCAATTGTGCCAGTAAACATTATAAAAAGTCAGAATATAGACGACCAGAATTCATAAAGTGGACAAGTATACAATTACATACAAAACGCTACTGGTTGATTAAAAATTGAATCTCCTGATTGATAAATATTACCTTTTAGAGTACATTTTGCTCTACCTCACAAATATACCAACAGGAAATAATAAATACTGTATGTACATTTAATTTGTAATCAGACTATTATTGAATAATAGCATAAGACACACAATATTTGCAAAGCCAGTATGCACAATTAATTTAATGGTACAACCATTTTTAATCAGTGAATACTTGATATTTTATAATTTTAACTTTTATTATATAATGACATGATTGTAAAAATAGTTTTAATTTAACATGCTAATGCCAAATTAGCTAACATATTCAGTGCAGACTTTTTTATACGACTGTGTAACAATTTCTAACTTCATATAATTGTTTTTATGTATAGCAATAACTTATACTGGTCCTAGACTACACAAGTGTACAATTATTTTGAGAAAAACTTTTTTCAAACAACAACAGAATAAAAACAGAATTAATTTTTTTGGAATTAACTTAATTCTAATAAATTATTGATTACCATTGAACAAAATATTTGTAAAAGGTTGTCCCCACATCCTTGGTTGACGGCATCTTATTAATTTTAATTTTGAGGGTATAAGACGAAAATCTCCTTGATACTTCAATGACTATGACATTTTCTAGACTAATTCCCTATTTTTAAAAGATTAAATTTCAAAGTTAACATGGTTCAAATTAGTGCTCGGTACATTCTATAAACTTATTCAGGAACTTGGAATGATGATGGAAGTATCTGAAAGAAATAATTCACAAAGGAAGGTAAGCTATGTGAACATTTGAAATGTTCATCTTCCAGATTTTTCATTACAAATTCATAACAATTAATTTTGCCACACTTATTTAGATTTTTTTTATAATTTAGCTTCATTTAATGTGTAATGACTAGAGCCCGGATTTCCATGCAAATGCATGTTTTTATATACTTTGGTTAGACTTCTCAAACTTTGTAGTTACTCATTACATGACTTACGGATTCCAAATAACCATATTTTTTCCGTGCATGTTTGCATATTTCGGCCTTTTTATGGGAAAATTCATGCATAATGCATGTTTTGGATTCTTTTGGTTTAATTTAGCATATTCAGACGTTTTTAATGCATATAAACCCTCATTTTCTGGTTTTAGTGCATAATGTCAAGTTACCATGCATAATTGTGCGTATTGTGAATGTGCCTCCCTAAAATATTGGTTTTTCAATGAAACGTAAAAATGTTGTATTGTATTATCATTGTCATTTGATTGACTTGGCAACAGAGTCTGCCACCTGCATCAATTGGAGAGTGCAAACTACTGTTTACCCTAAATAAACAGTAATATAATACACCAGGCTACAAAAGAAAATGCCGACTCGCCGACCTTCCATTGAAAGAAAACTGCCAAACAGAATGTTCACTGCTTGAATTCGTCAGTCACTTGCCATTGTTGAAGACGTTCAATTGTCTTCAGAATCGTGCTGTGGAGAAATGGGTGTGACAGTTAGGGAAAAACTTAAGAAGGTATTTAGTTCAAATCCTGATCTTAAACATCTGAAAACAGTGAAAGACGCATTAGGTGGAAAAAAAATGGTAAAGACATGAAATTCGATCTCACTCTCAGTCAAATTTCTTCCCTTAAGTATGCACCTGTTACTTCTTGTGAAGTAGAAATATAATTTTCTGCGTTCAAGAATGTCCTAACTCAGTGTTTCTCAACCTTTCAGTATTCGCGGCCCAGTTTTCAATCATAATTTTCATCGCGTCCCCTCCCCCACTTACAATAAAATGTATACAACAATAATGCATTCTGAGTATTTTGGAGGCCCCTGAAATCGAGAATCTTTTCCGCACTTTGTAAAGACATGGGTTCGGTGCATTCACAGTTATTATTTTATTGCGAGGCAAGATGGTTATCACGTGGGAAATTTTTACAACGTGTTTATGAATTAAGAGAAGAAATCGCCATTTTCCTAGAAGAAGAAAACAGACCGAAAGCCGAGAATTTTCGCGATGGTTTATTTGTGATGAAATTAAGCTACTTGGTCGACATATTCGAGAAATTAAATATCTTGAACCTTCAACTCCAAGGAGCAAATACACAAATGTTGGATACGAGTGATAAAGTTAATGCTTTTGCAGAAAATTGGATTTGTGGAGCAGAAATTTAAAGCAAAAAAAAAACCCAACAATGTTTGCAAATGTGGATGATTGTATTAAAACTTACAAGGCTGAAGAAGAACATGTAAAAGTTGTTTTTGTAACCATTGAAAACCATTTAGCCACGCTAGAAAATAATTTTAAGAAGTATTTTCTTGCAGACGATAACTTGATAGAAAGTTGCGAGTGGGTGAGGGATCCATTTCATTAGACTACCGAAGGACTTTCAATTGATGAAGAAGAAAAATTCATAGACTTCACGACAAGTGGCGAAACCAAAAAACAATTTAGTGATAAATCACTATTTGAATTTTGGGCAGCAGTAGATGATGATTTTTCTGCAATAAAAACCAGAGCATTTCGTATTCTATTGCCATTTTCAACATCCTTCCTTTGCGAAACTGGATTTTCTGCTTTCGCTTCGTTAAAGACAAAATGTAGATCTCGGCTAAATATAGAAACTGAACTGAGAGTGGCTATTTCTAATAATGAGCCTTCCTTCGAAAAACTTTGCTCTGCAAGACAGGCCCAAGGAAGTCACTAATAATTATTTAATTTGTTTTTAATTTAGTATGTTTTGATAAAGTGAGTTTTTATTTAGTAAGTTGTTTTACTTTTTTTTTAATATGTCGAAATGTATTTTGTTTTCTATGTGTGTGTTTTTCTGTCAGTTAATAATTTTTTCAAATAATATTTTCTCTTGGATATTCTCGCCCCCCCCCTCTAGTGTGCTCTCGCCCCCCCCCCCTCTAGTGTGCTCGCGCCCCCCCCCCTAGGGGTCGCGCCCCACAGGTTGAGAATCGCTGTCCTAACTGATAAACGCACGAGTTTAAGTGAGAAGAATTTCGAAAAACTCGTTGTTGTATGTTGTTTTAAGAGAAATTGAAATATATTGCAGAACATTGCGGATTTTTGATAGTGCATGTTTCGCCCTTCATTGTGCATATTTGGAGATACGATAGTGCATGAATGCATGCATGTTTTTAAGTTTGATAGTGCATGAAAATCCGGGCTTTAGTAATGACCATCAAGAAAATGCTATACGTCAATAAATAAAAATAAAAATATTCTACAATATACAGAATAACTATAGAAACACAAATATAAAATCTCCAAAATTATACATCCCGTATCCTAGTTTTATTAGGAGACGTAACTGCATTTAACTCTAGAAATGGGAAAACCAACTTGATCCCTTTAAAACACACAAGGAGTGAATAATTACAGACACCGAGGACTACTAAAATAGCAACGCGTTTTTTTTTGGTGTAAAAAGAATAACATTTGTTCCCGTTGGGCACGTAATATTTTAGTTCATAATATTTCATCATTCCTGATATAATGTTTTGGTTGGTTTATTTCTGCTGTTCTTTTGAGGGGCTTACCACGTTAATTCAATTCAATTTAACCTAATTTTGTGCCTTGCGGTTTACTTGAGAGGGCGCCCCCAACTTCCATTTTTAAAGTTTTGTTGCATTTTGTCTCATGTACATATTTAGGGGCTATTGGCTATTTATGCTGCTTAGATTACATTATAATCTTCAAGGAAAAACGACACAAGTACGCGATGACCGTATTCTGTAGGTTAGCGACAAATTTTAATCAACTTGAAGAAACCTTTAAAAAATCAATGAAACTGTCATAATTACCAACGAACAAAATGAAAGATGAAAAGAAAATTGAAAAGATCTTCTTTAACTGAAGATATACAAAAGCGATGTCGACTTTTTCACATTGATTCGTAAGAACGATGATAAACGACTGATATTTCTTCTTCCGCAGATTCCGATGAGCTATACAAGATAAAGACGCTAGCTGGCCATTCCTCTAGAGCAGAAGTTTTGAAACTGCAGCTCACGTTCCAGGAAGGTAGGTGGTACGCCAGATCATTAAAACATTAATTCATTATTATCGTACACGTTAAAAGGTCGTATACGGTATAAATCGCAATTTCCGTAAATAGTATGACTGAAAAGTCAATCCGATAGTGTATGAAATATTTCTGGAATCTTAAATACCAAGAAAATGAGTGAATCTGTTTTAAATCGTCACTTCACATTTAGCTTTCGCACTGATTAAGCAAGTGTCTCCACAAATCAAATCTCGGTACAAAAAATCATGAATGCTGCATAGATTATGCCACCAAATTCTCTATCGGTACCTATGTCCTAATCAATGCCAAAGGGCCACATCAAGCGACGGTCGAAGTCTCCAGATTACGTTATTTATGCCTTTATGGTTAACCTCAATAAGTATAGAATAACAATTAATCTGAACTTACCCGATTTTATAACATATACTTTTATTATTAATAAATAACAATAAAATCAGGTAAACTGATGTAACAAAGTTCCAGAATGCTTTTGTTTATTCAGTAATAACTGCAATTATGATAAACAGAAAATAAGTAATTTTTTAATCGATTTCCAAGTTAAACTCCAGATTGATTAATTAAGCAGGACTAACGGAAGAACAAAAGTATAGTTTGATAAACATATGTGAAGGAATATGTAGGTGTGTTATTTGTCAAAGCTATCTGTATTGCAACTTCCAAAATCGTATATGAACGATGTAAAACAGTATGTTGTTATGAGAACAGATTAGTATTTTATAAATTCTTTCTAATATATTACCATAAAATAGACACTAAATTGGGAATTGCTCTGGTACCCGCCAACTGATTTGGTCCAATATCAATAGGCTTCTTCCCATGGACGTTATAAATGCGTATACCAAGTTTCAAGAAAATCTGAACAAGCGTATTTGAGTTATCGTGCGTACAGACACATGGACAGACAGACAGACGGACGGACAGACATACTACCGTCCCCCAAACAATCTCATAAACTACCATTCTGGCACTTAATAACATAACTGTCCCGACTAGGGGTTGTCTGAAACAACCAAATATAGCTAATAGTTCTATAAATATGATTCTTGGAGGTATGCTAATTCTAATTCTAATAAAATCACGTAAACTGATGTAACAAAGACATCTCTCCAATCCATGTTATTCTATTATCTGGTTGCCGCGCCCGCTTAGGCCTATTTGGTGCAGTGCACTCCTTGAAAGCCTTCACTTTTGTGCGCTAAGATACAGAAATAGAAGAAGAATGTTTTGTGATGGCGAAACTTGTACATCTTGGTGATTTCATGAGAACTAAGATGCTGCTAAACGAGAATGCTAATTTTCTTAAATCAGCCAGGTGTCTTCCGAATCAAAGACCATAAAATAATGCTTTTAGCTGAGCCTGAATAAGAATATCCTCCCGCAAATACTCCTACATTTATTTCAAACTTCACATGGACCGTGAGTTTCTGAAGACAGAAACTGCGGGTGTTTCTTTGAACCACATTAACCTGTGAAAACTGCATCCTCCACAACAGTGCACACTGGGAGACATAATCCTGCAAGTGCAGGAGACTGCTCGTGTCCAGAATATTGACGCAATTGCTTCGGGAATGATTATAAATGATGAAACAGATGAACAATGTAATATTATTCTAAAGCTTGTGTAATAGTGACTATTTCGCTCATACGTCTTTCTTTCGATTTGGACCAATAACATAATATGAGAAAAGAGTGTGAAATCAGCCAATCACAGATCTGATTCACTCGATCTTTATCAATTTTGCTTTAGCACCTCCTACAAAAGTGTTAAAGACACCTCCTCTTTTCTTCACATTCTAATCAGGTCTGAGAATCTGTAGGCAGTGACTAATGCATGCATCACCATTGTCTCAGTACGTTAACATTTATTCTGGAAATAAAGTGAATTGCGCTTACATCTGTTCAGGAATCAGCATTATAATATTTTAAGGAAAATGTATACCATATGTCAGTAAAATTGGCATTTAATTAATGTCTTATATACATAATCTCAACAGCATGAATGAAATAAAACTGTTCTTACGATCGTGTTTTGTTCAGAGATAACAGCTTCATTGAGTATGAGTCATGAATGTCTTCTAATAGTATTGTCTCAATCTAAAATACTGCTCAAATAATTCAATTACATTATATATGATTAATTATTTACATTACATTATAAATGGTTAATTATTTACTTGGATAAATCCTAATCTGTGAGGCGTAGGGGATGCGTAGGAGACAGACTCCTCATGCAGTGAGCTCGGGTTCGATTCCCGGTCCGTCACCGTGGGTGAGTCGGCAGCGCGCCTGCATTCCACCCCGTTGTATTTTAATGGTGTCGTGCAAATTGGCACAGGTGCACATCGGCACAGTCGCATTTTCGTGCACATTGGCATAGTATTTTTATCTTGTAATATTATCGTGCTCATCGCCACCCAACCCGTTGGGGTTAGGGGTGGACATAGAGACTCAAACCTACAGCCTCCTTCACCGCGACTCCAAGGCAGCACCCCTTAGCTACCGCGGCTAAGGAAACCGGCCGTTTTTATCGTAGATAGGTTAAGTCAGGTTAGGTTAGGTTAGGTTAGGTTAGGTTAGGTTAGGTTAGGTTAGGTTAGGTTAGATCAGATCAGATTAGGTTAGGTTAATTCAAAGTCTTATTCAATCGCTGGCAGATACTTTATGAATGATTTCTAAACAATAAAATTATAATATTAATGTACACAGTATGTATCTATAATAATAAAAAGAAGTGTTTGTCTTTCTGTCTATCTAGCAGTTACTGTAAACTCATTGCATTCAATACGATAATGTAATTCCAACTTTGTCTCTATGTCCACCCCTACGAAGGGTGTGTGGCGATGAGCACGATGATATTGCAAGATAAAAATACTATGCCAATGTGCACGAAAATTCGACTGTGCCGATGTGCACCTGTGCCAATGTGCACGCAACCTATTTTAATATAGGATCTTGATTTTTGACAGGTGCTTTTCTCTCCCTACTGAATATGTAAAGATATAAGGTGAAAAAGATGACAGATCTTTCGGTATGGGAGGAAAAGTACAGCAGAAGAACCGGAGGAATCTGAGGAATCTGCGGAGTATCGCCTCTGCTAGAGAATTTCAACAACAGGGCAGTACGCTGAACTCTATGTTAAAAAATAGCCTATGACAGTGAATCTTCTGGACGGTGGTGGTAATTTTTTTCATGTCAAACCTTGCTTTAAATGTACAAAATAAACAGGGAACGTGGACTATTTTAAACTATAGCTATATTAATTTTAAAATAATAACTAAAATAGTAACTAAATAGTACGCTAGTAAGTAAGATATAATTTACAAGGAGACAGTATGCATGCTACCTTTTCTACTAATTGCAAATATGAAAACAAATCGTAACATACGGAGAACGTTAGATTTAGGCAGTAGTTTCGAGGCCCTTCAGTGTCTAAGGCCATTGGGGCCTATCAATGTTTATAATTAAGGAATCGCGCACAATGTGTATTATCTTAACCTAAGACTTAACCTACTGACAAACACCCATTCCTGAACCCGGGAAAGGGATTTTTTACTACTGAAAAATCCCGACCCGGCCGGGAATCGAACCCGGGCCGCCGGAGTGGAAGGCAGGCTGAGATATAGTGTTGAAAGCTAGGGTCAGCTGTGCCCACGAAACGAAATATAGGTTGCATTGAAGATGGCGTGTAGGACATTGAAGCACATTTTGTAGGGTAACGGGATTAGATAAAATGACAAATATTAAATAAAAACGCGGAATTTTAAAAAAATCTTCCTAATGTCCCTTAACTTTTTTTCGAAGAACAAAAGTGAAGTGAATTAATGTAATTTACATCGACATTACAGGCTAGTTCTGCTTTGATAATCTAAACCTACTGCTTTACAAGACTAAACAATTAGTTGTTCCCACGATATTTCCACAGAAACAGACTTCGTCTTTGTGAATAAATTTGAAAAATATTTATCATAACTTCGAAACATTAAAGATGTAAATTGAATAATATGGATTCGAATGTTTTAAATCAGAGAGGAACATGGGAACGTTAATCACAGGAATTAATTAATACCATCAGGGAAAGGTATTTTATTAAATATCTGAAAAGGATTTCATGAAAGGCGGATTAATATAGGTTTAGTTATTTATTTACAGCACACACTTACAAATCCGGCAGATATCATACTAGGAATAGTGCCGGATTAACGAGAGTGCCGGATTATTGAACCGTTATTATTATATAGTAAGAATTTAATATCCACCTTATTATATAATATTATTATTATTATTATTATTATTATAAAATCATTTAGGGCCTATACGATAAAAATTACAATACAATAGGCCTACATACGAAATATAAGAATATTGACAGCATTTACTGAAACGATATTGGAAGTTTCTAACTAGTTAAAAATTAAAAAAAAATCGTAAAAGCACTAATGCGTTAATTCCATAGGAAGTAAATAACTGTCCATTTTCTTTTGTTCATTTGCCTGAAATGACACTTTTAAATCGTTTTCTTACTCTGGAAGGCTCTTCTTCGACGGTTTCAGACCTCATAAACTTGTTTTCTCCTCCCTTCCATGCTCGCAGGGCTGGCTACAGGAGGGGACCAAACTATCACAGCATCGGATTACAGAGGGGGTACAATATACTCCTATGCATCTGAAAAGTATTAATGTGTCTTGCAAAATTCTTACAGAATTTATATCTCGTTTTTGTATTGTATGCAAGACTTTTGAAAAATTTGCGAGAATTTTACCAATCTTCTCTCATAACAAATACGTCTAAAACATTTGCATGTAGAGTACGTCAGTACATGTGTAATTTAAAATGTCGATATTTGTGGAAAACTTGTACCAATATGTTCTTTAAAATAATAACAAAGCCAAAATACTCTCTTGAAGGTAAAAATCCAACAGGCCTCCATTCAAGTTAACGTTCTCCCATTTTATTAAATAAAACAGAATGCTAGATTCAGACTATTGAAGCACGTGAAATCAAAAGGATATAGGAAGCCGTGACCATGAGTAGTTACCTCGTTTGCATTATCTTTTAACTGTGCACACCATGAATAGTGTCTCCAATTTCTTTTAGCACGACTTAACTAATTAGTGGTACTTACGAATATTGTTGCCGTGGATCGTAAGTTGACATTTCCGCACGCAATCTTGTTGCGGTAAGAGTTTCCGTGCTGTAAGAATTTACTTACGGCACTCATCATAATACAAGCCTTTATGGACAAGGCCCCCCAGGACAAATATTCCGTTCCCATAAAACAAACACATGCGAATCACTTTCTGAAATATAACAACCATCTTCAATAATGTATAAACATAATATTTTCAGCTAATATCTCAATTAATATAAATAAATTGATATAAATAATCATCGTGCAAAACATAGCATGCAATACTCGTGCCGTAAGCGCATAACGGATCTCGGAAATTGAAAAAAAACTCTTTCCTCGATCCGTATGCACCGCTTACGGCCCTTGTATCGCAATAGGCCTATACTATTTCACACTATGATTGTAGATAATGAACTCACTTTATGCATTAAGTCCCCCCAAAGAGTAATACCGTCATGCTACGCCTTTGAGTCTGTTATTTTAAAATTAAATTTATAGTGAGCGCACAATATTTTAAATGAACTTCTGATTTCTGCAGGATACACGACAACTATCTGGTCATTCTTCAAAATTTATTACTAATGGAAATGGCGACCTACAGCTGCTATGGGATCTACAACAATTTGTAGGAAGGAATTCGAACATCGTGTGGAGGTGACTGCGGAGTTGAAAACCACTGTAACATCGTTGATATGAGTGTTAAGTGAAAACATACTTCAAGAATTGATAAACTGAAGATCACATATCAGTCGAAGAGACATTATAACACCAAGCAGGACATGACTGAAGAAGCAGGAAAATGATTTTACCGGTATTACTGTGGAGGGGAAATTACTGTAATGTTGATTTCACTGTTAGCTACAAAACATAATTAAAGAAAAGCCATAGGACTTAAGACCAGATCGCAGCACAAAACTAAATTTTTGAAATTTAATTAACTGAATAGAAAGTACACTGTTTTGGGAAAGTGCAACTATTTTGGAGAACTGGTGCAAGATCTGGTCTTTGGTGAATCGCTGCTTTGTTTTATACACAGCGGCGATAACGGAGCCTAACGTCTGCTATTCCTTTACGATGTGAAATTGACTGCAATTTATGTGAAATTTTATAATCCCAAATGCTACATTAAAGTTGAAAGGAATAGCAGAAAATCCTATCCTTCGCGTCCCCGTTCGCAGGCTCTGGTAATGCAGTTGAGCAAACATACTGAACTCGACTGCAGCCAAGAAGGAAGGGTGCGATCATATTGATAATAATACTGAAATTGCTTATTTCTAGTTTTAACCCTTATGTACACGCGCATATATTTATGACATTACCACACGCATGGGGTATTTTATACCCCAGATTGAAAAATAATATATTTTCATCAAACTATTGAAGAAACAGGAATTATGTACATACATCATAGCATTGCTACCTTGTAAACATGAATTTAATGATTTTTAAAATTCAACATAGTAACTTAGTAGGCCTACACATTTAGAAACAGGGATGTCAGTATTACACTTTGAAAATAAACAATCTTCTGGTACTTGTATGTAGTAACTACAAAAAATGTTGTATAAGAGAAAAGTGATCATAAACAAATTATATACATCCACTTCTCATAATGAGAAAAATTAAATCTCACAAAGACAATGTGTCCTGAAGAGATTGTTTTTTGTTTCTAATCATCAGAATCACTGCCAACGCACTCCTCGCAAACTGAAACTGAATGTTCCTTGCATATTAATTTGTAGCATCTCTTGCATGTGGTTTTGGTTTTCCGGTCCTTTTTCCGGGGACACACCTCACATCTCCCGGAAGACAACCTAGCTCTCTTCTCTCTTGGCTCTTCAACTCCAGAGATGGACCTAACTGCAGATTTGATAAGTGAGGGCAAATGTTTCAGCGTAGAACGACGAGACAAGTGTTGTTTCACTAGCTCCAGAGCTAGTTCTTTTAGAAAATTTCGTCTAATAACAGGTTCCTGTGAATCTAAATGGTTGGCTTTGTAGACCACCAGTGAATTTATTGCCGTAACATTCAGAAGACCAAAAAACACAGTTAGAGGCCAGCGGCGGGATTTTCTAGAAACACTGTAAGTTCCGCATAGTTCGTCTACTACATCAATTCCTCCCTTGGTAACATTGTAGAATGTTATGACTTCTGGTTTATTTTGTTCTCCAGAGTCTGGATCAATGCAGGCATCATAGTGCATGGTGGATGCAACAAGCACTACTTTCCCAGGTTTGGGCACATAGGATACTAAAGTCATTTTCTCCTGAAAACCAAACAGGCTTGAATATTTTTCTCGTCGTTTCTTCTCAACAAATTCAGGAGGAATTTCTCGCTTATTGGCTCTTACTGTGCCAACGCAGGTCAAGTTATGGTTGGTAAGTAAATCTCTTGCAAGAGGAATGCTCATGAACCAGTTGTCAAATGTTATATTACGTCCAGTGCCACTTATTGGAGTAATCAACCGTTTCACAACCTCAGCAGGAGCATTAGATTGTATGTATGGGCCTTCAGGCTGCTGGCCACAATAAATTTCCAAGTTACCGACATAGAATGTACGGGAATCTGCAAGGCCAAAAATTTTAATGCCATATTTGGCAGGTTTGCTTTTTATGTATTGCCTGAAGACGCAGTTACCTCGAAAAGGTTCCAGTTTTTCATCAATTGTACAGTACTCACCTACTGTATAGTTTTCCTGCAAATTCTTCACCACACCCTCAAAGATATTTCTAACCGGAGCCAGCCTGTCTGTCATCTTTCTTGCTTGCCTTGTGTGGATGTCATCAAAACGAAGACAGCGCAGGAGGAAGAAGAACCTGTTGATGCCCATCGTTGCAGGAAATAAGGTGACACCAGTTCCATCTAATGTCCACAAGTCTTTAGCATTTAGATGAGCTGATCTCATAACTCCAGCATAGTATAACAGGCCAAACAGAGCTTTTATTTCAGCAGAATCAGTAACCATGGCATCTCGTTCTCTACTGAAATTGCCTTGAATAGAGGAGATGTATATGTTTGTGCAGTTTACTATTTCGTCAAGGATTTCGTCAGTTATGAACCGTGACCAAATTTCAAACGGTGATTTTGCTCCTCGAATCGGACCTTTGCAGCCTGGAAGATGACTAACTATATTGCATGATCTTGTCCTTACGTTCCTTGGTGGTGCAGATTTTTTCCACAGAGTACCATCCTTTCCTTTATAACTTGCTTGAGATATTGCAGCTACCTCCCTTCCACAGTCATCACTATCTGCCTCTTGCTCAGTATCTGTATTATGATCACTCTCGGAAATGTGATCATTCTCATCCTCAGACTCATTATTTATCTCATATTCGTTTGCACAGTGATCTAAATAAGATGCCATTTCTCTGTCTTGTTCAAATTTACACTCCACACTTCAAGTCACGTTATCACACGCGCGGGGTATTTTTTACCCAAGCCCTAGAAAACACACCTTTACTCAGCAAGACAATGTGTGAAACTGCGGTTCCTACACATAATTACAAAGAGGGACAGTTGGCTGAAAGGTATTTGGAAGCCCATTGTTGTAGATTGTGTCTAACAGTGCTACCAACGTATCAAAGTTAGAGCTGGGTATATTTTACCCCACGCGTGTGCTTACGGGTTAAAAGGGCCAGGGTCTGTTCAGGCTTTTTATTACTATCATTTTTCTTTCTTTCTTTATTTCATTCTTTTTCTTTCTTTCTTTCTTTCTTTCTTTCTTTGTCGTAGTTTTACCTCTCCCTTGGGGGATTTAAGCGACCCAAGCCTTACAGGGCCGCGACCTGTTGGGAGAGGGATTATATTTGGATCACATACATGAGTGATCAGCCCAATGCCGGGGCCACCTCCGAGACAACACGATCACATAGGACGATACACACCATTCCCACACACACTCACTCAGAACAAGGCAAGGATGGGGATGAAGATGATATCCGGTGACCACAAGGGCCTAAAGTTACCTGACATTTGTCTCACAGGTGAGGGAAAACCCCGGGAAAACGTCACCTAGGTAACTTGTCCCCACCAGGAATCGAACCCAGAATTGAACGCATCCCCTCAGCCACAGCGGTAGACTATTATTATCAGGGCCCGGATTCTGATGACCTAAAATTGTTTGAAAAATGATCTATAAAATGACCTTAAATTTTAAAGAAAATGACTTAATAATTATAAAAAATGACCTAAAAACTGATATTTTATTTATAAAAGATTATTATTGTACACACAAAGTTATAGACTAGTTTGAACAAAATTGTAAAAACTGTAAATGTTCTTTTCTCACGGAAATTTATACTGAAACTGAGGCACTGGTGAGTCAAAATTCGGCACATCCTTTTGTGGTCTGCCGGATTATATTGTTGTTTATTGAGAGTAAACAGCAGTTTGCATTCTCAAATCCAAGCAGGTGGCAGACTTGGTGACTTCTAATAATAATAGTAATATAATACAAAATTTTGGCGTTTCTTGAGTCTCATTTCCGACTTGAGACATACCAACACCGCCGAATTTTTCCTTCTTGCATTAAACAAACAACACTTCAAAGACAGCACCGCTAGTGACGAAAAAAAGTTAATATACTCAATGTAAATGCATGAAAATGACCGTATAAGGAAGCAAATGACACGCAAATGACAAAATAATTAATTATAATGAAAGGTATAGGCAGCCATTTGTTAACATCCTTTTCTCACAACCACCTGAATCGCAGAACAACAATGAACCGTACCAATACGAAATGCGGTAGGCTATAGATGCATAATAAATGAGTCGCTTGATTCTAAACAATAATGCCTAAGGGTGTATACAGCCTGTAAAAGTATTAATTTACTACTGTGTATTAATGCTCAAGGAGAGTCTGTGATCAGTCTTACTGTATAGGCTATAAGTTGTAATTTCATGTTTTCCAGCACACTGTAGAAACCGCTGCAACAAAATTCATCCAGAATTTCATGAAAGATGGTTTGATTTATCCCTTAAGTGGTAACACAAATTTTAGTACGTTGTAGGTGATGTCGGTCCCTCAGACCCTGTAATTTCTCTATGCTTTTATTTGCATATTCTTCTTTATATTATTGCATTTAATTTCTATATAATATATTTATTTGATAATTTTATTACACCGAAATTTTTTAAAAATAATTAAAATCCCTAGGGAGAAATTACTTGTTACAAAATTATGAAGACGGTATGAAATTCAACTTGAGATATCACACTTTAACATTCATATTGTGGTTCTTTTTCTACATTATCATCCAAACTGAATTGAAAACACCGATATGTCACATAGGCTTGATTATTTTCCAAGAAAGTCAACTATAACTTGTAATAGGCTATACCAGGAAATAACAATGTCTTGTTTTTTAGTAACAACTCAAAGCTAAGCAAAATATACTTACGATAACAGTAATACCGGACTAAGAAGCCTTATCGTTAAATATATCAACAGTGGGTAGCAATAATTACAACACCATGTCACATCAAGGACAATCCCTCAAATGACGCGATCTGTAAATAAAATACAAACCATACCTAGATAATATATTACGTTACTATTATATCTTCACCACAAGTTTGTAAAAATGGAATGTTAATATTATTTGATGATTTCCCCACAGTCATATAATCTGAACCTTTTTCGAAGAATACAGGAATCAAAATGTAAGAAATTTCATCCTTTCTATCCCCTGCAGTTAGGAAGTGAATGAATGTAGCCTAATTTATATCGGCAAAGCTTTATTTAGAGGCTAATTCTGCACTGATGGTATAAACCTATTGGTTTAAAGGTTAACAATCCGTTAAATTTTGCACAGAAGTTTCCATGGAAATAGAATACGTCTTTGTGAATAAATGTGGAAAATATGCACCATAATTTACGAACATTATGTATATAGTCTGTTAATAAATCAAAATATGGGTTGGAGTATCTGAAATAAGAGAGAATGGAAACATTGATCACAGGAATTAATGAATACCGTCAGGGAAAGGTAATTCATATGTATGTCTGTAGGCCTACAGTATATTAATCAATATCGTACAATATGAACATATAAAACATTTCTATCCATTTTCTCAACATAGTCTCCATTAAGCTGTACACACTTGCGCCACCGAAGTTCTCTAGGCCCTCCTAGAACCACTTTTTCAGAGTCTGTCGCACCCACTTCAGGACAATTCATGGAAACTCGCAAAATGATGTCCGCATAGAGGTTTTTTTTACAGCTCTGAATAGGTGGCAATCAAAACCAAAGCCCAATCAATGCAGTGGAAGCACAAAGGCAGCTCCCCCCCCCCCGAATAGTTCCGTACAGCAGGCAAACACATGGCCAAAACTTTTGGGACAAGGATTGAATCATCCTCATTGACTGGCTGGAACCAAGGACCAATATTACCAGCACGACTAAGAAGGGGTTTCCGGTGCTGCCACATCCACTGTATTCTCACTTCTGCACAGACATCATTTCACAGACTTCCAGGAAATGTCCTGAGGTGGGTATGACAGACTGCAAAAAAATTGGTTCTCAGAGGGCTAGAGAAGTCCCATTTGGGTGGCACAAGTTTGTACAGCTTAATGAAGACTTTGCTTATATCTGCCAAGGCACAGAGGTTCTTAGTGAATGTAAAACTAAATAAATAAATAAATAAATATATAAGTAAAATTAAAAATAAAGTGTAAATCAATATGGAACACCCCTCATAGTATATATTTCTAAGAATTGAATTATCACAAGCCGTAAAGAATCAACATTCCTTTTTACAGAATTGATAAATCGTCTTTATATTGTTCTCAAGTGTCATGGCGTCACGTCGCGTCGTGTGCTGTGCTCCAACCCGCACTTAATCATTCTTAAGCGTGACATTTCTACTTTCTACAATTTGAAGGCTAGAGATTTAATTTTGGATAGACCTAAACATAGGCTATATCTCTTACCATATTAATTTCTATTTTTACCAACAGTAAGTTACATTCTGAATTATTTAAATTAAAAAAGTATTAAAAGTCTATATTTATAACTTTACTAGACCACTTACAAAAAATTTGTGCTGCATGTATGATTATTTTTTGTAGTAGCATTGAATTATTTCGAAAAATCATATTTTATAATTTCACCATGTCTGAAAAAGAAAGAAAAAACTATAGAACGTATTTTACAAATTCTATAATGTTCATTTCAAATATTTTATTTTAAAAAATTCACAATAGAAAAATAGAAAAGTTAATAAACAGAAGAATGTTTTAAAAACCATATAATACAAGTTTAGTTTTTGGTTTAAAATTAGATTTTATGTTTTTATGTTTTTACGTGCATTTATGTAGAAAACTTTAATTTTCTAGCAGATAAAAAAACTTTAAGATGGGCTGGCATTTAAAAAGCAGAGTAACTGCCTTTAAACTTGAAGTGAATTCTGGTAGTAAGTTATTAAAAATTAGTTAATATATTAATTAGGGGTCATAATATTATGTTACGTCTTGGACTCTCATTCGAGAAGTCCCAGGTTCAAATACCGTGGCCGGCCAATTTTGATATGGGTTTTTTCATGGTTTCCCCAGTCGAATTGGATATTTACATACAATGAATTATCCTCACCATTTCATCCTGTATCATATTCATTTAATTCAATGTTCTATGTTCAATTACCTTTTTTTTTTCTTTTCTGGTACTCTTTGTCTGTGTAGGCAACCCATAACTATGGGAAGATTAAATAAATAAAATGAAATTTACTCCACAAAATACACCAACAGTAATAGAAGAAAGTTGGCAATCAATAGTTCCATGGCCTACCCTACTGTATAGACACAGATCCCGAACTCCTGATATGGCTTCGTAGCTGAAAGGAGTATAAATACAGCTGAATTATGTGTATCTAAATATATATACATATATATATCCGGACTGTATGGCCGTGGTCTGTCCGTTGATATTGCTGGAATATCATATATATATATATATATATATATATATATAAAAAGGAAAAGCTAAGTTTTGGCAAACAATTACCAACATTTCATAATTTCCTACATTAATAAAGAAGTGTAATATATTTACATATAGGCCTACACCAGTAGGCTTACGTCAGTAATTTACAATTATGTTGTATATGTAATTATTGTTTTAGAAAACTCGTACTTTATGTTATTTCCATTTCCGGACTGTATGGCCGTGGTCTGTCCGTTGATATTGCTGACGTTTCGCCACGAACTGCGTCTGGCATCTTCAGAACTGGTTACAGCTGGGTGGTCGGCAGCCGTCAGCAATATCAACGGACATACCACAGTCATACAGCCCGGAAATGGAAATATCATTGAACGCCGGCCGTGAAAGCCTTAGTAGTTGCGATATTCGAGCTGTTGAGTGATACAAAATTCTCCGAAGGGGTGGGGAAATTCATGTCTAAAGTCCGACAGCTCAGGGTAGAAAAGGATGAGAGGGAGGGGCAGGGGGAGTAATCTTTGTCTGTGTATTATGTATTATATTGTATTATTATTGTCATATCTTTTCTGTCATTAGTATAATTTTTGTTTCTCTCTTTCCTTCTTTTCTTAATCTTTTTGTATAGCTGTACTATATTATAAGTTTTCGTATTATATTGTCTTGTATTATTAGTGTTACATTTTCTTTTCTTTGTCCTGTGTGTTGTGCCCTCGCCCAGGAGGTGGCACATGTCAGGAATGTTCGAACGATCGGCTCTACGTTCGTTATCTTCTTCTTTAATTACCTTTCATTCGTTTCTGAAATAAATATTATTTCCAACACCAACAATCATGATTTTACTCTTTTAATTATTTAACTTAAATAAAACTATTAATTCGGATGGATCAGGATCTTATACTCTCGTAAGAAAACACTCAAAATTTAGTTTACATATTTATTCTAAAAATCAATAAGTTAATATGTTTCCTTGAACTTACATTTTACGGAGTTCTTCACAACCATCCTCAACTTCATGGCTTCCGTCGTCTTGCGACGTCGATGCACTTATCAACTTCATGTAGAGTAAAAGTCTGAGTCTGAGAGTGAGGCCTATTTCGGCCAGGTTTATATAACCATCCTTGCCACACCCAAACCTCGGTCAAGAGTCGTGATCAAACAAAATAACATAAGAAAGTACTATATGCCTTTCTTGTATGCAAATCGCCTATTATTTGCATGAACACAATATGAATATTACTGAATTGACTTAATTCAATAAAAGCTTAAATCTTGCGTTAAGCAACGGAAAATAATGACATAATTATGACCTCATCAACAACCAATAGAAACTAGTCTATTTTATCCTTACTCAGTACTCTGTGAATAATGTTTACGCAAATGTGCTATACTTCATGTTCTGACAATGAACGTAATATAATACTTCTTTCCTTTTACAAACTGCAATCTTTGCTTTATTCATGTGACTTCTAAAGCAATATCCATAAAAGTATGTAATTGTCTTAACTTTATATTTCAACAATAAAATGTTAATCTCTTTGACCCATGCATTGTCGTATCCTAAATTATAACATTGCTATTATAATCCGGGAGAAACAATGACAATGATTTCCGGTATAACCGTGGTATACGAAGGTATACTCAGGTATATACCAGGGCTCAACATCACCCCCTTCTTTTTTTAAAACGAGCTGTTCCGTTTGGAACACTCGATTTTCAAGAAAATTCCAAAATTCTCGATCTTGTTGAGAGCTGCAAGATTCATTCATTCAACAGTTATCGCTTGTAGAGTTTTAATTCCACAGTGGCTTCAATCATTCATCAATCAGGCTTACAAGAATGTTATTCCGTTCCAGCGGCCTTCAATTATTTACTTACAGTCTTAACAAGTCGACAAACTGATAGGGGTTATGTATGCCTCCTCTTTTGGTCACTTTAATTTAAATACAGCTCAAATTTATTTAATCTTTAAATTCATTATTCATTTCTTTCTTATTGGCTTTGATGTCCATAATTTTCCTCTTATTACATAATCATTAATTTTACTTTAATCTATTAACACGACTGTTTGATCCTGTTTGGTTTTTAACTACAAAAATTTAATTTTACTTTAAAATCATTTTATAGTTGTGATAGTTATGAATCCTCCTATATATACTGATATGTATATACTCATTTAACATTTAGTTATTTAGAGTGAGTGTGTGTGTGTGTTTGTTTGTTTACATTCCTTCATTATTACATAATCTTTTCTTTTCATCTTGAATAAAATTATTACATTCAATTGATTTAATGTCTTTTACTAAACAAACTGAAAATCTGTGCCAGTGAAATTGTCGGACTAATTAAATAACTCTTCAATGAACGGTGACGTCGTTCTTCTCATCTCTGCACATCATATGGTCGGAAGGTTATTGCTTCTTCTGGACTCTTGGACCATGACGTCTTGTTTGGTTAAGATCAGGTTCCTTAACTCCTGGCTTCATCAGCTTGGCTCGTATCTGTATTAAACACAGACCACAATAATAATTATTTCATCGTAATATTTGCTTTTTTCTGACACCATAACTTAATTTGTTATTCTTTAACATTTTTATTTAAACTTTAACGTCATCTAAAATTAATCTTTCATCAATATCTTTAATTTTCTGACTATTCTTTCATTAATGACTTACTTCATTTCGCAAAAACTTCAAGTCTATGCTGAATATATTTTTATTTACTTCTGGCAACAACATTTTATTATCACATAATTTATGTAATTATCTTCAGTAATATGGGGCAAAACTCAAAATTAATTAAATAATATTACAATTAATTATGTCTTCAAGTATGCTTGTTATTCAAACAAAATGATGAATCTACTCGTAATTCATTTTTAAAGTAACTTACGCACTTCCAGTGGAAGGCTATACCCTCATAATAATACATATAAATTAAAGTAGGCGATACCACACAGGTGATTGTTGATCTCCTCCGATCTTCCTGTCACAAGTCTCAATGGCTTCTTTGGCTGTCCTGTGAATCGGCAGGTTCACAGTTTAGCTGGTTGGCTAAAATGTTACTAGTCGTCTGGACTATGGTACATAAATCGCCTTACATCTGCAATTATTTCTATCATCAAGCAAACACAATATATTGTATTAATTGTCATAATTAAACATTGGAAATCAAGCTGGATAAAATAAAAACTTAATGCGCTATCATAATTTGTTGTAACTCGTTACGGTAATGTCCGTACTCTATATAATTCAAAATACTTGTCCAATGACTTCAAAAATATATAAATTCATAAAAATTAATTTACTAACTTCGACAACTGACAGTAAGAAATTCCTTCAAGAAATTTCAAAACATTTAAAATTGCAAAAATGGCAAAACTTAAAATGAATTAAGCTGAACTTTCCAATAACTATGAAATTAACATCTTTTCCACTGTATCGAATGTTGCTTTAATTCTTTTAATGTGTCAACGAAAATTTGTAGTTTTAGCAATTATGTTAATGCTTTCGTAACTACATTCAATTCAAACAAAACATCTTCAATTAATTAATTTAAAATGTATCATGTTTTATTAATATACTTAATAAATTCCTACATTTGCGCTTATTTTATTTATATAAAATCTCTTCTTCCACTATTATGGTTAATTGGTTCTAGTATTACCAATAAATTTTCTCATTCTATACATCGTATAGTATTTCGTAATTTAAAATTTCATATATTAAATAAAACTGTTATTTACACACTGCTTTCATAAATCAATTTACAATATAATTTCTCTTAATTGTTGACATCTTTCGTACGTTGCCTAAAATATCATAATAAAACTAAATTTCATTACAATAATCTATTTAACACCTAAAAAAATAATTTTCTTTACTGTATCCTTTACTAGATTTCGTCGTCTTTCGTTCTGCTGCATTACTAAATCCTAATTTCCATTTAATTGTTATATCTATACTCTGTAACAAAGTATTTTAATTGTATTAAATTCTATAATGACTTTCTTGTGTTGCTTGGATTACTGTTACTACTAATTTCATTTTCTGTGCATTCTTGGGATTTCTTATATTCTTAATATTCTTTACGTTCCTAAGGGTTTTAATATTTTTAATATTCTTTACGTTCCTATGAAATTCTATGGTGCAAACTTATTTATTCTGCGCGTTCACTTTTCATTCGTGACCCTGCTCGAGTGGTTCTAAATTATATATATGTCTTCTTCGTACCTAACTTCATGGGATTTATTTCTATTGCGGGTTCCACTATTCCTTCGGAGTTCCTTCCCGTGAGTTTTGTCCTCACTACTCCGGTACACACCGTTTTTGAACCTAAACCTCACATGGGGTTTACACACACCAAGTTATATTCATTCTCAAAAGTTCTCCTACTTTTGAAAGTTTCATTATTTGCGGAACTATCATTATTATTGGCTTTGGAGTTTCTTCATTTGCGGTTCTCTTTAATTCCTGGGAGTTTTATTAATCACGCGTTGCTCGATAATCTTCGGGACTTTCATTCATTTTCGAAAGCTTCATTAAACTTTGGTAGCTTCATTAACTGTTGGAGTCCTTTTATTTACGTGTGCCTCGTTAAATATTAAAATCTCATCAAACGTGAAAATCTCTTAAATGTAAAAGTCTCTTGGTCAAATATTGAAAATCTAGTTATCAATGTGCACTCGCTAACTGATCATAATTCTTAATAGTGAAAGAGATGACTACTTGTGCGCGCTCCCGTTGCAACCTGTCCCTTAGTCTGCTTCAACGGACTCTCATTCACCTTACTGAAATGACTTCTGTCGTCATTTTTCCCATCGTCATCCATGTGACGGTATACTAACTGGCTAAAGGCTTTCCGTCCTCTGACGACCAATATTCATCCACCGGTTACTGTGTCCTAGCTAATCGGTAGGCTTGCTTTCATGACCTCTTTTCATGACATTTTTTCTTCATGGCATCTTTTCATGACATTAGGCTTCGCTTACTATTTTTCTATCTTTCTATTGTGGGTGTATTGCTGGCACCATTTCATGTCGTCTGGTTTCCTTTCCAGAAACAATGTCCTCCCCCATTAGGACGTAACTTTATCCTACTAATATGAACTACCAATGTTTTTCCATTTTAAACATATTACGATAGTAAACCTCATTTATGTTCCCCTCAGTGGTAGTAATTACTGACTTCATCCACGCTTTGCTCGAAGAGCTGTAAAACTGGATTAAAATTATACAATGGAACGACGGGGTTTTCCTTGTCTTACGACTGTTATATAATAACATTGGCAATATTTCCTCTATTTCAACTATAATACCATATTTGGACAATAAAAATTCTACGTTTCAACATTCTAACGTCTTTCTTTTGTCTTCCGATAAACACTAATTGACAATTCGTAAAAAATTCTGTATTATTCTGCAATATTCTGAAATGTTCGGAACAATTAGCCTGAATTCCTTATCATTCTTTATTAACATAACTTCTGTTATCATCAAACTAAAATTCTTTTCAAAATTTTCTAACCATTTAAAATATTACAACTTGGTAATCTGATTACCCGTAAATACCTTTACATCATTATCAATGTAAAAATTTTGCATACGTCTGTGACAAATCGATGTATTTGTATTGGACTGTAAAATGTAATTCGAAAAAATCTTATATCTAACGCAAAAATTTCGAACTCAATTCTTTTAAACTAAATTACCATTATTATTATTATTATTATTATTATTATTATTATTATTATTATTATTATTATTTTAATCTATTATCGCGGTAAACTCATTACATTTTCATTCATATAGTTTATTAAAATAATGTAGTTGGCTAAACATCTGTAACAGCTCGCGTTGAATGATCACGCACGCTCTTTGATACCATCGAATGCAAGCGAAGGAGTTTTCTGCATTCCATCTCCAGATAACCAACTTCTTGCAGTCTGGTATTTTAATACTGACTGACGACATAACATCTCTCTTAATGTTTCAAATATAATTTATTAAATTCTTCTCGTACGCATTCTGTATGTCCTTTAATTAAAATCTATCATAAACTTCGCTACATAAGCAAATTCGTTTTGTATCTGCGATAATCTACAAAACCTAAAAATTATCTAACTTCTTTAATTGTACACGTACAATAAAATAATTCACTATAACCTGAACTTTTCTTTCTTTCTTTTCCTTCTATTTCCACTTACTAAAACTCAATGTAGCTTAAACTCACTAAATATTTTAAATAAACCAAATTCATTAAAATTTCATTTATATATAATAATTAACATCTCTATGCGTTATCTTCTGAAAAATCTGTTCAGAACCTAATTCGATCCTCTTCATCGGAACTCTTTCCGGAACAAAACTTTATCGGAGCTAACCAAACGCTCGCAGAAGGCCTGATAATGTTCTTATCCAACATCATCTATCATTTCTATACCTTCTCATTATATTTACGTAGTAGGGGTATTTTCTTAACTTGGGGCACATCCCAGTTATTAATTCCATGTTTTACTTTGTTGGTGCAGCCTATGTTTTCTATCTCTTGGGTCATGAAATACATCTACAAACTTTTCTAACACTCCACATTTTATTTTGCCTGTCACTTAAGGTAAGTGATTTAAGTTCTCTGACTCAAGTAAGCCTATAATGTCGCATTCCGACTTCATTCGGAGCCAACACATTTACCTGATTTTTTTTTTTTTTCTTCCCAGATGTGAATCTGAATGTGTTGTTCGTGCTGTTGCATTTTTTTTTTAATTTGACGTCACTATCTCGTATCGTACCCACAGCAACAAAAGTACTCATCACGCCTGCACTTACGTGGTTTTTGAGATGCATCCTATTCTTTGATTTTCGGTAACTCTATTTAAAAATTAATTGTTTAATTATTTTCACAGGAATTTTGTTCTACATCTCTGTTTCCCATCGCTTATCTCCCTATCGCTAAGCGATCTAGCTAGGTAAATCCCATAATACCTTGCTCTTCAGGTCTAAAACACTTTATCTTATTCTCGGGACAAGCTAAACATAGTTGTGCACTTCCTATGCGCTATAGCTTCATACCTTCATGGTATCGTCTGTTTACGTGCAGCATAAACTAGACAAACATCACGACTATCATACTGAGATATGAGATTGTTTCTAGAACTCTTCTCTGATGCTTCCACCTAACCATGCAAGATATCGCAGGAGTTACTTCTATTCCCATTCGTATGGTAAGTAAGTGGATTATTTCGGGTGTACAGTCCGAATCCATCTCTCCTAGCGTCAATACACGGGGGTTACTACAACAGATTTATGATCTCTTCTCATATGACTAGTGCGCGGTTCAAAACATCAATGTTTCCATGTTTTGATTCATACAATCAAGACCTATTCCGTCTCGTTCTATTTCAATTTGGACACTCTATAAACTCATGCGAATATTTCCCTTCATTCGCGAAATCCATCTACTTGAAATCCATCAAATAGGTAATACCTTTAGCTTGTGACGTCACTCTTTAAGAAATAACCTGTGAAACACCTGGATTGATACAGCCGCATCTGTATCCTCTAAAACTAAAACTAAAGAGTTTTTCAATCGATCAGTGCTTATGACCATGAGTTCCTTATTTTTTTTTTTCAATTACGTCTATCTTAATAATGATCTCTTTGCGCGAGGTGTTCTAAAAATCCTACGAGAAGTTCTACTCCCTCAAACTCTCGTATATCTCTTTGCAATCCCTAATTATGTCCCTTTTTCTTACAATAAACAGTCTGTATGTTAGCCCATCCTTTTAAACTGATTATTTTCTTTGCTGATTAAAATTGTCGTTTATCTAATCCTGCTGTCGTGCATACCGCAAGCATAACATGTAACGTAAATAAATACATTTCTGGCTTGTGCACTTCGCACTTAAAAAAAATATAAACTGAATCTCTTGTTCTGAATTCTGTTGTGACTGCTAATTGTACTACTTTCATGTAACATGGTAACCTGAGTTGAATCTGTTCCCGACTTCTCATCCTGTTACATCAGCTGCTAAAAGTCTGCATCTGCCTTCTCAGCACGAATATGCTTCTCGTGTGAGTTATTAGTTGGCTTTAGTATTATAATGATAAATCTTGGACATGATTAAACCTTTTGCGTTGCTATTTAAAACTAAATATAATAATAATCATCGGGTAGTTTTTTTTTTTTTTTTTTTTTGTTAACCCTATTCTCGAAAGTGGATCTCAACTAATCATACGTAATTTCGTCACTAACTAAATCAATGTCTCCCTGACAATAAAAAATTCTGTTGCGGGACCTACAACTTTAAACTTTACAATCTGCTTTTTGTCTGCAATCTCTGTCTGAATTCGCTGTCTGAATCTACTGTCTGAATTCACTGTCTGAATTCTCTGTTTGAATCTCGAAACTCCCATTATAATTTTTTAAAAAATTAAAAATTCCTTTACCATTCCTTCACTGGTAAGCTATCTGCTGAGCCACTCCACTCATTTATCGCACTATATGCCGTAAAATCTTTTGTCGAGTTACCTGAACTATTTATCTTGCTACAAGATTTGCTTTGCTGCCGTTAATTCTGTTACCCTAGTTTTAAACTTTAATTCTGTTACCCTAGTGTTAAGCTTTACAAAGCTCGTCTAATACCTTCGTCAAGCAACATTCTGACCTATGTGAATTGTACACTATCAGCAATCAATTAATCGTTAACCAAGTAATGTTAATCAACCCTTGACTTACAATGCACCAACCATTTGTAAAGAATTTCCCAAGAAGCTTAATTTGCCACTAACTTATAATGCCCACATTTTCTAAACAATTTATAACAACAACTTATTACTAACACCTACACACACCCTAACATTTTTCCGAGAGCATGAGATCGTGAAACCATTTTTCCATCTTTAAACATTAATTTTATTCGCGGTAAACATCCCGCTTATGACACCATTGTTGTGCCCTCGCCCAGGAGGTGGCACATGTCAGGAATGTTCGAACGATCGGCTCTACGTTCGTTATCTTCTTCTTTAATTACCTTTCATTCGTTTCTGAAATAAATATTATTTCCAACACCAACAATCATGATTTTACTCTTTTAATTATTTAACTTAAATAAAACTATTAATTCGGATGGATCAGGATCTTATACTCTCGTAAGAAAACACTCAAAATTTAGTTTACATATTTATTCTAAAAATCAATAAGTTAATATGTTTCCTTGAACTTACATTTTACGGAGTTCTTCACAACCATCCTCAACTTCATGGCTTCCGTCGTCTTGCGACGTCGATGCACTTATCAACTTCATGTAGAGTAAAAGTCTGAGTCTGAGAGTGAGGCCTATTTCGGCCAGGTTTATATAACCATCCTTGCCACACCCAAACCTCGGTCAAGAGTCGTGATCAAACAAAATAACATAAGAAAGTACTATATGCCTTTCTTGTATGCAAATCGCCTATTATTTGCATGAACACAATATGAATATTACTGAATTGACTTAATTCAATAAAAGCTTAAATCTTGCGTTAAGCAACGGAAAATAATGACATAATTATGACCTCATCAACAACCAATAGAAACTAGTCTATTTTATCCTTACTCAGTACTCTGTGAATAATGTTTACGCAAATGTGCTATACTTCATGTTCTGACAATGAACGTAATATAATACTTCTTTCCTTTTACAAACTGCAATCTTTGCTTTATTCATGTGACTTCTAAAGCAATATCCATAAAAGTATGTAATTGTCTTAACTTTATATTTCAACAATAAAATGTTAATCTCTTTGACCCATGCATTGTCGTATCCTAAATTATAACATTGCTATTATAATCCGGGAGAAACAATGACAATGATTTCCGGTATAACCGTGGTATACGAAGGTATACTCAGGTATATACCAGGGCTCAACATGTGCATAGTAAAAGCACGAACGGCCGTCTAGGCCCGTGCGTTGGATTTATCTATGGATAATGTATTTAATATGTATATAAGAATCAAGATGCACCTTACCATACCACTTTTATGTCTTTTTTTTAATAGGAATGCCATAATACTTCAGTGAAGGGTAAAATTCAACAGTTCTGGGTTAAAGTAACGTTATAATTCTCATTTTATATTATTCCACCAAAATTTATGTTCGACTCAGACTATTCAAGCACGCGGAATGACAAAATGTAGCAAGCCGCTACCAGCGTAATATTTCACATACTCTTTAACCGTGATACCAGAATAGTATCTCCAATTTATATTCACGCTATTGTTGTAGGTCATGAATTTACTTTAAAAACTGTATCCCCCCACAAAGAAATACTGTCACCCTAGGACTTTGTGTGTGTTATTTAAAATTAACTTTAAAGTGAGCGCAATGTTTAAAATACGCTTTTCATAACTGCAGGGTACACAACAACTAGCTGGACATTCTACACAATTATTAATTGGAATGGCGACCTACTGATGCCGTGAGATCCACAATAAATAGAGAGAGAATGCAAACATCATGTGGAGGTGGCAACACAAGAAAGAGAATGCTGTTTTAGTGTGCAGTGAAAACCAATGTAAAATGTTAGATGAAAAAGACTTCTCACTTGAAAGAGACATGCGAACTTTAAGCTGGAGATGACTGCAGAAGCAGGAACATGTTTTTCCAGGTGTTACTGTGTAGAGAAAATTACTGTAATGTTGTTTTCACTGTGACCTATAAACCAAATTAAAGAAAAGCCATAGGACCAAAGACCAGATCGCTGCACAAAACTAAATTTTTTAAATTTATTTAGTAAACTGGTATATAAACTATTTAGGCAAAGTGCCTACTATTTTGACAAATTGGTGCAAGGAGATCTGGTCTTTGGTGAATCACTGCTTTGTTTTATACACAGCGGCGATAACGGAGCCTAACGTCTGTTATTCCTTTACGATGTGATACTGATTGCAATTTATGTGAAATTTACAATTCGAAGTGCTACATTAAAGTTGAAAGGAATAGCAGAAAATCCTATCCTTCGCGTCCTCGTTCGCAGGCTCTGGTAATGCAGTTGAATAAACCTCCTGAACTCGACTGCAGCCAAGAAGGAAGGGTGAAATCATAATATTAAGAACAAATTTTGTCTATTTTAAACGGCCAAGCTCTGTTCAGGCTTTTCCTATTATGGAATAACAGTTATATTTTCATTACCTGTATTATTATTATTATTATTATTATTATTATTATTATTATTATTATTATTATTATTATTTTTATTATTATTATTATTATTATTATTATTATTATTATTATTATTTTTATTATTTTTATTATTATTATTATTATTACTATTATTATTAATATAAGCGTAATGGATTATTATTATTATAATTATTATTTTATTATGTCTGTAAGCTATACAACGTATAGGTAGACATAGTCAAAGTACACAGTGTCTTGTAAAACAATATGACAATTAATACAATGAACAAAGAAAGCAATGATAATATTAATAAAATATGTAAAAAATACAGAGTAACCTAAATATAATAATGAAACAATAACTAAATACAAAAACTACAGACATTCTAGTCATGACAAAAAATCATTAAAAGTATAATATGTCTTACTGCATAAAAAATGTTTCAGTTTTCTTTTAAATAAGTTTACTTCATTTACATCAATTATTTACTTGTTAATGACAAGACTAATCGTGTGCATAGGAGATTTTGTGTACTTGAATGTTCTGTATTTATTGATATGAATATTATTGCTTCCTCTGGTGTCATGGTTGTGGATGTCATTGTTACTTAAAAAACTGTTTTTGTTTTTTCTGTAAAACATGGCTGCTCTATATATTAAAATACCTGTCAATGTTAAAATATTATGAGTCTTGAAAACTTCTCTCAAAGAGTCTCTTTGCCCAAGATTAAAAATTACTCTTAAAATTCTTTTTTGCATTAGGGTAAGGTGGTACATTTTCGAACACTTAACAAATATTCTTATTTTATGAACACAATAAACATAAGCCAAGTTCAACTGTATTGTATTCACAAAGTTGGCAATGTAGTTGACCCTTCACAAAAATATCAAAGTCATACAGCTGCAATATTGGTCATGGCAATCGATCTTTCATTTCCAGAATATCGTTCGAAAATGTACCGCAGTAGGTACAATTCTAAACACCAGTGGGTACTATTTCGAACAGTGGCATTTTCAACGAACAAAGTGCTTTCTTCCAAATATTATTTTCTGTTATTATTATTTATCAGTAATATGAGCGTAATAATGATGTGTCACGTTTAAAATAGGCAGATGGCCGGATTGGGGCATGTGGTCAGCATGCCGACTCCTACGACAGTTATTGATGGCTTACTGAACCGGAGCCGCTACTTCTTTATGAATTAGCTCTTTTGTTGGTGTCAAGAGGCTGAATCCACCCCGTTCCAGATCACCCTACCTCAGAAAAATCCGAGGAGGTACCGGTGATCGAACCCAGACTTGAGGGTCCGTAGTCAGGAACCACTAGACCATTAAGACGGTCTGTTATAGTCCAGTTATTCATTGCATGGCCAGGCGGCTTCCTTTCGTTAGGAGGAAAAGTTTGCCGACAGCTCAACCCATGTTCTTTGTTTTACCGCACCAATCAGCTAGTTACCCCAGCCAATCAAAATCTAAGAATGTCCTGTGGGGATTTTGACAGCTACTCGTCTACCCCGCGTGGAGTGAAATGCGTTGTTGCAAGATCAAGTTACAGTAAACAATAACACGTGTGAATTGAATAAAGCGAAGGAAGAACTGAGGTCAGTGATAACAATGAGAGAATATTGCAACGTTGCTTTTGTTTTGGAAAGCGGAAGCCCAAGACTGATTTAGTCAGATCAATTAACATAAAGAAACACCGACACCTTTGAAGCCGCCTGGCCATGCAATGAGTAACCGCACCATATAACATCAAGAGCAATAATAAAAATACTTAACAGCTGCATGCTATTGTGTATTGCATAAATGCTGAGATGAAATAACATTACAGAGGAAGTCTTAGTTTATAACTCTTCGTTGAAATAATAGGCTACCACTGTTGAGAGATAAATGAATACCACCCATTTATATTTGACTTGCACAGTTAATAATAATAAACATGCAGAATGCTGTGACAGCAAAATAGCTTTTCCATGCAAGTCTTAAGCAAGCAATCGCGGGTTAAAGTACTATTCGAAATTGTACCTAAAATTTGTTCGAATTTGTACCTCGAGCTAGTTTTTGTAAATTACTACATTGTTGAAATTCCGCTCACGAAAGCCCATTGTTGTGCCAATGACTTACGAATTAAAGACTACGCTATTTGTTGGTATGAGTTAAAAATTGGTCCTCAAAAATATATTCCAGTAACACAACGTGGAATTATAAGCAATTTTATAACGTGCCATTTTTCAAGCATGGCGTTCTTACCTTCAGTTGGAAAATAATTTTTTATGGCCGAATGAGACAACTCGGAACATCATTCTCGCGGATACAGATCAACAAAACAATCAGTATGGACGCTATATTTTTAAAAAGAGGTTGGCTAACATTTGAAACCCCAAAATGGATAAAAATCTTAGTCCGTTCAGAATTGTACCATGTTCGAAAATGTACCACCTTACCCTATAAATACTCTGTTGATATTGGTTGCACGTCCCCATAGTAAAATATTATAAGAAAGAATGCTTTCTACTAGAGCATAGTACACATTGAGGAGACCTTTGTGGTCCAAAGAATATTTTAAACACCTTATTGCAAAACATTGTTTGTTCAGTCTACTGCATAGAGAGTCAATTTGATTTTCCCAGTTTAAGTCTTCATCCACATCAATGCCCAAAAGTTTAGTGGATTTACATATTTTTATGGTTTTGTCAGCGTAAGAAATATGAGAGCGATTAAGACTGAAGTGTTTGTGAAACAGTATACATACAGTTTTATCCATATTTAAAATTAAATTGTTTGCCTCACACCATTTATAAAAGCTTGAGATACAGTTTTCAAGTTTTGTTATTAATCCCTCTTCAGTTTTGGAAGTAATCACGAAAGACGTATCGTCTGCATACATAACTAAGCACTCAAGATCTACATTGAACTCTATGTCATTGACAAAAAGATTAAAAAGCAGAGGGCCTAAGACTGAGCCCTGTGGGACACCTTCATTTAAATCATATTCATTGGACATTGCGCCCATCACTTTAACAAATGATTTTCTGTTCTTCATATAAGACATGATTAGGTCATTCGCAACACCTCTAAGACCCCGATGATACAATTTACACTTTAAAAAATCGTAGTTAATCGTATCGAAGGCACAAGACAGATCGAAAAATATGCCAGCTACAAAAACATTTTCATCAATACGGCGATAGACATATTCCATAAAATTAATCGAAGCAGTTTTAGTTGATTTTCCTTCAGTGAAGCCATGTTGAAATTCAGACAGTAAGTTGTTAGTATTAAGAAATTTGTACATTCTGTTAAATAACAATTTCTCATAAACTTTGGATAATACAGACAACAAAGAAATTGGCCTGTAATTTGTAATCATGTGCGGGTCCCCCTTCTTGAAAACTGGGGTGACAATGGCTAATTTGAGACTGTCTGGATATACACCATTAATGATGGACAAATTGAAAATGTAAGTCAGTGGCTGCACTATGTTTATACAAACATTTTTTAGCGCATTGGTAGAAATTCCATCTGCACCAGAAGAATTTGAGGCACTAAAATGTGTAATTATATTGGTTACTTCATTCTCGGAGATCGGAGAGAAAACCATAGACTTGACACTAGATGGGCCATGAGTACAGTGTTTGGATGGTTCTTTGAAATGTTCACTAAGCTTTATTTCCACCTGGTGGGAAAAATGTTCGGCAAAACAGTTTGCCATGGTAAGAGAATTGTTTATACACACGCTATTAATATTCAAGCCTGAAATCGTATGTATTACATTTCGTCCCAGTTCATGGTTGACAGTCTTCCATATTGATTTACTTGTGTTCTTGGATCTTTTAATCCTTTCTTTGTAGTATTGCTTCTTTTTCTCTGAAATTATTTGTTTATGTTCCAGTTTTTTATGATTATAAAGCTGTGTTAATTCATCGCAATTGTAATTTGTTTTCATGGCAAAAATAGATCTGAGATCCATACCTCTTTTGACTATATTCTTTATGCAATTATCAATATGCGGTAAAATAAAAGACTAAAACAAAAATCGAAATCGATATAAGAGGAAAAACATGTTTCACGAAGCCTATGAGGGAAAGATTAAAGTATGTCTGTCTCTGGAGGCCTAATGCAGGTAATTCGTACATTGATAACTTATATTCTTGGACTATGAAATTTTTTTCACTTCAAAATGTTGGTTAAAACTCTAAAATACCAAGGTCAGTTTTCATTATAATTTTTTTCCAAATTCTGATTTATAAAATAGCTCTAATGATTTTAATAGACTTTCAATTGTTATACTCCTAACTTTGGGGAATAAAAGAGCTTTATTTGTTTTTCTATTAAAAAATACATGAGGTAGTTAATTTCGAAATAATGGTCTTGTTCAAAAACTATATAGGCAATTCTTACTTCATGAATATTTGCGAAATTAACCGGATTTGTCTGTTTCGTATAGATTAGTTTCTATACTAAACTAAAACTAAACTCCGTGGTGCTACATTCCTAGAGGGACAAGGCCTACCACACGACCGCTGCATCATCTATCATAGGCAGATGGGAGGATTGGGGGGAATGTGGTTAGCATGCCGACACCTACGGCCGTTAATGGTGGTTTCCATGACCGGAGCCGCTACTTCTCTATCAAGTAGCTCTTCAGTTTGATAGATTTGTTTCTACCCGGCTAAATCTGATTATCAATGGAGGAGGGAAGTACAATGAAACCACCCGGGAGTTGAACCTTGGACACTTTTAGAGACAGATAAGAGACTGAATAGGCTATAAATATGTAGACATGTAAAAAAAGTATTCGGTGGACATCAAAACGTGTATCAATGCTGAGAACTCGACAACGAATTTTAGGGTCGGACGTATTACGTCTTGGTATCTATAGTTTCCATCATGATTACACAAGGCTCATGATTTAATCAGACATTAGGTTTTTCTCAGAACATTTTTACTAGATTATAAAGAAGTTATGAGTAAAATCAGGGGACAAAAATAGAGGAGAATTTGAGATTGAAGTGGTGATGTCAACAAGATGTTAACTTAGAAGAGGTTATGAAGGCTGCGGAATTAGACTTGTCAGGAACCACAATCTTCACTTATTTCAACTTTTTCCAGACTTAATTGCTTTTCGCTCGCCAGATTCTAGCTATAACTGTACTGGCAGGAGAAGGGTTGGAAAGCTTTTATCTCACTTTATGGGTCTTAACCCCCGCAGACCTCGTATCTAACAGTCCTACCAACTCATAAACTTTTATTTCAAACTCTCTTTTTTTGTCACTTTGCCCTTTCCACTTTCTCCATTTCTTGGGCTTTTCATCCAGGTTTCACTACTACACCTTTAATCTTAATAGCTCTTGAGTAGGTTTTTTATTATAATTTACGATCACTTTTAAAGAAAACGATTCAGCATATTAAATTTGATTAAGAATGATACCTAGAAGGGAAGTACTCCAACTCGAGCATCCAAATTTGTATGATATTATGATTTTATAGGGCATTATTATTATTATTATTATTATTATTATTATTATTATTATTATTATTAGGGCAAGGCATTTGATGATTTTGCATTTTTTTATATGAAGGTTAAAAGATAGCTCGAATATATGTATATATATATATATATATATATATATATATATATATATATATAAATGTGTATAATGAAATAATTGATTAAATAAGAGCAATTTGTTTTTGCATTATTTTGCTTTACTTTGCATTTTTCGTCATTTACAAGTGATAGGTTATTTTTTGGCAATTTTAGGTCATTTTCGGAATTTTTTGTTCATTTTCGTCATTTTAGGTCATTTTCGGCATTTTAGATCATGTTTAAGTGGAGTAGAGAGGAGCACTTCCATGTACAAATCATTACTTTCAGACAACAGACAATCGTTTTTATTCGAGTATCTCCGCCAAGTGTTCATCGTCAATTTTAATTCAGGTTTATTGTAAACACCACAGCAGTCTGCTTTGTAGCAATAACGATTTTTTCTTTCTTTCTAAATGGCACATATTTGCTAGGGGCAATTTGATGGGCATGCCAGTTCAGAAAGAATTTATTTTTCGCTAAGGGTGTCCAAGTAGTAAAAATGTACTTCTTTAGTAAAGTAAAGTGTTTTATAATATAAATTCATATGTAACGCACCGTCATAAACTTCTTGAGCAATTAATTACTTAAGAAAAAAACTAATTAAAATTAATAATGGTAAATTTATTGGTTGTTTTTTTAATTTGCGTAATTTTTTCATTATTTTAGGTCATAAATGCATTTTCTATTTTGCATTTTTTCACTATTTTATGGTCATTAATTGCCTTGCTATTATTATTATTACTATTATTATTATTATTATTATTATTATTATTATCAGTAAGCGGCCATGTAGTCTAGGCCTATAGAATTATATTATACATAAACAACCTCTAAAAATCATGGCCGATCTCAAACTCATAGAACAATACCTATTGCAAGAGAAGTACGTGACCAAAATTGAAGTCTCTAGGTCGAGAAGAAATATAAAAGCTAATAATTTCATTCACTTCCCCTTAAGTTGTTAATGTTGTCGGATTTTAGCAATTTACTATGCATAAAAAGTGTCATGTATTTATTATTATCAAATGGGAAGAATGAAACAATCCTATTCTGGAAAAGCGTTTAATAATAATTCTGGGAGGATCAAGTCTTGTGATTTCAAATTAATTTGTAGTCCTGAGGTTACGTTTTCCTAGCAAGAAGGGTGTGGTAAGCGAAGGCGAGGCTTGAACTCAGTTCTGATTACTTAAGGCTTAAGAGGATATACGAGCTCATAAAGATTCGAATGGAATGTTAGCATGCTATCGGAAGATCTGTTCTCTGTAAGCTAATAAATGAACTTTGAACTTTTAAGTCCGCATATCAATTACAAAGTAGGAGTCTTACGATTTTGATGAAAATTGATTTCGTTTTGCTTTAAATGCTAAGTCAATTATTTCCACTTTCTTAATAGTTCTAACATCCATGACTTTGTGGAATTATTATTAAAACGATGAAAGACATGAATATTCAATTTTAAATTTAACCATCATAACCTGTTTGGGGACTTTTTTTACCTTAAGGGTATATATATTTTCCTAGAGAGGGCAGAGGGACAGGTGGTAACCCCAACGCCCCTTAACCCCCCTCCAGAAACTAAGGTATTACTTGGACGTGAAAGGGCTGAGAAATTAAGCCCAGAGGCTCTAATTTAGGCTTGGAGTTCTTTTACGTGCCGTAAATCTACGACACGCCCCCCCTCCACTTAAAGTCCCTCCCGGAGGACTCCGTGCCCAGGATTTTACGTCCTGAAAACCCCATCGGCCGGGTTTGATCCCGCGACCTTCGGATCTAGAGGTGGGCACACTATCTCTAGACCACCGCAGCCAACTTAAGGGTATATAAAGTTAATTAATTCGCGAAATTATATTTACGAAAATTTGACCTTATAGCTATGCCTCTTTGGATCTTTTTATACCCTATGAGTAATAAATGATATGTATTAATAATTTTTATTATGCCACTAACTATCAATACAATAGGCATAGTTAACAAAAGCTTGATATAGAGAACATACTAAATTCTAATAATGTTTTGTTCAGCCTTACTATAATACACTTGTAACGTAACTAGAAGGTGCCCGTGGCTTCGCCACGATAATTCTTTTAAAAATTAAAAATTAAGAGAATAATAATTACACAGGTCTGCAAAAAAAAAAAAAAAAAAAAAAAAATTCAGCTGCATGAGATATTTTTACTAAATTATATGTTTTAAAATGCACTGATTCCAAAAATGACATCCATTTTCCCCTACCACGTAAGGTTTTTTTGCAAAACTAAAAGATACACAGTATTGGTAAAAAGCACTCATGTATTAAGATGAATCAAACATATTAATTTTTACAACAAATGAAACATCATTTTGTGACATTTATTCACAATTTTATGTTTATTCATCTTTTTTGTGAAACCTTTTCTTCTTCTCTTTGATGCTTAGCCGGACTCGTTTCCGATTTCCATCTTTGGTTTCCCGCTTCAGCATCCAACAGTAGTCCGCAAGCATATTGACATCCCATCTTCCTTGGTACCGTCTCTAGATATCACGGACATCCTGGTGAAACCGTTCACCCATTTCTTCACTGTAAGCTCCCAAGTTTTCGGGAAAATAGTCTATATGGGAGTGTAAAAAATGAACCTTTAAGCTCATCTTGCATCCTTGTACTTTGTACGCTGCCATCATACGATGCACAATGGTTTTGTAGTCAGGATCCTTAGTATTTCCCAAAAATCTTAACACTACACCCTTGAACGATTCCCAAGCTTCTTTTTCCTTCTCATTCATACTTTCCACAAAGAGGGAGTTGGATAAAAGTTTTCTTATGTCGGGACCAGTGAAAACTCCCTCTTTCAACTTGGCTTCAGACAGCTTCGGGAATTTAGAACACAGATATCTAAAACAATTCCCATCCTTTTGCAGTGATTTTACAAACTGTTTCATAAGCCTCAATTTAATGTGAAGAGGGGGCAATAAAACCTTTTCTGGTGGAACCAGAGTCGTATTGATGACGTTTTTCTCGCCGGGTTTTAGGGTTTCTCGCAGTGACCAGTCACTTTTGGTCCAATGCTGCTCTCTGGCTCTACTATCCCACAAGCATAGAAAACATGGGTACTTTGTATAACCTGACTGCTGACCCAAAAGCATGGTTAGTATTTTGAAGTCCCCACAAACCATCCATTGATGGTCTTGATATTTGATTTTTTCTAGAATAATGGCCAAATCGTTATAGTTTTCTTCCATATGCACCGAGTGTCCCATAGGGAGGGATGCAAAAGTATTTCCATTGTGCAGCAAGACTGCTTTAAGACTAGCTTTGGACGAATCAATGAATAGGCGCCATTCAGATGAATCATATTCTACATGAAAGCACTTCATGAGCCCTTGTACATCATTACAAAAAACTAGATGTCCCTCTTTGGAGAAAAACTGAGTAAATTCTTTCTCTCGGTGCCTATACCACGAAAATGAGGTACCAGATGACAGAAGGTTTTTGTTTTTTAGTCTCGAACCTAGCAATTCGGCTGCATCTTTTGATAGACCTAAATCTCTTACTAGGTCATTGAGCTCACTCTGAGAAAATAGTTCAGGCCCCTCGTCAACAGAAAAATCTGAGCTAGATTCGTCCTGGGGAGGTAATGTGTCTTTGTCCTCTGACTCACTCAAGTATTCATCTAAACTGGAAGGTGGCTGTGGGATTGGTATTTTAGAGCTATGGGGCACTGGACGAATAGCTGAGTCAAGGTTATGTTCTTTCTATTTTTTATTTTAAATCCCTTTACATATACTGAACAGAAATAGCAATCGGTTGTATGATTTTTCTGCTCACGCCATATCATAGGAATTCCAAAACGAAATGAGTTTTTCTTACCCTTAAACCACAAACGAAGATCTTCCTCACATCTTCTACACACCTTGTGAGGGGCCCATGGTTTGTCTTGATCCCCAAGTTTTAATTTGAAGTAAGCAAAATAAACCTTCTTCACAAAATCATTAATGTTTCTCTGTTGACGTTTCACAGTGTATTCACCACAAATAAAACAAAAGCTATCAGGAGCACAACCTCTTGGAGCCATGATTACGAAATAGAAACAACAGCACTGTTCAGTTTGAAAGCGATGTGTCTACTGATGGCGGCTCTACTTTCATGTGCGATACTGAACTTCTTTGACTTGTGCTGCCCCCCTCCACCACTCACCCCTAACAGTTAACATTATATATTGTATAGATAAGCTATAATTGAATAAATTAATGTAAAAATCAATTGTTTATGAGAATTTTTAAGATAAAATACCGGATTTTCAATAAACCATAAATTTTATGAAAAATAAATATAACCACTTCACTTACACAAAAAATGGACGTGATAGAAGTTTTTTGGTATTTTTTTAGGTATTAGGAAGGAAAATTCTGTACGAAAATTAAGAGACATCCTATGCAGTTTTTTAGTTGCAGACCTGTGTTATTAAAGCATTATATTTATTAACACTTGCACGCGAATCATTCATAAACTAAGCCATTAATAATTAATGAAACAGCTAAAATTCCTGCTTTAGAGTACATTCCACGACATGAAAGCGCCTCCTGGGAAAACTATATCAGAATCGATTATGCAGTTCCAAAGAACCTGTGAACACATAATACGTATTGTTTCTCAGCTGTTTATTGACATGAATATGATGTGAATTTTATTTTATCAATTCAGTGTAATTTTCAGAAATTATATAATGTTTCAAGGGAAGGAATGGTTTGTTTGGATTATTATTATCAGCGATATTTCAAGAGATAAAACCATCAATATTTTACAGCTGTTGCCCCCGGCTTCGCCCGCCATTATTCATTGACTCCAGGATTTTTAAGAAAATTAAACTGGTAGATTATTAAAAATGTTTGTGGTTCAGAGCTATGAAAATTGTAAGTAAAAATAAAATTAGAATATATTTTGTTCATTATGTTCATTTCACTTAGACCTTATATAATAAAGAAACGGTTTTCCTTCCTAATTTTGTAGTCGTCATGAAAGTTTAGACTGCGAGAGACGAACATCGCCGAGTATACCCGATGTCTCACGAAGCGGGCGAGCAGGCACGCTATTTAGGGCCGTTGAATTGTATAAGAGTAGATGATATCGTTTATGATACAAAATTTCTTTATAACACCGTTGTCTAACTATTGATTAATAAGCTATCGCACACGGCACAATGTTCAAGCATCTAAAGCAACAATTAAAACTGTACAAAAAAATTGTTTTAAAAATATAACAATTTCTGTTAATGTTAACTTAAAAATCATACTACACGAAGTTCATTTCGTGTGTTTTAATTGGCGTTGCTTTGAGGTTAAAGTGGCAGGAGAAACCCTTTTTTCATATATATATATATATATATATATATACATACATATATATATATTTCATATTCATCATCTATGGATGAAATTTCAAAACATCGTGTGTTTTATGCCTTCACACGTCATTAATAAATACAACAATTTGAGCCATTAATGTTTGTTCCCTGCTTACTCCTGTCCCTGTAATGGAATTCCGTAAAAATTTTAGTACTGATTTGTCTAACCAACAAAATCGTGTGAATTACATATAAGGGAGTCGGAAAAAGTTGGGTAGACATCACCATATTCTGGACCGGGTGTTTTAGACGCCATTTTCCAAAATGGCCGACACCGATTTTATTTTGTATATATTTCTGCTCCTGTTAACAGTCACACTCATCATTTAGGTGTCTAAATATATGTTTTTAAGGGCAAGGAATCGATTAAGATGGTTTGTGAAGTTACCTGACTGCTATTTATTAAAGAAAATCAGTTACTTTGGATTTTAAATAAAAATATGAACAGAAGTGAAATAATATTCTCGTAGACACATAAGTAAACTCTGGTATGGAAAACTGAGTGTAAAACTATCATACTTTTTTTCTCATTCTGTCTGTAACATTGTTCACCACATTTGAAATACTCTGTGCATGTCAAATATTGCAATTTACATTTACACCTAAGTTATTAGAAGTAGAAGTACAACTGCACCGTTTTAATAGTTCAGAAGGCATTTTGTTAAGACACAGATCAGGCTTTAGCACAAAATTTGCATCTTTGCACTATCCATAATCTGTCAGCTGCAGGATTGTATCAGGAAAATAGTTTTGTGATAGGTTTAAGCATTCCCGTAAAACAAAAAAGCATCCTCGATTATGTCCTTTTCTTATTGAAAAAGATTAGGGTAGCTGTGATATGTGTTTCTACTTGTGTAATGAATAACGAGGTACATATATCTTAAACTTTGATGATGGATAACTTGTCGAGTGTTTCTTCAGACAGAGTATTATCTTCTGCAAATCGAAGTAGTAAAATTTCTGGCGATGCTTTTAGTGCAGATGGTTTTGTTCCAACCTTACTTGAGACATCACAACCTGTAAGTATGTGGGCCTTATTTAAAGTGTTGGAAAGTGCAGCTCCCAGTTACCTCCAAAGTGTGTGTAGAGGCACATAGCTCATTTTATCACCCACTCCCACAATTCTTGCAATCCGTTACTGGATAGTTCAAATATGAGCTATATTGACATAAGTGTCATTTTATAGCACTAATAATGCATGTTATGCCCGAATGAACAGTATAGAACAGATGGGTTATTATTCTACTAAATGCTTCTTCAACAAAGGTTCGAAGGTCCGAGCAAGTTTGACCTTCTTTGTTCGTTACTATTAATGCATCCCTGCTGTCATTGTCTCCTGTGAAGGTTTCACTTAGCACTGTAGTGTAGTTAGTCATTTTTGCCTTTTTCAATTAAACTAGTAGCGGCAGCCAATTGGAGTATCTCTTTGTTTTTATCTGAAGACCAGAATCTGTCTATCTGTAGGCTATAGTAATAAGAGTCTCCTGTTTGATTTTTATCAGTTTGATGGGATCGGCATTTCTTTGTCTTTCTCTTTCACCTTCTTTGTGTGACTGCTCAATGTAACTGTCAAACACAAAGTCTACTCGTTTAATTCTCTTGCAGTTACTTGCATTAGTCCACAATTGATCAAATATATTTTCAAAGTTAGTTACGAGTTGTCGAATTTGTGACATGAAATCAACTATGACAGCAATATCCATTGCATAACGCTGTTCAAAACAGTATTCCGTCTGATCGAGTTTCTTCTCTAGTTCAGTCAGTAATACATACATTACAGGTTCACCTGTGTAGCCACTACTATCTAATAACAAATTATATTGCAAAATATCTTTCATAGTTTCTCCTCTTGCGCTATGTGCCTCTACTCACACTTTGGAGGTAACTGGGAGCTGCACTTTCCAACACTTTAAATAAGGCCCACATACTTACAGGTTGTGATGCCTCAAGTAAGATTGGAACAAAACCATCTGCACTAAAAGCATCGCCAGAAGCTTTACTACTTCGATTTGCAGAAGATAATACTCTATCTGAAGAAACACTCGACAAAGCAGAGGAATAACTTTTTCAAGTTATCCATAATCAAAGTTTAAGATATATGTACCTCGTTATTCATTACACAAGTAGAAACACATATCACAGCTACCCTCATCTTTTTCAATAAGAAATGGACATATTCGAGGATGCTTTTTTGTTTTACGGGAATGCTTAAACCTATCACAAAACTATTTTCCTGAAACAAGCCTGCAGCTGGCAGATTATGGATGGTGCAAAGATGCAAATGTTGTGCTAAAGCCTGATCTGTGCCTTAACAAAATGACTTCTGAACTATTAAAACAGTGAAGTTGTACAGCATGTACTTCTAGTAGGTGTACATGTAAATTGCAATATTTGACATGCACAGAGTATTGCAAATGTGGTGAACAATGTTACAGATAGAATGAGAAAAAAGTATGATAGTTTTACACTCAGTTTTCCATACCAGAGTTTATTTATGTGTCTATGAGAATATTATTTCACTTCTGTTCATATTTTTATTTAAAATCCAAAGTAACTGATTTTCTTTAATAAATAGCAGTCAGGTAACTTCACAAACCATCTTATTCGATTCCTTGCCCTTAAAAAACATATATTTAGACACCTAAATGATGAGTATGACTGTCACAGGAGCAGAAATATATACAAAATAAAATCGGTGTCGGCCATTTTGGAAATTGGCGTCTAAAACACCCGGTCCAGAATATGGTGATGTCTACCCAACTTTTTCTGACTCCCCTATATGTACTTCACACGATTTTGTTGGTTAGACAAATCAGTACTAAAATTTTTACGGGACTCCATTACAGGGACTGTATTAGCTAAAAAATCGCTGGGCGCGTTACATAATTTGTTATAGGTGACAATAACATATTTAACGCAAACGCTGGATAAGCACTAATCAATGAAGGACTTGGGAGTTCGATGGGTTAAGTACAACTCTGGATCATAGTTTTCAATTTCTCTAATAAACGGATTGCCATTTTTTTAAGTTAAAATTTTGAACTTGTTCCTTTAGGAGAACAGAATACGTTATGATGGATAAAATGAGCATTTTGCATAATGTGACTTTTCTCCTTTGGTAGAGCAGAAGAATTCTGGAGCGAAAAAAGCTGCGATATTATTCCATAGCATTTTGCCATTGTATGAGAGACATGTTTATGCCAAACTAATTTATTTTCTAGATATAACCCTAGGTATTTCACTTTATCAGGAAAGGTAACCAAGGTGTCACTTACAAAGATGTTGTTTTGTGGTTTCTGTCTGCATTTGGTAAAAATTTTTGCTTGGCATTTATATTTTTGTCCACCGCTGTGACTCAGGGGATGCGTCCAATCCTCTCCCGCAGCGGGCCCGGGTTCGATTCCTGGTCGGGACAAGTTACCTAGGTGAGGTTTTTCCGGGGTTTTCCCTCACCTGTAAGACAAATGTCAGGTAACTTTAGACCCTTGTGTGGTCCCCGGATATCATCTGGCCGTCATTATCATCTTCATCCCCATCCTCGCCTTGTTCTGAGTGAGTGTGTCTGTGAATGGTGTGTATCGTCCTATGTGTTCGGGTTGTCTCGGAGGTGGCCCCGGCATTGGGCTGATCACTCATCCGGGGAGGCCCTCCATGTCCTTGTCTGGTCAAAAAAGTATGTCTGTCTGTGTTGTGATCCATAGTTCATTCCTCTCCCGACAGGTCGCGGCCCGGTAAGGCCCGGGCGGCGCGGGCCGCATAAAGGTCCCTGCAAGGGAGAGGTAAAACTACGAAAGAGAGAGATTTATATTTTTCTTATGCGCCAATTTTTCATACATGTTTCTGTGTGATTTATGTGACGCTGGACTTTGGAATCAGCAATTGAAGGATTCCTATCCTGACAGTAGATGGTAGTGTCATCTGCATACATATGAACATTTGTATATTAATTTGTAGGTTTGTCAGACATATTCAGACAGTACAAAATAGGTCCTAGAATTGATCCTTGGGCTATATCTGCTTGATTGATGGCCGGTTTCTATAAACTCGCGAATTACCTATGGGTAAATTATCCAATGGACAGAATTTACACAAAAATAACACCACAAAAACACAAATAATTTAAAGACAGCAATCACATACACTTGTGGCGAGTTTCTAGATAAATGTCTTCTGGGTAAATATGAAAATGACAGAAAAAATGTTCCTAGAAACTCGGGCTAGATCTTTCCAAGGGTAAATCTTCGGGTTAATTTATCCTTTCATGGATGGCTGGATAAAATTTAACCTTTCATAGGATCAATAGTAATATTTAAACAATGAGAATCAAAGCCTTCTGAATTAAATTAACTGTACAACTCCAAGGCCTTGCTCATTATATCATTGTAGGTTAAATGGAACTAATTTGTCCATGGATAATTTACCCACAGGTAATTCACTAGTTTGTAGAAACCGGGCATGTCTGGCTGTAGAAATAGCTTCTTCCATGCGAACATGAATTACTGATTTTGTATAGCAAAGCTTTTGCTATATCCAAAAAAATAGCTGCAGTGTAACACTATTAAAACATTTTGTAATGTCACTGACCAGGGCAAGGATACAGTGTGTAATTGATCTCCTCTCTGAAAGGCCATCTGCCAATGAGGTATGACATCTTTAGTGTAGTCTAGTAGTCCCTTGAGAACAATTCTTTCAAATCATTTACCATGAGTATTCAGCAAACTGATGGGTCTCCTGTTTTTTTTTTTTGATGAGATGAGTCTTTTCTGTTCTTTAAAAGTGTAATTACATTGCCTACTTCCATTGTTTGGGAAAGTATTATAATCTTAATGCACAGTTGAAAATCTTGGTAATATGACATGCTGTTATCTTCGGTAGGTTTTTTATGCTAGGTTACTTATTCTGTCCGGTCCTGGAACCCTGGATGACTTCAGTTACTTGATGAGCTTCTTAATTTCAGAAGGTGTAGTGTGTTTTATGATATGATCATCAGGAGTATTTAGAACCTTGACAACAGATTGAATAATCTCCATATGTGAGGCTTGATGGTTTACATCGAGAGGAGGTTCACTGACCTGATGAAGTAAATAGTCTGCTTCTGCTGTTTCCTTTCTTTCTTTCTTTTTCTCAGTTTTACCTCTCCCTTTTAGGATTTAAGCGACCCAAGCCGCCCGGGCCTTACAGGGCCGCGACCTGTCGGGAGAGGGATTATCTTTGGATCACATACATACTTTTTTGACCAGACAAGGACATGGAGGGCCTCCCCGGATGAGTGATCAGCCCAACGCGGGGCCACCTCCGAGACAACACGAACACATAGGACGATACACACCATTCACACACACACTCACTCAGAACAAGGCGAGGATGGGATGAAGATGATAATGACGGCCAGATGATATCCGGGGACCACAAGGGCCTAAAGTTACCTGACATTTGTCTCAAAGGTGAGGGAAAACCCCGGAAAAAACCTCACCTAGGTAACTTGTCCCGACCAGGAATCGAACCCGGGCCCGCTGCGTGAGAGGATTGAACGCATCCCCTGAGCCACAGCGGTGCTGTTTCGAAGGGATTATATTTAAAAACCCTTTCTATTGCAAATGGCCATTGTAGCCTGGGACAGAGTTAGGATATTGGTCACCTTCCATATTTTATTAGAAGATGCTGCATCCTTCACGGCATTTACTCTTCTCTGCATGCCTTATCGCCTGCAGTCTATTGCAAAAGACGAACTTACTAACAGCCGATTGCCGAGACAAAGAAAGTTGTCTTGTTTTATCAATTACGAGGTAGTCTAAAAACTCAAATCTTAGACATTTAGTTATGGTCAGACAAAAATACTCATATGCAAGTTGCCTACAATGGTAATTAAGATTTTCGTATGAAAATTATGAAACTTGCTATGCTCTTTCCATAAGCACAACAAATCAGGAAAACCGATAAAACAAAGTTCCAGATAGAAATGATATTAATCACATCACAGACAGGATTTGAAAGTACAGGAATGAGGGAAACCGGAAAGAAAGGGAGAAAGGAGAGGAAATAAGAGATTTAAGGAGAGAACTGAAGGGGTTGTGAAAAGGATTGCGAGAGGAACTGCTGCAGCGATTCAAGTGGGAGGTATGGGAACATCCTCCATACAGTCCAATTTAGCGCCATGCGATTATCATGTGTTCGGTAAGCTGAAAAAAGGATCTCGGTGGAGGACGATTCCGAAACGATAAGGAGGTGAAAGCAGCTGTCTCCAAGTGGTTACATAGCGCTGGAGGTGATTTCTACGCATCCGGAATCGAAAAGTTGGTTGACCGTTCCGAAATATTTATACAGTCTCTTGGGGACTATGTGGAAAAGTGAACGTACATTGTATGTTGTCATAGACGTTTTGCCTATGTGTAGGTGGTTTCATAAATGACCATAACTTCGAAGTGTAACTTACTCTTTGATTCGCCCTCATATTTATAATTACTAGCGTGGATTTACCGTAGAATAAAATAGTCGATTTCACTTTATAACATTTTCGCTGTTCTCCAATGTTATTTACACATAGCCAATGTCTTCACTATAAGAAATTAAACAATTATACTTGATCCAAGATGTGTACGGAGCAAAACTAAACAACTGAATGTGAAAGTATAAAGGACAGTTCACAAGAATTGAGACTGATTAGTTGATTCAATACAAGTCAAGTAAATTTGTGTGAAACTTTTTTTAGTTTAGGTCTTGAGATTTAATGGTTAGTATTGCTAGATACACCCCTATTATATTGATTTATTATAGTTAGGGAGATCAGAGTCAGCATTAACACTAGCCAGATTTTTTTTTACAGTTGGTACTTCATTATTGAAATAAAATGTATGCACCATTCGGTAAAATCTCATAGGCGCGGACCCGTTGTTTAGAACTCATGATTCTCTTCATAAAACACTTATATCACACCAATTTTGTTATAGATAGACGTGTGGAGAGGAGATGTTGTCTTGGCCAATGATTTGGTCCGACCCACCCGCCCTAAATGATACACTTTCTTTTATATCACGATCTAGCGAAAACTTCCTTGTTCTCCGCCATTTTTCTGTCCTCGTCCTCGTGATTGGACGTTGGAGGTGTGACGTCAAATCGCTAAACAAGATATGATTGTGGGTGAACAGTCTGACAAACCTAAAAAGTTACAAGCCACTAGCTGCTCGTAAGAAATGGTGGTTGTGATAGAAACCTTGTGCTATTCAGTATGTTGCTCCTTAACTAACATAAACGTTCTAACCTAACAAAACAGCGGAGCTTGGCTGGTGCGCGGCATAAAATCGTCTGCTGTCACTATATACAAAAAGGACAGTTGGTCGCACTGCCTCGCTCATAAACAAAAAACATCGCAGTCCATGGCAATGTGAATATAGCGTGAACGGGTCCGCGCCATTGGGATTATTCCCACCTTTCTTCTGAAAGCACATTAAATCATTCACTATTCTCTCTGATTTTGGTTTAATGTTGACCTGTGACTTGACATCTCCTGTAGATATGTATTCTTTTAGGACTTTGAAAACTATACTTGAGGCTACTCCCATGGATGACGCCACTTTCATTCCTACCTCCTACATCTCGCACATTTTGTATACATTTAGAATCTGTCTCTTCTCACCGCTGGACAAACCTTTTCCTAGCACGTTTCTTTATTGGGGACATAAGTTCTGAAGGCCCCGCTTCGCAATTTTCTTTCATAATACAGAATTACCGGAGACTATGAGGGAAAGATAAGAGTAAGTCGCCCCTTACGCTCCGAACAATGCGTTGCTATTCGCTTGTTATCTCGGCACTCCCGATCGTACCAAATACAAGCTACCAACCCTTACACCAAAATGACAACCCTCTAGCTCACTCGGCACTCCCGATCAGACCACAATCACCTCTTCACATAGTCTAAATAATGCATAACACTATCCACATTGTTAAGTGCGCGAGCGGTGGCGGCAGCCGAAGCGAAGCGCCCTTGCATTTTCGAATAATGTACGATACACTGTTTGTAGGTTTCGAAAATGTGGCATACTATATCTTCCAGATAAGCCTGTGAACTTTTGTTTACCGGTATGACGTCACACTACTAACGTCCAATCACGAGTTTCTACCAAATATGAGGACAGAAGACGTGGTATAAAAGAAAGTGCATCGCGAGGGAGTGGTGGGTGGGAACGTTCATCCAAGGTGCGACTTAAATTTATTTTTTCCCACTATGAGTATCACTTTTACTTACAAAGTGTACGTCAACTCATTATGTATATGAAAACACGAAATAATTAATGATGTTATAAAATACGTCTTGTATTCAGTAACTTCCTTTACTTGGTTTTCTTCACAATCAACAAAGTTGCCATGGCAACGATAAAAAGAAAATGATATTTTGTTTGCTAGAGATAAGATGTAAAACATGTAAGCCTATGGTATAAATACGAAAGCAAGCAACTCGCTTAACAGAACTTATGTTTTCACATAAGGTGCAAATAATTTCACGATGTGTACGGAATGGAAGTATCTGGCTCAGCTGTCGCACTATCGTGAAGTATGCACTGGTGTGATTAACCAATGAAATGACAGGACACAGTCAAGGTAAGTCTTTTGTTTACATTTTCTCCGCACACTTATTGGATCAAGTATAGTGCAAGGACATAACTACTTTCGCTGTGCTGTGATGGGTATATTTAATTCCATTTGATACTAGACCTGATAAGGGCTTGTTAATTATTCACTTATGTTTATGTAGCCCTAATTATTTTCCAGCATGTGACATAGACATTCACAGACAGCATTCTGAGATGACTAAAAAGTTTATTATAAGCTAGCGATATTTATCGAAGATCTTTTAAACAAAATTGAGCCGAATGTTCTATTCAGTATATAATTACAATGCAAATTATTACTATTGTAGTTAACTTTACATCTTTCTTTAGGGTCGGCTGTGCACTGGGGTTTTGTTCTGTTAATTCCGTTTAACAACATTCTATAAAGTTGACTGCATTTTTGTAGCGAATGTTGTAAGTGGGTTTTGTACGTGCAATGTTCAATATTTTGTAAATAAATTAATACAATAAGTAATTATTGAATTGTTATTGAGGGACACGAGAATAACATCAGATAAAAATATCGCTTCGTGTTTCATAAAAATGGAATTCTCAGAATCTGATGTGGTTTTATTGTAAATAAACCAAGAATCCTCTCCTCTTCGTTTTGTAGGGTATCACAAGAAGGAGAAGCAAGCTAAGCTTACAGTCTAAAAACAATAGAGTGAATAAAAGTGAGGAAAAAAGAAAAATAATTTAAGACAGGGAGGTGTCTTTACTATTGTCTAGACTCTAGTGCAGTCTTTCAATAGCTTAATATAAATCTCACATTCAACAAAGTTTGGAACTAACGATCTCATAAGCTAGTGATAGTTCATTCTTGAAAATAAACTCTTAAGAAGTAAAAAAGTAATAAGGCAGTACTTCCAGTATAATTAGGCAGGAGAGATTCCTCATAATTCCGTGTGTAGACACGATACCTACTAGTGTTTTAGTTTAGATCAATGAAGATCCTTCAATATGGTGCGGTTAAATATATATTGTAAAATATATGTTCAACAGCGTTGAATAAATAGGGTACCAGTTGCTCAACTAAGATATGTTGTGATTTGTTGCCTAGGCCTTTCGGTGCCTGTACACCATCTTCAGGGCATCTGAAATTACAATGTTTTGATCTTACAGTATTTATGAACATTTTTTTTAATACGTCTTTATTACTGCATGCCCCATTACAATGGTAAAATGTAACACTACATGCATTGCTTCGATATATGTACATAATTAGTTAATATCTACTAGTGTTTTTCTATTCTTTCTGTTCTATTGTAGTCTATTCTATTCTATTTTATTCCAGTCTATTCTATTCTATTTTATTCTAGTCTATTCTATCTATTATATTCTATTTTATTCCATTCTATTCTATTCTATACTGTTCAGTTCTATTCTATTTTATTTTATTCTTTTATAGTCTATCTATTCTATTCTATTCTATTCTATTCTATTCTATTCTATTCTATACTGTTCTGTTCTATTATGTTCTTTTCCATTATATTCTATTGGATTTTCTTCTATTCTAAATTCACTTTTGTGTTTCAGTAACAACTGTCTTTTGGAATTAGGCCACTGTCCACCTGTTTGCATCTAAACCAGGTTTGATAGTAAGCTCAGCAACTTTCGACAACACTGAGGTTTTACCCAATACTAACAATTATGATGCTCCATCGCGTAATGAAGAACGAACATGCTTGAACATTTTTCATTTAAATGTTCAAGGATTACGCAACAAGACTGAGGAACTAGAACATTACTTGTGTGATCAAAAATTCGAGGTTATATGTGTAAGTGAGCATTGGATGAGTGAATATGAACTTAACCTGGTAAATTTAAAACCGTTCACACTTGCAAACACATTTTGTAGGTCTGTTCACGCTAGAGGTGGTGTATGTATATTCATAACTGACAAACTAAATTGGGAAAAATTAGACATAAAAATCGCATGTATTGAAATAGAATTGGAATACTGTGCTGCTGTTTTATCAGATTATAGGCTTATTATTCTTGCAATATACCGATCGCCATCTGGAAAATTAGATACTTTTTTGGACACACTACATAGTATATTGAGTACTTTATCAAAAACCTATAAGGAATATAATATTGTCCTGTGTGGAGATATTAATATTGACGTTACATATGCTAATGTTAAAGCAAATGAATTTTTAAACTTATTACGATCGTTTGATATATATTGTACTATTTCCAGTCCAACCAGATTGAGTTCATGTTTAGACAATATAATGACTAATCTGAAACGACAAAATTATGAAAGTGGAGTGATTAAACTTCCCTTATCAGATCACGATGCTGTTTACACAAGAGTAAAAATAGAAACTATAGCTAAACGTGAAAACATTACGTCGAGAATTGTTTACAAACGATGTATAACTGAAACGGGTATCAATAGTATGAAATGTATATTAAACGGAACTGACTGGTTTGAATTTTTTAATAATTTTATAATTTTAAATCAATCCAATGATATTACTGTTTTTGATTACTTTTTAAATTGGTTTCACACATGTTTTAATGAATTGTTTCCAATAAGGCAACATACAGTATTCAATAATAAAAATAGTTTTAACTCTAGAATTGGCATAAGCTGGTATACTAATGAACTTAAGAACATGAAACAAATATTGATGTCTTTATATACGGTTTACTGTAGCACAAAAACAGAATCAAGTAAAAATAGTTACATTATATATAGAAAAATGTACAGACATGCTCTAATTGACGCAAAACGTAAAGCCAATGCCTCCTATATTGAAAACAGTGCCAATAAATGTAAAAACGCTTGGATGTTAATTAATCAACACAAGGCAAAAGATGACAAAATGACATATTCTATTGAACCTGATGAATTGAATACTTATTTTGCCAATATTGCAGACAAATGTGTAAACAAATGTGTGAATGATAATATTGATGTTAGTTTTACAGCTAGTGGGTTATTGGGCAACCATGTATCTCCAGAGACAAATTTTAAATGGGAATCGGTAACTCCACATGATGTATGGATGACTATAAAAAATATGAAAGAATCACAAACTAAAGATGTTTATGGGATGACAACACATTTTATTAAACAAATTGGAACCTTCATAGTGTTTCCACTGACCTATTGCATAAATTATTCACTCAGTTATGGACATTTTCCTGACCTCTTGAAATTTGCTAAAGTAACACCAATATACAAGAAAGGTAATCCAAATTAATGTGAAAGTTACCGTCCCATCTCAATACTTCCAGTTATCTCGAAGATAGTGGAGTGTGTTATGAAAAAACAAATATGTAAATATTTTGAAACATACAATCTTTTTAATTGTCAACAATTTGGCTTTCGTTCAGGAAAAAGTACAACAGATGCAGTTAGTTTCCTTGTTCGATATGTGCTGAATGCATTCGAAGAAAAGAAAATGTCCCTTGCTGTTTTATGTGACCTAAGCAAGGCCTTTGACATGGTCTCACACACAATATTACTAACGAAGTTAGAACATTATGGCGTAGGTGGTGTTGAACTGTAACTGTTTAGATCTTATCTCCAAAATAGGCAACAAATAGTACAAAGCAATGGTAACGTCTCTCGAAGTTTGAAGATTCATCGTGGTGTGCCCCAAGGCTCTGTATTGGGTCCATTATTGTTTTTAATTTTTGTAAATGACTTCCCAAGCAATATATCAACTCAAACACTGTCATTCGCTGACGATACCAGCTTACTTGTCAGTGATAAGAACATAGAAAATTTAAATATTCAAGCTGGCATCGTGATTAAAGAAGCCAAATTGTGGTTTTGTGCTAATGAATTGTTTTTAAACGAAACTAAGACACAGAAAATAACCTTTTCTACAAATAATGAGCACAATGATAATGGTAAACTCCTTGGTATATTTATTGATTCTAATCTGACTTGGGAATGCCATGTCAACTATGTAATGACAAAGTTATCGAGAGTAACTTACCTATTAAGAAGTTTAATGAGAGTTCTGCCTATGACATATATCAGAACAATGTATTTTGCATTTTTCGAATCGAATCTAAGATACGGTATAATATTGTGGGGAAACTGTAGTAAAGTAAATTCCGTTCTAAAACAACAGAAGTATGTACTGAGGCTAATAAACAAATCCAATACAAGAGAAAGCGCGAAACCTTTGTTTATAAAATACAGAATATTGACTGTGATTAATCTATACATATTGGAATTGATAATGTACATAAGAAAAAACGTAGAATGCTACAAATGTAGAAGTAATACTCACAATCATAATACCAGATGTAAGGACAACCTAGATGTTCCCTTTTGTAGACTCTCAAAGACAAATAGAAATTTTTATGTACATGGACTGTTGTTATACAACAAGCTACCGAAAGATTTAAAAGAGCTGCACACTAATGTTTTTAAAATGAAATTGGAAACCTGGTTGCTCAAAAACCCATTTTATAATGTGAACGAATTTGTTAATTGTAGTCTTTCCCTTGTGGATTTTTAATATTTTAGTTTTTAATTTACTTGACTCGGCCTATTACACGTTTGGGTGTTTAATGGCTTAGGAAAAATTTGTAATTTGTAATTTGTAATTTTTTGAACACTGTTTTTGAATAAGTTTCTTTCATTTACTATTTTACTATTTATTTTACTATTTTCATTTACTATTTTACTATTTACTATTTATGAGCATGTTTACCTATACAGCATGTATATGACTTGTTTGTAATATATTCCATTATGATCAGTCAATGGTGTTCCACAAATGCTATGTATCGTCATAAAATATTTTAACAGTTTATACAATTAAAATGAAACATATCTAATAGAACATAATGGAGTTAATTGAGTTTCTATTCAACTCATACGCCACGTGTTTGATATTGACCAATAACGTCTAGTACTTCCTCGGATATGACCAATCACGACAGTTTATCTTGCAATATTCATGTAGGAATCGCGAGGATGGTATTTTATCGTGATAAAACCGTCTGCTCGTTACTGGAGACGTGAGTATCAGTGTGCAGTGATTAATAGTCAGATGTTGCCACTAAACGGCACGAAAACAGATTATTTTATACAACATAACTTGTTTGGAAATTGAAATAATAAAAGTGTACAATGATTAAGAACACAATTTCGATTAGGTACAAGCCAGTTCGTGTGCTTTTATTCTGTTCTGCTGTTAGCTTACCTGAATGAAGTTAACTATGTCTTATATGCACCATTGGTAGCATTGATTTACATCATGGTAGCTCGAATCGATTCATGGATGGTTGATTCACAGTATGCCGTGATCTCACAACTGTTAGTTTTGTTTTTATGCAACAAAGAAGGAAAGTAATTATTATTTAAATAATCCGTTACATATTATTCATGGAATAGTCTTAATAAATCCAACTCGAGTTGACGAGTTGCTGTGCAGTCGCGAATCTATCGATAAACTCGTCAACCCTCGTGGGATTACCTATGATAAAATGTTGCTATGTTATATATTTACATGGTGTGTGTAGTAACTTTTATTTTATTTAAAACAATGAATTTAATAAAATAAAATATATATAGGTGAGTTAGTTAAACGTATATGTTCACGTGCTAGACTGTGTGCTATTTATACTGTTCATGACGAAATGCCGTTTATATATATTGTTTATATATTGTAAGCTGGATTTTTGTCACAGATAAAGATAATATATTAGAAAGATAATGTTGAACAGAACGCATCATTGTACGACTAATCTTCCTGTTTATATTAGTTTCGAATGCAAAGAGTTTACCATACGGTAATATGAGACAGTCCCGTATCTGTAGCCTACTTATCCAGGCATCTAAGACAACTCGTGCGGGAAAAATTCAGGATAGGCCTAGTAGCAGGATCGTTATATAATTATAATTGGACGGTAGAATTGGTAAAATTATGCGTTTGACGCTTCACTTGGCTCAGTAAATAATTATTAAATATAGTGGAGTGGTAATTTATAAAATTACTGGTAACGTAAATCTGCACTCCCAGACTTTCCTACAATGAGATCTGTTTGCCTGTTGGAAACAGGATTCACCCAGCCTTATGAGGATATTCAAAGTAGCACATAGATTTGCAAATTACTGCATCTATAATATAATCGGCCAAAAGGTCTCCGGGGCTTCAAACGTAGCAAGCAATTTTCAGTAAGCTTATTTCATTTTAGTTACCTTTAGGAAAGAAAGGGGGTACGCCGTAGCATAGTGGTTGAGGCGCTGCGCTACAAACCGGAAGGTCGCGGGTTCGTTTCCCGATGAGGTCGTTGAGATTTTTCAATTGGCCTAATCATTCTGGTGGCACTATGGCCCTGGGGTCGACTCAGCCTCTAACAGAAATGAGTACCTGGGGGTAAAGGCGGCGGTGCGTAAAGCTGACAATCTTACCACCTTCATGTGCCGAATGTCCAAAATCTGGGAGCCTCAACCTCCTGGAACCCTCTAGGCATCCATGGCCTGTATCGGGATCACTTTACCTTTTTTAAGGAAAGAAACAAGAAAGTTATGACTGTACACGAGTTTCCCTATCAGAATGTGAACACACTTAGCACTCCACAACGAGGTCACTTTCCATCTTGGTTTTATGCTGATGCTCCTGCCGCTACCACCACCACAAGACCTAAAAGCTGATTGCTTTATCTCAAATCCAAAATACTCCACTTACGTTACTAACAAAACCATTACCGAGTCAGCATGCAGCACAAAAAAGGAATTGCATTTAAATAAATAATAATTTTAATTTTTAATAACAATTTACTGCATTAAAAATGTGCGGCCTGTGACGTCAACACACTAGCTCTCGTAAGTAAAGAAGTTGATTAACCCTGATTTAACTTATAACTGTTTGTATACTTTTAACGACAAGTTATGTTTAGACAGTTTCTTATGTTACAACTACAGATGCCAATGAAATAAAGTAATCTCTATGTACAGGTCTTTGAGACTTTTAGGTTTTCTGAAGACTGATATTCCCAGTTTGGGACAGCAATCATATTAACTACCAATAATGCTCCCATTACTCATTATGTTTAAAGCTGAGTTGAACCAAGAGCCTAGAGTCTCCCGAATTGAATTGAAAGGCCTAGTTCCATAAGGGCGTAAGGCACAAAGACATAGTTTTGAGAAATCTTGATGTTTTTAAACAATGTTACCACTCACAAGTAGGTGATTTTAAATTTTAATTTTATAACACATATTTTTGAAGGACAGGCTAAATTAGTGTTCTGCAAAATTACAAGGTGTATTGAGATTTTTTACAACTAGAGGTACCGTACCTAAACATGTTAAAAATAACTGAAGTACTTTTACAGTAGAAAAACCTTTTTACTTTATATCATATTATTAGTTTTTACTTTATTTTAGTAAAAACCTGTATTATAAGTGACAGTTGCATGTTTGCCAATGAATACCAGTATAGTCATTAATACAATAGACGATAAGCAAAACAATTATTTTGAATGAATTTACACTTCAGAAATGCAAGTTCAGTTTTTATAAACATTTGTTTGGATGGTAGCACTGCGGAAAATAAAAACAGTTGATAAACACACCACAATAATAGATAGGAAGTGTGCCATACGCCTTTATGAAACTGTTAAGAAACAGAATGAATGTGCAGTCTCACAGGTCTTTTCTTATAACTGAGAAGAGGTTTAAGGCAAAAGTACAAATAGTTCACTGAGTACTTAAGATATATGAGGAGAAGGCATAAATGTTAAAAACTCAAAATCAAAGATTTGTGCCTTACGCCCTTATGGAACTAGAAGTTGAATGTCGGTATGCCTTCATCGGGAATCAAACTCGCGACCTCCCGGTTTTAGCGCAGTGCATCAGCAAAAGCATTATGGCGTATAAAACAACTTCCATTGACAACAGGTAATTAATATGTATGAAGTAAAATATCAATTAGGCCTATTAAGAATGAGGCAATGATTAAGCCTTGCAGTCGTGTGGTTATATATTTTGTTAGGTAACTGGTAAATTCAAGGGTGAATTTTCTCATCAAAACCTGTTTAAAATTGGCGCCTAGGACACGAAAAGAAGGTAAATATGATTTCGGCTAGCTACGCATGTAATTTGGACAACCTTCACCATTTTGTATTCCTGTTTCGAACACTGACCAGTACATTGACAATTCGAGGAAGAAAAAGAGAAGGTAATTAGTACACCTGAAACCTGACAGATGTCTCTGATTTCGCGTTACTATGGATACTGCAAGGCCGCTAGTGGGGGTAGATGGGTGTGTGTGCCACGGCGCAGTAGTGTTGGTTGCATATGCTCAGGCGAGAGCAACAACGAAGGGGGGATGGAATTTTCAAAGACACACCCGGCACGTCCCCCACCCCTCAATGAGAAGAAACAGCTGAAAGTGCTTCAATAGTGTCACGAAAGGGAGACGTGTTGTCACTTACTCTTTTTTCAAAATTAACTGAAAAGTGCATCGGATTGTATTATTCGGATTATATTCGGAAGTATATTATACCGTTAAAAGAATAGGAAAATTAAATCGATCTTATTTTCGGTAAAATGTGATCAGAATAGAACGTCATTTTATGATGTAAGTACCTAGACGAGGAAGAAACAGTGAATAATAGATTAAAAATCACCGAAACTCCGTTTAAAATAAATATATAAAATGTCGTGTGGGTGAGTGATAAAGTGTATTATACGAAGAGCGTCTAAACTTTTAAATAACTTGTCAATATTTCAATGTATCCATTTTGATTGTTAGATTGATTTTCAATCAGTTTTGAACTATGCCATTATAACCAATATGACTCTTCACGCCCAATATCTGTTTCTGTGTGAAAAATTGAATTAGTCATAAGGAACGACAAAGGGCAATTTATTTTGCATTAAACTTTGCGGAGAGAAAAAAAAAGACGCACAACTGCCGAAGATGAAAAATGAGAAGGCAAGATAGATTCTTCAGTGCGAAGCGACTTTTGAAGAATATAAAAATGGAAATCAACTGTTCAATATTCCCTTGAACTGTCAGTCGTTTTCTTGCCATCAGCGACAACTGCTGTAAGAAGAATCTCCAACGAGAAAACTTTGATCTCTAGAGCGAGTTTCTCAGTCAGCACCTTAAAGGATGGAGACATCAGAGGTATACACCGCAGTTTAAATCAGGTAAGCAGTTAATAAAAATAATTATACGAAGTGAATTTATTGGTGCCTTTTGACTGTTTTGCATTTCATTTCGCGTTTGAGGTTTTATTTTAGAAATTGTGAAATAAATGTTCTATAGGCTAAGTGCATATAATATCACCAAGGAAACCGGAAAATGTAAACTTTTATGCTAATCTTAGAACTTATATAATTATTTTAAACTCGTGCCGTCATAAAGAGGAGTGTTTTGTTTATTAATAAACGATTGAAATACTGAGAATATTTTCATATTAATATTACGTACGTACGTATGTTTAATTTAAAGATCATGCTAGTCCGAAGTATGTGTCGTCACTGGAAGCATAAATTTATGACGCTACATTGATTAAAATTAGCAATTAATAATATAATTTAATCATTTTAAAAGATAATTCAATATTATTAAAATTTACATACCCCCTAATAGCGTCTGCTCAATAGTGATATAACATGGAATTAACATATTAAATTGATTTAAACAAGCAATTAAAGAAATAATAAAATGATTGCAAAGTTAATACGTTATTAGAAGCACTAAATGTTACATTTCTCCAATTATTATTTGTGCTGTTAGGGAAATGTAAGATAGACCGATGGTGTGTTTCTTCATGGGGAACATGGAATTGACCTAACATACAATTAATAATATAAAATATTTTTGCATTAAATCCTTAAAATCTGTTCTCTCAAACGTTTCTACAGTAATTTATATCGAAGTATATGTTGTAGGCCTATGTTCTGTAATAAAATAATAAAATTCTGCACGTTTACAAAATAGGTTAAACTGATTATGCCAGTCGCATATTAAACTTCATGTCTGATGATTCAATACAAATAGGAAACACAGATATACAGTTTTTCTCTATTTCATAAAAAAGACAAGTTCAGACAAAATGAATTATTTGGTGAAATATACTGCAATAAGTATATAAAATACCGGTACTATAATATTATTTATTCATGACAACTTGTGATACCAATAAGCTGAAGGATCTTATTCAAGTAATAGAAATTTACCATCTCCTAAATTACTTTTCAGCAAAAGTTATAAGATCTAAGGAAAGAAATTATACCATATGGTAACAAAACTATGTCCCCTACAACTCATAATAAACACATATAAATATAGAAATATAATAAATGCTAAATTCTATTCAATGCAGCTGATGAAAATATTACAGAAATCCCTAAACTATAACTATTATATATATTATTATACTATATTATATTTATTACATTTCGTTTGATAACAGCATTATCGTCAAGTAATTATTGATGTTTCTCAAAACATATGTTTAACAATTTTGCTCGGCCTGAAAGTGTTTAGGGCTGGTCATGATGCTGCCATAGTGTGCGCAGGGCAGACAGCAGTAGCAAAGTGACCTTGTACGCTATAGCACAACTTAAAAATACATATTATTCAATAAAGTGAAAATTTAATGCAAATCTGACTACAATATGTACTCGACACGGTACAGATCAGAAATAACAAAACATGTATCTAATATATTTCCTTTTAACTTAACGTAGGCTTATGACTTATGATCAAAATTTTCCATAACCTAAAATAAATTACACAAACCAAATAATAGAATTGATTGCAAAAATTGTGATTTTTTCAACATAGAGAAGCAATTAAAATTAATTAAAACTGATTATCGTTCCAGAATGGTACAAATATATTCCATCTGAATGCTTTGAAAGTAATTTTCTTTTGCATTCCTTGCTGCAACTTTTTAACTATTAAATTATCTGCATTCTTCTGCTGTTGAAATGTTAAAGAATATGGACTGGTGACTGTTTCCCGATTAAACATTATTTATTATATGTTTTAGATATTAAAAAATAGCACAATGAGAACAGATTATTGAAATAAATAGGCTGCCTCGTAATTTCTTAACGTGACTGAGATCGACGAGACTTGCATCCATTCATAAGAATTCTTGTGTGCCGGTCAGTTTTTCGCAACGTAGGCCTATACGGTAAATACGAGTAATATGATAAAACTTATCATCCAGAGTAAAACAATGGGAATATAATATGGCTCGCTTTCATCCTGTTAGAACTGGTTTAGGCCAATTTAAAATCTTCTTTACGGTGGCAAACCATTCATTGTATCCCAGTGGAAATGGTGGCTAGGCTAAATTTGAGGAAGTTTATTACAGCAGATAGGATCTAGGGTTTAAACACAATTCGAACACGATAGGCACTTAGTATGCTCCACAAGACAAAGGTAGTCTGAAAATTCCTTATTATGGCTGAAAAGGATTTTATATATTAATTATTTTCCCTGGACCACTAGTTCTCTGTTAATCATTTATTAGGTTATTTTATTCGTTACAAAATGTTCTTTACAACACAATACTGCAACACCTAATAGGCGCATGACCCTTATAATCGATATATTACTGTATGATCCGTGAAGAATATCAATAAAAATTTACATCTGTATAGCTTATTAATTTGCTGCTGATGCATATTCCTTTATGAAAGTCATGGCTGTTAACTCATGTTACGCTTCTTGTTATTTATATTCAAAGCCTTCTTGGTATATCAAAATAGACTTATTAATTTTAATTAAACATTTTAGCTTAAAAAACGGGGTATACTCAGCCTCGTGACACAATCTGAGCTACTCGATAAAAAAGTAGCGGCTCCGGTTCAGTAAAGCATAAGTAACGGCCGTGGGAGTCGGCATGCTGACCACATTCCTCCAATCCATCCGCCAATGGTAGATGACACAGCGGTCGGATGGCAGACCTAATTTCTCAAAGGGATGTAGCGCCACTGAGTTCTTTTTTAGCTGGAAACTTTTTCATACGTACTGACAAAATTTCCGCTTGGAAAAAGGGATAATGAAATACAAATAATATAAATTATTGAGAACTACATGACTTATCTTAGATTTTGACTATTTTCGATACTTGTTACTCTTTTATTAATACTGCTGCTTTAATGTGAAAACACACGAAGAGTTATTTTGTTTAAAACTGAGAAGCATAGTTAATTAATCGAATTCTTCTATTCAAATGAAGTTGGAAACCGATGATTATTTCTTACCAGTTCTATTAGAATGGAAAAAAGGTCACATCTTTCTCACTTCGATAACGAAAATAAGAAGACACTATTTCAGATATAAAATAAGATAATTATTTATTGTCGAACATGAGGATACATGTATGACATTGTCTATATCAACAAACACACTCCTTGCTGCTGTCAGACAAAAAATGACAAAAGTTTAACAAAGTTAAAATATTCTTCCAGGTCATAAAAAAATTCAGGATTAAAAGATTCTTAACATGCTATTTAAAAGACATAAAATCTAGATTTATTGATGACCTAGGTAGTGCGTTTAACATTCCACTAGACATTATACCAATATGGAGTTTTTGAGGGATCTCTGCCATTATTTTAACATCTGCTGGAAGAAAGAGACTTGATAGACGGAAAACCCTGAGGAAGATTAACAGTTACGTCGTTCTTCCATTTGCGCAAGTAAAATCAATAGATCTACTCTAATGATAAGTTACTTTCTAGTCTCACATTAAACTCAAGAATGTTATTGTGCTTTGTGTTATTAATTAACATTGCAAACTGGAAGACAAAATATAAAACACACACATACATAATGTTAAGTAATCCCCACAGATATTATAATATAATTGATATATTTGTGTTACGTAAGAAATATATAAATTTATTTCTTACTTAAATTTCTTTCTTTCAGTCGTTGTCAAAATACAAGAAGAAATGCCATTTTTCGTTTCGCTTAATCAAAATATAAGACGACCAAGGGGCAATTACATGGACAAAACTATGGTTTGAAACTGAATAACACGTTTATTGCTGAGCACCCCGAATATATAAATTACAATCTCAAACATTTTAAGAGGAAAATAAAATTATATAATATTAATAGCACAACTTTAATTTTGTTTTATCTTTCAATGTTTCAACCCAATTTTTTCGATAAAAATGTATTTTTCTATTTTTTGTAATTTCTATATAAACCACTGGTCAATGATGCAAAATTATTTTATATACATTGTACTCATACATTTATAATTTTCGTTTGTAGTATACTGATATATAAATATAGATATATAAATAGATTTTGATGTATAAATTGATATATAAATAGATTTATATTAATCTATTATACCCCTAAACACGAGCTTTGCTCATCTAGGGGCATACCTTACATTTTAAATGCTAAAATAGAAATAGTATTTTCTGTTGGTTTTTGTTTTTACTTGTATTAAATGTGAAAAACCTAAATAATAAATATAATAATGTATGTATGTAACAATAAATAATGAATAAAATAATAATTAATAATAAAGAAATAAGTGTGGTCAGCAAGTCTTTCACCCAAAATAAATTGCCCTTTGGTTACAAAATGTTGTAGACCACTGCTTTAATGCAAATGAGCTAGTTGTCTCTGTAAAAATTACGGAAGGCAAACTGACGTATGACATGCAGTAAGAGATAAATTTACGGAAATAATTAAAAAAAAAAAAAAAAAAATCCATATAGGTTCTAAATATTTTAATCAGGGTAGTTAATCCTATCTTCTGTTGATACGGAAAGCTAGACAGCGATAACGGAAATAGTGAGCTAACACTCCTTTCACTTTTCTACTTCTTTCAATGTTCTGCTTTTCATTGCGTGTTCACACTCATTTTATTTTCTTTCGTTCATCTTTAGATTCTCATCTACACCTTATTACTAACATGTTCATTAAATTTAATCCTATTTCTTTTGGCAGGTTGAAGCTAATATTCAGGCCTCTACGAGTAAGAAAGCATGTAGGCCTACTCTGAAAAGTTTTGCCTTTTTATGTCGTGCTTGCCAGCAACAGCCATTTACTTTCACCAGCTTGCAATTAAGAAAGAGAGTAAATAAACTCGTTTCTGACTGTTTTATGTAATGTTAAAATTTAGCTTTAAATAGACAGCGTGTTATCACATAAAAAATCAAATAATTCAGTTATAAGAGGCATTTTCTCGTCTAGTAGGCCTATTTAGTTTTATTGTTATTAGCTAGTACATGTACAAGTAATTAAATTGGTAAATTATGTATTAGATGTATTTACTGTTTTAATGATATAATAAAATCTGCGACTAAAGCTGTAAGGATGTGGAATGTGCAATGCCATGTTATAATGAACTTGAAAACATTTACTGTGGAAAAAAGTGGCACTAATATCGAAAAAAAAAATATTTAAAATTAATAATACACGTCTTGTCTTAGCTTAGCGGTAGGGCACAGATAGGCCTATCGTAAACCACTGGCCATCATAAGCGTAAATATTTTAAAATATTTAATGTTTTGCATGTTTAATGTTAGTGCACAATTCCAGAAGAAAAAATGAGAATTGAAAATCCTTTGTTTCATAATACGTTAAAAACAATGCTATTATTATCATTTTATAACTTTTATCCACTGCATCCTTAATCAGCTACCATTGTAACGTTAAAACCTGTTATAAATAATATGCAATTGTGCTACCATAACCCTAACATGCTACGCACAATATAGTTTCTTTTCTGCTTCTGAAAATTCAATAATAATAATAATAATAGTAATAATAATAATAATAATAATAATAATAATAATAATAATAATAATAATAATAATAATAATGTTGGTGTACACTGGATTACTAACATTTTCAACTATCTTCGCCTCCAGAGGGTTATATTCATGTTTCAGATGTTCATTAAAAATATACAGGCATACGTGAAGACAAGGCACGAAATGTGAAGTATGAAGTCGGTAGCCTAACCTAAAGTATAGTCGCCATTACTGTTACATATTATAGCAATTGGAAATGTTGGAAATTATGGGGGAAAAATTACCCTCTCCCATATTTGTTCTTTACATGTAAAATATAACAGCATACATCCCTTTTAAATATAATCAAATTATGTAAATACATAAATAAATATAAAAACACATTCTAAACTACCCACCAATTATTTATTTTTTCGTTTTTTGAATGGTACAAGCTAATTTGAAACAAATAATTATTAAATAAAACTAAATATTTTGAAAGTATTACACTATAACAATCAACAGCCACACGAAACTACTTTGCTTGTTTCTAGAGGAGCTAGAGTAACAAAATCAATTGAAGTCGCTTTGTATCGATCACCTCCAGATACTACCGAATCCTTCCAATACTGATATTTTGCTAGGGAAACTAAAATAATAAAAATAAACGGAGTTTTCTCTTCAGGAAGAACATAAACTCATAATGTTCGAAAACGGTGCTTAGGAAAATATTTGGGCCTAAAAGAGATAAAAATGGGAAGTTGAAGAAAACTGCATAACGACGAGCTTCATAATCTGTACTCGTCACCGGATATAGTAAGGATAACTAAATCACGGAGGATGAAATGGGCTGGACATGTTGCGCGCATGGGGAAAGAAAGACATATCTCAAAAGTATTGAATGGGAGACCCGAAGAGAAAAGACCTCTTGGAAGACGTAGATGTAGGTGGGAGGACAATATTAGGATAGAATTAAGGAAATAACTATAATAAATAACTATAATAAATCAAGTAAATAAGGAAACGAAATTTTTCGGAATAGAAAATTTGTCGCTTGCGTTAGAATTCTGGCCACCAAAGGTAATGTGGTGACCGAAAATTTCGCGCCTTCTTGTTCAGAATATCCTTTTTCACAAGCGCCTTCCTACTATCTAAGATTTATTCAATTAATAGAAAATGATCTTGCATATATAGATTTATTCAAAACACTAATAAAAATAATAATAAAACGATAAATTTATTTTCCTTCTCCACGATAATAAAAAGGACAATTCTAATATCGATATAAAGGAATACAGTGCATGTGAATAAAGCATGATGTGTTTTCCAATAAGAGCGAGTGAACTGGAAGAAAATCGCGTTTGGTTGTGACTGAGAAACAAATAAATTCAGAGAAACAGATGATATGCCGGTAAAATAACATCAAAAGGCACTGAAACAAAGACAATTTTACACTCGACATTGGAATTTTAGTTTTTTCTCATTTTGTTAGCCTGTTATAAATTTATAGTTTGAATTTTACAATTTATCACAATTTAAAAGCACAATTAACAATTTTTTAGCCATTCTTTTATAGTATACACCTCATAGCAAAAAATAAAAAAAATAAAAACTGTTCATTCTGGTGTTAAAATGAGGTAAGTCCACTGCAAAGTAAAATGTCTGAATGCACAGGAATGCGTGTTTTTGGTATAATTTTGTTGCACAACTATACTATTTTACAGCGTTAAGTGAGCAGTTCCCGAAGGTTGAGGACTGAAAATAAAGATTTAAGATTGAGATTAAAATTTACAAGTAAATTGAAAATTGTGAATTGTCGGAGTCTTTACGTAACTATAATTAACAAAACTTACACAATTGTTATCATATCCACAAATTTTCAACCAGTTTTGGTAGGTAAAAGTATATTTCTTCTGGGATTCTAAAATAGAGTACAGTGTGTCACATCCCTTCCAAGAAACACAGATAAGTTTAAATTTAATCAGATTGAGTATTCTGATCATGTTGTAACTTCTTACGTAATAATCTAATAATTGAATTTTTTGGATGGAACCAATATTTCATGTTAAATAAAGAAGGAACTTGGGTTTTATGTATACCTATCACATCCATTACAAATTCATGTCACATCCGTTACACTGCAAAACATATATTTTCTAAAGATTGAAATAAAAATCACGATAATCACCTACTTGCGCAATAGTTAGTCTTTATATACCAGTGTAGAATTTTTTAATTATATTTATTAAAATATTTTAACAGATTTTGAAGCCAATGAAGGACTAAGTGTACTGGCAGGTGTCATTTTTGTCACAAAGGTTACGCATGTAATTAGCTATTTACTGCAATTTTTCAGGGCAAAAATAATAAAAATTCACATGATTGTAAAGGGAACTACAAAGTAAGTAGGTAAGTATAAAACATTCTAAAAATGTATTTACATTTTTAAGATTAGCTGTTACCTAGTGTACATGTCACATCCGTTACTAAAAGAATGACAGTTTTCCATATTATATTAAGTAGGCTTAAAAATAGCATTAACCGTTTGGCTAGAAATGTTGAAGGAAACTGAACTTTACATGAAATGGGATATGTAAAACGGCTATTATCTTTAAACAGAAATAAACATAAAAATTTTGACACATGTTACACAAGTTTTAATTACTTCAAGTAACAATCATGTCAAATTGGAAGAAAACCGAACAACGCGTGTGCGTAACAAACACATTAAAAAAAAAAATTCCGAACGTATTAAAACGTATTGGGACCTCGTTTCTCTCGGTGAATTGCCATACACATTGGTCATTATGGATAAGGACAGTGATGAGTAACAATTTAAAAAACAATGCCCAAGCGTTGTATAAAATATAACATCGCAACTTCACATTTTGCATCACATGTAGGGCCTACCAATGTTTCTACTTCATGTTATGGCACAAAAATGAAAGCAGAAGAATGTCACTTTATGTGCAATGAATGGTGGGTCGGCCATTGCGATTTGCGGATTTATGGTTAATCTTCTCTCCTTCCCCTTATACTTAAAGTGTTAAGACACCTGGGCCTCTTAACTGGGTCCGAGAAATCCAAATGAGGAGAGAATAAAATTAGGTTAACTGCTGTAAGAAAGTGCCAGAGTTATTTTGTTTAATCCATTATACTTGATATTATGATATGCAAAAAATTAATTAAAAAAATATATATTTCCGAGTTAGGCTCCAGATTGATACATTAAGCAGAACTTACGAAAGAACAAAGGATTATTTTAAAAAAATAGATTAACATCGTCCAGCATCAGCAGAACTATACAGATTTGTAATATCTTGGCTCATATAAAAATACAAAAAAAGTTAAATTGACCGGCTACAGGATTGAACCAGTCCAAGATGTTACCATCTCGGTTCACCTAGCTCAGTTGAACGGTAGAGTTTGATAAGCATATTTGAAATAATAGTGCTATTTGTCAAAGGTACCTGCATTGCAACTTTCAAAGCCGTATATGAAAACTGTAAAACAATACGTTGTCATGATAACTGATTTGCATTTGATAACTTCTTTCTAATACATTACCATAAAATAGGCATTAAATTGGGCAATACTCGGTATCGGTCAACCGATTTGGTTCGTTCCATGGACGTTATAACTGCGTATACCAAGTTTCATGAAAATCCGATAAAGCTCATTTGAGTTACCGCACGTACAGACACACGGACGGACGGACAGACATTTTCCTGCCACCCACACAGTCTTATAGCACTTAATAACTACAACAGTCTTCACAGTGAATTGTGTTACCAATAAAGCACTCGAATGTTCACAGATAAAAATATAATATTATTTTTTACCTAAGACTCGAACCAGCCAGTTCTTGTCCAAAAGAAGTACGTATACTTACTCCAATCCATATTTAGGTAAGGTATGACATTTTTTAACATCTACTCTTATACAATTCAACGGCCCTAAATAGCGTGCTTGCTCCCTCACTTCGTGAGACATCGGACATAGGCCTACACGGCGATGTTCGTCTCTCGCAGTTTAAACTTTCACGAAGAGTACAAAATTAGGAAACCCGTTCCTTTCTTATATAAGGCCTAAGTGAAATGAACACAATGAACAAATATTATAATTTTATTTTTACTTACAATTTTCATAGCTCTGGACCACAAACATTTTTAATAAACTGCAAACGTAAATTTATTAAAAATCCTGAAATCAATTAATAATGGCGGGCGAAGCCGCGGGCAGCAGCTGTAATATATTGATAGTTTAACCCTGGAAGTATCGCGGACTATAAAAATCCAAACAAACCACTCCTTCCCTTGAAAAATTATATGACTTATGAAAATTACACTAAATTTATAAAATCAAATTCACATCATATTCATCCGTCAACAAACAGTTGAGAAACAATACGCATTATGTGTTCACAGTTAGCTTTGGAACTGCATAATCGAATCTGAGATCGTTTTCTCAGGCGGCGGTTTCTAATCGTGAAATGTACTCTAAAGCCGGAATTTTAGCTGTTTCATTAATTATTAATGGTTTAGTTTATGTGTTAATAAATTATATGTGTGCTTTAATAATTATCATACTCTTAATTTTTAATTTTTCAATTAATTATCGTGGGCGAAGCCGCGGGCACCTGCTAGTATTTTACAAAGTGTGTATGCACTAATAACGATGCTTAATTTAAACCGATTCAAATAAAATTCTTAATGGAAATAGACACTAGGAAGGAACTCAAAGGAATTTCTCAGAAGCCTTTGCAGAATATGTAGGGTACAGCTGGCAGGTGTGTTCGCTGTTGCGCACGGTTTGCTATGCAATTCAATTTACCAGATCCCCGCTCTGACGGAATATACTATTACGATAATCGATAACGTCATCCCCAGTGTATGAATGTACGAAAAAAGTGAAGGCACAACTTCAATGAAATGTGATCCAAATGAAAGTCACGAAGTCAATAAAACTTCTCATGACCAGTTGATGTAATTAATAATGTCTTCTATTGGTTCAATAGTAACAAAATACCGTTCATGTAAAAAAGAAATGCGATAGAAACTCAAATAAAATTCTTCTATACTTTTATTTATCATGGATTATAGTACTAAGTAATCTTGTAGATGAATATTAGAAAAAAAATAAAGATCCGTGTTGAAAAAATTAAAATTCCTAGATTTCTATCCATTATCACGATAAAGTCAGTACCGGTACCATATAATCGCAGAATAAATTTAAAATTACATTATTTTTAACGTTAAATTGTATTTTATTCAGAAGAATTATAGTAATTTTTTAAAAATCTTCCGTATCTTTGGAAAGATGAGAGAATTGAAAAAATTTCATGTGAGCAAACTATTATCATTATTACTAGGGACCGGATTTTTAGGTTTTTAAAAACACTGTTTTAGGTTTTCCATTAGGTGAAATAGTTTTTTTTAGGTTTTTTGTCCAAAATATCGTTTTCGGGTAGAATAATTGGTTTAATCAATTTGAATGTGCTACATAGGATTCTGTACATAATACTTGTAAAGTTTAACTTAACAAAATTTACTTAAATTTGTGTAAACTTGCTTTAAGACAATATTATACAACTGAAGAAAGAAAGCATAAACAATCAAAAGAAGCAGTGAAAATAAGATTGCCTTACATTTCCTGGTTACAGTACATCACTAAATATCTTTCAAGATTTTCAACTGTGAAGTTCTTCCTGTTATTTCTTAGTTAATATCCTAGTTAATACTGTATCTAGACACTACCCTTCTCAGGATTCGAAACCGATGCTTCTAATTTAATGAGTAAAATACTTTATGATTGGATGTGGATAATGTGAAACTGATTATTTTCCTTTTTTCGGTTGTTACGCATGCTAACCGCACAACAGATCAACATTATAGGGACGAAAACTTCCCCCTTTTCTAGAAAGGTAAATAATACGTGTTTCTGGCAGGCTTGACAAAATATTACCTTGCCATCTGTAGTGAAATTCAGATTGTCACCAATCCACTGCCATAATAAACTCGATTTCATTTGTTTAACACGTCTTCTAAAACTCACAGTGTGACCACTCAGTATGAATAACAGGGAAGTACTAAAGGCAAATAAAAAATCAAGCTCTTTAAAACACGGAAATCTATAAATCCTTGTTCATACACGGCAACAATGGTTGTTCGTACGAATATTTTAAAAGGAATACGCCGGTACTCTTTTCCTCTCTTGATAGTGTCCATCCTAGACGACAATGGGTAGAACGAAACGCTGGTGGCATTAATTTCTATCCGATAAAAATTATTCCCTCCCCGCAAAATATCGATTTCTCAACTGACAAACAAAAAAGGAGCCTAATTTAGATATTTTAGGTTTTATATCCCGTTTAGGTATATTTAGGTTTTTATACTCCATTTAGGTATTTTTAGGTGCCACAGAATTAATGTGGGTGAATCCTACGGACATGATTCGAAAAAGTGTATGAGCGCTTTTTGTTTTGGAAGTAAGGAAAAAAATAGGTAAAAACCTAAGAATCCGGTCGCTAATTATTACTATTATTGTTAATACTATTATTCAGAAATAAGACAATAAGTGTTATATTGTAAGTAGCAAATTGAACATTTTCGTGTTTATAAAAAACTACCTTTTCTAAACTAGGCTTAACAAAATATTGAGATGAATTCAAAATGATACATTCTAGAACTACGAATAATATATTTCTCAGAAAAATTCAAAGTATGTCAGCTAATATTTTGACATTTACCTTAACGATTATCTGAGAGTAGAGCTCCCGCCATGCATACATGGGAGATTTTGCTTGCTTTTTCTCTATGAATATCTAGTGGAATACTAAACCAGAAAACTTGACCCAATTTCAGTACGCATGAACTTGCCATAGGCCTACGTAAGAGAACCATGGTACTATATCGAACTGTATTTATTTTTTACACAAGCTTTAAACAATAATAAAATCAGGAAAACTGATGTAACAAAGTGCCAGAATACTTTTGTTTAATCAGTGACATTTGCAATTATGATATACAGAAAATAGGTTAGTTATATGATCGATTTCCGAGTTAAGCTCCAGATCGATTCGTTAAGCAGGGCTTACGGAAAAACAAAGGTCTAGTTTAAAGTGCATATGTGAGGGAATATGTAGATAGTGATTTTTTAAAAATTCTGCTTTGTTTAAACTCCTTTTAGCTGGGAGGCCATATCAGGAGTTAGGAATGTGTCTATACAGTAGGGTAGGCCATGGAACTATTGATTGTCAATTGTTTCTATTATTGGTGGTGAATTTTTATGGAATAAATTTCGACTGATAATTTAAATGGATATGATGCAAGATGAAATGGCGAGGATGAATCATGGTATGTAAATATCCAATTCGGCAATTGCATTTGCCTTTACGACTGGGGAAATCATGAAAAATCCATGTCAAATTGGCCGGCCACGGGATTTGAACCTGGGACCTCCCGAATGCGAGTCCAAGACGTTACCATTTCGGCCACCTCGCTGGGTGTGGGTAGTGTTATTTTTCAAAGCTAACTCTATTGCAATTTCCAAAGCCGTATATGAACAGTGTAAAACAATATCTTGTCATGAGAACTGATTTACATTTGATAATTTCTTTCTAATATATTACCATAAAATAGGCACTAAATTGGGCTTTACTCCGTTACCAGTCAACCAATTTTGTGAAATATCAATAAGCCCCCTGCACACAGGGACAGTTACTGGCGGCCAGTAACTGGCAGCCAGTACTGGCGGCCAGTGGATGTTCTAGTGGCAGCCAGTAGGCAGTACAAGGGTCAATTATTTAATTATGTATGATTATGATTAATATAAACATTATTTATATTATATTAAAGAATATAGAATATTAGAGAACTTGTATTAATATTGTCAAAGTAGGCAAACTTTTATAAAAATTGTAGACTTGTAAATACGTAGGTTGTGTAATAGGGGTAGAAAACAGAATCGGTTGTAAAATCTTTCGAATAATATTGCAGAAATCACAACACATGGGTAGAAAACAGCTAAGATGTGGATTCTTCTGTTATTCAAGCTGCCTAAAAAGTTACTTTGACTTTTAGAGGATTTGTCTGTAAAATCGCGTAAAATTTGTCAAAAAATGTAGTTTTGAGTAGAGATTAAAACAGGTAAAACAGCTACGGGTGATTTGATCTAATATTTTGTTGCCTAGAAAATATTCCTCATTCTAGAGTGTACGTTAATATATTTTGAGGAAAATTTGTTAAAGAATGTGTACTTTTATAGGAATTACGCCATATAATAAGTGTAGAAAACAGCTAAGGGATATTTTATACTTTAATATTAATGTGGTACTAATATTAATATTACATTGTGCAGAATTTTGTAAGCTAATAATTTGTATTAATATTGTATTAAAAGTAATATACTTATATTAATATTTTTTTTTCCTGTTATATGGGGAAGGTTTTGACATAAATGAACAAAACATAAAATAAATATTCCAACAAATATCTAAATAAAAATAGTGCAGATTTACGAAGTCAGGGAAAAGTTTGATTCTTACATTTTCCCCAGCGGTCAATCTTTCACTATGTGTACAAGTAGTAAGTTAATAAAGTTTTATTACTGAGTCCACGAATAAAATATTTAAAGATTTTTACGTTATTGCTGGCATATAATGGAAAAGAGGCTTGCTAATACCTCCGTAACGTTCTGATAGTGTCTGGCATAATTACCACTCGTAATCCATTCAAGTTTTAAAGGATTTATAATAAAATTCAAATATCTCACTAAAAGTAACACACTTGAATCTTTTCTGGACACAAAAATAAAATAAAAATGTCACATAGTCAAATTTGCTTCACCCTCGACATTCCACGATCATCCCAAATCATTCACATAGTTGAAGCGCCCGGAATAATTACCACTCAATTACTTGTAAACTATTCAAAATATAAAGTAGATGCTTAATTTATAATATAATTCAAATATTTCCCTCAAACTTTCTCGCTTAAAGACTTTTCGGGATACAAAAATAAAAGAACTGTCGCATAGTCAAATTCGCTTCTCCCTGCATGAGTTTTATGTAATTCGTGATGAGTATAACATGAAATAAAAACATATGTGTCAGCTTTTCTAAGGTTCTGTTTTAACCATCAGTAGGGCTGTTGTGTGTAGATTATTTCTGCACTTCACTGGAATCCGACCAAGGGTTAATTAAAGGTTTCGAGTTTAATCATGCCGTGTATTTCTAGACGGAGTAAAAGCCGTGAATAGCCATACTTAGAAACGCGTGACGTCACACACTCAAGTGCTGTGATTGGTCTATCCCGGAATGCGCAATCTATCTGGTTTACTGACCTTGGGTTTTTAAAATATTTCGCAAATAAAAAATCACAAAAGTAATTCCCCAACAGATACTTCATTCCAGTGCTCTACTGGCGGCTAGTATCCTTTAAGACACGTCCAATAATGGCTGCCACTAGGTCACGTGACCCGTTACTGGGTCATTCCGTGTCAAATCAACACACTTTTAATTAAAATTAAACTCACCATTCCAGATTTGGATGAAATTTTGTAGAGAGTTAATTATCTTGCATATTAAGAGAAATACAAACTTTTATTTAAATATTTCAATCCGTTTTGAAAATACAGCCATGTAAAGCACTAAAAAAATAACAAAAATCACATCAAAAACATCTCTTTCAACTAATATAGCAACTCTTCTAATTAACCTACAAAGTTGGGGAAAGTATCGATTTTTAGCATTTTTTACAAGCGTTTCAATGATATATAACACATAATAGTTCTAATGAAATTTGTTTTTCAAAATTCAAAGTGGAAATTTTGATTTTGAAATTTTTTTTAAGTACATTTTTAAAAATTTTCAAAAATCCTAGGAAATATGTTATACCAATGTTAAATGATGTACTAAGTTTGAAAATGGGATGGAAATGGGTTCATGGTTAAAAAATTAAAACATCACTTTTCAAAAATAACCTCAAAAATAACTTATATGCCCCAATGGAAAGCATAATAAAATAATTTCGACAAATAAATTGAAATAAGGAAAATAACACAATCTTGACATCTTGTTCTTCAATGGAAATTCTTGTCTCATGCCTTATTGGTTTGCAAAGTGTTAAGATAGCACATAAATCCTTTTGATCTGTGTCGTAGGATTTACTGTATGTAATACATCTGTGAGAGGTATTCACAGGTCGACATCGATCAAAAGGCTTTATGTGCTATCTTAACACTTTGCAAACCAATAAGGCATTAGACAAGAATTTTCATTGAACAATAAGATGTCAAGTATGTGAGTTACTTCCCTTGATTAAATTTATTTGTCAAAATTATTTTATTATGCTTTCCATTGGGGCATATAAGTTATTTATTACCTGATTTTTTTGTAAAGTGACACTTTTTTAATTTTTTAACCATGAACCCATTCCCATCATATTTTCAAACTTGGAACATCATTTAGCATTGGTATAACCTATTTCCTAGGATTTTTTTGTTGAAAATTTTTAAAAAGTACTTTTTAAAAATTCAAAATCAAAATTTTTCACTTTGAATTCTGAAAAAAAAAAAACAAATTTTATTAGAACTATTATGTGTTACATGTCATTGGAAAGCTCGTAAAAATGCTAAAAAATGACACTTTCCCCACCTTTATAGGTTACTTAGAAGAGTTGCTATATTAGTTGAAAGATATGTTTTGATGTGATTTTTGTTATTTTTTTAGTACTTTACATGGCTGTAAAGAACGGATTGAAATATTTAAATAAAAGTGTGTATTTCTCTTAATATACATGAAAATTACCTCTCTACAAAATTTCATCCAAATCTGGAACGGTGAGAATAAATGGGTGTGCTGATCTGACACGGAATGACTCTACTGGCGGCCAGTAAACTCAAACTCAAGCAGGTTTGAGTTTAGTGGCCGCCAGTAGTCTGCTGCATGTTGTGGGATAATTACTGGCTGCCAGTACTGGCTAGTGCTACTGGCTGCCAGTACTGTCCCTGTGTGCAGGGGGCTAAACCTGCCTTAAGTTTACTGGCCGCCAGTAGCTACTGGACGTTGAAGGGAAGTACCCCTGCACACTGGGACAGTAGAGGGACAGTAACTGGCGGCCAGTACTGGCTAGTGCTACTGGCTGCCAGTACTGTCCCTGTGTGCAGGGGGCTATAGGCTTCTTCCCATGGATTATATAAATCCGTATACCAAGTTTCATGAAAATCCGATAAAGCGTATATTAGTTACCGCGCGTACAGACACACGGGCGGACATTTTCCCGTCCACCAAACAATCTCAGAAAGTACCATTCTGACACTTAATAAGAGATTTTATTATGGTAGGTATTAATCAGTATTATTTATCGAATTATCTAAAACAGAAGTTGAAGATATGGTTAGAGTTTATGTTGACCGGAACGAACCTTGCAAGTAGCCGAAAGCACAAAACTAAAATCCTGAATCCTTCACTGAATGAAGAATCTTACCAGCACATACAAAGTATTAATGCCTACATAAATTAGTTCCTTGTTTCGTTTCGTGAAAAAAGAATTTAGTCATTTCCATTTCGTGGAAACTAACTACAGGCCCTACATTATACATTGCATCCGCGTTAGCCGTGTTTTCACTCTCCGCCTACGGGCTTCTTAGCCCGTATTAGCCGGACTCGATGCGCGCGCGTTTTTCCTACTTTAACTGTATAAAAAGTATAATCGACCCTACGGGGTTGTGTTCTTTTCAAATGAGGCCTGGTTCCATCTTAGTGATCGTGTGAAGGGTGTATGTAATCTGCGCCACGGTTTACACCGAATTTGAAATAGAATAAAATTGAGATATGTAAACTGCGCCACGGAGATATGTAGGTTGCGGCAGTAGTTAAGGCAAACAAAAGTTAGACCTAATATGTGAATGTTCGTTTCTATTCAGTAACAATTTTTTGCACATGAGGTGATGGGAGCGTACTACTGTCTGTTGGTACCGTTATATGTATGTTGGTAATGAGTGCTTTATCTCACGGAGGAAAGAAAACACGGAGATGCCCTGAGACCGCAAGCGTGAAGCCAACTGTCCGAGCGTTCGGTACTCTAAGGGGACGTGTCACTGTGTTTATATGTTTATAGTGTGCACGGATAGCGTGGTTACTCGTCTTTGTTTCTTTGTTTTGAACAATTCAGAAGTGAAAATGAGTGCATGTTGTGCACTATTCTATGAACCTACCTTAAAAATTAATAATTTTGTAAAATTTAGGTACTGAAAATAGTCAATTTTTGGGATGAATGAATATGGGTATAATTGCTAAGCATAATTTACTTGTATTTTACACTAGGCTGCTAATTATTGATGTATTTTCTTTATAACTGCCTTAGGCTACTTGTAATTAATCAAATAAAGTGCATTTATCTGAATTATTAGTTATACTAAGTGATTTATTGCTTTAGATTTCCAATATTTATATTAGTTGCCATTTATTGCGTTTAATGGAGTCAATAACCACATGGTGTATCTATATAACTGTCCAGAATATTTTTCTCGTTCTGAATTATCATAGTCGCACGGTCACTTAATCATTTTCTGACTCGGTATTTATACTCGCACATGTAAAGTTGCTCATTTGAAAGTTACATTTTTGGCTCTTCTGAGATAAGTTAATGCTTACTACCGGGATTATTATGATGTCAGAGTATGTAGTTAATATATGAAATTGGGATATTACATATTTTCCCTACCGTTACGTTGTTATAACCCGTGAAACTTCGGAGTATTTGTGTGCTATTGTATATAGCAAGCCTCCCTTTTGGTCCTCTAAGGGGGCGTGGTCATTGGCTTCATCTGTTTCCCATACAACACCGCAAGCACGGCGTCTCCGTGTATTCTTTCCTCCGTGCTTTATCTGCTCTATCTTTAGGTTGGTAACAACTTTTCTCTGGCGAAGCACATCAAAACACAATCTCACAAACGAGTCACTCACTTGTGTTTTACAGTCTCAGTGTCATTGTGTACTTCATCTCTTAGTGGTCGCAATTTCATAGCCAGTCCTAAGTCTGGAGAAGTGGGAAGGAAAATATTAGTGCGTTAGTATGACGGTTCCGCCATTTAAATGTCGGTGACGCAGTTTACATCGTGTAGGTTGGGGAAAAGGTAGAAGTGGCGCAGATTACCTGTTCTCCGTATGAATGGTCATAAATCTCGCTATTGGTGTGCAGAAAATCATAATGGTGTGTATGAAATCCCTCATTATGATAGGAAGATCGGGGTTTGGTGTGTTATTATTCGAAGACGAATAATTGGGTCTATTTGGACTAAATGACCAGCTGGATAGAACTTCTGGAAGTGAAAGAATCCTCTCTTTAATAAGCAATTTTGCCTATTATTTCTACTTACAGAAACTGATACATCTGAACTTTTCTTGTTTTCATTAGTTACGAGAGCTCAGCCGCTCATTGACTGACCTCGAGCCAATCAAAATGCTTCAGATTTTCGGAGAACGAAGATTATATTATAATAGATGTGACAGTTAATTAGTCGTCATTTCGGTACCTTACCGCTCAACCGATTTGGTCCAAATTCTACACCCTTCTTTCCTCGTATATTATAAATGTGTTTACCAAGTTTCATGAAAATCGGCTTAAGCGTACTTGAGGTATCGTGCGTACAGACACACGGACGGACGGACGGACAGACAGGCAGACGGACGGACATACATTTTCCCATCCACCACACAATCTCAGAAAATACCATTCTGACACTTAATAAACTGGAATTAATGTTTATACAACAAAAAGAGACAGTTAAATGTAACAAAGTTAATTCTGCATGCTAATCACAGATTAAATGTTTATACAACTGGCCCTTAGTTAAGGTATCGTAGATTAATTCAATGTTGTCAGTACACACTGGCCCGAGTAGTCAGGAAACCTGTTTACATCAGGAGGCCCTTGGCCATGTTGGGATGATGGGAAATTCTTAATGTATATTGTATACATTAGGTCATGGCAATTAGTTCGATCACAAACACATCCCTCGTTGCAACTAATACGGTCTACCGTAAAATGAAGGGTTTAGAGAAAGTGTACGACTAATAAGGAATCGTTCATTCACCAGGCTAGGCCTTCAATATTTCAACCTAACATTTTATTGATGGGTTTTTCAATTAATGAAGACAAAACATGAAATCTCACTGGTTATTTCTCAGGCACAAGCAAATACAATTCCGGAATAACACTTGTTGTTGATTGTTATTGCATTATCTTGCACACCATGGCGGGGATGTAATATTAACGTAGGCCTACATGTTAGGGAACAAAGTGACCATTGTGTTCAGTGGAGTGACTAACACAAGGCAGAGTCCTGTTAATACGCTACTCTACACAACAGCATGTCAGTCTGAGTCTACTCTATTAAGCCATATGTCACGCCAAATTGCGAAGTATATTGAATCATATGACGTAGGGCTATTACTAGACGCACTTTCCCACATGCACTTAAAGTAATGTTCGTGGAGAACTCAAAATTAAGATAAAAAAAAGAGGTTTTCTGAACAATATTTGTCTGTATTCCTATGTATATTTCCAGAAAAATAAACACAGAGAAAAATTTACAAAAAAGAAACATCCTAAGAAACAGCAGTCTAAACTAAATAATAACCAGTTTACCTGATTTTATTTTTATAGATTGTTATGTAGTGATGAATAAATAGATTTTAACGATTAATAAATTACTACAATTATATTAAATACTTGAGTATCCTTCTTTATTTATGTACTCGTATAGTATGCATCCGGACTAGGATAAACCCAATTGACAGAGGGCTGAGGATGGCATATTTTTTACTGAAATGCATGCATATCAGTTCTAATATTAGTGGAAAAGGACCCAATGCAGATTCGCAAGATTTTAACACTTAATTATATGGCAGTGTTATAACTTGAAGATTTTTTGTAATTTTTAACTTTTATCATTATGACTCATATGGTCGGTACAACGCCAAAGTGAACTAAGCGCCAAACTCCATATTTTGAGAAAACTGAAGTTGAAGTTTGAGTGTTGTAAAAAAATCTTGATCAAAACGAAATTTCCTTTTTTCTCAACTGATTTTACTATCGTAGTATCGCTTAGTTCGTTATTGCAGACCGTAGGATATCAAAATCTGCACCATGGACTACCAATAGTCTATATTTTGACAATTGGCGCTTAGTTCACTTTGGCGTTGTACCGACCATATGTTGTTCTGTTTTCAGAAGGTAAGTTAAACGTTATCTCACATTACATCATGATGATGTTAACTTCGAATATGATGAAATAAAATAAATATGACACCAGGTGCTCAACTACTATATATTTTGTGATTTGCCGCGTAGGCCTTTCGGTACCTTTACACCATCTTCAGGGCATGTTTTGCTGGCTTGGAGTTCCAATGGTTAAAATAAAAACTTCATTTTGTCACATTTATAAAATAAGATAAAATTTATAAAATCTTATTTTATAAATGTATATTGTATATTATCATATAAAATTTATAAAATCTTATCTTATAAATGTGACGAAATGAAGTTTCTATTTTAACCATTGGAACTCCAAGCCAGCAAAAGATTCCCTGTAGATGGTGTAAAGGCACCGAAAGGCCTAGGCAGGCAAATCACAAAATATATCGTAGTCGAGCACCTGATATATTATTTTATTTCATTGAGTGAGCTCACCGGTATTAAACATGTATTTTAATAACTTTGAATTTGATGTTATGCCATAAGAATGTAACACTGTAGCATAGCAAATAGAGTTAGGCCTACCACTTAAGGGCACCTTTATGAACAGTAGTTGAATGTATAAGACAGAAAATAAGGCAACATAACCCTCAAGGAGAATGAAATATATAATTAACGATCACTGTATCTTCTCCAAGAAAGTAAAATGGAGTATAGATAAATCGGCATGGCGGCTACTGAATTTGTCTTTCTTCCTTTATGCTGCACTGCAGATTAGAATAGTGAATATAAATGATCAAAAAGTGGCTGGCTTAGAAAAAGGCTGGCAACATATATCACTCGATGGAAAAGGATCTTCCCTTTAATACCCTAGCTCCAGTATGGGTAGAAGTCCCCCAATGGCTAACTTGAAATCGTAGGTTAAAGCTCGTACCAATAATGGTCATGGCCATCGTTACTAGAGACAATTCTCGTCTTTTATTTCCCTTTGTCGAGAAATTAAGTAGGATCACGGAGAAGATTTACCGATCTCTGCTTGGACCTAGGATAGAGGGAAATTTACATATCTTTGTTCGTGTTTCAATAGGCTACAGAGGAGAAGCTGCTGATATTAGAGTTCGAAGCCATTACTACAAATTTATTGCCTCGTCTGTAGCAGACGACACATTAGTTTGACTATCCTATTTGACTTCTGATTTAAGTTCAGCAGTTCCACTATCCAAGATAACCAATACAAATGGTCTCACAACAGGAGGAGTTAACACACAGAATAAGTGAAAGACGTCAAGACTCCATGAAGAAGAAACATATTACGTATTTGCAAATGTTACTCATATCTAGAGATGATAGAATGAATTTCCGTATAAGCTTATAAAGTACACTGGAATAAAGTGTTAGCTATAGGCCTACAAGCCGCGGCCGTCATTAAGGTTCGAGGAAGTCAAGGTCAGAAATCATAAATTCGGTACATGAAGGCGGTAAATTTACTAGCCTTACCTACTGAACACCTTTACACCTTGGATTGCTCCTGGCACTATGTCTGTTGGATGCAGTATTTATAAGTTATGAAACTTATCTTGTTACAGATATCTTTCAACACAATTTTTTACTTTTCAACTTGTCTAATAGGTACTAGGAAATAGGTAAAGAAGTGTTGTGTTAGATCTTTAAATTAGAACTATAATATACAATTTCGAGGTACACCAATTAAAAAAAATCAGAGACATCTCTCTCTTTCTCCCTTCTTTCTGTGAGTTTGTACCTGTGTACTGTATGGGCTAGATCAGACATGGGCAAACCCCGATCCATTGACACGCAACCCGCAAACTTTTGTCAAGTTACACATAGTTCGAAAAGAACGGATAGATGGAGACACAAGCAGACAATAAGTGCAGTGGCGGTTGCTCATTCTTAGGGAAACACTAATTTAACTTTAAAATGTACACTACAAGAAACAAATAATACAAAAAATCTTGTATTTCTAATTATTCTTTTACCTGTGCAATTATTTCATTATACAAAGGCTTAGAATGTGTCATAACGCTTTTCCAATCTGAACTGTGTCGCGACCTGTCACTGCTTGCAAAGAGAGTATGACTCATGGATGGAAATAATCCACCACGTACACCGAAATGTCCGCAATGCCATCTTGTGTGTTATGCGGGAAGGTCAAGAACCACTAGTGGTTCGCGAACCAGTAAATGCCCATGTATGGGCTAGATCGAAAACGAACAATCTGTCAGATCAAATTTTATCCATCGACTGAGCAAGTCCACATAATATTCTTACCACCATTTTACATAATTCAAAATCAACTTTAAATCAATAAAGATTCTTGTATACAGGGTATTAATTAATAACACTGAGATATTTTGCCTGTGTATAGAGGGGACAAAGACAAACAACTTTTATTAGGACATTTTTGCTCTATGGATTCAATTTTTCCTGTTATAGCATAAAATCTTCCAGGGCAAGGCCGCCACTGACTTCTAACACTTGAAAAAAAATGCAAAACAAAGGAACTTCATTGTTAATACTGTAGTTATGGATTTAAAAAAAACTATTGCAGTGGCGGCCAGTCATGTGATTAGTCTGTAAATTTTGCAAATTATGAAAACTCTAAATTACGATTTAGCTGTTGATGAATGATTAAGGATCGGGTTTTTATGGATCAATAAGAAGGCATGAGGTTAATTTAATTAAAATTTTAACCCTATTTCGCGTAATTATTGACTTATGAGCACCAAATTGTAATTACTTTAATGGCCTGTAACATAAACTACATATATATTACACTGTGAGCATTGATCTTCTAATAAACGTTGCTTGTCTATGTCCCCTCTATACACAGGTAAACTACTTCGGTGTTATTCATTAACATCCAATAGAGATGCTCATACAGGCAATTCATAATAATGAGAAGCAAATTGAAAAGAATATGATGCTCTCAATAAAGCTTCAATAATTCAGTCAAAATATAGGCCCTACACGAGTTACGAAGCGTTCAGTTTTATTGCTGAAACAATATACGAAAAACCAAGTGGATTAACCTAAGTTATTGGGTGAGTGCAAGTTTTCGCTGGGGAGTATTAGATTCTAATTTAGCTTTTACCAACCGTAAATTTTTTCGCATACTGCATCTGGATTCAACAATCAGGTATGATTTCAGCAAATGCTACAACATTTGTATTTCTTACTATGTTTAGAACAAATCGCCTTTTCACGGTATATTTGTAAGTATAACTTTGAGAACGCTTAATATAATGTAACTGATGTATAAAAATAATTATAATCAGCGCATAACAAAAGTGCCACACACATCAATTATGTAATAAATTATCCTGATCCATTATCCATCAACTAATGCGATGGCTGCTGAAATGAAGCACCCTTTCAGGCCATAGGCAATCTGTTGAAGGGGTGGCTTGTACACAATATCTTTAACATAACCCCACAAATAATCAAGGGACGTCAGGTCAGGTGAACGTATAGGCCAACGGAGTGTCTATCGTCATTGCCAGCATGGCCAATCCATTTGTTCGGTAGTCTGGTGTTAACTACATTGTGAAAATGTGGGGTGTTGAAAGATAGAACTGGGCATGTCCTCTTCCATCCGAGGCAGGAGCCATAGTTGTAACATATCCAGGTAAACGTATCCTGTGATTATTTGTTCTTGAAAGAAAGAAAGGGCCATAAACATTCTCATGGCTTAAAGCACATTAACACATTAGGAGAGTCCCGGATATGTTGCATGCAAGTAAAGGGATTTTGCGACCACCAGATTCTAACGATTACAACGTACCTGGACGGAAATGGAATAAAAGCTTAATGTGTGTGCGCAGTGTTACCACAAGGGCTCACATTGAACACCTGTAATGTAATTGAACAAAACGTATCGAGTTTCTCTTCCTGTCGATACCGGTTTCTGAACTAAACTAAACTAAACTAAACTAAACTAAATTCCGTGGCGCTACATCCCTGGAGGGACTTGGTCTACCACCCGACCGCTGCGTCATCTACCGTAGGCAGATGGCAGGATTGGGGCATATGGTCAGCATGCCGACACCCACGGCCGATAATGGTGGTTTTCATGTCCAGAGCCGCTACTTCTCTATCAAGTAGCTCCTCAATTTGAATCACGAGGCTGAGTGCACCCCTACCAGACCTCCCTACCTCAGAAAAATCCGAGGAGGTACCGGGGATCGAACCCGGGCCGACGGATCTGTAGTCAGCGACGCTAACCTCAAGAACACGCCGACGGTCTCCGAGTTTCTGAGTTTCATTAAAATAAGTGACGAGTGTTCGAAACCCGAAAGTACATTTGTGGGAACACTGTATTATTGTCTTCAATCCCTCTAATCGGTATGAAGCATTTTGTAGATCGGTCAAGATGTTCGAACATGAAGGAGTCTTAAATTTTGAGCATGAATGAAAACTTCGCTCCGGAAATAATTATCAATATCAATGTAGGCTATTTCTGACACTATACGGAATACAATACAAAGTCATACCATATATGTGCACGTTGGTCAAATACATTTTCATTCACGTTCATGTATAATAATAATAATAATAATAATAATAATAATAATAATAATAATAATAATAATAATAATAATAATAATAAGAACCACCTTTATTGCAGAAACTCAAGAGGTCATCTTAAGCATTACAATCGTCAGTAATAATATAACATCAAGCACTAATAAATAAATATGATAACAATATTACATACACCAGTTAAAAGTTAATAAATGTCGTACCCTATATACATTATAATTATTCATATAACACTGCATAATATTAATGTATTTTGATTCATCGTCACTAGATAAGACTACCAATTAAGTTCATAAAATTCTTCAATATTATATATAGGATTTTCAAGTAAAAATAATTTCAACTTTCGTTTAAATGTGTCCACTTTGACTTCTCTTAGTGTTATGGGTATATGGTTGAATAATTTTACTGATATTCCTAAAAAACTTTTCTGTGCCCCCGGATACTCTACACTCTACAACCATTACGCAGAGTCAAAGCATGTAGGGATAAGCAAACACACCTCTAATCATATACAGGTAGGAGAAAAAGAAGCGGACCGATTCACATAGCTGACTTCAGAGCCTTGTGATATGTAAATACATGCAAGAGCTGTAACGGAAACGTTTGTTTTCACAAGCAAATTATTTCTCAATTCAAGCAATTTATCGGCTGTAGAGCAAATTTCAATACATTCCCTGCTATCCTGTGAATGCCGCTAGGCATGTGCAGTGGCTCATATCGGCAACTTAAGATATTTTAGTCGGTCCGCTTTTTCCCCTACCTGTACATAAATAAACCAGCAAAGAAAACAAAGACCCACGACCGTTACTCACAATTAGATTTCAAGCCTTTCCCTGTACTCCTTAAAATTTGTCTTTGTTTTTCACATAATTTTATTGGCATTGAATTTAGTACCAGTAATTATAGCTTTTAATAGCTTGACATAAGCTACCTCCATATTCATTTCTAAAACTCTTTTACTTCTGTTTCTGTGAAACTTAGTAGAATATGTAGGGCATCTTCATGTTTTTCACATAGAGGAAATATGTTCTTTTCAATGCCACTCTTCTATTTCTATATCTCCAGTCTCTTATTTTCCACCAGGCTAACCCAATTCTTCCCTTTCTATAGCACTCTGTTATATATTTTTCCATCCCCAGTATATACTTATATTGATGTAAACAATGGCGTGATGTCATTAACATTAAGTTGCAAAGAAAAATGTAGAATTTGTTCACACAAGAAACTGAGGGTCTTGTAGTACCTAATCTAGTTTACTTATTTTGTGATTGTGAAGATGAAATTCGAATAACATGGGAAATGAATTTAATATTCGAGGAGTGAAAAGAAGCCTGATCCCTTTTAAACCCAAATCGAATAAGTTTTCCGGCAGCCGAGCGTGTAGGCATCTATATACAGGGTGTTTTATAAAGTCAAGTACCATTTTCCACTTAAACACGTTTTTATAGACTAACTTATAAACAACATGAAAACACATTTAGACATTTTGAACACAAATTCAGTACATTTCAACATGATGAGCCTGCAAATCTATGTACAAGTCCCAACGTTCCTCTGAGCCCGAAACACCCTCTGGCGTTATCTGTTCCGTAGCGGCATAAATGCGGGTTTTCTATTGTTCAAGACTAGTAATTTTCACCTTTTTCACCTTAGCAATGCACGGCCTTCAAGTTTATGCAATTTGAATCGCAGTGTTTTCCACACAGTGGTGTGTGCGATACCTAGTTCCCTGCTTAGTCTTCTGGCTGGTGTTGAGGGACTGCTTGTAATCGCTTCCTGAATCCTTTGGACAGTTTCAATCTGCTACAGCCGGTCTCCCAGTCCGCTGTTCGTCAGTAACACTGCTAGTTCGCTTGAATTTGTTCAGCATGTTCTTAATGGCGTGTGTAGTAGGAGCTGGTTTGTGAAATTTGCGCGTGAAATTGTCCCGCGCTTCATCATACGTCATTCCACGCAGTCGGTAGGAAACAACAACTAATCTTTCTTCTATAAGTACAGTCAACCCTCGATAAAATGCCCCTCTTTACAGTGCCACCCTCGCACTGTGCCAATATATTATGCAAGTGAACAGATCTTTTCCCATATAAAATACAAAAGAAGCCTCGTTACAGTGCCAATTCATTTAGTGCCAGTGAATGAAGGACAAGATTTTGACAAAATATAGCTTGCAGTGACTTTTTCAATTACAGAATTCTTTTAAAACTAGCGTGAATATTAGGAAGATTATTTAAGAAACATACTGCACTGTACTTCTAAGAAGTGAGTGTAAATGTAGTGTGGTGGAATGAGGAAGCTATGTTAAGAAGTCGGACAGACAGCCTTCATGAGGATGGAGTAGGTAGAAAGAGCCCTTCATACAATAAAACATTCCAAGCTTTCACTTCTTTTAGTCCAGTGTCCATTCAGTTATTAAACACTACCCTACAGTTACTCAGTTACAGTTAATCACTCACATGGATCCCCATGATTTTCAACCCCTTTGTGTAGTGTAGTAATGGACATATACTGTAATAATTTTTTTCGCTGTACAGTATTTTACTTTGTGCTAAGTTCTCTATTTAATTAATTTTTCTTTCTTAATACAGTACGGGGTACGCCGTAGCGTAGTGGTTGAGGCGCTGCGCTACAAACCGCCAGGTCTCGGGTTCGATTCCCGATGAGGTCGTTGGAGTTTTTCAATTGGCCTAATCCTTTTGGTGGCACTATGACCCTGGGGTCGACTCAGCCTCAAACAGAAATGAGTACCAGGAGCAATCCTGGGGATAAAGGCGGCCGGTGCGTAAGGCTGACAACCTTACCACCTTCACGTGCCGAATGTCCAAAATCTGGGAACCTCAACATCCTGGAACCCACTGGGCCTCCATGGCCTGTATAGGGATCACTTTACCTTTAATGCAGTACAGTAAATTAATATATCACTGTATTATGCCATTTTTATTTTAAAAATTAAATTTCGTTTTAGTGCCACCCTCGCTTTGTGCCACTAAATGTTAGAGAACGGATGGTGGCATTATATCGAGGGTTGACTGTACATTGCTTTAAATTATCTGCAAAAAAGTCAAAATGTGTAGTGATAAAACAGAAATGGTAAGTGACTTTATAAACAGCCTGTACTACGCTGAGATTTTCCTTTACGTCGTTGATATACAAGACGTGATTAGCTGCTACATGGAGCATTCCCAAAATGCTCTTAGCTCAGAATCTAAGAAAACATCAAATACATACTTTTGGGTTTCAGAAGGCGATTATGATTATTCATGGAATTAGATATTTATATTTCTAGATGAGTCCACCGCTGTGGCTCAGGGGATGCGTCCAATCCTCTCACGCAGCGGGCCCGGGTTCGATTCCTGGTCGGGACAAGTTACCTAGGTGAGGTTTTTTCCGGGGTTTTCCCTCACCTATGAGACAAATGTCAGGTAACTTTAGGCCCTTGTGGTCCCCGGATATCATCTGGCCGTCATTATCATCATCATCCTCATCCTCGCCTTGTTCTGAGTGAGTGTGTGTGTGAATGGTGTGTATCGTCCTATGTGTTCGTGTTGTCTCGGAGGTGGCCCCGGCATTGGGCTGATCACTCATCCGGGGAGGCCCTCCATGCCCTTGTCTGGTCAAAAAAGTATGTATGTGATCCAAAGGTAATCCCTCTCCCGACTGGTCGCGGCCCTGTAGGGCCCGGGCGGCTTGGGTCGCTTAAATCCTAAAAGGGAGAGGTAAAACTACGAAAAAGAAAGAAAGAAGAAAGAAAATTCTAGATGTCATTTACTTTCTCCATTTCATCATTACTGCTATTTGGCTCAAAATCGTCTGTATGTATCTGCTCTATAGAGCTTTCACGTCCGTATTGCAGGTCTATATATTTTTAGATCTCCTGTAATAAACGCAAATCCGTGTTTAAATAGAGAAGTAGATAGTTCAACAGCAGGAATATGTTGCTTTAATAAGCGCAACCGTTATTTCACAACATGTGTTTCCCTGAGAGTGGGTATGTGCTGCAAGACAGAGAAAGAGGAACAAATCTCCCCCTTGAATGGGTTGACCCTAATTGTTTTGTAGCGACATTAATAACATAATTCTCTCGCAATTCTCAAAACTTATTACACAGCAGAAGCAGGGAATGTGTTTATTGTATACAGTACCTAAGGCGGTTCAAGATGTATATGAGTTTCATTCAAAGCATAATATACACTAATTAGCTCTCGAAAATAATAATTTATAAATATAATGTTTGTTTATAATTTCTTTTCCATGGTATTAAAATTGAAAAAATAGTTGCAGGAAATACTGTTCACGTAAAAGTTAATGAAGCTCCTAAGCAGATAGTGGAAACCTTATAGTACAAGTATAGGTAGGAAAAAAAAAGGAACCGACTAAAATATCTAAGTTGCCGATATGAGCCACTGCGCATGCCTAGCGGCATTCACAGGATAGCAGGGAATGTATTGAAATTTGTTCTAGTGTTGACTGTTGACTTAGCCCATTTCGAAACCCACTAGAAAATAAGCTAGTAAAATTAATTTTCTGGGATTAATCCGTTAATTAAGTAGTTAAATATTCCCACTACTTTTCGATTTTAGGTGGTAAATTTCCCCTTTGTTCGTAATTCCTTAATGGTGAGAGGAAATCCATAATAGTCGGCACCTCTGGTTTGTATAATTAAAGCTGAATAGCGCATAATCGACTTCACTTCAAATTGCTGTAGATTTGAGTATACAGTTTATAAAGTGACATTTTCTTTCATATTTGGTTTTAAGTTGTCCCATATAACTAAAATATAGGAGCATGATGTAACGACTATTACCCGTAAATATGTATAATTATGAACTTGCACTAATTAACTAATACAGTACCAAGATAAAAAAGTAAGTTTAGGAGTTGCAATATTCGGTATGATGTTAAAAACAGGAATCTTACATGGAATAACTATTTACTTAAAAACTTCATAAGTGTAAGCGAAAGAGCTGAGAGCGTTCTTCACATCGAAACTGACTCTTGGAGTACATTCAAGCATTATGTTTCCTGAGAAGAGCAATGCCGGTAGTAGTGTGCATTCTGCACAAGAGCAAGCGGAAGATCTTACAACCAAACTTGAAAGTGTTTATGAACTTCAGAAAATCGCAACTTGTGAAAATTTCACAAAAAGCATAGAAATTCATTTTATTCCGTCAGAAGTTCCTAATCACACATTTTTGGGTAAACATCCGGTACGGAATTCAATTTACGAAAAATGCACGTTGCGATCTTATTTATTATTAAGTGCCAGTATGGTACTTTATGAGATTGTGTGGTGGACGAAAAAATGTCTGTCCGTCTGTCCGTCTGTCCGTCTGTCCGTGTGTCTGTACGCACCATAACTCAAATACGCTTTTTCGGATTTTCATGAAACTTGGAAAACACATTTATAATCTCCATGGGAAGAACCCTATTGATATTGAACCAAATCGGTTCACCGGTACCGGAGTAATGCCCAATTTAGTGCCTATTTTAATAGATTATGGCGCCTTTCTATCGGATTTCCATTAAACTTGGTATACCCATTTATGACGTCCATGAGAAGTGCCCTATTGAATTTGAACCTAATCTGTTGACCGGTACCGGAGTAAAACCCAATTTAGTGTCTACTTTAAAGGCGCAATAACTCAAATACGCTTTATCGGATATTTATGAAACTTCGTATACGCATTTATAATGTCCATGGGAAGACGTTTATTGATATTGGACCAAATCGGTTGGCCAGTACCGGAATAATGCCCAATTTAGTGTTTTTATGTTAATATATAAGAAGTCGCGATAACTCAAATATGCTTTATTGGATTTTCCTGAAATGTTGTATACCCATTTATAATGTACGTGGAAAGACGTCTACTGATATTGGACCAAATCGGTAGACCGGTACCGGAGTAAAACCCAATTTAGTGAATATTTTAAAGACGCGGTAACTCAAATACGCTTTACCGGAATTTTATGAAACTTGGTATCCACATTTATAATGTCCATGGGAAGACGTCTATTCATAATGGATAAAATCGGTTGACCTGTTTCGGAGTAAGGCTCAATTTAGTGCCTATTTTATGGTAATATACGTATTCGAAAGAATTTATAAAAAAAATGAAAATCAGTTATCTTGACAACATAGCCTATTGTTTTACTGTGATCTTATAAGGCCTTGGAAAATAAAATACAGGTAGCTATGACAAAAACATATTAATTGACATGCGCTTATCCAACTAGACCGTTAAAATGACCCAGGTGGCCGAGATGGTAGACCTTTCTTCTTCCGTAAGCCCTGCTTAATGAATAAATCTGGAGCTTAACTTGGAAATTAATTTAAAAAAACATATTCTGCATATCATAATTGCAGTCATAACTGATTAAACAAAAACATACTGGCACTTTGTTACATCAGTTTACCTGATTTTATTTATAAACTGATTGTAATTGCTATCCGGGTTAGGCCGCGTCATGTTTTTGGTGTCTTGTAACGTTTCGGACATCATATCGTGTCCTTCTTCGGAGAAAGATTCGCAATAAAAATAAGTGCCTGTGGAGAGTAAACAGTCGCAGTTGTCATGACGTCAGTTTTAAAGTTTTAATTGTTTCACGCCAGATGTCACTGATCTTATACCCATGTTCCCAAGGATTGGTGCACACCATTTTACTTCCTATAGCGTGAGCCGTATAGTATGTGAATTTTTATGTTATACAAAGACAGACGCTCATGTATGAGAATATGGTGGTTTAGCTGTAGTGATGGATGAAATGTGGTGGTTACTAGGATGGAGATGTTAATTTAAAATATTCTGAATCACATGCTTCATTGCAGCAAAATAAAATGTATACCATTCTAAAAAGAGATTTACATATTTTAAATACTGCAAATTTTAAAAGGATTTTCTTCAAGAGTAACTAGGAAAACTGGCAACGAATAAATAAATATTTATATTTGAACAATATTTATCTAAGATTCTTTGTTTACCGTGAGATACACACTTGAATAAACTGTCATTTAAATTTCATGACGGAATCTTAAAGAACGGTTATTCAACTGTGATAGATTCAAATCGCGTGTGATAATGCGAGGCGAAACTTGCAAAGAAGTTGTGTCGGATCACCTTCTCACGTGATTGTAGTAGGTCAGCTAAAGTCACAGTCATGGCGGCGTGTGTGTTGGGGGCTGGAATATCATGACAGAGTGAATACCTTTTAATTTGTTAAGAGATCGATTTTGAAGATTCATATGAAACAGAATGCTTAACTATTCCTAAACGAATTATGGGGTCCCATTTGTTATTACAGCTTTTTAAAGAATATTTTATATATTTTCTCAATGGATATATTTCCTCATATAAACTTTGCATTGAAGAATATATTTTTTTTTCCTTTGGATCCATATAATCGAAAAGGTGTTTTGAAGTATATGAAGTCGAGAAATAAATGGATAATGCGAATTTTGTATGTATGTTATGTAGTATATAAATATTATTGAATTTCGAGAAAAGAAAATAGGACCCTTTTAGGGTTATAGTTTAACAATTACATTCAATTTACAACAGATTGAACATTATGATTGAAGCTTATTAAAGATGCAGTGTATGAATGTTAGAAAATTAGAACAACAACATATATATGAAACAGAGGTTTTGCCAGTTCATTGTCACAAAAATTCAGATGATATTGTAGGAAATATCTTGATCTTCCAAAGTCAGGACAGTCAAGAAGCAAGTGCTACACTGTTTGAGAGGAGCCACAGAAGCATAAGTAACCATCTGGAACATTGATGTTAAATAACTCGAAATATGATTTAAATTTGCCATGGCCAGATAGGAATTGTGTAAGCACAAATATATATATATATATGGGACGTATTAATCACCGCACGTTGCTGCCTTACGTGTCCAGTAACGAGCTGACGTTTTATCAGATAAAACCATATCCTCATATTAATAGCAAGCATTTTATAGGATAAACGATCGTCATTGGTCTATATCCGAGGAAATGCTAAACGTTATTGGTCAGCACCAAACACTGCCGTATGAGTGGAATAGTCAGTTTAACATTTTTAATTCAGTGGGAAAAGTCCCTTTGCACGTAAATCCTTCATTTACCAGCGGAATGCATGGCATACGGTCGAAAGCTGAAGATGTGAAAAATTGCATACGGTGAAGGTCTGTTATTGAAAAAGTTACAATAGGGCGTTGACTGAACGAGCATGTGGTAATGATGTGATAACATGATGTAATGTAACACACACACACACAGACAGACCTCGCAGCCTGGCACGCAGTCAAAATGACAATGAAGCTACCCCGCATTGCGTCCGCGTGATTTGTAACCAGACTGCTAATGCCAAGTTGCATCTCTTTGCTTTATTATCGTGGGGTTCACAGTTATGCCGGTTGTCGACCAAGAGCTAAGCTAAGTTTGTTTAGCTTCATTGTATGTGAGGGATAACTATATATGAAATCCCTCACTGTATGTGAGGGATATAGTTGTGCCAGATTTCATATGTAGTTTTGTCGGCACAACTACATATGAAATCCCGCACTGTATGTGAGCTAAGCTAAGTTAGCTTACTGATAGGGAGAAGCATGGGACGGACTTGTGTTTACTCGGGTAGGTTACACTACGTGTCATTGATACGCAGGTTTACGAGAATATTATAGGAGAAAAATTCCTCTGACACTGAGATTCGAACCAGGACCTTGCCGTGCCACTGCTCTATCAACTGAGCTAAGCCAGAGTTCGCTTCACAGCGCCAGATGGAGCCTCTCTCCTATGACTGATTACCTGGTCCTGGATTGGAGTCCCAGAGTCAGAGGAATTTTTCTCCTATAATATTCTCATGCAATGTCCAACAGAAACAATAACACAGCCCAACAAAAAAAGAACTTTTTGTTTGGTGTCTCAGATGTTTTACCGAATTTTGGCTATACTTAGTGTGCTTATTCCAGATAAGTAAACAGTTTTTCTCTATCAGCTTTACTTTTGCCAAGGGGGGATTTTATTCGTGAACTTTTAGTCTAGCGAAACAAAATCTTGCTTGATAATATAGCTAGTGAAGGTTCTTGACCATACTTCGGACACGTAGGACGAAAACTGTACGAACTACGAAGTACAGAAAAACTAAAAGCTGGATTATTTGTTGGCCCTCAAATTGAAAGCTCATAAGTAAACGACCGTACAATATGTGATAATAAAATTTTTTTGAAAGACCCCATGTTATATTGTCATTGTTATGTTAATGTAATGTTAGTATGTTGCTTTTTCCTTCACATAATTTAGAAGCTACAAATAGGCACTGTTTTTTATTTATATCAAACGTAAAATGCGATAATACGCATAATGGGGTAATACCTTATCTAAAAAACTACAACTGATAGGGCAAAACTAATGGCACATTTGTCATCAGCGACCTAAATATATCCAAGAATAGGTATAAATTCTAAGGCACCAAAATGGCTGCTGGTCTGTGTAATCTGTGGTTCATGAAGGCATATATCCACCAGGTTGCATTGTTTGAAACTCGTATCTCAACAGATTCAGCAAAAGGCTGAAACATCTGTAAGTAGTCTGCTCCTTTTAATTGATATTAAGCGAAGAGACGAAGTATGATAAATTGAAAATATAGAATATAGTGTAGCCTAAGTGTAGTAGTGTGATTGGCATAGCTTTTAGTACTATACATTCTATGACAATATTTGAACATTTATATATCAGCACCATCTAGATGTGGAACATCATTGAATAATGTGTAATAGTATGCATGAGAATCTTATACAGGAATGCAAATTTGCAAATTTGTGTGCATACTCCAGAATTAATGTAATTTTATCTAGACTGTGTTTTTATGGTTTTGGGAGGGGAATCAAGCAGAAATTCATTTAATCAGTTTTAAGATTCTAAGTACAGGTCACAGACACTGCAAACACAATAGTATCCTACATACATGACTTGAGAGTCATCCACATACCCCTTCATGAGGCATGTGGATGACACAAAAATCAGGCATGTGGATGACAAAAAAAGAGTTTAAGTGGTTTCTAAACCTCTGTAAGCTCAACTTTAGTCAGGTACTTTGAATTGGTAGGTTTATCATAGTGCATAATCAAAATTAATTAATATTCACTTTTTGCCTACTTTCTAGAAGTCATGTTAATGACGGGGAATAAAAACGCTTTCCTTGAAAATGATGCAAAGTCCTTTGTTAATCACAAACTGTTTGTAAGCAAGCAAAATTCAACCTTACAATTCAACCACAAGCTGCCCTGTTGCCTTTCTAACACTGTTGCCAGTTATACAAATTTCTCATTTCGGCAGAAAAAATTCCATTCTTTTCAGCCATGTGGATGACCAAAAACCCTTGGGACATTCTTTATGTTCATTAGGTGGGGTGACAATTTTATTTCATTTGATTTTTTAGGGGTTAATATTCTTCAAACATTCATACTCATTGGCAGGAAAAAAGTTGAAAAGGAAATAACATTTTGTTTTGTGGAAAAATGCATTAGAATATACAAAACCGGGGTATGGGACAGGGCATGTGGATGACATTTCATTGAATTAAATTTGATTTTGGAATATCATAATTTAAAGTTAGTGACATTTCAAAGTGATAGTTGTAGTATGGAAGTAGTAGAAACAAACTTTTATTCTATTTTTTTTTTAAAGTTGAATTTGAAGGGAAATATCACTCCGGAACAAAAATTTTCCCATATTTGAAGAATCACCCATGTATGTTTTCAGATAGTATTGTACTTTTGTAGACTAAAAAGAGCAAAGTAAACGTTGCATAGATTGAACTTTTGGACTAGTTTAATTTGTGGTTAGGTAGACAATTTTCTTTATTATAACTAACAGATAAGTCTAATTAAGATATCTCAAACAGTATTTTAGCGAAAATAAGAACTGAAATATCTTTGAAACAACGTTTGAAACTGAATTTTGTGACCTTATGTGTTGCATTTTCATAGATACCGAAAATGCCATATCTGTTATAGTCGCTACTATTTTGGTAGGAAATCGGAAATAAACAGTGCAGGAACATTCATAATACTTCCAATACAATCTAGTTTAGAGTCATTAAGATAAATGTTGCAATATGGGGAAAATAACAGTTGATGCATATAGCTTGTTAGTGATACAGTGGTAACAGACATATAACATAACACATGTGACACAGGCTGTAATAATATTAATTACCTATTAATGGCGTTCTGTTTGATGTCCACTACAAAGGATTCCAGATTCAATTATTATATCACAGCCCCGTATGTAATAGAATCGAAATGACGGGTGTTTGTGTGTTGTACTTTGACTGTGAGAGAAAATGAGCTATTAGAATGTTAGGCAATATTCTTATCAATGGCACTGCACTTAATCTGGCCTTGGAAACGTTCCATATAAGAAATTATTATAAAAAATAAAATTCACAAAATATTTTCATAAACAAATGCATCCTCCAACACTGCATCAACTACGCAACGACCTGGGATTACTATGAACATCTGTGGATTTCGCAAACAAGACATTTTTAAGTTCAGTCACACACATAAGAAGCTTTTATTATGAATGAAGTTTATATCTAAACCAATATCTAGTATATATTTTACATATATATTATATATATTTTATTACATATACAGTGAACTTGTGTGCAATTGTTGATTGGTGACTTTCTATATGTAACGACTGGGTACGCAGCACTGTTGAATATTTTTATCAACAAATTTACATCTTTTAACGACCTTCAATAGATATGGAGTGAAAACTACTCTATTGACAACTTTATCATTGGTTTCTTTAACCTGACATGTGAACATTACACACATAGGCCTATTTTGTTTAACTCAATAAATTCTTACGTATATTTTTTAAAAGTAACCCCAAGTAGTTGTGTATTTCATTTTAAGTAGAAATTTGAGGTAGCCTAATAAGGAGAATATTTATCAATTAATCATAATTGACCCTCAAAGGTAAATATGAACTTTATCAATTTCATAAATAAGTCTCATAAGGATAATGCCTATACACGTAAATTTCGATTCGGTATTTTATTCCGAAACATCGCCAGACTAGTCCATCGCTCCAGCGTAGCGGATTCTTTCTTTCTTCTCACTCAACGGACTTTGGCCGTTAAAAGTTTCCTGGGTGGAGTATTGTTAGGGCTTTCCCTCACCTATAAGGCGAATTTCAGGAAAATTTTGGCTCCTGTGGACCCGGACATCTTCTGGTATTCATTATCACCTTCATCATATCCGTTCTGTTCAGAGTGAGTCCGCAGCATCAGCAATCATTCGTAGATCTTGATTATAGAATCTTGATCCGTGGAGACCTTTAATGTCACTTTCTGGTAAACAAATATTGTGTATGAGATCCAATGAACAACTCCTCTCCGACAGGTCGCAGTCCTTTAAGGCTCGGGCGATGTGGGCCACATAAACAATTCCTACAAAGGGAGAGGCAAATCGGGGATAGAAGAATATTGAAAGAGTATATTGTTTAGGTCAGTTTGTGTATGGGTTTTAGGAAATTTGTCTGAAGAACATTCGAGTATTTTAAACGTGAAGCGCTCATTTATTTATGTGTAAATATGAACCTAAACCCCGAAGGAATGTCTCCAGTTTGAAAGTGGTTTCGTTGAACTTTCTTTCTTGCCTGTACGGCCTCTCTAGAGCCTATCAGTGAATTAAATACTAACATTATTTACTTGCCAGTAAATTTTCATATAGTTATTTCCAATATAGTTATTACTATATTTTCATATAGTTATAGTTATTTACGTGAATGTATACGATATTTAAAGAAGGGACTTTCACACTTATTTGTTAGCTAAGAGTTCAATTTCCCTTGGTACCTGTCAAAATGGGTCAAGTACGAAAGTTTCGCATCTAATTTTTAGTATACATTATAATAAATTTCCGGGTGAATTAAGTTACTTTATGCTTTACTTAATAATGCATAAGCATATGCATAAATAATTGTTAAGTAGTGCCGAAAATCTGACTGAAGGACAGTATAATAAAATGAGTACCAAGAGTAGTACTGGGGGTAAAAAACAACCGGTGCGTATGGCTGACAACCCTACCACCTTCATGTCCCGAATTTCTCAATATGGGAGCCTCAACGTCTCGGAACCCTAGGGGTTTCCACATCTCTTACAGGGATCACTTTACCTTTTCTTATGTGTGTGCAAAATATTTTGATAGAATTGGTGGGTTTGATTGAATTCAGAAACATTGAGAAAGGTAGCATGTAAAATTCTGATATTGTGAATTCACTGCAGACATTCAAGCTCGCCTGTACGCAATGTAAATAGCATTTATTTACTTTGAAAATGTGAAATGGCTGTATGACTGGTCAAAATGACCGGTACAAACTCTCTAGGTGATCAGGTGATGTGAGTCCTTCTAGCCTTAATACGTCTCCATTGCACAAGAACTAAGAACATGTGAAAATATTAATAACGCTATTCTTTTGCTCATGAACAATACAGCTAAGATTGCGTGAAGTTACATATCGTGTTGAACATAATAAACTCGAAGAAAATATCAGGCCTCAATATAGATTAGTCTTGAACAAATTTAATGCCAGAAATGAAAATTATTCAGTTTCGATACTAGGTAAGCAGATTAAAAATTTCCCAGCTTAAAAAATTGCAATTAAATTGAATATAAGCCACGTTTGTTGACTTCGTTGAAGTCTTTTATTGACTTAAAAAAATCTGAAAATGCTGAACATTATGCACTCACGTCAGTCTACGTGTCTCGTGCCGAGACAATCTTATTAATATTTTAAAGTATGAAGACTTCGTAATAATTTTAAGAACATTAGGGCTACATTTTTCGTGTGCACTTGTGTAACAGATGAATTATTGAGTCTTTTGGGTTTTATTGATTTTCCAATTTGATGTCAATGTGGATACCAAGTCAATTTAAAGAGTTAAAGTGCCTTCCATGAAACATTGAATGCTTCGTAACCCACACGTTTTTATACACACATTCTTTACTCCTACCGTAGATAGTAGACGAAGTATTTTTTGTCGACTATGAAATTCAATGTAAATTTTTAAACATTTCTTCCTTCTTTCGTCGTCCCTTCAATCTAAAAATACAATTTTCATAAATATGTGTGCTGGGTATGTGTTAACAAGCATCACAAAATAATTTAAAAACAAATTTTTGACTTTTAATTTTTCACGTAAAAATATTTCAGTATTCGCTAATTTTTCCATAATGGCTCCAATGAGTGGATCCAGTTGTTTCTAACGACAGACTGAAGCGGGTGTCATGGTTGTCATAGCAACCATGCATAACACTGTCGGGGCTGTCCGGGGGGCGCCACGTCCAACCATCCGGTTTAGCTCCGCCCTGATAGTAGGAGAGCATGGAGGGAGAAGTACTCTTCACCAAGTCGGCCGGCCTGATCACGCGTTTGCTGCCGTGCAATCTGGAAGTAGGAGAGCGTGTACTGTGGAGGGAGGAGTACTCTTCACCAAGTTGGCCACCCTGATCTCGCACTTGCAGGCACAGCACAGTACAAAGAATACATTTCACGTAAAAACCAACATATGTGACAAGGAAAATAGACTTTAAAAATAAGTCTGGTAAGGTAGGAATATTGATGAAGTGCTACTTCACCTACTTCCCCTGAATAGCCGCCATTGATTTTTAGATGGGAACTACTGAATTTGATCAAGTATTTTGGTGATTTTGAGAGAATTGTAGAACTATGATTTTCATCCCACTATCGAAGATACAGATCACAGACGGAACTACGGGGTGTGCCTTATGATTATCCTTTCTGAACAAAAATTATTAAAATAATTTAAAATTATACTTTAAAATAGTCACACAGCTTCTAAGAAAAGAACAGTTGGCAACGCGTGCGGGGTGGAGAGTCAACCCCTATCACCACAGCTCACAAACACCATAGCGATCGTTTGGTTCGCGTTACATCCCGTGTTGTAGTAGTAGAAAGGAGTGAACCATGATTCAGAATACTGAGAAGACAAGACGAATCATTGAATCAGCGCATTCAAGGATTGAGAAAACTTTCGATTCACAGAGGTTTCGATTACGGCTTTCATTATTGATTCGCAAGGGAATCTATTCACATCTTTAACTGAATCATAATTCGTTCGTTCAGCAAAGTGAATTGTTCATTATGAACGATGCATTCACGATTCACCCATTTCTAGTGTCAAGACTTTTTAAAAGTAAGAAGAGGTTTCTATTCTGCATTGTGAAGTGAAATTAAATTAAATTGCCTTTTAAAAAACGGATAGTTTTGTAGTGAAACTGGGCAAGGACCCTAATATTGTAACAAAGACTAAGGTAGAAGTAGGTATTTTTTTTTTTTTTCACAAATCTGCTCATTAAGTTTTCTACTGGCTCACCCTAATGAATAGTTCTAGAGAAGCCTATGTTACAGATTATAATATTATACGAGTGGGTATGTGAATTTTTATGTTCATCAAATTAGCATTAGATCCGTTATAAAGGAAGGCGTACAACATTTCAATTCAGAATTAACATCTGACAAGCGGTTGCCACGATTAGTTGACAAGTGTCGTTCGTATTTCATTTGTTTAAATTGTAAATTGGTTGCCTGGTAACAAGAGAGATTTTTCCCCCGTGTTGGAATTAAACATGAGGTTGTTAATCAGAAAGCTGATTCTGACAGGGAAGACAAGTTGTGAAGAGGCGATGGGTGGGGGTATTATTGACCGTGGGGGGTTTCAGAGGCTTCTGTGTCACTTCATGTGAGGCGAACGCTAAACACTCTTCAAAGACCTGTTTAACAGTTTCAGTTCCACTACCTTCCAACCAGAACCTGCTTCTAGCTTCGGTCACAAGGGCACTGCCTCTTGGCAAACACCGAATAGAAGAAATAACCGAGCACCTCCCATGGGTCAATATAAACCTTTCCGAGTTTTACAGAACGGCTTTGCAAGGGTATGCAAGATCGTGCTAACAAAAAATGTATTTGCGAAAGTCAACAAGGGGTTTCAGAGAACTAAACCACCAACTGAAGTAGAACAAGTTTTTAGTGTTTCCCATGGGAGAAAAAAAGGTTTATATCACGGGCAAGATACCTATCTATCTGTCTAGCAACTCAGAAGGAAATGACTCATACCAATTGTCTAAATTACTTAATTTTATCCTCAAATACTCAGTATAATGTCAGACAGGTAATTTCCAAATACAAGTTCAGTCTAGAAATTCCAAAAGTCTAAAGTGAAATAAAGTCTAGTGTAGCTAATCTAGAACAGAATGTATCATTTGAAAGAGATTGAATTATAAGGTGTATTGCAATTTGGTTTAGATCAAAGTGTCTAATGAAATATTCATAAAATATTTCCATGGTAATAAACAACTGAAATATTACTATAGTACGTAGGTCTATCTACTGAAATCCCTATTAAGGCCACATATACTCTTGTTTAAAGTACAGATAAAAGCATTTTTAATACTCGAAAGTCAGGAGCACTATTTAATACTGAAAAACAAACATAGGCGAAAAATATATTGGCGATAATGCCAGAATGGAAGTAATTTATTCACATACCCACTATAATACTTTGTCGAGCAGAAGTTGAAGTTTTAGCTGACATCAGAAGAAGGATATGCAAAAATCAAGATCAGGTGCCTAACTCTGCAATAGTGCTGGAAGTCAGCGCTATAGTATGCGAGAAAACTGCAGAGAAGGAAACATCAGCAAAAGCCTCCCATGCCTAAAATTTGAAATAACTTAAACGTGTTGAAACCGTACAGGAATTCCTAAAATATGGAACAGGTCTCATAGATTATTAAGAGGCAATCAGATTGCTTTCTCTTAGTGTTTTAGTCTCTTAATCCTTGGCAATATTTTATACTAGCTATACATGGTATAAGATGCATTAATAAATTAATTATAAAAAAATAACCATGATTGAAAGCCGTCAGGAGTTTAATTGCTAAATTCTTTAGACGGCAGTGGCAAATATATGTTTTGCCTGAGTGATGGTAGCATTAGACATTAAAATTGTTGCACATGGTACTTCTAAGACAATATCGGTTTAGTACTTCTGGTCTAGAGCAGATGGCAATGTTCCTTATGAGTTAGACTATTTTAAAATTCGATTTTTATCTTCAGATAAATAGATCGTGTACCAGTTGAACGAATATATTATTTTGAACAGTTATTAAGATCATGCAATTTTCATTCCACTTTGCAAATATCCACACTAGATACGTTTTTCTTGGATTTACTGACATAGCCTTTTCTGAACTTTTTTCTCCAATTTATACTATTTCCCAAATGTACATTCATCAAGTACCAGCTTTATTACTGTAGTGCACTGAGATTACATTTATACTTTTCACAATGTGTTAAAAAAAAAAAAAACTATAAATTCGTTAATATTACAAGTAAAAGAAAAAAAAAACCTTACGTTTTAAATCATAAATTTGATTTTTAGTCAAGAACGCTATTATCAACGAAACGTAAAGTTGGTTAAATGAACAGGTTGATCAACTTAGAGCATACCTGAGCAACTGAGAGGAAACGTTTTAGTCCCCCATTCTGCTGTGACGTATGAAACCTGCTCTTGATGTTCAGTGTCACGTCGAAAATGCTTTATGCTGACGTCAAGGGCGACTGTAGTGGGAGACATTACCCCACCGCACAGTGGCACAGGCACCCGTGACTTAGATTTTTTATGGGAGCGTATTATATATTTTCTTCATATATAATATAGCGTATCATAAATATTTTATGGAATAATTTGTACCCCTCAACTCCTATTAGAATTGGACGTCACATTAGTATGGAAATAAAGTATGTTCAAACACGCGGATGGAACACTGGAGTCTATTAGATTTGAAACAGTTATTGTTGGTGAGGCACATGCTCCAAGCCGAACATATTCTAGTATTGCTCCTGATCTGCTTTATTCTATAGCTACACCAGAATGTAACTAATGGGCATAAAGCATGTAACATTTTTTCGAGAACATCAACAAAGTTGTGAATTTGGAAAAAAGTATTAATTTCTAAACACCCCTTTAATAGACTTGATGTGCATTTTGAAACATCCAGATTTTTCGAACAGCCGGAATAAGAACACAGATTACCAACCATACATCACTCGTGTTTGGTCAACAGTGAAAGACTCATTATCCATTCCTGTGAAAGCTACATAAATCTGAAATAAACAGTGCAACCAAAGAAGTATTTGGGTAATTAAAACGTCCCAGACTCTTTACCAGGTGTCGAACTGGAACTTTCATCTATCCATCCATTCCTTCGTCCTTCTAACGAGGTATAATTTGATCGGGAAGACCTGAGCCAAACACGCACAGACAGCTTATAGTCCACCGGTAGCAATGGAATAAGGACAGAAGAGAATAAATATACTGTACTATTCATTCCAAACTATGCGGTTCATAATAGCCCGTAACTATTGAAAACAAAAATAAAGTGAATAAAGTATTTGTCTTTTTAGTTACGAAATATTATTTAAGTAATGGTATAACTCACAGAATGTCGCTGTTGGGTCTTCACTATTGAATGCTGTGAGGATAAGATGTTTTTACACTGTGTGTACAGTATGAACTAGCAAAGAACATCACGTGCTATGGTCAGGCAGGTCTAGATTACGTCATCGTAGACTACTGCGCAGCTGTTTGTTTGGCTCAGGTCTTACCGATCGAGTTATATTTTATTCATTTATCTTATAGCAATATTTTCACTGGCCAAAAAATCTATTAATTTTTCCTTCAGTTTTCAGTTAGTAATTCATTTCTTCGTCGGATATCAGCTATCTACATTCATAACATTGTTATTAACGTTCAAACAGTATCGAAGATAGATATCACGGATATTTTTACGTGGGTTTATAGAATGCGAGAGGCTTAAAAACCGATAATGGGTATTGTGTTTACAAACATGAGAAGAGTACTAACAAAACCAAATATTCCTATTAATACAGCTTACGAGTTAATCTTTCCACCTCTCTGTAAAACAAATATCGAGAAGGCTTAGAACGCGATCGCTTTCGCCATTAGGTGCACTTGTGTACATTTTCCCTCTCCACCGGGCTAAAATTTCAAAGCCTACTGATATTGTAATAAAAGAATACTTGGCTATTGGAATTTACAGAAATGACTGGGGAATTTATTGATTTAGTATTGCAGTTACATAGTTGATACCAAAATAATTGAAATTTGCTTCTGTACGTCATCACTTTAATTAAAAATATGCACTACATAATCCTGTTAAAACTATTTGCCTTGCGGAGATGGAGTGAAGTTTCAAAACTTTTCCCATTAGCTTATAAAATATTCCGCCAGATCTCTATTGATCCTGCATGCATTGGTATTTGAAGAGTCATATGCAAGAGTGAAATTATAGAAAATATGACATCTCTTACAAATGCCCTGCTGCCTCCAAACAGATACTGGGTAAAATAGTGATTCTGGAGAGACAGAAAATTAATTCCAAACATTCAGGAAGCAAATACACCTTAAAGAAACTATAACTGGTGTTACGGTTATAAATACGGTACACGTAACATGCATATATACATTATATATTGCTGTAAAATACAGCAGTGTTGTATTCTAACCTAACTAACAAGTTTTAATAAGCGCATATGGAAACTTATCTTCAAATTTCGCTGACAGAACTTGTATATTATAGGAAGTTCATATACAGAAAACTAGGTCCACTTTTACAATGGAAGGTTCCCAATTCGAGGCTGAAATCCCGGCAAGGTAAAGCACCTAGCCAGTAGCATTAGGACAACACTCGCTAGCTTGTGATAAAATGATGCTCGCTTGTAAAGTAGTCATGGGTGTCCGGCTCAACTCTGCACTACTTACATTATTTCTCCTATTGCTTAAGTAAAACTTACGTCCAATTTTCGGGATCTTCCAATTAAAAAAGAAAATCTAATGTGAAATAAAAGTTTACCTCTTACCTCTTAGCCTACCTCTTAGTGTAACGTATTATATATGTCATTTTTTCGTGCAAATTGGTTGTAAAGATGAGAATGTCGTTACCACATCGCATCGCATCCCCGAAGGATACATAACCAAAATAAAATCTGATTAATACACTCACGTAAATTTCTTTACTCTAAGCATGGCCAATACATTTTTCTCAGTTCATATACTGATATAGAATTTGAAAGAAATTCAAAGTTGCAGAAAATCATTAGAGCAGTTTACCAGAAAATAGCTAAAAACGAAATTTTGTTAAAGAAAGTCCGTTTAAAAATAGCAGAAAGTCGTCGCCAATCTTCGTGTGATATCCTCAGAAGATACCTATCCCAAATACCGTATTTTGTTTTCATACGTTTTTCCATTCTGGAGCTAGACTTTTCACAGGCGCACGCACGCACATACATACACACACACACACAGACATGTTTCCGCAAACAGTATAATTGGATGTAGGGAACCACAAAACGTGAATTTACGTTAAAACTCAACTTCCAATCTGGGGGTCGAAAACAATACCGGTACGGGCAGAGGACGTAGAATAGCCAGATTTATGTATTTGAATGAGGCTCTTATAGTGAATAGTTCTGTCAGAAAAATTTGAGGGAATATTTCGATGTGAGCTCATTAATAGTTCCTTTGTAGGAAAGGAAGGGGAATCGAAACTTTCCCACACCTTAAATGTGTATCAACAATTCCATAGGCGATGCACCTAAACTCACTATCTTTTTATATGAATTCTTCGTACATTTGGATAAATTAAAATTTCTTGAATTTTGCACAATGTTGACTTGATATAACGGAAGAAAGAGACAGATAATGCATATTGAATGCTCCCCACTGCACAGTGTCTTATGTACAATATTAGCTATGAATAAATAACAAAAGGCATAGGTATAACTCGATCGGTAAGACCTGAGCCAAACACGCGCAGATAGCTTATCGTCCGCCGGTAGCAATGGAGTAAGGGCAGAAGAGAATGCATATACTGTACTATTAATTCCAAACTATGCGGTTCATAATAGCCTGTAAATATTGAAAAGAAAAATAAAGTGAATAAACTATTTGTTTTTTCAGTTATGAAATATTATTTACGTAATGGTATGTAACTCACAGAATATCGCTGTTGGGTCTTCACTTTTGAATGCTGTGAGGCTAACTAAGATGTTTTTACGTGGTCTGTACAGAGACAAAGAACAAAGAATATCACGTGCTATGAAGGTCAGGCAGGTCTAGATTACGTCATCCTAGACTACTGCGCAGCCGTTTGTTTGCCTCATGTCTTACCGATCGAGTTGCACATGTTATAGCATAGTTTGGAATACTTAATAATTATATCCTATTAAAAGTCGAAGTGACAACAGTACACGGCCAATTTGCTTATATCACTAAGCCAGATTTGCACTTACAGTACATAAAACTGTCCCAGCACAGAGCCAGCCAGAGCGCAGATCGGAAAGAAATACACAGCACAGGGACCAGGCGTTTTGACCTTTAGCGACAGAGCGCTGCATTCACGTGGTATCTGTGAATCATTGACGTGTGAGTGACGTAAATATAATTACTGTTTCGTATATTTTCCGATATGCCTGGTCGTTTTGCCGAGTTCTACGTTGTTCAGAGCTGCTTGAAAATATTACTGTAAAACAATGTTAAAACCACTCACTCCTGTTTCTGTTTTCTGAAAGTAGCCTATTAATGCGCCCTTCTGTTCATTGGACTGTAGTAAGTTACAAAGCCTATGGGAAAATACAATTGTCGGGCAGTTCCAGATAGAAGGCAACTACCGAAATGCTCAAAGCTAGGGAAAATGATGGTTATAAAAATAGAGGCAACTATTGAAATAATCAAAGCTATGGAAAATGATGGTTATACAAATATAAGCAAATACTGAAATAATCAAAGCTGTGGTAAATTGTGGGTATACAAATAAAAGCAACTACTGAAATAATCGGGGTACGCTGCGCTATAAACTGGAAGGTCGCAGGTTCGATTCCCGATGAGGTCGTTGGAGTTTTTAAATTGGCCTAATCCATCTGGTGGCACTATGGACCTGGGGTCGACTCAGCCTCTAACAGGAATGAATACCAGAAGCAATCTTGGGGGTAAAGGCGGCCGGTGCATAAGGCTGACAACCTAACCACCTACACGTCCCGAATGTCCAATATCAGGGAGCCTCAACCTCCTGGATCCCTCTGAGCCTCCATGGCCTGTGTAGGGATCACTTTACTTTACTGAAATAATCAGAGCTATGGAAAATGATGACTACACAAATTTACACACATTTTAAGATAGGCAGACGTCTTAAATGCTATCGAGAAAGATATCTTGAGACGATTATGTCAGGATCCATTAATCTTTGCGACGAAACAGCCGCAGGAAGTTTGAAGTGGGTGATGGGGTGTTGGATGCGGTCGGCAGGTGGAGGAGCAAAGGGAGAGATTCCGCAACAGAACAAGCTTTCACATGGAATTCATTTCAGATGGCGTGATGAAGCCCACTTAAAACAAAAACTAACTTTAAAAGTAAGGGGTAACTGTGCTACCGGGGATTACATTTACATTAGCGAAACATGTTACCTAGGGGGTGGGTATGTATCTTCGACTCTCAGATGAAAGCGTTGTGATAATTGCACAAACCCCGTTCGATTAGCGGAATACATTAACATTCATGTGAAAACAGGCTTTTAAACACAGTGATATCGAATTTAACAACCACTGCTAGCTCTATGAAAGTTGGTTTTAGGGGGAGGTTTATTCTTCACGGAATAAGTTAAACTGCTGTGGTAAGGAATCTATGACCTAAACATTTAAACAAATTCAAGGAATGACATGAAATCGGCAGACCTTTTCTGCCGTTTTCTCCTTAAGCCACGGTCTGAATTGGAATACCAGTCATTTAAAATTTTCTCCTTTGGATTTAAAATAAAATTAATTTGAGTTTGGTAACGTTTATTGTCATTTTCAGTTTGATAGGGCAGTTCTATTATTACGAATCACTTTAAGCCGATTCTCTAACGAAAATTAAACTGCGATTTTATTAAAAATATGTGAGCATCTTCACGCCAGAACAACTGGAATCATGGTATAGAAGGGAGAAAATAATCTGTAATCCATGCCCATCAGACACAACTCTTTAAAACAATTTTTTCTTGCTGTAAATGTCCAAATTCCAAGGAATAGGGAATTTCAATTAATTTTTCATGCGGTCCGGATTGATGGTAATATTATAATAAAAAGGGCTCTAGGAACCAAATACCAAAGTATTACTTACGGACTTACTTATGATGATTGGTTACTCCGTATAATTCTATGTAGAACACAGAATAATTCCAGAACAAGAAAATACGGTGCACAATGAATACCTTCACTCAAAAACAAATTTTTGGATGTGACATCTCAATTTCATCACTAATATGCACGTTTAAAATATTGAATACTAGCAGGTATCAGAGACATCACCCACGATAATTAATTCAAAAATTAAAAACTAAGAGCAAAATAATTAAAACGTTATTTTTATTAACACTTACACGCGAATAATCCATAAACTGAACGATTAATAATTATAATGAACAGCCAAAAATTCGGCATTGGAGTGCATTAACGTAAAGAAAGCGCGTCTGGGAAAAAACGACCTCAGATTCGAGTTCACTGTATAGTGAGTTCCGTCAAAATTGTTCAATGCATGCCCATTTAGGCCTATATTCATTATCCCTCTTCCGTCTGTGTTGAAAATTAAGACGTCTGACAAAATCGAAGCGATCGATAATTTCATGCGGGATGTTGAAAACATCGCGATGCTCTTATTTTCAAGTTATGACAAAAAACGCAAAGCCACTTGCAATTGACTTGGCAATTGAAATATAACAGCGTAAATTGATTCTTCGATAGCGTAAAAAATCCACTTTGTCAAATGCTTGTTTGAAGTCGAGAAATACTGCTGTTGAACGATGATGAGCTTCAAACCCTCGGGCAATGGATTCAGTAACACGCAGAAGTTGGTGAGTAGTAGAATGGTGTTTTCTGAAACCAAATTGTTGTGGAGGTAAGATTGAAATATCATGGGTAATCCCACGAGTTTATCGATAGATTTATTTGAAGAAACTCGTTACCTCGAGTTGTTGTTAACGAGGCCTGACCGGTACCGGGGCAATCTCCCCTAAACGTATGCTCCAAAAAATCAGAACAAATTTTACATTTGTCTGTGCCACTTGTATGACAATTGTTTGCCATTTTCAAAGGTTGTATTATAGTAGGTTAACGAGTACAGGTTATGAAGCCCGACATTATAGAGTTCTCTCCAGTCCCTGTTTTAATTTATCTTATGTCCTAATATTTTTTTAAACGCCCTGTTTTAGAAAGCTGTTAGATTATGTTTTTCCCGAAGAGCAAGGGACCATGTCTCACATCCATATAGTACAACAGGCAGGACAAATGTCTTAATAATTTTTATACGCTTATCTGCTATTCTAATATTTTTAGCGCATTATTATGACCTTACATGACCATACACCTTGTTTTGTTTTTCCTGTATCATGAGTATGCCTACGAAATATTTAAATATTGAACAAGTGTTTACCAGCTAATTAGAAATATACGTTTTTTTTTTTTTTTGCTACAATTGGTTGCTTGCGATGTGAGCCTTAAACAAATCACGATGATTATGTCAAAGTTATAGTAGAAAATGTTTCAGCAGCTAGCATATGTAACTTATTAATAAGCTTTTGACGTTCGTACTCTGTCGTATTTAATCCAGTGAAGCCTTACTGGGCTTGGGGACAAGGGATATATTTAACCTTATTGACTGGTTGGTTCAAATCCATCAGTATAAACCAAAGAATTCAGGTATTCATTGGAAAAAACAGGAAACTGACACCAGGCCATTTATTGACTGATTGCCTTGATTTCAATGGAATATTCGCCGCATCATTATAAGATATCGCTTACTGTATTTATTAGATATATTGTAGCAGTGTCTTAACGTGTTAAATTTCTAGGTAATCTTAAATTATTAAACAGATACGTTAGGACAAATAGCAAGTGATTAAGCCTAAGGTTACAGCTAAGGATCAAATGCAAGAATTTCGACACCGTTTTGTGAAAACATCTTTGATAAAAATATCTATGTAAGCCTACGTCTTACAACAGGAAGATCGTCCCCGGTTATAAATTTATACCTTCTTTAAATTAATGCAGTAAGTCTCCTCTTGCAATCATATCAGTTGATTTAGAAAATATTATACATAAAATTTTACTATAAAATTGAATTGGATAGCACTTTGCACTTGATCAGTTTACATAAGTAGTGTAATTAAGGTATTTATTTACTTACTTACTTACTTACTCAATGAAAATAGACAATTCCTAAGGAACCTAAAGGAATATTGTCCATTTTATGGAACCCGAAGGTTCATTGCCACGCTTAGAAGTGCCCGCCATTCAACCATATTGTGTGCTAACTCCAACCATCCCTCGCAAATGCTACTTCCCTCAGATCTATTATAATATTGTCCTCCTATCTACTTCTAGGATTTAAAAGTTGCCTCTTCCCTTCGGGCCTCCCAGTCAATATTAATTTTTTTTCCAATATTTTATTGTGATTTAATTACCCTATTATATTCGATGAAGAGTACAGGTTATGTAGCTAGTAATTATGCAGTTTTCTCCAGTCTCCATTTCACCTCTCTAAGGTCTGAATATTTTCCTAAGCACCCTGTTTTCGAACATTTTCTTTAAGGTAAGTCATGTCTTCTATAGCCTACTTCAGAAAATAGTAATTCATTATTATTCTCCCTCCCAAAGGGAGTAAATTATTTGAAACCCCGGATGAGCAAACACTCTGGAGGGCACGGTCTAATCAAGTGACTTAACGATTTTATTTGTCGGCTAAAAAAATGCTTAAATGGGTCATCTAAACTTGTACTTCATGGAAATAAGTACATAAATAATTATTAAGTATGTTCTAATAGTAATTGGAAATCAAGATGTATATAAATCTAGGTGTAGTAACAGTAAAATAGGTTATGTCTTTTCCTTGGATATTAATTTTTATAAAATGTCCCACTTAAAAAGTAAACGCAGTTAGGAGTAAACTTGCATTGAATTAAATCTTATTATCAGGATTCTCTATACAAATAATTAACACGAACTAGTACGGTATAAGCTTCGGAAGTACGAAAAGAAAATTTAAATTTTATTTGTTTGGTTTTCTGTAAGAAAAGAAATAGCCTATGCGAGATAGATATACAAGAAAATTAAATCTCATTCCTACAGCCCTATTTCTTCATTTCGATTGCATGGTTCCTCCGATCTTGGAATTAATACCTACACCGGTACTATTTTATTCAATTAGTTTTTGAATACTCGAAAATATTTTCAGGAACATTACATCTATTTATTTCAAAGAAAGTTGAACTAATGTAAATTTCTTCTTTCTTTCTTTCTCGTAGTTTTACCTCTCTCTTTTAGGATTTAAGCGACCCAAGCCGCCCGGGCCTTACAGGGCCGCGACCGTCGGGAGAGGGATTATTTTTGGATCACATACATACTTTTTTTGACCAGACAAGGACATGGAGGGCCTCCCCGGATGAGTGATCAGCCCAATGCCGGGGCCACCTCCGAGACAACACGAACACATAGGACGACACACACCATTCACACACACACTCACTCACTCAGAACAAGGCGAGGATGGGGATGAAGATGATAATGACAGCCAGATGATATCCGGGGACCACAAGGGCCTAAAGTTACCCGACATTTATCTCAAAGGTGAGGGAAAACCCCGGAAAAAACCTCACCTAGGTAACTTGTCCCGACCAGGAAACGAACCCGGGCCCGCTGCGTGAGAGGATTGAACGCATCCCCTGAGCCACAGCGGTGGACTTACTGTAAATTTAAATAAATCAATTAGAAAATTCCAATTTCTCATTCAAACATACATGTATACGGTTTCGTACAGTTCCTATTAATCTTATGCATGCTCAACAAATTGTTAAAAATGCCACCACGCGCGGCCCTTAATCCGATTCAAGCCCCGGAAGTTTTAGGCCATAGCCGATGGGCGGCCCAAGAAATGTAAGGGGATCGTTTAATTGCGGGCGACGAAAGGATATCTTCAAAGTTGAGCTTATTACAAAGTTTGGACTATTTTGTTAACAAATATGAGTATAAGGACATTAAAATGAGATGCTGTGGGGATTGATTACTTCACTTGTCATATGCCACTCTTACCCTAAACTACAACAACACTGAACTGGTTCAATACAGGCTTCACCCGTGTACCCTTTCCTCTTTCATATTATTTCTCCACTTCTGCCAATCACATCGGAATCCGCACACAACAACAGGGTTTGACGAAAATCTCGCATGTCTTGATTAAATAGGTGAAATACTGTTTGTAAAGCTAAAGCCTTCGTAGGTTAATGGTAAGCCTTTCTTCTGGTGTAGTGAAATAACCTTTCCCTTCGTACCGTAATGGAATAAATCTGAATGGAACTATTTTTACTAACTTTAACCTTTAGCCTCAACTCATCAATTGCATCCTTAAGAACTCTTTTTTATAAACATCTAGTGTAAGATAGATATATGAGCCCCTTAAAGCCCAAGTGGTGTAACTCCAGTTTTTGGATTTTTTTAGTTATGGTCAGGATCCTATTTAGAAAGTGTTCTTCTATTAATAGCGCAAATGGTGTAAGTCAAATCTTGCATAGCAACCCTATAGGTAGGAGCACAATTTTATGCTGTCCATAAAGCCATGTATTTGGTGACAGCTAAAACCTTGAATATCTCAGAACAGCAGTAATGTGAGTTAAACCACTTGGGCTTTAAGGGGCTCATATGTAAGTATTCATGAACCACAGATTATTGTCTCTGTTGGACATTACATGAGAATATTATAGGAGGAAAATTCCTCCGACACTGGGACTTGAACCCTGGACCTTTGGCTATTCGCGCCTATGCTCTACCAACTGAGCTAAGCCGGAGTTCAATTCACAGGGCCAAGATGGAACCTTCCTCCTATGATTGAATTCCCTTAGCTCAGTTGGTAGAGCATTGGCGCGAATAGCCGAAGGTCCTGGGTTTAAGTCCCAGTGTCAGAGAATTTTCCTCCTATAATATTCTCATCTAGTGTAAGAGGCTGAAAATATTAGGGAGACCAAAGTGACCCTCATATTTTAAACGTGGATGAAATGATTCGCATGCATTTGTTGTCTGGCATGTTGAACTATTTTCAGAGAAACCTTGCATCACTTTCCAGTACGTAAACAGTAAAGTCAAGTTTCAATTCTTCGAGTTCATATGTAAACATACCGATTTATGCTGGATCCAAAAACGAAAAACCTAAGATTTACTTCAAGAAACGTCCTATTCTTTTTAAAACTCAGTTCTATTTATACTTCTTTGAACATTGAAGTCATATCAGGACTTCAGGTTCTGTGTGCATACCAGTAGGCCTTATAACTATTGATGTGCAACTGTTTTTCTATTGTTGACGCGTTTATAGAGACAATTGATATTCACTTTAAAGGAGTATGATATGGGTTGAAATAGCAGTGATGATTCATTGTAAGTAAATATACAATTCAGATGTCTGCGAGCCTTGGCATTATAAACAAATGAATCGACCAGGGTGGGCTTACAAAATGAAGCGATTCTTTTATTTCCAAATCGTGACAAAAGTAGGCGAAGCCACCTACAACTGATTTGACAAATGAAATGTACTCGTATTACTGAAATCTGATGCTTGGATAGCGAAAAAAACAAGTTTTCTGCCAATTTTTCACTCATAACTCGCGAAAGAAAGCTAAAATAAAAAATCCGGCTTCGAGGTGCATTCGCCCATCATTCAGTCCATCTACGTTTAAAATTTCAGATCTCTGCGTTCAGTGGATTTCGCTGGGCATCGCGGACAGACAGACAAACACTTCCTTTTATTATTATAGACTAGCAGGTGCCCGCGGCTTCGCCCGCGATTATTTACTCAACTGTTAGATGTTTTATTTAAATAATTTATTCAACAGAAAAATAATTACAACATATTTAATAACACTGACATCGTTTTTACATAAATTGCATGAATTATATAATATTACTTTTAATTTTGTTGTTTCAAGTTGTAAATACAAATAATTATAACAAACACTCCTGCCCGAGACGGGACTGGAACCCACTGCCTCCTAAGAACGAAGCGATCTATAATTTTCTGCGATATATTGAAGCAATCGCGATACATTTATTTCCAACTTCTGACAAAGAGCGGTCAAAGCCACCTGCAATTGATTTGACAAATTGAATGTATTACTGAAAACTGATGCTTCGATTCACGTTTTCTGCCAGTTTTTCACTTATAACTCGCGAACTAAAGTGAAAATTAAAAATCCGACTTCGAGGTGCATTCGGCCACCCTTCATTCCATCTGTGTTTAAAATTTCATACCTTTGCATGCAGTAGATTTTGCTGGGTATTGTATTTGTCGTATTTGTTCCATCAATTTGAAGTCTGCCTTCTCCAAAATGCTGTAAGACCCCTTGCACGTTAGGCATACGTCGACAACTCTCCGGATATGCGTGTAGTCTAAACGATGTGTTGCAGGCGTTTACAGCGGGGAGAATGAAACTCATTTAAAAGCTTAGTTTCTTTCGTCAATTTCCCGTTCATGTTGTCATGGAGGAAACTTGAATATCCTGTTAACTTAACCTACCTGCATATTTTCCTATTTTGCAGCCCACGTGCGTCATTAGGCAGGGTTCACACTCAGGCGATAAGCGATAAGCGATATATCGCGAGCGATATACGATACGCGACACGCACGGACAGATACTTGAAATCTAAAGGGAGGCGATAAAAAAGGTTCACACTCACGCGATAGCGCAACATATCGCAAGTGCTATATCGCTCGAAGTGCAGCATGCTGGTCGCCTGAGCGATTTGTTGCTTACGATATTGTAACTTTTGTAGTGAAGATTGTGTTCCCTACCTATTGCAATCGATACCATGTCATGATTTTCGAAAAATTCTTTCATATCTTTACGTTTCATGCCTCCAAGTACGAAACCACCGCCCGTTCAAAAAAAAAAAAAAAAAGTGATATATATATATATATATATCTTTACACGCTAGCAGCCATAATTTTGAAGATATTTGAACCAAATTTTATTATGTTATTTCTAGGCCCAATAGTTCGGACAAGTTCGTTAATGACCAAATTTGGCCCCAGGGGAGGGTCGGGGAGGGGTAGAAATTTTGAAATATGTATATCTCGGCTCCTATGAAGTATAGAGGGAAACTTTGTTTGTATAAATTAGAGAACTCCCTATGGAGTTCACAGTGACACCAACGATTCGGGGGGTTTGGGGGTAAGAGTGGGGGATGGAAATTCGAAATTTTTGTAACCACGTCTTATGGGGTATCGTTGAAAAGCGCTTGATGAGTACTCTACAAATCAGTAACTGGTTTCTCGATAGCTCTCATATAAGGCGATATTTAGCACATCGAAATCTACCTCAGCCTGTAGGCCTGCCTAAAGGGAATTTTTATCGCCCAGGTCGCGCCGATTTATCGCTCGCTGTGTGAACCTTCCTAGCAATATATCGCCGCAACAAAGTCCTTCCGATAAATCGCTTATCGCTTATCGCCTCAGTGTGAACGCTGCCTTATATCAAGCTCTCTTTCATATATTTTATTACTATATACAATGGATTTTAATGAATGAAAATAGAATATCGCACAATGTGCATTTAGTCTTGTAGACAGAATTGTTTTAGCGATTCGCTTCTTGATCCACAGAACATGGCATGGTATCTATCACAGGGTTTGCCACATCGGCTACATCTGCAGTCTGAACCGGGTTCGTGAAATCTCTGAATGGTACACAACTTGTGATGGAAGCCGTGCACCGCAAATCTAACCACTATGTGACGCAGCTCATAGCCTCCGCGTTTCCATTCGTCTGTAGTCATGGCGTCTGTCGAGTAGAACTCCCACCAGATGTCTCTTTTCTTCGACTGAAGCTCTTGGAGAAGGTCTACATAAGGTGGAGACGATGGTAGTAGCAACTGTAATCTTATTTCCTCTATGAAGAATGGCTCTCTCGCTAGCTCATACACCAATCTAGAGCGTGTAAACTTTGATAGGCACAGAGCTTTCTTGATGAAGATGGCTTTCACTTTTTCAATCTGCTCCAGATGTTTTTTCTTCAGATAGGGCCAAATGACTTCTAGTCCGTATGTTATGACCGGTGTGACTTTGAGGTTGAACAGTTTCAAGGCCGTGGGCAAAGATAGGTTTCGTATTTGTTTGATGTCATTCATTGATCTTATTGCTGCGTTTATGCGTTCTGTCACATGTTGTGTGAATGTGGTGCCCGTCGTCTGGAAAGTAACTCCGAGGTACCTGAAGCTCGACACTGCTGCTAGGGGCTTATTCCGTATATGGAACTCAGCTTTACGGCCTCCTCTTCTGAAACTCATAGATACTGTTTTCTCCTCGTTTATTCGGAGTTCGTTTTCGTCCGCCCACTTGACAAGGAGGCCCAGAGCAGTTTGGAGGTCTTCCTGGCATCGTGAGACCATCACAATATCGTCTGCATAGATCAGCATTCTAATGTTCTCAGAGGTCTCTATGCTGGCTACGTCCGCTGTCGCTATTATAAAGAGCAGGGGACTGAGTGGGTCCCCCTGCAGGACTCCATTTGTTTGCTCGATCAGGTTCGATCTGTCGATACCGTCGTTGATTTCAATGACGTTGGAAGCCATTATACTTCTGATAAGCCGTGAAAGGTGATTCTCCCCTATCAGGAGTTCTAATTTCGAAATGAGCATCGATCTGTTGATGGTATCGAATGCTTTGGAAAAATCTATGAAAACAGCATGGAGTTTTCCTTTCGGTTCTTCCAGGGCGTCTGTTATTTCCGCCTGTAGACATTGGATGGCCTGTATCGTTGATCTGTCCCTCCTAAAACCGAACTGTGTTTCGGGGAGTTGTCCGTCTACCAGATTGCTCAGTCGCACACTCATAATTTTAGTCAGCACTTTGAACATTGTACATTCTAGGGCGATCCCCCTATATGCATTAGGGTCCCCTGTATTCCCCTTCCCTTTGTACATCATCTTAACGGTTGATTTCCTCCAACTGTTCGGTATATTGCCTTGCTTCAGGCATTCATTAAACAGGTTCTTTATTGTGCCCCTTAAGACGTGCAGCATGCCTTTTAGATGTTCGTTGTATATTAGATCGGGTCCGCACGCCTTCTTATTCTTTAATGCCTTCACTGCTGACTCAACTTCCTCCTCACTGAACAATTCTAGATCTCCTATAGCCTCTAAATCCTGGGTATGTTCGATTGTGGGGCGAGTCTCTCGTTCTTGGAGGACGGCGCTCAGGTGGTTCTCCCATACTTCCAATGGGATATTTCGCGGAAACTTGGGTTGCCTCGGGTTCAGCGCTCTGTATGGGTTCTGCTCTGCCTCTTCAATCAGTCGCGCTTCTTCTTCTTCCTGGTGTTTGTTTTTGGCATCCCTTATCAGTTCTTTATAAATTTTCCTTTCGCTGGCGTAAGTTTGTAGATGCTGTGGGCTCGGGTTCTCCATCGCTGTGTGTAAGGCTTCTAAGGCCGCTCGTCGGGAATGATAGCATTCCTGGTTGAACCATGGTTTTGCTCTCCTGTTTGTCTCTTTAACGGGTGGCGTCAAACCATGCATAGTACGTTCAAGTTTTGACGTTGCTTCGTTCAAGTCACCATTTGCGACGAGTTCCTTTATTGTATCATGGTCTGCCTGGCTCAGCGCTCCTGGGATGACTCTCCTCGACATCTTAGTGGAGTGGGGGCGGTTCTTTGTGATGTTGAACTCCGTACTCAGCTCTACCTCAACTGGGAGGTGTTTCCGTAGGACTGTGTCTTTAAGCAGTTTGGGAGTCGATGCTTTTAATTTTTCATTAATTAGAAAAAGATCTATGGTGCTACTGCCGTTTGGTCCTATATATGTCTTGGCGTTTTTGTCGTTCAGCAATGTTAGGCCCTCTGCTTCTAAGTATTCAAGGACAGCAGTGGCTTTCCCATTCACTACATCTATTCGGCAGTTTAAGTCACCTGCTAAGATCAGAGGTTCGTTGTTGTCTAGGTCTGCCATGACAGTGCTCAGAGCGTCGATTATTTCATAACATGTCCATTCTGGTTGGAAATATACACCCAGAATATTACAAAATGCCGTCTTCACCACTAGTACGTTGTCGGTGCTATGAACGAGCTTGAATGGGGACATCCTCGAGGATAGTAGACATGTGATTCCTCCTCTCGGTCTGCCTCTTTCACCTTGTGATGCCAGCACATGAATTGCATACGAGTTCGGCGAGTACCAGTCTGATAATAAGAATGTTTCCGTAAGTATCACTAAATCATATTCCTCAAATGTATTCGTAGTCATCATACTTATCGCAGATTTCAGTCCCTCCACATTCCACAGTAAACACTGCATGTCCTCAATTGATTTCTTAGTATGGCTGTCGAAATCGAAATTCCCGAAAGATTACACCCTTTGGCCAGAAAGCCTCGTTGTTTAACCTATCATACTGGTCTGAGGTTACGCCTAGGCGGAACGCCTTGTTGCGGTTCCTGGTTCGGAGTTCGATGCATGCTTTCGCTTCACAGCCACTGTTATCTCTTACGTAGTCGGTAACATCATCTGCCGTTATATTCTCATCCAGCCTGCCTACGTACAGCCATGACAGGATTTCCGCGGCTCGCAGTCTGCCCTTGGTTGCGGTCGCCACTCCTGTCTGAGAATTATCCCGTCGTTCCATGCTTGGTTGTGCTGCTCTGATCTGACCTGTCGACCGTTTCGTGCCTACGGTCCTCCACTCTTGTTCATCTTGCTCCTTCTGCACCTGGTCCTCTGAGTGTGTCACGTTGTTCTCCGTTTGATCTGTTTCCCTCTGTGCTTCTTGTTTCTTATCACCCGTTTTTACTCTTCTGTCACCTCGATCTGGTCCTTCATCGGTCAGTGAGTTATGTGTGTCTTGGGTACGCTTTTCTACCGCGTCATCAGTTGAGTTTCTGCGTCCTCTCTTTCGTTCTTGTGTTTTGTTGGGCTGTTTCCCTTCCTCTTCTTCTCTACGAGCTTCTAGGTATTCGGGTATTCCCTCAACGATGACTGAGTCCCTCTGGTTGTCATCCCTCGAGGTACTAGGTGTCTGTTGTTTGGGGTGTCCTGTTTCTCTATTACTAAATAATCTTTTGTTTTCCATTAGAATATCTGTTTGTTGAAGCTGAGCTTCTAGTATAAGTGACATCTTCTGCATCAGTGCAGTTCCCATTTCTTCCATTTCGTTCCTCAATTCCTGATACGAGGCTCTGTTCTCTTTTACTACAATTTCTTTCGATGCTCTCAGTTCCTCTTTGAGCATTTCTATTCCCTCTTGCTTTTTGGCGTCTCTCCCTGAGCGCCATTCTTCAAACAGTATATTGCATTCTTTGCAGATCCATAGCAGCCTGCACTTTGTGGATTTCAGGCTATTGAAGGCTCCGACACCCATCCCAATGCATTCTCTGTGATACCACCGTCCACATGGTCCATCACATCCGACCGCTTCGTTCGATCCAATCTCCTTGGAGCATGGTGGGCAGCTGTATAATTCCTCCTTGTCTGTGGCACTGCTATCGAAGTCGTTGCTTCCTGGCATGGTCGGCTATGTTTTGTGTTGGTAGCACCTCTTCCTCTTTGCTTTTCTGATGGCTTGTACGCCGTAATTAATTGTCAGCGGTATATTTTCGGATTTAGCGAGGGGCCGTTATTGCTAACACTTTTACTAATTCTCTATCGCCTTCCTTCTCTCTTGGAGCACTCCGTTCTCAGTTACGTTTTAAATAAACCGGTTATTCTTTAGAACTTGTCCGCACTCTGTTTGAGAAATTAAAAATTAAATGAAAAATAATTAAAACATTATATTTATTAACACTTGCAGGCGAAACATTCATAGGCCTAAACTAAACGATTAATAATTATAATGATACAGATAAAAATCCGGCTTTGAAGTGAATTCCACGATTTAAAAGCGCCACTTGGGAAAAACGACCTCAGATTCGAGTTCCGTGGTCAAGAAAACCCCTGCATAGTGAGTTCCGTCCAAATCGAACATTGTTTGACCATATTCAGGCCTATATTGATTATTCCTCTTCCGTCTGTGTTGAAAATTTCAGATATCTGCGTACCTTGACATTATAAACAGTGTGTCGAAAATTTCAAATATCTGCGTACCTTGACATTATAAACAAAAGAATAGACCAGGGTGAGGTCACAACATTGAAGCGATCGCGATGCTTTTATTTCCAAGTTATGACGATAATATCCAAAGCCAGCTGTAATTGATTTGACATTGAAATGTATTACTCGAAACTGATGCTTCCAAAAAATACACGTTTTCTGTCCGTTTTTCACTCATAACTCACGAACGAAAGCGAAAATTAAAAATCCGGCTTCGAGGTGCACTTTCCGACCCTTCAAAAAATTAAAAATTCAGCATAATAGTTAAATCAATATATTTATTAAAACCTAAATCACATGGACTACATACCACGATAAGATAGCGTCGCCTGGTAAAAGCGACCTCAGGTTCGAGTTCCTTAACCCAGAAATCCCCTGCACAGTGAGTTGCGTTCAAATCGAACAACGTTTGACCATATTTAGGCCTATATTGATTATCCCTCTTCCGTGTAGGTTGAAAATTTCATATGTCTGCGTGCCTTTGACATTATAAACAAATGAATCGATCAGCGTGAGCTTACAACATTCAAGCGATCGCGATCGTTTTAAGTCCAAGGTATGACAAAAATAGCCAAAGCCTACTGTAATTGATTTGAGATTGAAATGTATTACTCAAAACCGATGCTTCGAAAACGCAAAGAAAAATTCACGTTTTCTGCCCGTTTTTTACTCATAACTTACGAACGAAAGCGAAATTTAAAATTCCGGCTTCGAGGTGCATTTTCCGACCCTTCAGTCCACCTATGTTTAAAATTTCAGATCTCTGCGTTGAGTAGATTTCGCTGGGCATCGCGGACAGACAGACAGACAGAAACGTAAACGTTTCTCGTTGACAGAAGATCTGTATATTGAAGTGGCGTTATTATTGCTTAAGGGATCCGTACAAATATTGATACAACACATATACAATGACAAGAATTGAGCAGAACAGGATTCCTTTTTTAAATCTGATTGTTTGCTTGATTGTTTTAATTTTCTTGTTATTAATGATAATTTTGAAAACTTTAATGATTAACTGAAAGTTAATGTAATTTTTGTATAAGTGTATTTTGTTCATACATTCTTTGTAAGGCAATCTGCGTTGTGCAGAAAGATTTAGTAAATAAATAAATAAATTATATAAAGACGTAACATGGTGCAGTTGGTCGGTACTCGACATTTCAATATCTTCTGGAAAGGTATATAAATGCTGAATTCTACGCGTATTAGGAAGTCACACCGCCACGTCGACTTGGCGCTTTATGCCGACGACACTGCGCTTTTGGCAACGTCGAAACGGCCTGCACTAATCGTCAAGTATCTCGAGACATATCTCAAAGAGCTAGAGTTCTGGCTGACAAAGTGGCGAATTTCCATCAACGTCACTAAGAGCGCAGCTTTGCTCTTCATTGGAAGACAAAGAACGGCGCCGCCTAGGCCTGTAGAATTTTTCGGAGAGCCAATCGAATGGGTCGAAACAGCCAGATATTTGGGGGTAACCCTGGACAAAAGGCTGACCTGGAAACCCCACGTTACCCAGGTTAGACGAACAGCCATGCAACGGCTTGGAATTTTATCCCCTCTGCTTAACGGCAGAGGAGGACTTTTACCTGCGAATGGAGCGCTGCTCTATAAGCAACTCATCCGACCTCTGCTAGACTATGCCAGTCCAGCTTGGAGGGCCGCAGCACGCACGCATGTCGCAAGACTACAAGCCGTGCAGTCGAAATGTCTTCGCCTCGCTACGGGCGCACCTTGGTACGTCAGTAACAGGCAGATCCATGAAGACCTAAAGGTTCCACTACTTGCCACACACATCAGAAGCCTTGCACAGAGTTTTGACTCCAAGCTTCAAGATGCTGAGAACCCTTTAGTACGGCAACTTGGAAAGCGACTGCGCTTCCCAGGGGACGATTAAAGTCGTCAGAATTTTTGAGGCCTTCAGCCTAACAATACCCTTTCCCAATACGTATAAGCCTTCAGCTGACACGTATCCCAACTGGTTGGTTCAACCCCTACCAGGCATTACAGAATGGAGGACCATGACCAAATCCCCTTTGCTAGTTCCGACCAGGGTTTTCCGTGGTTTTCCCTGGTTGTAAGGTGAATACCGGAACTTAAACAAAAAAGGGCCACGGCCCGAACCCCTAAGTCATTGCAGTTGCCCTGCATAGGTTCAAGTCCTATGCAAAACACCGTTAGCGTAAGCAAATTTAAGTTATAGGATAGGAACCCGTTTTCATTTCCAGCAATGCATTTCGTATGCAGGTATGGAATCGGAGTCGAGATCATCGCATTGCGGGCTTCGCCCGCAATGCTCTGATCTCAGCTAGCATATTTGGTCTGGTCTGGTCTGGTCGTATTAGGAAGTACTGAGAATAAATTCAGTAGCAACTATTAGCTCGTAATGTGGAAGCTAAACTACCAAGTTGTTTGTCAGTAGAAGGTGATATGGCTAGTAGGTGGACAATTTATTTGGAGACAACTGGTGAGAATAAAAGTCTACAAGTGACAATAAAAATGATAAAAGATGGCAATACTACAAGGAAGAAGATATTGAAATATTTAATAATTTAAAGTTAACATAAGTTTATGAAGTAGTAAAGGAATAAGGAATTAGGGATTTAAAAGATGGGGAAAGCATGCTGTTGCCAAATTTTAAAAGCGTATGGTAGGAAAAATAAATGTTGTCTATGAACGTTAGAAGTTCTACATAAGACAACAATAAGAAAAATAAGATCTTGAATACTATGTACAGGAGATTAAGAAGTTAGATAAGACTTGTAGATTCCAAGATCAAGAGGACAACATGATCAGAGATAAAATTTCCCTGGGAATACGTAATGAAAAATTACAAGAAAAGGTACTGAACATAGAAGATTTTACGTTGGAAAAAAACTATAAATGTGGCTAGGAGTTATAAAATACTTCTGAAGCAATTGAAGACCCTACAGCAGCATGAAAGAAGCATAGAAGTTATAAGTAGGAAAGCAAATATGAATAATGTGGCTCAAAATATCATTGAATACCTATGCAAACGGTGTTAAACAAAGCATAAGCTAAGAACATGCCCAGCATACGCGAAATGATGCAATTAATGCAACAAAATTAATAGTTTTGCTCATGCCTGCACTTCGGAGCTAATTTGTTGAGTAATGGGACCAGCCCTTTCTCCTTAGTATTACAGTTTTAAGTTTTACTAAACGAAACAACGTTAAAAATGTGTCCCTAGGTGCAAGGATTATAATTAGTTGGTCTTTCTTCTTAGCTCAGAACCATAATATGGCTAGCGAGTTTGAAGCGTAATTAAAGTGAATTGATTGTAATGAGCAAAAATAAGTTAATGTTTTAACAACGACTAATTTCACCCCCTAATAAATTTCTTGAACAAAAGTAAGTATATTTAACGATGTTTCCAGTTCCAGGAAGGAAAATTGTAATGCTAACAAAATAGTGCTCTACCCTTTTTCTCAATGGGTATGGTTAGAAGCGATAAATACTCATAAGGTATGGTAGTGCTTGTATGAAAACATTAACATAAATAATATGTTAAATATTGCTGAGGTGAAATCATGCCTTTACATACACTTAAAAAACAGACAGTAATTGTAATATACAAAGCACCGATGAAAAGTTGAAGATGTATGGTAAGTTTAAGGTTAAACGAGTCGGTGAAGTTTGCAGTGTTGAGTTACCAAAATACACATGTTGGCTGGAATTCATATAGTTAGCATCAAAGCTCAAGCCATTGCTAGGAATAGAAGCGTGCATTCAATTGAACCTAACTAATGGAACCGTGGAATGTCAAAAATGTCATATTTTATGCGACAGTCTCACTGCAAATAATAATATTAAAAATAGTCACAAAGATTTGTCCAGAGGATTAGGAAGATTTAAAGAGGAATTGATCAAAGTTGAAAGAAGGAGCCAAACCAGTAGCTAGGCCTCCTAGAGGAGTTCCAAAAGTAAATCGGGAACGGAGAATTCAACAAGCAACCTGAAACCTGTTAATTGAAGATGTTCGCCGTTTTGAAAAGGAAACAGCAGAACAACACAAGAATACTTCAGCATTGCAGGATGATACAAATTTACTGCGGGAGGTATGAAGACCAAAAAATATATGGAAAAAATATTAACATTCATGAACTGGAGATAGAGAAGGAAATGCCTCTGGTAAAAAATGTGCAGTCAGTAAGTATTAGAGAATTTAAATTTATAAGTTGTTTGTATTATGAGTGGAAGGCGTTGGAGAACTGTGCCATGGTTGCCATGAAAATTAAAATAAATGTAGATGTAACAGTGTTTTTAAGGTTTATCTGTCCAAAACATTTCAGATATCTTTCTTTTATTATGGTATGTTCCAAGTGATTTTTCACTACTTAGTTTGAATTAGTTAATAATATTTAAGACTTACATGAATCGCTGGTGTAAACATATCTAGAAAGTTCCATTATGAGGATCCTTGTAGCCGTATTTGAATATTCAATCCAGACGCACTGAGCAGACATCAGATCCACGCTCTTCGTGGCGTACACGACGGGCACTAAACTGCAACTGAAAAGCCACGAGAGTACGCACCACGTGACTTTATCGCTACCATTGCGTTATCTATATTTTATTAGGTTTGTTCGCAAAGCAAATCCGTGACTGCTTGAGAATTGGTTGTACTGCGCATGTCCAGTCTGTAACTTACCCGTGATTTGCACTTTGCGAACGGTTAGAAGAATTTGGAATCGATAGTTTCTGCGTTTAATCGATATGATATGCAAATAAAATATATATTTCCCTTTAACATGTTATACATGCAATATATATCGGCAATATAAACTATATTTTGGGAAACTTTTAATTATCTTCCATTATACATACATATAAGTAGCCTATGCTTATAAATCTGGAGCAAGGATTTGGAGGGAGGAGTCAGGCGCGTGAAAATAGGTTACTGCGCATGTCTCTGATAACAATTCATGGTAGAGCCTGCAAATTTTTCTTATAGTACAGAAACTGTCCGTGAGAGCTTTGCGAACAGAAGATTGAAATCAGAATCACGAATTCTCGCTTTGCGAACGCGTGTGGAGAAAGAGCGCATGCGCGAACGATTTGTTCCTGGTTTCTGACTGCTTTGCGAACAAACCTTATACTTGGCGAAAATAATACGAAAATTGGACTTTTGATTTTAAGTTATTACAAGGGCAAGGCATCTACTTTATATGAAGGTTAAAATACAACTGAAATATACGAGGCATATCATCAAATAATTGATTAAATAAGCGCAATTTGTTTTTGCATTTTGCCTTTTTCGTCATATTTAAAATATAGGTCATTTTTGGCAAATTTTAGGTCATTTTCGGCATTTTTAGGCCATGTTTCAGTGGAGATGGAGAAGAGATTTTCTATGTACAATTTTTTTTTACTTTCAGACAACAGACAATCGTTTTTATTTGAAAATTTCCTAGTGTTCATAGTTCATTTTAATTCAGTTTTATTGTGAAGACCATAGCAGTATGTCTTGTAGCAATAAAGAATTATTTTTCTTTCTTTTTAAATTGCACATACTTGCTAGGGTGCAATGATGGGCATGCTAGTTCAGAAAGAATTTCTTTTTCGCTAAGGGTGAGCAAGTAGTATAAATTTACTTACTTCTTTAGTAACAAAATAAGTGTGTTTTATAATATAAATTGATATATAACGCATTGACGTCCATTAAGTTGCTTTTAGCAATTCATTACTTCGCCAAAAAATAATTATAAGCAATAATAGTAAATTTATTAGATTTTTTAAAATTGTGTAATTTTTTTCACTATAGTTAGGTCATAAATGAATTTTTATTTGGCATTTTTTCTCTATTTTATGGTCATTAAATGCCTTGCTCTAGTTATTACTACAGTAGTATAGTCAAGTATAGTTATAAGATAAAGTATACAAAATACATGTCTTACTTTATCAGTATACTTGATGATAACATCTACTGTAGTGTAGGGCCGCACATGGACCATGTAATAAATTGTCCCAAACGGAACTTGGACATATTTATCTTTTCTAGGCCGCACCTGCAACAATTTGCTTGATATACATTGGTCAGAGTCTTTTCAGACTGTGGAATGGGTAGATATTTTCCGCTCTAGAACCGGCCCTAAAGTAAATAAGTAAGTCTGTCTCACTCTAGCACATTACTCCTATCTACGTAATAGAGAGTTTAGTTTAGGGCTGGTTCTAGAGCGGACAAAATCTATCCATTCCACTGTCTTAAAATACTCTGATTTTACGACGGATGTGTAATCCTACTTTTTTTTTTTTTAATTTTTTTTTTTAATTTTATTTATTGACAATGTTTTTTTTAAATTACATAGACAGTAACATAAAGAACATTAAGAGCACCAAAAGAACACTAAATGAAAACAACACACACTTAAGCTTCCAAACACTCGTAACAGTGAGAGTCTTAATCTTTCAAACACTTTGTTGATTAGATTAAAGGTTTCCAACGTGTGCGTCGAAGATAGTCCAGGTACATTTCTTTATCAGTGGAGCCAAAATTGTGAATAATGTACGTTACAGTATGTCCTATGAGTTGCATAATGTTCTGGTGCGTATTTTTCGGGGTGCATAAAAAATCAGGAAACAGAAACATTCTAGGAGTGAAGGACAATTTGTGCGCTGTTAATATGTTACGGGTGTATGCCAATAGAGTACGCCATACAGGTAAGACGGTTGGGCACTCTGTAAGACGATGAATTAAGTTGTTAATTTGGTTGCAAAAAGTACACTGATTAGAAAGCGTCATTTTAATTTTAAATAATCTGTCTCGTGTTGCAATAATATCATGAATCACTGCAAACCATGTTGAACGTGTTTCCGCCGGTAGAGGAGTTGAGCTAAGATTTTGCCACAAACGTTCAAGTTTAATATCTGCTGGCGCTATGCGATGCACTCTCATTTCACTATGTGTCCACTGTGTCTGTAATTGCGCATAAATAATAGAAGTTAATTTCGTTGTAGGCAAGTGCTCGTCTAACTGAAAGAAACTCCAGTCCTGCAGGAAATCACTCAGGTATTGCAAGTCATTAGGTATTTGTTTTTTGTAAAATGGATAACTTAGGTCCAAAGCATTAAACCAGTATTTGTACCACAGACCTGAGAAGGATGTCCGTGCCAAGGTTTTACTGCATCCACTTCTACTTATAAACAAGGCCTTGCATTTTTCTTCAACGTTCACAAGTCCAATACCACCTTTGTTCGGTGGACGGTACATAGTAGATAGCGGCACCCTGAATATAAATCCTCGCCATAAGTACCAAGAAATGGCACAAGTGATTTGTCTTACACAGTCTTTTGGAATGGGCAGAATTTGTGCAACATACCAGCATTGTGATAATATATATGTATGCACAACCCAGCTTCTTTTGTATAAACAAAGATTGCGAAGACATAAGTCTTTAGCTAGGATTTTGATTTTGTTAACTATCCGAGTCCAATTCAGTTTTTGCATTTCTGCGATTGAGGTATTATACTGAACACCTAGTATTTTGTGTGTATCCGTCATGGTTATATCAAGGTCTCGTAATGGAGTTTGCCACCCGACTGGTATAGCTTTACATTTGTTGACATTAACTGTGAGACCAGATAATTTTTTAAAGCTGTGGAGCTCTTCAGAGAGTTTTCTGCTATCAGTGTCCTGACTTAATATAACAGTGACGTCATCCGCATAAGCTATGACTGAAAGATTGTGCTCTTGAAAGGAAATACCCTTTAGCTGACTGTCTAAGTTGTATATTAAGGGATTGAGGGCTAAGGTAAATAACAACATTGAGGCAGGACACCCTTGTCGAATGGATTTTGTAATGGAAAAGGGTTGAGTAAGGAAACCATTGACTTGGATAACAGCTGAGATATCAAAATATAAGCATTTAAGATAAGAGACAAAAGTATTGCTAAAACCATATTGTTTGAGGCATTCAAATAAATAATCATGACGGATACTGTCAAAAGCGCGTTGGAAATCCAGGGATACTAGTAGACCCTTCACTTTATAGATGTGTAGATAAGCAAGACAATCACGTAAAGTACACGTTGCATCAAAAATGGTGCGTCCGGCGACTCCATAGCACTGGGCTGGGTGAAGTAGTTTATCCATTAGTGGCTTAAGACGATTGGTTAAGATTCTAGCTAATATTTTGTAATCGTTATTGACAAGACTGATTGGTCTAAAATTCTCAACCCCACCATGGCCTTGAGACTTTTTTAATAAAATTATCACACCTCGTTTCTGGGAAGCACATAGTTCTTTTCGGTGTAGGATAGCATTAATAACCTCCGTCAGGTCATCTCCAATTAATTTCCAAAATCTAACATAAAATTCTTGTGGAATTCCATCACATCCAGGAGTTTTGGAGCTCTTTCCTTGAACGATAGAGTTGTAGACTTCCATTTTAGTAACAGGCTGTTCAAGTAAGATATTGTCGTCTGCAGTAAGGTGAGTCTGGTTTTTATGTACGATAGGTTGTATATGTAAATCATCACCATTTTGGTGAAACAATGTGTTATAGTAATCGTAAATCATTTTACTGATAGCTGGTTGAGATGTGTGCCACTGTCCATTTGTGTCGAGTAGTTTTGTAATGCTAGACTTATTTCTGTGTTTCTGACTTTTGATGAGGTGGTACAAGGATATTCTTTCATTGGATACAGCATACTTTTGTCTACTTCTAATGGCTAGGCTTCCCATTCTGAATTTGTATATCTGTAATACCTTAGCTTTGAACAGACTTAATTGTTGTCGACGTCGTGGAGAGGGTAAATAATCAGTTTGTAGTTCTCGTAAACATCTAAAATAAAAATTTAATTTATTTTCTGTCTCTTGAAATTTTAGATAAGAGTATTTCTTAAACAGGCGTTTAATGTTTGGTTTCACCATGAGATCCCACCAATCAGCAACATCCTTATAATAAGCTTTTTTACGTTTCCATACTGACCATAAAAGCTGAAGTTCACGGTGTAGGGAATCTTCATCTAATAAACTGACATTCATTTTCCAATAACTCTTGCCTATTGGCGTATAATGTAGATTATTTAATTTAGTGGAAAGAAGAACGGCGGCATGGTCTGAAAATACTACAGGGTGTACCTCTATTCCACTAACATTACTTTGTGAATCTTTGGGAATGTAGAATCGATCTAATCTGGAAGCAGTTGTACTACTGAAGTAAGTATATTGTACGTTTCGATGGCAAGCTGACCAAACGTCCGTCATTTTCAGATGCGTGACAAGTTCCTGCAGAGTATTACTTGGCTGAAAGGTTCCTGTATTATCCTCTTTACGGAGAAGGCAGTTGAAATCCCCTCCAAAAACATACTGCCTGGGCAAGGAGCGAAATAAATAAGCAACTTCATTCTGAAAGAACTCATTGCGCTCTTTGCGTTTATTGGTACCAGACGGTGCATAGATATTGATAAAAGTAGTGTTGTGAAACTCACCAGATATGCCTCTTCCATTTGGTAACATTTCCACATTCTCCAAGGATATGGTTTGTTTTGTGAGGATGGCAGTACCTAAATTTTCTGTGCCGACATTCACGTATTCGTTATAGTTGTATATGGAAGAGAAATTGTGCACGGAAACCTCCTGTAAATAAACTATGTCAATGCTATAGGCATTCAGGAAATCTTGAAATGCTTTAAGTTTAGTAGGTGAGGAGTTGTTATTAAAATTGACAGTCGCTACCGTAAGAGTAAGTAGCACGATCCTGTACACGCAGTGAAAATGTGGATGGTGTCCGTAGTGGTTTCTTTACTTTAGCGCAGGGAACCCTAACTTGCTGCCTGTAGTACGGTACGGGTGTAGCCGTACATCCTTCTTTTCTACTTTCTCCTTCACCGAGCTCTGGTCTTCGGGTGTCAACTCAGGTAGCAGCTTACAGTCCATATCCATAATGTCATTCCAGTTAGAATCGGATTCTTTAGTGGTGAGTGTGTCATGATGTAATTGTTGTTGTTGCGCACTTTCAGTGTCTACTTCATTTGAAAGACAGTGATGTGACATAGGAGGCTTATCCATCTCAACGTCCTGTATATTCCTCATGGTGTTCATTGTTCGATGTAAGAGTGGGTCCGTTTGTATAGATTCCCCCGTATCGTATGTATTGAATTCTGTTCCATTTTCTTCCACCGAATCAGTTTCTGAGTCAGAGTGTACATTTGTTTGTGTTGTGTCAGAAGGTTCTGTTTGGACTATGTTTGCGTCGTGGGCAACCATCTTAGGAATAGGGCCAGCATGTTGTTTATTCTTTTTCTTTCGTTTAGATTTAGTTCCTTTCTGCAAGGGAACGTGTGATTCAACATCGGCATTTTCGACTGACTCTAATGGTTCGTTTCCCACGACATTTTCAATGTCCATGGGATTTACTTTATTAACTAAGGCTTGATGATCCGAATTTACATTCTGAATTGGGACGGTCTTTATCTGTTCCTCGCTAGTGGAAAGTTGTTGTTGGTTTTCATGTACTGGTACTGTATGGCTAGCACCTGGAATGGGCTCTGTATTTACTGGCAGCGTACTAGGTGAATGAAATAAGTCACTCATCAGTAGTTTTTGTCTTGGAGCAACTAGCCTCTCCATAGGGCGACGTGGACAATTTTGTTTAACATGTTGGGAACTACCACATGTATAACAGGTTTGTTCCTGTCCAATGTACGTAATATAAGCCTCATACTGTGATATGAGTAGAGTGGAAGGAATGTGCTTGTCAATTGTCATTTTCACTACACGAATTCCAGAATCAACCTTGAAATTGTAACGGGTTGCCCATGTATCATTTTCTACCTGTTGAACTGTTCCATAGTTTTGCAATACATTTCTTATTCTGTCGTTAGGAATTTCAGGGGGAATATTTAAGACCCGTACAGTAGCATAATCTAGTTCAGCTGGTCCTACTTTTACCTTAATTATGCTACCATTCATTAATACAAAGTCCAAATCACCACAGTGTTTACGCAGATATTGTTCATATATTTCTTGTGTTTTGAATTTAACATAAACTGCATGTTGTTTTGCCACAAGTTGTAACGTTTGAATATCTTGTTCACGTACCTGTAGTTTGTTCTCCAGCCACATGTGAATTTCCAAAGCAGTCGGACGTTGGTCTTGTTGGTTAAATACTATTTGCAAAGTATTGACACGCACTATTTTGGTTGCCATTGTTATCCTGTATGTTGTGACAGAAAAAAAAAAACACTAGTCACGAGAAGTACGCTAAGAGACACTGTGCAAGCAAGCGTCTCCCAGATTTGTAGGAGTACTTACATAGCTTGTTGCTCCCTCGGCAGTTGCCGACTGACTGTACTTAGGACTGTAAACGTCGCCGGTGTGGAAGAAACTAATTAACATGTTTATAAATCTTCAGACATGGGACTGTCGGATTTTCGCACACGTAATGGCATCGTCCTTCACCGAAATCGATTCTGGGTACAAAAAGTCAGTGCCTTTCAGTTCACTCATGTGGATTAAATTCAACTCAGGTTATAAATTATATTACTCCACATCTATTGTTGGGAGCTGACGAGATGATCCGTGATTTGGTGGTGGCATGCAGGGGGAAGACGGTGTTGTGCTATAACTGCAAGTGTAGGGGAGCGCTGCTATTGGCTGCAGATAAGAGCCCCATAGTCATGCCAGGGATCATCTCGTCAGCTCCCAACTGTATCTTGGATATTATTTAGACCGAATAAATTCTCATGGCATACCATTCATTTGGAAAAACAATCCAAAAGCGATTGGTCTGCGATTGCCTTATCCTGAAGGCTTTCTATAGTAATTAACTTTTAGGAAATGTAGTACTTTAACTGTTTTTGTGTCTAACTATTTTTTGTATTTTGGCTTACATCTTTACCTTTATTTCATATACCTATAACTCGTTTATTTTTGTGAAAATAATCAATTCTTCTTATACTGAATCTAACAGATAATAAATTAAATTCAGAGCAGAGAAATTATGGCTCTAACAGTTATGGAAAAATTTATGTAGACCTAATCTTTAAAAAGTTTATTTTTTAACAACAGTTTTCTTTTAAATTAAGTCCTCCAAAATGCATTGAATAAAATACACGTACAGTACCTGCAGTAGCATATTTGTAAACAACTCCCATAACCTTTCCGTGCCTCTGATGTGTATGTAAACCAACAGCAGATATTTCAGTTTAAAAGTAGAACAAAGAGTACGTATAAGTTAGACTTCTGAATTGCTGGCTATAAAACCTGACCGATCACATCATTTTTATTGCTTTGCAGAAATGAGCGTGCATATAATTTGCACACCCCTAACGAAAATACGAACACAAAGTGAAATAAGAATGTTAATGAGAATGCAAACCAGGCAAGATTCGCTAAAGTAGAGAATGTAGAAGTTATATTTTCGGCGAGTCCCTTTGCCTGACTAATTTGAATATTCCCCGAAGGAGTGTTTTAATAACGGTGGGGAGGCCGGCGCATCTATTTTTACAGCCGTGCATTCATTACAACTGACCTGCATACATCCAAGGCCTTCTGTGAGCGCTACAATTCACAACACAACGGAACTCGGCTTTTGTGTTGCCTAGTTTTCGCAATTTTCTTTCTAATTTAATTACCTATCCAAACACAGGATGGTTTAAAATGAAATGCCCGTTCCTAATTGCTTTTACTTTCTCTCTCTCTCTCTCTCTCTCTCTCTCTCTCTCTCTCTCTCTCTCTCTCTCTCTCTCTCTCTCTCTCTTCACCTTACTTTTACCTCTCCCCTTGTAGGGTCGTTCAAGCGACCCATGCCGCCCGGGCCTTACAGGGCCCCGACCTGTCGGGAGAGGAATTATTTATGGATCACATACATACTTTTTTGACCAGACAAGGACATGGAGGGCCTCCCCGGATGAGTGAACAGCCCAATGCCGGGGCCACCTCCCAGACAACACGAACACATAGGACGAGACACACCATTCACACACACAATCACTCATGGACGTCCGCAGAAATTATTATTATTATTATGTAATCATCATCCTTCATTTACTGTAGTTGAACTATGGCCATGGCTACGAACAAAACATCTGATGTATACACTCGCATGACTTTTCATACACCTTATAATTTCATAGGTACTATTCATATAAACTATAAAATGCGACATTTCCTTGCCTTATCTTCATTATAATAAAATGTTTGGGTATAAATGGTTTCAAGTTTAGGGGAAGTAATTATTCCTACAAGCTAATATCTACTCAGCTGTTACAGCTCGTTTTCATCCAAACAACGCGAACATACAACAGTATTTGGAGACTTAAACCTCACTTCACATTTAGTTGCTTGTAGTCATTTAATTTATAGGTTTATGTGTAAACAATTTCCAGGGAGGGGCAGCGGCCCTACCCTGCCCCCCCCCCCCCTTCCGAACGGCCATGCAATCACTCCGAATAAGGCGAGGATGGGATGAAGATAATAAAGGCCAGATAATATTCGGGAACCATAAGGGCCTAAACTTACCAGACATCTGTCTCACAGGTGAGGAAAAACCCAGGAAAAACCCAGGAAAAACCCCGGAAAAACCCCACCTAGGTAACATGTCCCGATCAGGATTCGAACCCTGGCCCGCTGCTTGAGAGGAGCGAACGCATCCCCTACGTTTTTACTTTCTGCCACGAAATATAAGTTATAAACGTTTATTTTGTGCAGGAAATACACTTTAGTTTTTTAAAATGTAAATCTGTACAGGTGAATGACATGAATACGCCTCATTGCGATACTTTGCTCAATAAATTGTAGCTTAAATGCAAAGCAACAAACCTTTATAATTAAAATTTAATTTTTTATTTTAAGTCTACTAAACAGGTCGGCGACCCTTTCGAATAGGTCGTTTTATGAGCTGGGAATAGTGCTTCTACTTCCAATACAACGCAATACAGTTGATTAGAAACGAAATCCTTAAAAAAAAATTGAATAACGTACAATACTTGGAAATAAAGCCGCAAACCGGAAAATGTGAGAACATAAACTGAATCTTTGATCACAATAAACAATATTATTTCAGTGTGTGAGTATTAATCCGTACGGGACTTCATAAAGTGATAACATTACGGATAACATGAGCGAATACATTAAGCGGCGTTCACTGTACTATGGATCACCACTTTCGAATATAATACAAATACTCTAATATATATACACACATTCAGTATACATAGAATATAATATAATTGTATAATTAACTTTTATTATCGAATTTGAGGGAGGTATGCAAAAAAGGCCTAAAATATTCTCGGAGAAGAAAAATGTGATATAAAGACATACGGTGAGAAACTTCTTTTTTGGCCATCATATCACAAATCATTCATTAATACTTTTAAAAAAAGCTGAATATCACCCAGTTCAATGTGCACTTAAATCATTTACCTAGTAACGAAAATACTAAACGGAAATTAGTCTGTACAAAGCAGGATTTATGCACCGCTCTTCTAAGTCCGTGCCTTATCTGGAAAGTGTCAGATCGCCTCTGGCCTCTGGTTCATGTTGCAAAAGCAATCAGACCACAATAGCTCGCAACATCGCTGGAAGCTACTTTCTACTGGAATTATTAATTTCTGAAATGTGGTCGGTCATGGGCTATAGGGATTGCACGCGACAACCATATTGTTTAGGACCTTTGCAATGTGAACAATACTTCGTCACATACACACAAGCATATAAACAAAATAATTGAGTAAACACCATTTTGTATGTATTCTTACAATGAGTATTAGATAGTGTTCCTCTCGATCACCCCAAAAGCTGCGTCTCCATTGATATACATTTAACACCAACATGTCAATATTAACAAGTTGATATTGACATGTATATTGCAATTTCGCGTTCCAATTGACTTGACATGCAAACATTTTCAGATGTTAATTTGTTTTCCGGAGAAAATGGACAACATGTCAAGTCAATTGACTATTCGGCCAATATCGGCTTCGTTTCGGGAATTTCCGGAAACGAAAAGCGATCGCCAGCTTAATCGGCTTTGGTTCGGGAATTTCCGGGTGAACAAAAAGCAGTCGACAGCTTCCTCAATATTCCCGGCATCCATTTTGTATTATGTGAGTTCTCAATAGTATTGCATCTATCTTTAAAATTAGTTTTTATGGCCTACTCAATTGTTGAAAAACGTGATAGTTATTTTGAAAAGATCAAGACATCTGTACCAAATTAGTATTAAAGAAAGTCATAGACAGTTAACAAGAAGATAATAACGAGTATATAAAACTACTCTCATTTTGTAATGTTGTCTGCCCTCTTCAGAGGCGTTTTCTTTTTGAATGTTATTCATTTCTGTTCGTAACCGCGCCAACATATTTTAACCTATAACATTGTAGTGGAGACAGTTGTTAATTGGCAAACCACTTGACTTGCATACATCAACAAGTTGATGGTAAACATTTAACATATGTTAACTGCAACATGTTGGTGTTAAATGTACCATCAATGGAGACACAGCTTAACTTTATAAATGTAGGCCTAGGCCCACCTTGCAACTTATTATACAAGTTTTTCATGCAAGCTCGTCAAATGATTGAACACTCATTCGGGAACAGTTTATGAATTTTTCTCGTTAATATTCCCGTAAATCCGCAAAAGAGGTGGATCATTCTAAAAACAATATTGCTGTTTTGCCTCTTCGACAGGATCCCCAGATTGACATTCAACTTCGGTTTTTTCTGAACGACTGGTTTTCCATGGTGATGGGGATCCGGTCCAAGAGGAACAAATGATAGGGAATGGAATAAAATATTAGGTTTTTCGGAGGACCAGGTTTATTTTTAAACTACTTAAGACTAAACAAGGAAAGCTAGGACTGTAGGTCGCTGAATCAGAGATTTAAATTTTGAGGTTTTGCAATAATATTTTCAGGAAACCTGAACTCTGAATAATGGTAAATTATAAACACTTAACACTGGAGTACAATAGATGTAGTTAAACACAGATACTGTTGCTAGGAGGTGCACCACTCCCGCCAAGTAGATTCTATAAGCGCTAGTACATAGTTCTTTGTTTCGAATGCACGTGGCGACTAGGCTATTAACACAATGGAGATAATTGTAATTTGCACTGAAAATACAATCTGATTCCCGTAACTTCACACGCGAGCTGCCTATTACTGAAGGAGCAAATTGGTGTGGAGTAAAAGATGAGCACTAAACATACAGAGTGAAAATTGTCCCGCGATTAGGAGCAATTGCAACACATGTCTGTACACTGCTGCATCTAGATCACGACTGACTGGCGTGGGTAAGCCACACGCAGGTGCCCACACAGGATATGACAAGCACAGCGGGAAAGAATTGGCGGATTGCGCCAATTACCACAGAGGCAAATTTGAAACATACAACTTATAGGATCTTGATCTAACACATGGCATCATACCACTATTGTAGTTTACGAAACAGCATAGGAATCATGAGTTTTCTCGTTTTGTGATTGTATATGAGTTTTTTAAATTGGTGAAACGTATTGAATTTGTAATGGGTGTTATCATTATTCATGTCCTATTTCAACATGTTTTCAGTTTTTTTTATATAGAAATGGACTGAGCTGTTGTAAGGTAGCAATACCTTTGTCTTGAAATGCTGGAGACAACGAAAATAGTTTTAAAAAGACGTGAAACAGCAATTTAAGTAGGGAGCGTTACCCAAAACAATTTTTCTCAATCTTATTTTCACTTTTCTTGCTGTTCTCCCTCCTCGATGTCTGGTCGGACATGGGTCGTAGGGGAAAAATATGACACAATACTTCATCCCATCTACATACCCTCCTCCCCACCCCTTAATTTTTCTTTGGGGGAGCACTAGACCGAGTAACACTCCTTATCACGGTTTCCTGTGACAAAGATTCAAATGAACTTCCTGGCTCGGATTCTTTTTTTCAAATTCTGAAACACTCTCTAGACAGTTTCATTTGAATGTTGAGCTAACCTTCATCCGCGAATGACAATTCATTTTGGGCCTTTTCATATCAAGAAGTCAAAATGTTGGATGCAGAATATGCAGAATATAGATTGCTCAACTAAAATCTTTTTTACGCCTTATACCCTCAAATAGCAATAAAAAGGCCAGTAATTGTATATATAAATTTGTGGACTACCTTTACAATGAGAGAACAGAAATTATTTTTTTTGTTTTTATTCATTATTTTATTTTATCAGTTGAAGACAGGTATATGCTATTAGTCGTGATGCTAAGAACTGATAAATATTTTCATATAAATTAAATTTTTTTATGCAATTCAGTGACCTGTGTTGCCTGTGGCAACGTAAATAAGTAATAATGTAGGCCTACAAATTTTCCAAGTAATTTGTTTGTAAAATCTGCTTTATAATTAAAGATAAAACGATAAAATTTATAGCTGCTTAGTTAAAAAATATATGTACAAATAACAGAGCATTTTACAGTTGATCAATCTGAATTCCCTCAAAGAAAAAAAATGAAATTTATCAATGCATTATATATTTTTCCCACTTTTTGACACTTCATTATATTTTGTAAAAACTAAGAATGTGTTTATTTAGACTTTCATCTTTTTCTTTTATTTCTTTATTTTTAGTCATTTGTATTATATATTCATATTATTCAAGTACTTATGTTCGAATTTTTTCTTTGTATTTAATGTACGTTTCTTGTATTCATGTATATCAGTTCTTTTATTATTAATCATAATTATTATTATTATTATTATCATTATGCATTTCATGTTTTTGCCCTGGCTGAGTGGTAGAGAAGGCCTTATGGCCTTAACTCCGCCAGGTTAAATAAATAAATAAATAAATAAAATAAAATAAAATAAAATAAACATGAACGTTACGTTCCACGATGTATACAAAGAAATTATTTCGGGTGGCGCAGAAACTCGCATGGGTTTTGGGGCGAAATCTGAAAAAAACAAATTGCTTGATATCTCAACTAGAAGTGTCTTTTTCAGGCATGTGACACCAAAATGGCAATTTTTTTTAGAATGACCCAGGTACAAAATTCACCTTTTGTTACTCTCGAATGAATAACTGAATGTAACCATTACCGACTATTTTGTTTCAAAAGATATAAACCAAGTCAGCGAACATTACCAGTTAATGAATGATTTCTGCTATAGGCCTATACAGTAGAATTCATACTGCCATCATTTCACGGAACAGTGCACATTGAAATTTGTGATACCGGTTGGATGCACAATGGTTGCGTAGTTATGGTCTGGGATACCAGAAGCAGAATTAACGAACTGCACACACACTTCCGGCGACAGGTTGCGAGACCGCGCGCCCAAATTGCGTGCAATTTGTGCCGCCGATCCCCACAGCGTCTCGTAGTACCCCGTTGTTAAAATTAAAAGAAAAAAAAAATACACACGTCTGGTGATTTGCCGTTGTCGTAAATCACTTACTTCAGAGTTTCAGCATTTCTAGTGGAGGTATGGAGAGGCTCATCCATGCATCTTGAAACTTTTAATCTGATCAGAAATCTTTCCTGCAGCCTTGTCAAATGACAACCATATTCGGAAGTAGTTCGTAAATTTATCGGATTTTCTCGTAAAAACGCAGTTCGTACCAAATCTACCTTAGACATCTGAATAGAGGGATTCAGAATTGGAATGACTTACCTGCATAAACCTTCGAAACGTTTCCTGCTAATGCCAAACTTAAATATATATATATATATATATATATATATATATATATATATATATATATGTATGTGATAGAAAGTATAATATTATGTAGTTATGTTTGTAAATATTTTTATATGCGATAGTTTTGAAGGAATATAGAGTCTTTTTAAATTATTAATAATAGGGTATTGGTATGTAGATAGCATGTTGTGTTATTTAATGTGTGTAATTGTACGTATATATGTATGGATAGCATTAATTGCAACAATGTCACCGATCGTTGACACACTTGCATTGTAACAAAATAAATTAACAAATAAATGTAAGTTTGATTTCAATAAATGGATATACTCAAAACCGCCTCTGTTGTTTCAAAATGTATTTTTTTTGTGAACAAGTTAAACAAACATTACACATTTTCTTCTTTAGCCATCCATGTTCAAGGCGGTAGAATGTGCACTGGCGTCATTTCACGGAATTGCATTGCACTGAAATTTGCATTTTGCAATGAAATTTGTGCATTGAAATTTGCGACGCGGTTCCGGGCCGCAGCGGTGCCATAAGTTAAAACCATGGATGTGTGCACTGGGCCTTAGGGCACGTTTCCACTAGTGGGACCTGTCGCTCGAAGTTATTACTTGCATTGCTTATGCATTGCAGTATCAGCTGACGCGATGCAACTGCCGAGTCACGTGCAACTAAATTTTAGAACTTAGCATACAAGCAGCAGAACTGTCGCGCGAGAGTTTAGGTCTAACAGAGACTGTCTTAGCTTTGTGTTTTTATTGAACAATATCCCGTCCACGTAAGAAAACAAGGAAGATTAAAATACAACTATAAAACAACCCAACAAAAAATAACTATTTGTTTGTTGTCTCAGATGTTTTACCGGATTTTAGCTATACTTAGTGTGCTTATTCCAAATATGTAGACTGTTTTTCTCTACCAGCTCTACTTTTATTTAGAGTGCCATTAACTTACAGCCTCTTTCGCGAAACATTATCGTGCTTGATAATAAGACTAGTGGAGGTTCTTGTCCATACTTTGGACCCATAGGACGAAAACTGAACGAAGTACAGAAAAACTAAAAGCTGGATTATTTTTTGGCCCTCAAATGGACAGCTCATAAGTCATAAACGACCGTACAATATGTGATAATATCAATTTTTTGACAAACCCCATGTTATATTGTTATTGTAATGTTAATCTAATGTTAGTGTGTTGCTTTTTTTCTTCACGTGATTTAGAAGCTAAAGTAGGCACTGTTTTCAATTTATATCAAACGTAAAATGGGATAATATGCATAATGGTAATACCATATCTCACAAACTAAAGCTGATAGGGCAAAACTAATGGCATCCTTTGCATCAGTGACCTAAATATACCCAAAAATAGGTATAAATTCTAAGGTACCAAAATGGCTGTTGGACTGTGTAATCGGAGGAGGATAATGTATATGTGACTAGATAACTCTAGTAAGTTCTTGCACCCCATTGTCTTTGCCGTATGAATGTAATAGCTATCCCATAATAAACCTGATGTTTTACTATTTGCTTATTGCAACCGTGTAAATGTTACGTAACTTCACTTTCACTTATAGCTGAAATATGAAATAAGCTCTAAAAGTTCACAGAGAATAAGATTTCTTATCGGTAACCACCACATCCCATTCTTAAGTTTAAAAGTTCATAATCCTTAAGACAAGTTTCAGAAGGCTTATAACTATAATAAAATAAAAACACGCAGTTATAAAAATTAGAGGATATAAGTTATAATGCTTCAAACTAAAAAAATATATATATTTATTCTTGGAATGTGGACCTTCCTTGATACGTCAGTTTCCGATTTTCAGAACGTTACCGGTGAAAATTAATACCCCACTTAATAACAGTCACTAAATACGAGGGCATATTAAGAATAAAGCTATTTATTATAGCCTACCTAGAGACGCTTTGTCCTGTATGGGCTCCATAATAAACCTGTTCACATTAAAATTTTATAATAAACTGATTCATGTCAAGGATGATAAATTAGGCAAGAGCATACTGTTACGAGGCATAGAAAGCTGTGAGATCGAGATTAATGAGAGATCTGCACTGAGATCGCCGCCATCACAGCATCTTCTTTCAGTGTCTATTAATCTCATAGTTGTCCGAAGGGAGTGGCTACACAAAATGAAGGAGGCTGGACATAGGATGAACCATGCTAACCTATCCACTACTTCAACGGCTTTTCATCGAAGCAAGCGGGGGAATCCCAGCCTTTTTTGTAAAGTCCTCTCAGAAATAAAATTGGACATCCCCAAGGAAACCATTAAGAAAGTTGGACTGACAGCTTTGAAAGAATAGGTAGCGATTCTAACAAATCAATTACAAAGTATTTAAAGATGTTAAGTTTCATTGATTTAATACTTAATATTAATCAGTTTGATTCTTTTATATTTACCAATAGAAATGGTACTAGGTCTATGGAACTTCTCTTGCGTAAACATATTCATGATTTTCCCTCCATGTCGTAAATTCAGTGTTTGTGATTGTGTAAATTTATACCGTATTTTGTCGTTTGGACAGCCTGGAAATCAAGAGACTGTTGAGAACAAAAAAATTAACTGATCCAAATTTAGTAGAAGGATCGAATAAGAGCAGCTAAAGGAAGAAGTATTGCTATAGAAAGGATGCATATAAAAAATTGTTTGTGATTACTGCTAGAAGGATACGGGTAATTGCTTAAATCATGAAGGTCATTTCTAAAAAAAATGGTACAGTATTGTACTTGGCCTACATAAAATATCACATCTTGAACGAATCATTCAGTCAGTTGTTTTAATGATGAGAACTGCGCACAATGTGCATGTTAACCTAACACAAACCTAAACGCCCAGTTCTGAACCCGGGAAAACATCTGGAAAATCGCCAACCCGGCCGGGAAGCAAACCCGACCGATAGAGTGGTAGGTATGCGCGCTACCGAGAGTCAGTTGTTTTGTAAACAAACTATCGATTTTTTCGGCTAAAAGTTTTGCTTTCTCCTTAACAATCGGCCCTGAAAGAGGGTTTCCAATGCTCACTGCTGCAAAAAACCACTTGAATACAGCCTCAAAGCGATCCGGATAATAGGCGATCTGGTAGTAGGATTTCGGATAATTGGAGTTCTACTGCAGATACATTCTTTTATTTTTAAGTAATAGCCTAATGATTACTCTGTCTAACAGATTGACTTAGCATAAACACACTGAAATCCATGTAGAACATTCTCTACTTCTCTGTAATGTAAGTTGATTTTATTTTGTAGAGAATACGAAATTATGACATAATAAGACAACACCACAGTGGTTCTAAATCATGAATAAAAGTGTAATGATTATTCTCCTAATTATTAAGGCAGTTTTTAATTCGTTAAAAACAGATCTTCGAAATATATATTGTAAATAATAAGAAAAGATCGTGATAAGGGAAACGTTTTTATAACACAGCAAAACAAAAACTAAATGTTCCCACAATAAATTGTTATAGTAATAGTAATAATAATAAAAGAACACAGCATTCCCTGTTTGTATGAAAGTGTACAACATTTAATTTTATTAACCTCAATATGAAATAATAACTATAATTTAATATTCTGGAGATTACCAATTATAAATCTTCAATGTCTCCAGTGAGATGGGCTTGACTATGTCTGAATAACCTATTGAAACTTTTAAGCAATGGTACAGCACTAAATTTAGCCTATTGCAGTTCTTGTTTTTGGATATGCCATGCTTCTCTCACACAGCTATACTGTTAATTAAAGGTACACAAACTTGATGGCGTGGTCAGCAATATGAGGAAACTCATTAAGATTCTGCAACCAAAAGTCTGTTAAATAAGTTTTCTTAAAACTGAATTTGAAGATATCATACGAGAGTTCGATAATTTCTTTTTTTTCTATCGGTGAAAAGAATTCTTTTTCTTCCAAGTCTAGTTGTACCCTCCAATCTTCCTTCTACGACATCATGTAATAAGCAGTTCCTTCTGAGAATGTGCCCAACCCAGTTTGCTTTCCTCTGACGAATTGTGTGTATGATTGACTTCTTCTCACCCACTCTACTCAGAACTTTGTTCTTTCAATATCGATCACTCCCCCTGAAACACTTCCCGCCCGGAGATCCGACTGGGGAAGTATTTTACCTCCGGAATATTTTGCCTGCAGAAAATGGTTTAGCATACTAAACTCGCTGACTAAATAATAACAAAGATTTTATTCACCCCAGACAGAACCTAAGAACTTCGCCATCAACAGCCTGAAGTATTAGGCTTAAAGCTAGGACGAAAAAATGTTTTGTCTTTTTCTTTAATTATTTTCTCTTAAATTCCAGTAGTCCCTTGAAAGTTGGTCGCACACCCATATGGGGTACGCATACCTCAGTTTGATATCCATTGTTTTTAAGTAGGCTAATATTTAAAATGCAGTAGAACCTCCACTATCCGAGAGAAAATGTGGACTAGGACTACCTCGAATATCGGGAAATCTAATTATACTAAGTAATGCTATTTATTAAGTCGGTTATGCAATTGCCGTGTCTACCCCTTGAAAGTGCTAAATACTGTTTAAACTTCAATTGCTTTCTGTTCAAGACGTTGCCTTCTGAACTAAATTTACGGAAACTCCTTCAGAATAGCGTAGCCAGCCATGCACTGCCATTAGCGACCGTGCCCCTCCGAGCCGCAGGCAACAAACGAGAAACGATCGGCGCAAGGGTAAAATTTCCCGTCATATTCAATGTGAGACGTAATAAACTCACCGCTATTCAGTATATTGCTCCTAAACTAATACAAATGTTCCTAACCTAACATAACCTGTCACTGACCTAGAATTTGGCTGTCACTACTTCTAGAAGTCTTATTACCCTTCCACGTCTTTCGTAAAAGATCGTTACATGGCATGAACCCCGCGCTATGCAGAATACTGCTGCTAAACTAACATGACTGTTCCTAACCTAACATAACCTGTCACGGACCTAGAATTCTTAATGCAGAAGCATTTTTACCTCCACATCTTACATAAAACATCGCTACAACAGCCGTTTATCTACCGAATTCAATCGGCATGTAATCATGTTCGTAATATTGGCGACATTGTAAACTTGGTCCCACTCGGTACGGCCCGGTTATGGCGGCGGTCACCCTATTCTCAAGTTTAGCGAAATTTACACCAGAATTACGCCCAGAATCAGAAAACGCTGAGTTTTAACGCATACAATTTAAACTTTCTGTTAAAGGCGTATAACTGACCTCGTTACAGAAACTAAGAAAACACTTATTTAAAACTTTCTTAAATAAAGTGTTAAATACAAGTTACTTTTAAATTTTTTAAAGCGACAGTTGTGTCGTTAAAATATTTAATTACTATTGCTGATGATTAAAACTTTCTTGAAAACTCATAATTGTTCTGTTATACGACGGCAACACTAATCTTGGAAAAATACAGACTCCACGTGAAACTAACACACACACCTATTATTGATACTACATAATCCTATTAGTACTTTGCGTTGCTGGCTACACGCCCGGGTTTTATCTTCGGGTTTTCTGATGTAGTGAAGTCTGGAAGGGGCCGCGCTCAGCCTCGAGAGGACTATTGAGGGAAGAGCCCGCTTGGTTAAAGACGAAGTGGCTCCGTTACGAATACCACCAGCAAGGCCGTGGTTGTCGAGACCTGCTACCACGTCTGCCAATGTCGAAATATGTAGATAACGCAGCTGTCGGGTGGTAAGCTTTGTCCCGTTTTGGAATATAGCGCCAAGGAGTTGTTTGATTACATAGGGCTATATTAGGATAGGATTAGATCAATCTCCTGAAGCCCCCCTTCAGGCGGGTTGGGAACGACCCTAAACAATTCTGCCATTCGGCCCATTGTACCAACCTCCGTTAATGAAATTATGTACATGCCCAACGGCCCCCCGTCAACAGATCCACCGCGAGCCTCCACGGAACTCCCCTACACCCAGCAGATACCTATACCATGCCACGCGTGGCGCTGCCTCGGTACCTCTTGGGATATAGAGCCCCCAGGTTGGCGGCACACACCAGCCAGCAACTTTCTTGACCACAAGCCACGGGGAGGACGGGAGAGGCCCATAGCAGGTGCTGAAGCGAGGGCATACCTGAAACCGGGGAAGGAAACGGGATGATAATGAGGGGAATTTTGAAGATGAAATGGAGAGTGTTGGTGGAATGAGAGGGGGAAACGGGAGGATCCACGAGAAAAAAAACCCAAAGGTCACGGCTCCGTCCACCCGGGATTTGAACCCGGAACCATTAGCATACCAGGCCCACGCGCTAAGCATGAGCCACCGGTTTTATATTATACATACTCTACGTAGTATTCCTCGGATAATAGAGACTTCGATTAATTGAGGATAATATATAATCAAGGTTCTGCCATACTTCTGCTTACATTGAACACGGTTCTACATCATTTTAATAGTAACATAAATTAAAATTCATTTATTTGCTATTTTTCATATCCTTTGTTCCGTATTCTATTCCTGTCATGACTCTCATACATCACTTAATCCCGATATTTGTTATTATCCTCATACACTCTCTTGCTATTTATGTGTAGCCCTAATTAGGTTGATGCTGGAGCACTCATAAATAGATATTACGATATCCCAATGATGTCGGAGAGGTATAATATATGAATATGAAGTGTCACAATCCTTTCAAACTAGTTAGTGGAATATAGAGATCAATAATGAGTTTTACATAAAGTTAAGCCATGCAGAGTTTAGAACTCCAGTCTGATTATGATCAGTATTTGAGGTTAGGGAATACTCACGGGCTACGTAATAACAGATTCTCTAAGGAATTATAAGCTGACAGGCACACGTTGTGCCACTGACCAACAGACAGGAGAAGTTTAATTGGAAATGGAATGGAAAGGCAGCGAAATCACGTACTGATTCAGAGACTTCTATAAACAATTTGAATTCTATGAATTCTATGCAGGATATGTTCATCAGGATGAGAGTCTGTTCTAGGAAATTTCCCACCTTAAATTTACAATTCGCACTTCTCTTTATGTGGGTTGAGTGGGCTTAAAATCCCTATTCTCCCACCCACGCTGTAGCCTAGTTACCTATTCAAAGATGGTTTCCAAGTACTAATTTCGTATGATCCGTCGTTGAGGTGAAGTTGAAAGTTTCACGTAGATTTTTACTGACACATTTCTTGTGGATGTCATCCTACATATTATAAAATGCAATGTCTCTCTGTCTGTCAGTCTGAGCATCCATTAGTGGGCGTATAACTCGAGAACCTCTTATCCAACTTACATTTTTTTAGTCAGACCAGATTTTAGTCCATAACGCTTGGTAACATAAGGAATAAACAGTGGTGAATTTAATGTAGGCCTATCAAATGTCATACAGCCGGTCGGTTATACGCGGGTGTATTCGAACACTCTACTTAGATTGATTGATAGATTTATTTATTTTTGCCAGGACATTAAAAGAAAGTGTATAGCAACGTCAAACATTATAAAATTCACATCCAATGTATACAATAAAATTTCTGGACGCAATATAGTGGATTATTTCTTAAGTAAGATTGTAAAGTTCTCTTGAAAGCACAGTAAGACATTCGTCTTATATTGACAGATAGGCTGTTATACAGATTCAAAGAAACGTTTTCATAACTATTAAATGTTGTAGCATATATAAATTTTTAAATATATAAATTGTCTCTATTACGTGTGTCATATTTATAGATATTTTCGCATTTAGTAAATTCGTCCAGATGTTTAAATACATAAAGTAGACAACTAAAAACAAACATTGCTGGAAGAGTCAGACTGCGAAGTTTGATAAACTGTGGTTTACAATGGGTTGTTGACGAAGCTCCACATAATTATGATTCTAATAGTTTTTTCCTGTAAAATGATAAGTTTATCAGAAGAAGCATTGCACCATAATTGAGGTGAGAATTAATATGGGCATAATAAACAGTTAAAAGAGATTGTTTACAAATATTATATTATTATTATACTTAATACATAGACTGTAATTTAAGAAGTGTCAAGAGATTTTAAAGTCATATTCATAAGCGTAGTAAAGCAAATATTCATACATATAGGGTAGTAGTAGTAGAAGTAGTAAATGATTTATTTTGCCTGGCAGAGTTAAGGCCATAAGGCCTTCTCTTCCACTCAACCAGGTTTCAGAAAATATATACAATGCAGGTTTACATAAATAGAAAATTAGTGAATAAGAGACTTATGACTAATACTAAGACTAAGGTTAAGGCTAATCAAAATAATAAATTAAATAAGTAAAAAGCATAGGTTTCATAAAAAGCATAGGCTTCATAGAGAGCGTAAGTGTCATCAAAGAAAATAGTAATAATGTTACAAGTAAAACAAGGAATATGTAAAATTATGTTATAATGGAAATTTAAGTCTAGCTGTAGATACGTTATAAGGAGACTAAGTAATGTTATATACAGTGAAAGATGGAGTGACTACAAAGAGCTAGTTCTGTTCAGTGGGCAATAATTGTTTAATAAGCGCAGATTTGAAAGAGTGTACACTCCGACTACCCCTAATATCTTGTGACAAGGTATTCCAAGAACGGGCTGTGGCTATGGTGAATGAATGAGAGTATGAGGTTGTATGATGACTAGGAATTGATAACAGAGAGTTGTGCTGCGAGCGTGTACCATGATTATGGTAGGAGGATAGAAATGTAAATCGGGGAGCCAAGTAAAGAGGTATGGAAAACTTAAGAATTTGGTATAATAAGCACAGAGAGTGGACCAAACGTCTATTATGCAAACGAAGCCAAGACAGTTGCTTGAAATATTTTGAGACGGTGTGTCTAAATTCCCTTTACAGACTTTGAGGACTTGTAATGGGGACCAAGACGGATAAGTTTAGCATAGAAACTCATGTCCGGAAACGTACCGTTTTCCCGCTACACGAAAAATACCACCACAACACACGTTGCTCTCTCCTACTCCTGCTGCTTGTCGTGTGAACATTTGCGCAGGGTTCCTTGATGAATGTGTGATTGTGCCATCCCTTCTTCCACCAAATCTCATGGGTGCTATTACATGGAGGAGTTCTGCATGGGCTCTTGGGCAATATGCCATTGCATGTGGTTTCTGCACGATGGCGCAACAACTAATTTCACCAACGATATGGGCAACAGTGGGTAGGTCGTGGTGACCCGATTGTTTAACTTGCACGTTCTCCCGATTTGACCCTGCTAGACTACTACCTATGGGGTCACTTAAAACCCTGATTTACGATACCCCTGTGGTATCCGAGGAAGACCTACTGGCACGGGTTATGGGCGGATGTTGAAGAACCAGGGACTGGTGATCGTGTGTACTAGAACATGGTATCTGTGTTGAAGTCGTTGGTCGTCACATCGAGCTGTTCTTGTAAGTAGACCCAGACGAAAAGCACCCGGAGTGGGAGAGAGAGCAACCGTACGTGTGTTGGGGTGGTATTTTGCGAGTAGCGGAGAACGGTACGTTTCCGGACATGAATTCCTATACTAAACTTAACCGTCTTGGTCCCCACTACAAGTCCTCAAAGTCTGTAAAGGGAATTTAGACACACCTTGTATATGAGTTTACAGCTAAGTGTTGCCATGATGGCAATAGAACATTATCATGATCAGGTGAATGACAAGTATTAGCTATTCGAGAAATCGAGAGTCTCAGGTCATAAGATAGTAGAAACCATGTGCAAAAAGTTAAAGAGATGGAATGAATTACGGTTTGTTGATACGCATTCCACCCTGTAATACCACTTTACCATGTAATAAAAGTGATAATCATTCATACCAGTTTTATAGAAAGACCATTTCACGAATTTTTCTGGTTGTTATCAATAAATTAGAATGTTTGTACAGTATAAAAAGGAATGAGATAGATATATTATCTTAAATGATGTATTCCGATAAACTGTGAAACGTTTTTCTCTGCTGCTGCAAAATAAGAGAAAACAAGAGTCAAACGATTTTATTTTATAGTTCTTCCTTCCTCCAAACATTCATGCTAACATCGATTTAAGATTTTTTTTTCCACAGCTGATCGGTTTCCGGAACAAGGACTGCTCCATTTGTTTTTCAAGGTTTTGCTTATTTGGCTTCTGTCCCAGATAAAGGAATGATTTCTGCATGTAACTGAACTCCCTTCTATAGCAAGAATGTAAACTTAACAGCTTGCCGATATCTTCAGAAAAACAGCCATAGTATTTCCCACAAGTTGTTTTAAAGATCCCCAAATTCCTCAATACTCTCTTTAATTATCTAGGGGTCGCACTTACTCTATCTATACCCTACTTTATAACGATGATTATGGTGATTGTGTAGATGACAAAGAAGATAATAAGAAGGAGGGAAAGAGGAGGAGGATGAGATGATAGTAATGACAGTAAGTTATAAAAATTATGATAATAATAATCATACAAAAAATAAGAATCTCTGTCCTTGGGTAAGCAATCCTATTTATAAACTGGTTATGTACCAAAACTTCAGAAAATATAAATTACTCGTAAGAAACATTGCTTTTGTTGCTTCTTGTAGAACGTATGAATGAGCTCTATTGATTAGGAATGCAGCCATGAATCGACAAAGTGACAATCCTGATGGGTCTCGAAAGTTGTTTTACTAAGTTTCCATGCTATCTATCCTTTGGGACAGCATGGCTACCAAAGAACACTGCTCTATGCAATATTGACCGCAGCGAACAGAATTCTCTGTAGAAAAAGACAGAGTGGGAACTCCTAGTCAACCCCTGCAAGGTGCTGATGCCACCACTTCTGATCAAATTACGGATTATCAAGCAGTTTGTGAAATCTCTAAATGAAGAATGAGCAGCCTTCAAATATCTACAACACTTGTTCCTTAATTGATTATAATCAATCTTGGAAAATAAATTACAATGGATAATACATGGGTTGAGTTTTTAGTATTGGCAACTATTTTATTTCTCCACATATCGCATACATACTGTACATGGTTCTAACTTTTGTAGGCCTTCGAGCTAATCACCACCATTGCGTACAACATGTTTCCAGCCATGCATAAGTCTTTGGACCCCGTTTTGCAGTGCCTAATCTATTGATGGTGTGAAGAGAGCGGTCGGTTGCCTGAAAAACATGATTGGGACATACCGTTCCTCCAAGCCAGAACGTTATTGCGGAGTACTACTGCTCGTTTTTGCAAAACAATCTGCGAGCAGCTCTTAAAAGAAAATGGCGACACTTCGTGGACAATCCACCCATCATTCTTCATGACAACGCTAAGGCGCATACGGCAGGAGTTGTGTCTGAACTGTTCAATCGTTGGGGCTGGGAGGTGCTCTATCACCCTCCGTACTTTCAAGATTTAAGTCCCTGCGACTTTGATCTAATTATGGTCTAATTCGTATTGGTGAAGATGTTTTACAGGCAACCGACCGCTCTCTTCGCACCATCAACAGATTAGGCAGTGCCAACGGGATCTAAAGTCTTCCGCATCGCTGGGAACATGTTGTACGCAATGGTGGTGATTAGATCGAAGGCCTATAAACGTTAGAACCATGTAAGTATGCTATATGTGGATAAATAAAATAGTTTACACTACTAAAAAATCAACCCATGTATAAAAGCTTCATCTTGGGTGGAAGAGTCGGTTAGGCACTGACATTCGGTTCCCGTGAAAGCCTTTTCGATCTCTGTTCAGATCTATGACATTTGTCTGTGCATAAACGCGACTGTCCCAAGTTTGTAGATTTACAAATATGTTTCAAGAATTCCTGCGGGTTAAAATTCCGGCACATCGGAGACTGCAATGCTTCAGTAGCAGTGCACAGCTACTCATGTACCGTACCAGGAGAACAAGGAACAACTATGCGAAGAGACAAAATATTTTAATTAAAAATTTCAATTAGAATTCCATGTGTTAGGAAAGTGTAAAAGCGTGGTTAGGATGCAAGTAGGAAATTACGAGAATTCAGATAATCGATTCAAAAGAGACACTGCCTTACGTCGAGTGAGAGAACATGCATTGATACAGCAGGATATGAACGTCCAGACATATCTAAATGTTACCGGATGTATTGATCCTCTAAACATAGTTGATGAGGCAAATATGGGCCCAAGAAGTCTAGGATATAGCGTGTTCGACGCCTGCCTTGAGAGGATATTGCTAGGATTCCGGTCAGTCTATGTTCAGACTTTCAAATAACACCTTCAATAAGTTATATTTACAGAAAAGAATTCAGTACTACGTTGAAATGTACAGGTTCCTGTACATACACACAGAAGCTGTTGTGTACTCAAAACTAGATTATTTATATGTACTGATCCGTACGGGACTTCATAAAAATCATAACATTAGCCGATTGATAACATTATCCGCGGTTACATTAAGCGACGTTCACTGTATAAGAAGTAAAAATCTTAATCAAACCAGGAATCATTATTATTTATTTTAAAGCAGCAGTCAGCATACTTGGATCACGTAAAAAGATAGATATGCAACCCGTATAGTATACAAAAAGACAGAGTGAAACAATGAAAAAATCCCTTTAGGTAGGCCTACAGGCTGAGGTAGATTTCAAAGTGCTTTTGGTTTAATTTATTATCGCTGCGCAGCACTCATCTTTTTTAGCCTTGGCATGGCAAACCTACAGTAAAGAGGAAGAGCCTACAATCATTTGTTTTGACAACAAGAATAGGATATAATATTCTGGGAGGCCGTGCGCAAGATCAGCAATGAATAAAATTAGCAAAGCCGCTAAACAAGACAAAATTATGATATTATAATAATTCTTTTAAGTGTTATTATTTTCAAACATTAAAATCTCGCGTCATATGAGAGCTATCAAGAAACTATTTATTGATTTGTAGAGTACTCATCAAGAGCTTTTCAACGATACCCCACAAGACGTGGTTTCAAAAGTTTCGAATTTTCTATCCCCCACCCCCACCCCCACCCTCACTCGAACCCCCGAATCGTTGGTGTCACTGTGAACTCCATAGGGAGTACTCTAATTTATTCAAACAAAGTTTCCCTCTATACCTCATAGGGGCCGAGATATGCATTTTTAAAAATTTCAACCCCCTCCCCCGACCATCCCCTTGGGCCAATTTTGCTCATTAACGAACTTGTCCGAACTATTGGGCCTAGAAATAACATATTAAAATTTGGTTCAAATATCTTCAAAATTACGGTCGCTATCGTTTCAAGATATATATATATATATATAAATATAAATATCACAAAAAAAAATTTTGAACGGGCGGTGGTTTCGTACTTAGGGGAGCATGAAACGTAAAGATATGAAAGAATTTTTCGAAAATCATGACATGGTATCCATTGCAATAGGTAGATTTTTCATCGAAATCTACCTAAAAGTGAGTGTTTAGCTAACAAATTTTAGAGGAAGAGAAGAGCGAATGGGATGTGTCGAGAATGCAGTGATGATCCGATTACGGCGGTAATCACAACATGCATTCTGTGAGCCATTTCACGAATGGTAGTGGGGATGATAACTATATATATATATTTTTTTTATTGTACTAAGAATATGCTAATACACAAATAACAATATTCTCGCTTATTTTAATACACCAGATTCTAAAATTAAATATTTAAAGTGATATTCAAAATAATTAAACTAATGCTATAACAATAAGAAAAAAACACACAGAAAAGAAAAACACAAACACAAACAATATGACAATTACACAAGGGAACATAATATGAAAAAACAAATAATAATATAAGTAATAATATAATAGTTTTGGAGGAAAATATACATATTTTTAATAATTATTATTTTATAATTTTCAATTTTTTTTTCACTATCCGGTCCTCTAGAGGGTTGAGAAGATCCTACCATTGTGGGTTGACGACTACTGAAACTTTTATCACAGTAGTCGGGACTAAAATCTTAACGTGGACTCCTACGGGCCTACCGTATGCTTTATTAACATGAATTGTCACATGTGAAGACACTCAATACACATCCAAATTTTCACCACAGCAAGCACTGTCCCTTAACCAGTGATCATTTTAAAGAGGGCTTGCCAACTGCACAGGAGTTTTCAGGTAACATTCCGGAAATGTTTATTTGGTAACAATTTTAATTATTTTCGTTGTGATGTCCGGATGTTTGAGCACATATTCAGGCAGGTGAGAATTAAGTGCAGCAGTTGAGGTGAAAAGTGTCAGAAACAAAGTGCTGTAGCTATTACGAGGCTGGAGGATTGTGTTCCTGACACGAAACAACGTGTAGTCAGGCAAATCTATACCTGTCGCATTTACCACAGCGCAGCGCTTCCGACACCAGAGACATGCTGTGTGGAATAGGGTTGCTTTATACCAATTCTACATTACTAATATTCCCATTGAAACACCATTCATCATTTTACTTGTAGGATGCATTTAAATTCATGGAGGCTACAAGTGTCGTGCATAGTGAACTAATGTTTGTAATCAATTACTTATGTAACTAATAATAATAGTATTAATAATAATATTTTTGAAGTAAAACTTCTTTAGCCGCGGTAGGGATAAATCCAGAGTTTGTGTAACGCTCAAAATCGTCACGAACTTATTGAGGTGTGATGGAACGGACTGCACAGAAAACAATCAACTCAATGATTAAGCTTATCCAAAATTTAAAAAATAAAAAAATTAAAAAATCCAAAATTTAAAAAATCTTAAAATTCAAAGTTAAAAAATCGAAAGTCCAAAATTGAAAAATCCAAAAAATAAAAAAATTCAAAGATCCGAAAATTTAAAAAATCCAAAATTCTAAAAAAAACAAAGATCCCAAATAAAAAAGACCTAAGATCCAAAATTTTAAAAATAAAAAATCCTAATATCCAAAATTTAAAAAATTAAAAGAATTCAAAATTCCAAAATCCAAAAGGCCAAAATTTAAAAATCGCGATGCTATTGTTTTCCAAGTATGATAAAAAATTGTAATTAAAAATGTAGTATGACAGAAACCTTCCCGGGAATGTACCCAACAACTTCCCTAAGTTTCATGGCGATCGGATGAATGGTGTAGCAATGTATAAAGGACAGACTCACATACATTCATTTTTATATATATAGATTGTGTAATGACAATGCGTTTTTTATGTGTGGAATTTATAATCGCATAGAATTACATCGAACATTTCCTGAGTAATTGCGTTTATACTGGCCTTTCGGTGGATAGCTATGTACGAGCAATCCGTCAATCTGTAATGTCAATTAAATGATTTGGCAAGCCATAGCTCACAATTGCATACAGGATTTATAGGGGAAATTGTTGATAAAATTAATGTTACTAAATATGAAATTAATCTAATATGCTACATAATATATATCATGGGTTTCCAACTGGCAGCATGCGGCCTGCGAAGTTACACTGAAAGTATAGCCTATTAATTTAAAATAATTTTTGTTAAAATATATTATATCATCACAAGCGTTTTAATTTGTGGAAACAATTTTAATTTGTAGTTCCATAGAATTTATTGCGGAATTTTAAATGTTGAAGTCCAGAGAAATGTTTGGTCAAATGGTGCATGATATAAGCAAAATAAGTATATTTCAAAGTTTTTTTCAAAGAAGTTCTTAAAAAGCAAAAACATAGGCCTGTATACATTTTATTTTTTAAATTTGTCTAATTTATAAATTAAAAAATATGAGACACGCTGATTAGTTACCAGCACTGGACATAATACTGGCTCGCGGACATGTTGAAATTGGAGACCCCTAAACTATCTAAGAATCCCACTCATTTTATAGTGCAGTAAAGAAAAGTGTTTCCTATAGGTCGTAAAGGCCTATAGAGTTCCAAGATGAGGTTAAGGCTTCCAGGTTTCTAGACATTTGGACACCACGAACACCATCAGATTGACAACCTTGCAGACTTTATCCCTACGATTGCTCCTGCTACTGGTTACTCTGTTAGAGGCTGAGTTGATCCCAGGGCCATAGTGCCACCAGGATTAGACCAACCGAAAAATTCGAATTAGCTCATGGGGATCGAACCCTTAACCGGATTTTGAAAGAATTACTGAACAATAAAGAAGAGAGGATTTTAGTTTAATACGGCATTTGTTTTGATTATTTGGACATTCATAGCTATGGTTATATTTCCCAGGGAACTAGTCATGATTAGCCCTAGGCAACGCATATTAAATTATGCTTCAATGCTGTAATGACTCGTAGTTGTTAGCAAATATGCCATTAATTTTAAGATTTACACCGAAAACTAAATTCACTACTTTAAATCATTTACGTATCATCTACTAGTAGGCGTAAAGAATACATTGAATATAAGGTAATTCTTTGCGCAATAACTCAAATCAAATACAAAATTAGCTGTTAAGTCTGAAACCTAGAACACCAACATAAAACATCCTATTGTTTACATTTATTTAGAGAGGGTACTAATTAGGCTTGAGTTTACATGCCTGTACATCAAAATATCTGGGTCTGTTGTATTTTACACAAACACTGTAAATTCTATTAACTGGGCAGGGATCGTCTCGAGAACTTTGAAACAGAAATACTTCCATTCCGGTCGACTAAAATCTTTCCAAAGGAAGATTTTGCACAATTAAGCATAAGGTACATTACCATTCTAGAATCAACGAGTGACATGAAAATGGTACGAATTTTAGAAATATAGTTTTTCCAGATCTCACGGTTTAATCGTGAAAACGGAAGGTATCGTGCGTTGTCTTAAAATATGCAAACGCAAGAAGAGAATCATAAAATATACCCTAGACATAGCAAACCATCACATTTCATTTCACCATGCAGTCTTATTCTATATAATATACTAGCTTAAAAGGCCCGGCGTCGTCCGGGTTTTTTATTTTGTAATTGGAAATTAACTTATGAAGGACTTTAAATTTTTAAATTCTAGGTCCTTATATAGGTATTTATAATTTGAAGTAGGAAGAAAGACTTATCACACTCAAACTATTCCCTCAGAAAACGCTTGATATAGCTTTTTATGGCTCATAGAGGATGTAGAATTTTGCATCCCATCGCTTGTACAGTACACAGCAAGCCTGGTAGGGGTTCAAATAAGAAGAAACAGAAATTCCGGTAACATAAAATTGTATTATCGTGGCTGAAAATTTTGTTTCTCACTCTCATGTTACCATAAAACCGTTTTGGGGATGAAATTAAACAGAAATACAATATCACTTTGATACATCTCTTCCCAAAGCATATTACCTTACCTCGTATTGTTTTCTCTATTTCCAGGCTAGAGGAAGTTATGTGACTGCATTATTTTCATGGATTTCATTCTGTGATATAATAATATATATATTACCATACCTCGTATTGTTTTCTCTATGTCCAGGGTAAAGAAAGTTATGTGACTGCATTATTTTCGTGGATATTGATAGTTCTCTCATTTGTCAAATTTATTCTACTTTCATTTTTTTTCCAAACCCATCTGAGACCCACTGGCAACAGTATGTTTTAATGTCAAATGTGATTTGGATCGGATAATTCTGTGTAAAAAGGGATTAAGTATTCTAAAAAACATTTGATTTTTGGCATTTAAAATCGAATTTTTTCAAAATCCTTTCTTAGTGAGCACCTACATTATGAAACGAAGGTACTGTCAAAATTCCAAGTCTCTACCTGTTATAGTTTAGGCTGTACGTTGATTCTCTGTCAGTCAGTCAGTCAGTCAGTCAGGACAAAGCCTCTTATATATATAGAGATTTTAATTAACTGTCTTCAATTCTTGTGATGCTTCAGGCAAAATAATTAACTTGAAGACAAGTGGTTCATTGTGAATGTTTACATTAAATAACAAGAGTAAGCTAAATAAATTTGCGTTACATTTTCGTTTTCGTTTTGCGAATGGCCCAGTCATAAGACTTAATTCTTCTCCCACCTATATGACAATCATACCGGTACACTAATGCAGTAATAATGTAGAGTAGAATTGTGCTGTGAAGATGATGAGTAGTTATGAATCAAGGTGGTTCAAATGTGATTATTAGGGCAAGGCATTTGATGATTTTACATCTTTTTTATATGAAGGTTAAAAGATAGCTAGAATATACATAAATGTATATCATTAAATAATTAATTAAATAAGGGCAATTTGTTTTTGCATTATTTTGCTTTATTTTGCATTTTTCGTCATTTTCAAGAGATAGGTCATTTTTTGGCAATTTTAGGTCATTTTCGGCATTTTTAGGTCACTTTCAGTATTCTTAGTCATTTTTGGCATTTAAGGTCATTTTCGGGCATTTTAGGTAATGTTTCAGTGTAGGTAGAGATGAGCTTTTCCATGTACAAATCGTTACTTTCAGACAACAAACAATCGTTTTTATTTGAGAATTTCTGCGAAGTGTTCATAGTTAATTTAAATTCAGGTTTATTGTAAACACCACAGCAGTTTGTCTTGTAGCAATAATTTTTTTTCTTTCCTTTTAATTGGCACATATTTGCTAAAGGCAATTTGATGGACATGCCAGTTTAGAAAGAATTTCTTTTTCGCTAAGGGTGTTCAAGTAGTATAAATTTACTTACTTCTTTAGTAACAAAATAAGTGTCTTTTATTTTGTAAATTCATATATAAAACATCGTCATAAAGTGTATTTAGCAATTCATTACTTAAGAAAAAAATATTTATAAGTGATAATGGTAAATTTATTGGTCACTTTTTTTAGGATTTCGGATAATTTTTTCACTATTTTTAGGTCATAAATGCATTTTTATTTTGCATTTTTTAACTATTTTATGGTCATTAAATGCCTTGCCCTAGTGATTATAAGCCTGAGAAGTAAACCACTGAGTGTGAAAAATTTCGACATGCCAGATTCGGAGAAGTTTCAATTCAGATGTTAAGGTCGGTGGGAAAAAAAGCGGACCGACTCTTGTAGCCTAATATAATATAATTTGTGTTAGTATTTTATAATAATATTACTAATTAATATATTCAGTTATAAAACAATACGATTAGAAACCAAATCCTGGGTTTCGAAATGGGCTAAGTCAACAGTCGACACTAGAACAAATTTCAATACATTCCCTGCTATCCTGTGAATGCCGCTAGGCATGTGCAGTGTCTCATATCGGCAACTTAGATATTTTAGTCGGTTCGTTTTTTTCCCTGCCTGTACATAACACTAATACATTAAATACATTATTTTTATAGGTTTAATTCGGCTAGCTTTTCATTCCTTAAAAAAAATTAAATTATATTATAAAACAAGTATTATAGGCTTATAATGTGCTTTTCATTTTTCAAAATTGCCAACAGAACTGTGTCACAGGTGGCAACCAATCAAAATCAAAGGGCGGTACGGGGCGGGGTAACAGATGCGGAATGATCTCTACTATAAAAATGACTGTACGCTACATAAAATCAACCTACAGTAGAATTCCAGCAGTACTACCAAAGTAACACGCACGAAAGTGCAGAACTTGGCAGCAAGAAACTTGCTTGTTTGTGTGAACACGTTTGAGGAGTAGCTTGTAGCTGGCACAGAACACAAACATGAGCATGGCGGTTCAGTAAATACATTACAGAAATGAGAGGGGGAGGTACTACTTTGTTGCTAGGCTACATTACTTTAAACGGGATGCGAATATCAGACTCTGCGAAAGCAGACAGACACACATTTCTATTGACTGCAGTATTGCGTACACCAAAGATTTTCAACTGTGTCGCATACAGACACTTTTATTTCATTAACACAAAACAGAATAAGTGAGTATAACTCGATCGGTAAGACCTGAGCCAAACACGCGCAGGTAGCAGAAGAGAATGCATATACTGTACAATTCATTCCATTTTTTCTCTCCTTTCTTTCTTTCTTTCTTTCTTTCTTTTCTTAATCTTTTTGTATAGCAGTACTATATTATAAGTTTTCGCATTATATTGTTCTGTATTATTAGTGTTACTTATTTTTTCTTTGTCCTGTGCATAGTAAAAGCAAAAACGGCCGTCTAGGCCCGTGCGTTGGATTTATTCTATGGATAATGTATTTAATATGTATATAAGAATAAAGATGCACCTTACCATACCATACCACTATTCATTCCAAACTATGCGGTTCATAATAGCCCGTAACTATTGAAAACAAAAATAAAATGAATAAAGTAATTGTTTTTTTAGTTATGAAATATTATTTAAGTAATGGTATGTAACTCAAAGAATATCGCTGTTGGGTCTTCACTATTGAATGCTGTGAGGCTAACTAAGATCTTTTTACACGGTCTGCACAGTATGAACTAGCAAAGAACATCACGTGCTATGGTCAGGCAGGTCTAGATTTCGTCATCGTAGACTACTGCGCAGCCGTTTGTTTGACTCAGGTCTTACCGATCAAATTATACAGTATTACGAATCTTGAGGAAAGTGGAAGTGGAACGAGTCGACTAGCGGACACTTAAAGTGGCATTGAATGAATGTGGGTTGAGTGGACATAAGCTATAACTGATAACGTGATAAGATAACACATGAATCATGACCTGCGCGTGAATGCTGCTTCGAAACCATTCCATAAACTCATATCGCTACCGCGCATCTTCAAACCAAGCTTCTTGTCTCGTCTCCCCATTTATTCTGTACCTGCCAACGTTCACAGTCACCGTGTGAGTTAATTGGAAAATGGTAGAACTGATTATTTGACTATTTCGTCGCCCCACAGAAGGATAATCCTAGAATTGTAATTCCATTGTGGAATATTCATGATAGCGACATAGGAGGAATTTAACCATTAATCAGAGATATGAGGGAAACACAGCTATCTTTTTTTAATTCTATCAAATGTATATATTTAATAACTGACTCTTTCTCAGAATATCGGTGTCAGTACCAGTATAGCTCATGGTGTGAAACCCTTAAAGATATTTCAGATATAGAAAAAGCGACTATAGTAGAACTTCAATTATCCGGATTAAGTGGGATTTGGTCTGATCCAAATAGTCAAATATCCGGATAGTTGGATAAATCATGAAAAAGATCTTCTTCTTATTATTATTATAATTATTCTTGTAATATAGGCTTATTACGTCCTGTTTATTTCCCCTTTATTCCTCAGATGACTCGTGTGTACTGTCTTTCCATCTGGTAGCAGGTCTTCCTCTTAATCTTTTCCGTTTGGTCTGCTTTCTTGAGCCTTTTTTGCTAGGCGATTGTTTTCCATTATATCAACGTGTTCTTTACAAAATTTTCTTCTGTCATTGGTAAATTTAGTTATGTTCTGAATTTGGCATTTGTCCCTAATTTCTGTATTGTGTATCTTATCAAAAAAGTTTACCCCTGAATTGTTCTTAGCACCTTCATTTCACATGTTCTTAATATCTGTTTAGTTTTGTTTGTGTCTGCTCTCGTTTCTGCTGCACATGTTAAGATTGGTCTCAATATTGTTTTGTTAATGCGCACTTTACTGTCTATCACCATGTACTTATTTCTCCAAATTATGTCTTTCATACTACCTGATATCTGCATTGCTCTGTAGGCTTGTTTCTTTACTTCATAAATAAATGAAAAAGATAGTTTCTTTAAAAAAAAGATAAAGAAAAGTAAATTGTATTGCACTGCATTTAAATAAAGTGTCACATCTTGACCATATCGGTCAGACTCAGTATTTTTGCTGAGAAACTGTCAATTTTGTCGGCTAAAAGTTCTGCTTTTTCGCAAATAATCGGCCCTGAAAAAGGGTTTTCCAATGCTCGCCATTGAAAGAACCACTTGAATACGGATTGAGAGCAATACGGATAATTGGCGATCCGGATAGTTGGAGTTTGAATAATTGGGGTTCTACTGTAGTTACTTTTCTAGACTATTCTTCACCGTTCACTCCGGAGAAATGTGTTTAATATGTTTCTTAATGTCATTAGGTTTATCTCATCCATTGAAATATATTCTTTGTGTTATAAATATAATCCTGGGTGTACATTGTCAGGTATATCTGTGTGTCTTCTACTTTAATTTTTAGAAGTATTCTATATATCAGTTGACTTAACTTAGAATATGCACAAAGAAGGCGGAAATCCAGAGAAACAGAACAAAGCAGACCAGAGCTGCAAGTTCATGACCGCCGTCTAAACATTTAAGTAAACATCACGTATTATTAATTAGTCTGAAGTGTTAACCCGGGATTAATTGGGTAATATTCCGGGCAATCAGATTGCCGTCCATTATCAATTCCACTAGCTATCCACTCGATCATGGTCGCACTATTTGGGTCAATCCAATCACGTCGAACATCGCATTAGGAACAGGCAGATATCACAGTTGCCTTCTACAGATAAAGGCAATATTATGGCTGTTATCGCATTGTAATTCTAAACACTGTTTACATTTTAGATATCGAACTTACGAGATAACATCCCCGTAATAACATGCTAAGTACAGCAATCACCGACAGAAAATAATTGATTGCATTGTATAATTTTAGGTAATTTCAGATTTAGTACAAGGGACAAGTTTTATAGCCTTCATGCACAACCAGACATTTATTATTAGCAGGGACCGGATTCTGATGACCTAAAATAGTTTGAAAAATGACCTATAAAATAAAATTTTAAGGAAAATGTTTTAATAACTGTAAAGGATGACCTAAAAACTGATATTTTATTTATAAAAAATACTAGCGTGTGCCCGCGGCTTCGCACGCGATAATTATTTCAAAAATTAAAAATTAAGAGCATAATAGTTAAATCATAATATTTATTAACACCTAAATCGCGTGGACTACCTATACATACCACGATCAGATAGCATCGACTGGTAAAAGCAACCTCAGATTCGAGGTCCTTGGCCCAGAAAATCCCTGCATAGTGAGTTTCGTCCAAATCGAACAACGTTTGACCATATTGAGGCCTATATTGATTATCCCTTTTATAATAATAATAATAATCCTCTTCGGTGTAGGTTGAAAATTTCATATGTCTGCGTGCCTTGACATTATAAACAAATGAATCGACCAGCGTGAGCTACAACATTCAAGCGATCGCGATAGTTTTATGTCCAAGGAATGACAAAAATAGCCAAAGCCTACTGTAATTGATTTGACATTGAATGGTATTACTGAAAACGATGCTTCGAAAACTAAAAAAATACACGTTTTTTGCCCGTTTTTCACTCATAACTCACGAACGAAAGGAAAAATTAAAAATGTAATATGCCAGAAACCTTCCCGGGAATGCACTCAACAACTTCCCAAAGTTTCATGGCGATCGGATGAATGGTGTAGTAATGCATAAAGGACACACACACACACACATTCATTTTTATATACGGTATATAGATTATTGTACACACTAAGTTATAAACTAATTTGTACATAATTGTAAAAACTGTACACGCAGAAAGGATGTTGTAGGTATAAAAACTTTGTTCTTTGTTTTTCATTAGTAAGAAAATAGTTTTTAAAATAGATCCTACAAAAAATGTTGCATTATACTAACCTAGTAATTTGTTTAAATACTACCCTATGGAAAAAAAGACGACAAAACTGTTAATATACTCAATATAAATGCATGAAAATGACTAAATAAGGAATTAAATGGCACCAAAATCACAAAATATTGACGTAAAATTGAAATAAATGCTCTAAAAATATAAAATTGCATAAAATGAAAAAAATGACGTAACAAAAATGCATTTCTATAATCTAGAGGCCAGGATTTATCTACAAGTTGTCAATGTCTGTGCAGCTTCAATAAAAAGATGACTTGTGATTAGAATCCGGGCCCTGATTATTAGACTATTATTGAATGCTATGAAGGAAGATTTATCACACACAGAGAACTCAATTACGTAGCTAGCTATCCTTACTCCATCCGTAAAATAGTTCACTGTCAACTTCGAAAGATAACAACTAGGCCTATGACATGAAAATTTCTTTCTCTCAAGGTACCCTATCTGTTCCTCTTCACAATACTGAATTTCATTGTCCATCCTTCACTATCTGTGGTATTCCTTAACTGAGGATATAAACATTAGTCAAACACTCAGAATGTTCAAGATCAAGTTAGTCGACCACCAGCCCTTAATATTCAATCATTTACTATTTTATTATCAATCTCCAAGTTTTAAAACCCTATTTCACCCTAAGGTATGTTAGAGTTGTAGGTAATACAGACATACATAACTTGAGCAAGAACAAACATTTGAAAAGTTATGGATAGAATAAGAACAAGACAAATAGAAAACTTTTTCAACTAACACAGCAAGAAATTATAAATGTTTAAAAATATGTCGAACAAATTTCAAGAATTCTGACGAACAACATATTTTACACTATTATGCTAAACAAAGGCTTCTGAAAGTGATTCCTACATTCCATGAGGTGCATATTTAAACCATAACGTGCTCTATCAAAGACAGGGCATCTGAAAAGGAGGTGTTCAATAGTTTGCCTATCCTCTGTACAGAAGCATTGTGAATCGTTTGATGTAGGAATTTTGAATCTTTCAAAATATACATTGAATTTATCGTGTCCTGACATAATCTGAGTTTGTAAAAAGTTGCAGGTATATATCGACATTTCTGTCTATCAAACACTGAGGGGAAGAACAACTCCCTGGTCAATGATCCATTTTTACTACTTTGCCAAAGAATATTCCAACGGATGTATATATCACTTCTGAGCGTTCTTTTAATAAGTGATATTGGGCACTTGTTATATTGTTCATTTAAGTCTGATTTGGCTGCAAGTTTGGCCACTTCATCAGCTTTTTCATTTCCTATCACACCTGAGTGACAGTGAAAACAGGTACAGTATGTTTATTATAATTTAAAATAAAATTTCAAATTGTTACCCCGAGCATATATAAATTGTACTTTTTTAGGCAAATGCTATTTACAAATCAAAAATATTTTGTAAGGTTTCAGTTATTCTTACAATTAGTCTACTTTTTTATTTTTCCTTGCTACTATTAATTATCGTATCAATACTGAATTTCATTACTATAGTTTATATAGTTTTAATTATCTCTAGTAACTGTCCACTATATAATTAATATGTTTCACTTCACTATTCATAAATTCTTAATATATTATTCGTTATACTTGCATGTATGTAATCGCCCCTGGTTTACGGAAGAGATCGTAAGGCCTTAACTAACACCAAAGGGAAATAAATAAAATAAACTATTTTCCCCGAACATATATTTCACATCTAGTTTGAGGAAATAACATGGTTCAATACAGTGTATAACTGAACATCACAATAGCAATACTATCATATTTTGAATAGTTGAATAAAAACACTTTCTTCAACGCACTTTATTTACCTTAGTAAACTTCTGGACGGCCGTTTCGCAGGTGGTGTTCCTGCATCATCAGCAGAGTGTCACCTGCGAAACGGCCGTCCAGAAGTTTACTAAGGTAAATAAAGTGCGTTGAAGAAAGTGTTTTTATTCAACTATTTGTTACACAGCGCTAAAGTCGGACACAAGAATGAATATCATATTTTGCTTTAAAGGAGTATGTTTTCTGTAGTCATCTTCATCCCATCCTCGCCTTGTTTGGAATGAGTGTATGTATGAATGGTGTGTCTCGTGCTCTGTGTTCGTGTTGCCTTGGAGGTGGCCCCGGCATTGGGCTGATAACTCATCAGGGGAGGCCCTCCATGTCCTTGCCTGGTCAAAAAAGTATGTATGTGATCCATAGATAATCCCTCTCCCGACAGGTCGCGGCCCTGTAAGGCCCGGGGGGCTTGAGTCGCTTAAATGTCCTTAAAAGGGAGAGGTGAAACTAAGGTAAAGATAGGTGATAGTTTTCTGTAGTCGATAAAACGTTCTCCTGGCTTCAAAGTTCTAATGACTTTTATGTAATATTTAATTCAGTTCCTTATGAATCACAAACAAAACCTACATTTTTACACCTTCTAGGAAATTCTAAGAAAATTATTTCGACATGACATTTTAAACGAATACTGAACTATTATGTACTTCCAATCAATTATATTACATTAGGATATTTCATTACATTCGTGTAAAAAGGTGACTTGAAATTTCACAGATGAATCCCATATGAGAAATGTTTAATGTGGGAATGTCAAATTATAGGGCTATGTTATTTACTTAATTATCTATCGTAATAATTTAAAAAATTAACTCATTTGAATGATAATTCTTTCACACTGGCCGTGTGTAGGCTAAGATGGAAAGGTGAAGTCAGACTGAAAAATTCAATGCCGTAGCCGGGATTTGAACCAGGATCTTCGGCTCTCCGTGCCGTTGCTCTAACGAACAGAGCTACCATGGCAACATGCCGGTACAACTTTAAATTCTCCAACTAACTCACAGCCGAAGATCCTGGTTCAAATCCCGGCTATGGCATTGAATTTTTCAGTCTGACTTCACCTTTCCAATAAACTCATTACTCTCTTGACGTACGGAAATCTTGTGAAAATTCTATAATAACTTATTAACGCTTACCATAATTAAATCAAGAAATGTTAATGGAATTATTCTTTCATTTTCGAATAAATACTTGAACTTTACGTAGTTACGTAAATTTAAGTAATAGCTGGTAATAGCTGGTATACATACAAACCGCCAACCAAAAAGTAAATACTGTCTTTCTAGGATAACATGTATGAGTAATTGAAATTGCTTTCGTATAAATGACTTTCACTCATGACAACATTGAAATAGGCCTAGACTACTGCAGACATGTCATGAATGCCGTGTTGTTTAACTTGTAACGAATGACTTTAGCGAACAGAGAAGGTAAATTGTGTCAAAAAATCAATCGTGGGGCAGAGAAGAAGATAAATGGTGCAGGCGCCCTGGCCTTTACACCTGTGTGCTGATATGGAACATTTCTCATAACTAAGCCAATATCTGTCATAAATGCCAATAAACACTTCTGTTATTGCGTGTTTATACTTTTTTAATTGTCATGTGTTCTCTCAGGCCACCAATCACTCATCCTGTTGCATCCAAAAGTTCCAAATTAATAACATACATTTACCCGATAGCGTAACAATTTTGAAATACAGATCTGTTACAATCATAAAAAATCAGGTAAATTGATATAACAAAGTGCCAGAATGCTTTTGTTTAATCATTGATAGATTAATTGCAATTATGATATACAGAAAATAAGTTACTTTTGTAATCTATCTCAGAATTTAGCTGCAGATCGATTAATTAAGCAGGACTTACGGAAGAACAAAGGTGTAAAGTTTGATACTTAACCTTAATTCAAACTCGTATACACTGATATAAGACACTCTTAAAAGATGTCAACATTTCACAAAATACACAGGCGAAGAACTCCACTTAATGGACGTAGGCCTAATTATTTCACAGTAAGTTAATATATTTTCTGTATAACAGTAATCAACTTGATCAACGAAGTAAACATCTGACTAGTCTGATAGTCAAATGCGAAGGGATATGTCATGGCTAACTGTATCGAAAATTCCAGAGCCGTATATGGACAGTGTAAAACATAGCCTATGTTGTCAGGATAACCGATTTGCATTTGTTAAATTCTTTATAATATATTACCAAAAAATAGGTACTAAATTGGTCATTACTCCGATACCGGTCAACCGATTTGGTCCAATATCAATAGGCTTCTTCCCATAGACGTTATAAATAGGTATACCAAGTTTTATGAAAATCCGATAGAGCTTATTTGAGTTGCGCCTTTGTGATATATTACCATAAAAAAGGCACTAAATTGGGCATTAATCCGATACCGGCCAACCGATTTCCTCCAATATAAATATACTTTTTCCCATGGAGATTATAAATGCATATACACAAGGACGGACAGACGCACAGACATTTTCCCGTCCCCCACGCAATCTCATAAAGTACCATAATGGCACTTAATAAGGACATTTTTTCACCAACATTCTTCCTGAAACAAGAACATTAGGGTAATTCCGGGAGAGACGGCCATGCGGGGGAGACGACCAATCGCTCTGATTTCAAGGCCGATAAACATATTTGAACGTAACTTGGTAGGCGGCAAGCTTTTGGTACTAAGAGCCGATTGTTGAACACCTGCGCTGTTTATATTTAGAAATCCGCGATTGATTTAACATTACTGTTTTCTAACTGGCCATTTATTTTTTGTATGTTGAATGAAATAAGCAGAAGTCCGACATTATTACTAACAGTTAAACGATACTCACTGTGTGAGGTGAGTGAACCTTATATAGTTCACTTGTATTACGTGTTCTATTCTAAACTTTTCAATTTTTAACTACTGAGTATGGCCATCTCACCTTTACAAATAGGAGAGATGGCCCACTTCTTTTCCGGGAGAGTTGGCCAACAACTTAAGAGCCATATTTTCAAGATCTTCTGATTTTTTCTAACGCGAAATGTAAAAATTTTCACTTAAGACTAATTTCCATCGCTTCTCAATTACTTATTTATTTTTATTGCTAAGGAATTGACATAAACGAACATATTAATACGTATACCTTAATGAAACAAATTTGAATATCCAATCCAGAAAGATGTATGTAAATAGAGACGACTTTGACAGTGTACCCCTAATTAAATACATTATTAAATTCATTTTCAAAATTATTTATGTGCTTAAAAAGTGGATGGGACTCGTGTTTCTTTGCCAAGGGTGGCTCTATAATATTGTATTATTTTTCATATTTACGTTTTCCTGTCATCAACTAACAAAGTCGAAAGATGGAGATAAATGATGTAGAGTTAGATGGTATGCCCTTCCCCCCCATTCATGCAGTAGTGGCATGCAGTAGAGTTTAGTTATCTTTTCAGAAATGTATCAGAGCTTTTCAGTTACTCAGAATTGATTCTGTTTTCCAAAATATGTTTATTTTTACGTTGTGATAACTTATTTGGCATTTAAGTTTATTTTATTTGTATATATTTATTGGAGAAGAGCTAACTAGTCTTTCTACTTTTTTACCTGTACTTTCTACCTTCGCAAACTGTCCCTATGTCCTATGGCAATCTCCCCCTGACACCTCGGGTGAGATGGCCAACGCACCATTTTTTTAAATGTTGGGATTTCTTACCCTAAAATACTTTTTTTCGCCATAAAAAATTATGCTATGAGAATGTGACATCCAAGGACCTAATTGAACATTTTGCACACGAATTGTCTTGAAAATCAAGTTATTAAGCATTAAAAAAAGCATGGCCATCTCACCCGGATTTACCCTAATTCAAAATTAATGCGAGAAAGCACAACGGATTCAGATTATTTTTATTAGGAACAGCTTTAATAGTTATCCGGTAATAATTATGGCAACCTTATATAGAAAAATAACGTGGTCATTTTCATGATGTTACTTAGACATTTGTGGCTTTATTTGTTATTGTGAACCATAAACATTATTTAACAGAACTCTTTCCATATAACTTATGTAAAGTTCCATTTTAAGGCTGAGCCAGTTAGGGGTAAAGAAATAGGTGCTAGCTCGTTATAGCGATTATTGAGGATATCACCAGTTGCCACTGTCGTTCTCTTCCCGTTCGTACAAATAAATAATATTATCCATTTTCTTCATTTAACCACTACAAATGTCATTTATTATTCCTACTATTACTATTATCGTGTACCTGCATTCGTTTACAAGTAAAAATAACGTAAATAACTATTTCTGCAATAAAAATTTGGTATATAAAGTAGATACCTGCAGTTAATTAAAATATGTACTTCTGACAAAACACAAACGTAGCGCAATATATAGTTTCGCTAAAAAATTAATTCAAAGTCTGCAATACGTTATCATAGCGAAGGATTTTTTCAATAATAATTCATTTAACTTTTTTATAACTTCAAGGGAGATATACATTTATTTACGAATAGGTCAATCTTTTACACAAATGTTTCTGCGATATTCAAATGTTTCAAACATGACTTGTGAAATTGGTGCCAACCAAAAAAGTCTGAAATCTGCTACAAACGAAATTACTAAGAGTTTTTTTCTTTACTATTCTACGATTTAAAAAAAAAAGTCCTACGATTTTCGACCATTTTAATAAGTTAACAGACTCGCTAGAGCTCGTTTTGTTAATTTCGTGCTTCCCTGTTATCTTCTATATAGGCCTAACAGTCTTACATCCTAAATAACTATTTACGTACGTTATTATAAAAAACCGAACATCATGACGCAACAAAGTATTCAACATTTTAGTGTAATTTTTTCTTGTGCTAACAAGCAATACTAGAAAATTTCTTCAATTGGAGTTCCCCATCCCTTCTTCTTCAGTATGGAAGGTAATTTTTTAAAGTAGTTTTTCAAAATATTTTGGAATATTTTAATGTTTCAAACATAGTAAAAATGGAATGGAAGAAATAAATCCATGGATTTTTATGGCCCTACAATACTTTGAAGTATGTTATATTAAGATAGATACCAAATTGCAACACTTGATAACAATTTATAAATTGAAGAAATATATTTAAGCATTTTAGGACGACAATTTGCAACTCCACCTTGCCCACATAAAATTATGAAAATAGCTATTAATGTATCAAGTACGCAAAATAACGCATAGCGGACGAATTTAGTATTGCGGCCGAGGCCGAAATACTGGATGAGTCCGAAAAGCTTTTGTGTTCGTGGCTCATATAATATACATTTTTTAAAATAAAAGAACTTTAAATTATATGAAATGAAATAAAAATAACATATAGTTAATTATAAAAGGCATAGTCATCCATTTTACGTCATATTCTCATAGCCGCCTGAATCCTATGCTATGAACCCATATGAAGTGCGGATGTAGATGGCAGTGCTGGTTACTTATGAATAATATAGCTATGTTGGCCTGCTGGTAAAGTGCTACTTTTCGGCAAGTTAACTGTCCGACAAGCTGAGGTTTTTCAGAGCGTATACTAAAAAATACTAAAACAGGAAAGGTAGATTTTAAACTTTTTAAAAGTCATATTTCAGTATAGGCTTTAGTCAACGTATAACGGAGATTTTTCTGTGTTCTCTTATGCGTAATGGTAACCACTATTAACCAAGGAAGGAAAATTAGAACATTTTTACTCTGTAACATTAACGTTCTAAAGTTTCGCTCGTCAAAGCTTGAGAGGTAAATGAAAACTGATATTGTAAACATGTGAAACCGTAATGGTTGCCTCTTTTATCAAACACAGCGTGAGTTAAGAATGGCTGGGCTCGTTAGCTTTCACCTGACGTATAGCCTGGCTGTTTTAATTGATTTTCTGCTCAAAGCTTTACGCAACCTGTTCTTGACGTCCAGTCCGACTCATCAGTTTTAAAAATCGCGTTCGCATTAACTGACACCTGCTAGGAGATCAGTGCAAACTCTGTGGACTCAGATAATGAGCAGACGAAGCTCTAACTCGAATTAATGATTGTGCCCTGCTTCTATGTAATGAAACTGATCGCACTGGAATTGGAATTCTCTGTGTGACCAATCAGTTCCTCGCCCTTTTATAGGAGATGTAGTGGAAGTAAGTAGGCCGACAAAAGACATCAAACTAAAGTAATGTTAGACTGTTTTACTCTTACGCAGTGGCGTACCAAGGGGGGTGCGAACGGGGCGGCCGCACCGGGCGTCGTAAAGAAGGGGGCGCCAAAATTGAAGGTTTTATTGGTCTAATTTTCTTTATTACTTTGTTAAATACCGCAGTAATATTATTTAGAAATGAAATAAAAGTTTCGTTTTAAGCTATTTATAGACAATACGAAATAGGTCATGTTTACCAGCTCATGTTTTACGTACGATTTATTTGGCCCTAATTCATTCTATTCTTCAATATGGCATAATTGGGTGGGGAGGAGTTGCAAAAACGATCCTCAGCCCTTTGCTTTGTCTTCAAAAACGCATCATAAAGATTTGTTTATTTAAGCCTCCTGACTATTCTTCCAAATTATTATTTTCTGAATTTAACGTTTTCACCATAGACCAAATATACAAGTACGTCATACTGGATTATTTTCATAAACATCGTGACAATTACAAGTCAGAATCTCACGTATATAACACGCGAAGGAATCAATTTAATTTATTACTTGAACCAAAAAATGTTACAACTGCTGGAGCTAAGCACTGTTCAAGTTTTGGCCCAAGACTATTCAATTCATTTATTACCAACCATCCTGATCTAAATAGCTTAAACAACAAACAATTTAGGTCTAAAATTAGAAAATTTATATAATTATTACTTCTGTTATCGACTATTACTGTTATAACATTTTTCATATTAAACTTTAAAATTTGGATAGAACTTAATTTCTTTGTTTTTTACTAAAATTTGAACAAATAAATTGTTATGTATTATTGTTGTATTGCTTCGTACCTTTGTATTGTAAATAGAACATGTTCTAACCTTTCATACATAACATTTTGTCATACTTCTCCAAATTATGCATTTTTTTTTAAGTAATTGTTTAGTATAAGTATTTCTAATATATAACTGAACCCCCCCCCCCCCCCGAACACAAGCTCTGCTTCTTCGGGGGGTGTATCAACTTTTGTATATAAAAAAAATAAATAAAAAAAATTAAAAAAAAAAAAAAAAAGGTCGTGGGCGCCGAGCACACAGGAAATGTTTACGGTGTAATTTAGCAATTTTAGCAATTGAACGTGATGTGGCTGCTACTATAGACTTCAACTCTATTATAAATAAATTTGCATCTGTCAAGGCTAGGAAGGCACATTTTAAAATTTTTGTTATGACTCTGAAACTTCTTTTCTCTTTATTAATTTTTTTCAAACAAACTAACCTTATAATACTTACAGTTTTATTTCATCCATATTTTTCTCTTTATAATGTGTTAAAGTAACATACTACTTATTAAAAATAAATAATTGTGAACATTAAACTGTGTTTAAATTAAACTCATTGAACCTTGAATCTTTTAGTGTTGGGGGCGCCTCGGGCGCCAAATAGCCTTAGTACGCCACTGCTCGTACGTCAGCCATGTGATTAATCAAGACAAGTAAATAAAGTACCAAGCATAAAACTTATCTATGTACTAGACTCAGTAGAAATCTAAAGTGGGCTATGTACCGTATTACCAGCTTACTACCGTATTTTACGGACTATAAGACGCTCCGGACCTTAACACGCACATTGATTTTAAGATGAAATTTAAAGGGAAAGAATTTTAATGTGACTCTAAACGCAAAATTTTAAAGGGAATAATATATTTCATTGCGTAAGCAAATTATTACCTTGTAAAATGGAATCGGTGTAAATCACTTCTAACTTAAAAACTGCGTTGTACGAAAATATTTTCTGTATAGACGGCTTCGCGTAAATTTCAACAACTTAACTGATTTCTCATGAGAGATTGAAAATACCTTTACACTCTCTGACCTTCAATTCAGCATACGGTTAGTGTAACGGAACAAGGCTGTTTAGAAGTCATGCCCTTCATTTAAACCACCCATCGGAGACAACTCCTTTCGTATAAAAGAACTCAACATGACTTTCTTTTCGCATTGTATACCTGGCATCCAGCTACCTTCATTTTACGAATTTAACAAGTGCATTGATATACAATCCGTGCCATCTTATTTATAATTATGGTATTCCAGCAGCATTTGCCATTATTTTAATTTTTAGTATACTTCGGACCATTAGACGCACCCAATTTTCAAGACGCTGTTTTCAAGGTAAAAAAAGTGCGTCTTATGGTCCGTAAAATACGGTACTTGCGAACTTCCTTTTCTGCTTAAGTTAATAGGCTAGCTTATAGTGCAATTTTTAATTCCTGTAAAACCAGCATAAGGATAATAACTAATTTGGAAGTGAATGCTCACTAAAGACATTTTTTTTAGATTACACACATAGGCTAGTATAAATTTCTATGATGAAATAAAAGTTACACATTCTTCCAGAATTAAAACAGCCATTCTCTACACATATCTACCTCAGTTTAGACTCCATAACACTGTAAGATTTATAATAATTAATACAAGTAAGAATCAGCTTGAAAAATTTTATGTCATAACCGGGATTTGAACACGGATCTTCAGCTTAACGCGCTGATGCTCTACCATTGAGCTACCATGACAACATGCCAGTACAACATCAAATTCCTCAACTGATTCAGATTACATGTTCTGTGTGTGTTCTCAACGGAGAAACCTCCCGTGGGTTGCCTTGTAATCTGAATCAGTTGAGGAATTTGATGTTGTACTGGCATGTTGTCATGATAGCTCAATGGTAGAGCATCAGCGCGTTAAGCTGAAGATCCGTGTTCAAATCCCGGTTATGACATACAATTTTTCAAGCTGATTCTTACTTGTATTAATATCCCAGACATGGATTTAATGTCTATTTCCTTTCCCTCCATTTATAATAATTGTTTATCAACTACTTAACATCATGTAGCTCTGAGCAACAATATCTTTAAGAACAAATTTAAAACATGGCTTCTCAATTATCCTAGTATGATGTGAACTATTTTTAAAATTTTGATTTACACTCACCGAACATACGCCTTCATGAAAGGTATGCGTTTACACTCACCTAGAAAAGAAAAAGAATCAATTAAAAACAAGGAAAAAGTAACAGTCTCTGCATGCAGCATATACAGTTATTATAATGACGGACCCGCAACCTTATAACTTCCAATCCAGGTGCTCACTTGCCGAAATACGATGACAAGTCAAGGGTCTGTTTCATAGAACTTGCTGTTTTGCAATTGCTGCTTCGTGTGGTTACGCGGTTTGTCGGTTGTCTACGAGCGATAGTACGATGCTGCCAACACCATTATTCGTCCGTCATGCTCACTGTTACACTGCACTGTTATGTTGACTGCGCCTTGTATCACAATAAGACGTGTTACATTAAAATTAATTCTACAACTCACTTTCTTAAGTAACAAATTTTGTACAGATAGTGTAAATAATACATAATACTATTCACATTGTTAAACACGCAGGGCGGAGGAGGAAGTCGTAGTGGAGCGTTATACAGTGAGTCCCACGCAAGAGTTGGCCAATGACGCGGGTTTCTGCGTCGCGGCTGGCACAGCTCCAACTCCCGAGCGATCGGGTGAAATATCTACGCAAATAATGCCGCGGTCGTTGTAATGATTCAGGTTCTCACATTTACAATTAAAATTACAATGAAAATAACCACGTACCTCATCACAAGAGATGTTGGAAATGTTCTCCTCTTGCATCCACACAATACTAGCACCATTTTAGGAAATTTTCTTTCACGCGCATAAGTTCAGCTTCCGAGACAGAGTTAATTTCTCTTGTGATAGGCCTATGTGATATTGTCTTTAAGTTCTTCTAACAGTATGTAAATATTATTTATGGGGAATCTTGAAAAATAAAGTGTATAGGTCAATTTCCCATACATAAGAAGAACTTGAAGACAATATCACAAGAGAAATTAACTCTATATCGGAAGCTGAACTTATGTGCATGAAAGAAAATTTCCTAAAAAGATGCCAGTGTTGTGTGGATGCAAGAGGAGAACATTTTCAACATCTCTTATAATGAGGTACGTGGTTATTTTCATTGTAATTTTAACTGTAAATGTGAGAACCTGAATCATTACAACAACCGCGACATTATTTGCGTAGCTATTTCACCCGATCGCTCGGGAGTTGGAGCTGTGCCAGCCGCGACGCAGAAACCCGCGTTATTGGCCAACTCTTGCGTGGGACTCACTGTAGAATAATGTTGATGTCATATAATATGACCACTCAATTCTATCTCTACTGGATATTAATTACAAAAGTAAATATACTGCTAAAACACAAGTTTCTATACTATAAGCAAAGTTGGCGATCTTGAACATATGAGTTCATAGAAGCCTACCTGTTTCAGATATATTTACTGTGGAATAAACATTGTGGAGATTCTCAAAACATTTAAGCTTTTCTTGTGTACATTCTTTGCTCAAATAGGGTTCTTTCGTTATGAACAGATAATGAATTTTGTCGAATGGTTGAATTACTTAGACAAAGAAAATTTATTGACTGATGTGCACACCCTACAGGCGAGTACACGTGATATGACCTACAACTCACTGTTGTAGTTAAAGCATGCAAAATAAGCTTAGTAATAATAATAATAATAGTAATAATAATAATAATAATAATAATAATAATAATTACATCACTCATAGTAATGACATTATTAATAAAGAAAATTGTAGGCTTAAAATAATCTAGATTACTATATTATCTTGAACAAGCCTGAATTTAAAAAATAAATTGAAAAGTATTAAGATATTGTAGGCCTACTACATAGGTCCATAAATCCATCTCCACTTAAAATAGCAATAATTAAAGCAACCTAAGTCATATATTATTACTATTATTATTATTATTATTATTATTATTATTTTATATCTACATTCTCTTTTATGATTTATTTACTTGACCAAGGGAATCTAAATATATTGAATAGGCGAAGCAATTATTTTTTTAACATGTGTGATGATACAAGGAAAATACCGTATATGAAAAATTCGGTAAGGTTCTTAAATCTAATTAACCTGGAGTTTAATTTTTGAATGGTGCATTCTGGTAACCTCAATAATACAATTCTTAACATGTAGGCTATATGTGAGAAAGTTTGTGCAACATATTTTTCATAGATTTCTTTATTGTCTTTGTCAGACAAACCAAGGACTTCTTCATAGACGGTATACCCATTGTGTCTCGGCTATGCTGCTTCATATCCCGTGGTGTCTTGCATTGCGCAGAACCTCACCGTTAGGGCAAGATCTAAGAACACGGGGAAGGTTTTCTATCTAGTTGCCACACGGCGACAACGCTTACCCTTCCCGGTACGGTACGGTACGAACTGCTACGACATAGTTGTCTTAAGTGCATCTTTCAAATCGCTGTAAGGTAAGTCATTGAGGTGACAAATCCGCCGGTTTTCAGGTGGATAGTTTTGAAATAGTTTAACTCCTTTCCCTTTGTGTGGTAAATGACACCATTTTCTGCACTCCAGATCTCTGAGTTTGGCTCTGGTTTTCCTCGGTTCGAAGTACTGTCTGGCGGCGAGCTGAAGGCCGAGCTAGCGTTCCCCCACTACCTTACCATGACCTTGCATTTACCGTCTCTGCCTTTCCCCCACTAGGCCACCAGCTCGGCCTTCCGCTCACCGTTAGACAGTAGTCACTTTTCGTATTTACGACCTCTGCTCGGGATCAAGATGTAAACGAGTTGCTGTCTTTTGCGAAATTTCTGATGTTGTTTATATATGAACATCGTATTTCTGAAGGATGTTAGTAGAATCACAGTATAAGTATTAATACAGTACAGAAACTCAGCCCGTTTTCTGCCAGCCGAGCATGCGCGCGCATTTACTAGCGATCGTAGCGGCCATTATGTAAGACTACAGAAACTACTCCGGGAAGTATGTAAATAAATAGGAGTGTTGTATTTATCAGAACACGCTATATTCGAAAAGACCTTATTATTCAGCTGTAAATTTCAGTAATAATAAAAGACAAAATCCTGAATTGCATTTCTTCACTTTCTTGAAACATCCAGAAAGGTAAGAACGAAAATGAGTAATATTTATTGTAGGTCTACTGGCTTACTCGTGATTCTGGTGTGGTTATGTTTCAAGTTACTTTAATGTAATATTTTTATATTTTATTCTGTTGTAATGATTTCTGGTGTATAAAATAGGTCATTAATGGTCGACAAGAAAACCTAGTAACAAAATATGTAAAATATTTGAGTGAAAATTACCGTCTATGCTTGACACACGCCGAAAACAGACAGTTTATGAGTTCCTATAAAAACTCGTTAATTAAAACTGCTGTACCGACGGTGTCTTCAATTCCAAATGCTCCTGAATTTTTTGTTTTGTTTAATGAAATCCATCTTGCAGTAATTGACGCTACATAGACCTACAATAAATTGAAGTCGTATATTGCCATATAAGGCAAAGAATCAAAATACACTGTCAACAATGACGTGCAGGATGAACAACGTGACAGACCTATAATATAATTTACGTAATTAATATGTAGGCTATTTATTATCATAATTTGAATTATAAATTATATTAGGCCTAAAGGGCAATGATTTTAAAGAAAAAATACTAGGCTTAGGTACAGTCCTTAACAGTAGCCTATTTAGGTATTGTTTACCTCTTCTTAACTAGAATATAATACATAATCTGTTTTATTATTTCTTAAATTTAAAATTAGATTTGCATTAAATAAAAATATTCTGTATTTTTCTCTTTTTCTCTTGTAACATAACATATTTTGCGATGCCTTTATGTATTTTCCCAAGCCATTTCATATGATGAGAATGTAGCTTTACTCAATCTCCGCATGGAGCGCTAGTGTCGTCCAGTCAACATGTTGTCATAGGACTTTTAACACACAGTTTCTATACTGTATTAATACTTATACTGTGGTAGAATTAAGATTCTGTAGCATTCCTTCTCACTGACATTGGAATAATTCAAGCCTCTTAAATTTCCTAGACTAGAGCTGTATAACAACCACAATATCCGGAAGGTCAGAGGGCAGTTGTAGAATTTCCTTCAATGTATATTTTATCACTTCATTTTTATAACATTGGTAGAATTTAATAATAATTTATGGCCACTTTATAAAACAGAAGATATTAATATCTGCTAATGCTCCAATTAGTTTGCTGTAATACTATTATGAGTGCAAGAATTTCTATGCATGTTGAGTTTGCTCTTGGGTATAACACATCACGCTTTACAATAATAAAGTGACATCTACTGACTCTTATTAAATATTGTATACGGATGAAAAACGCTGTAGGCCTATACCTTTGTTAAAGTAATATAATCACGCTTTACAATAATAAATTGACATCTACTGACTTTTATTAAATATTGTATACGGATGAAAAACGCTGTAGGCCTATACCTTTGTTAAATTAATATAAACCTGCTATCATTTAAGCGACTATACAACTAAAAGCTTTTTTGTGGCTATGCCCAAAGGGGACTAAACGTATTTCGCTGGATTTACTGTATTCACAGATATCAGATGACAGCTAAATTCAGCATTCTATTGCGTTCTTTTAACACATTTGTATATGTATTACAAAAAAATATACCCTTTTTTATCAAACAAAAATAACATGAAAAGCGAATAACAGAGAACTATATGATATTAAACAGATTAATGCGATTTGGACTTACAGATTGAACACAGTCACGGCCCAATGGATTCGAACTAAGTCATTAAAAGTTTCGCGATTAGTTCAATTAAAATACCCTATGTATCCTCATGTGTGAGTAAAAATTTTGTGCACAGTTACAGAAATTGAGTTATCTCGTACAGTTTTTTTTAAATAATTAATGGGATTTGAATGTCGCTACCTTCTAAAAGTATAGTTAAATGAATAATGATAGCATGCTAAGTAATAGAAGAGTTTGAAACATGGAGGTTACGAATATTTCATGCAGCCTGCGGGCAAGCTTCCGTAGAAATCAATTACCTCTCATACCATAAACCCAGATCGGAAAGGGGATGGATGGCAGGGGGAAAAAAAACATATTCACACATGAGTTACCGATACTAGATTCCATAAAGGATTTAAGTTCTACGAATTTTGCATGAAACGCCATCATTGATAATTTAGATTTTAGGAAGAGAAAGAAGGTTTATTTTTTGGTTTAAATCCAGTATCGCTAATTTTTGACAGCAGTGTGAATATAGCAGTAAATAATTGATGGAAATACGAGAATAATAAAAGCTTTAGAAAGTACTGACTTCAACTTAAAACCTCATATAAAGAGTTCATTTCATTTTCAAAATCAGTGATCAATCAATTTATAAATATAAATGCCTGAAACATGTTCATTTGTATATAAAAATGTTTAGAGAGGCGTTTTACATCTTTATTAATTCGCATCCTCCATATAGTGGGTTTAGGAAAAATAGTAAAGTAATGGCTTACGGTTCCTAAGGTCGCGGGTTTATTCCTTTCATGGATGAATGACGTTTATGGGTGTCCCGTATTTGTTTTACCAGCATTTGCAAGAATTCGTGGGGGATAAAATTCTGTCATTTCGGGGAATGTTAGAGGCCTACACAACATACTTCTCTCTCTCTCTCTCTCTCTCTCTCTCTCTCTCTCTCTCTCTCTCTCTCTCTCTCTCTCTCTCGCTCTCTCTATCTCATCCCGAGGCCCCATGTTGTGGCGAAGGGCCTCCATTGGAGGTTTGTGTTTACCTATGTGAATTTTTGTTACGCTTATTTTCCTAAAGGGCAGAGGAACAGATGATAAGCCCATCGCCTCTCAATCCCCCTCCGGAAACTAAGGTATTACTTTGACGTGAAAGGGCCGAGAAATTTTGTCCAGGTTTGGAGTTCTTTTACATGCCGTAATCTACGACACGGGCCCCCCAGCTTAAAGTCTCTCCCGGAGGACTCCGTGCCCAGGATTTTTACGTCCTGAAAAACCCATCGACTGCGGCCTGGTTTGATCCCGTGATCTTCGGATCTAGAGGCGGTCACGCTACCTCTAGACCACCGGAGCCGACTACACAACGTTTAAAAACCATAAAAAAATAGAAATAATGATCCTGCTTATAATGTTTTGTTAATTTATTGGTATTAACGTCGCTTTAACTAAGTCTTATCACGACTGTAACAATAAAATGCATTGAAATTAGAGAGAAAAAAACAACTAAATGTAGTTACAAAGTTTAGTGCATTTCATAAACATTAAGGCGTTGTTATGGTATATTGGATTGCCCAAAGCCATGAGAGGTTGGTAGGAACTTTGCATCGGGTACTTGATCCATATAGCTGTGGCAGTATATCATCAGTAGACCTGGGATATTAGGCTCTAAAAAACTAGTTTTAGGCATCTAAAATAGGCTTTTAAAACAAATAAATGGGCTCTTAAAAGAGAAAATAGGCACTTAAAATACGCTTGAAAAATGTGTAAATCGACAGAAAATAGACTTTAAAATACTACAATATGATCTTAAACTGTAGCGTGATCTTTTTTTTTACTGTAAAAAGCGTGGTATAGCTATTCTTAACAGAAATAACTGCAAAATTGATGGAATAAAAAAAAAGTTTACCAAAAACAGTTTTGCATTATATGAAAAATTAGAACACCACAAGCCTTAGGCCTAAAGGGTCTTGGCTTTTAGTAACGGCTGCTGCCCAGCTCATGGCCTGCAGATGTTGGGTGTCGTGTAGTCAACACGACACATCCCTCAGCCGTATTACGCTACCTCCGTGACTGCTGCTCACTGTAGCTTCCCAATTGTCCTCACAACACTGGGTCAACACCGTTCCAGACCTCAGATCTTTCTAAATGACTGCCGGTACTGAAGATCCAACCCATGCTGCCTGGACGAGGTCTCTAAAATTAATTAGAGGAGCCAATAGCAAAATCTTAGTTTTAGATTAAAATAAAAAAATGCACATTACTGCACATTATTGCATTACTGACAAAAAATAATCTTGCCATCAAAAGTCATCCCTGGAAATTGTATAAGCCATTACTGTATAAGCGAACTCTTAGGTGATTTCGTTTTAGGCATCACGAACTATATTCACTTAAACAGATGGTCTTTCACTGGAGATTGACACAGCATGTCCCGTCTTACTATATACCTGCTACTTGTTATTTTGAGTTAATCCTCCCCTCCCCCGCCAGTCAGCATTCCTTTGGCGACAATTGTTTGGGAAAATCAAGTTTCTGCTCTTCATTCAAGGATGTCCATTAAACGATTATAAAAGTTACAGAAGTAGAATTTTATTTTAAATGTAGCACTAAAAGAGTAAAAATAGGCTCCAAAGGTCCAAATAGGCATTTTTGGGCACTATAAAACTCTATAAATGTAAGTGATTTATCAAGAAACGTCAACATATTTTTAAAATTTCATGTTATTTCATAAGGAACAAAATAGGCATTTGCTTTAAAATCCCAGGTCTAATCATCAGATGTTCCACAGTGAGAGGAGATGCTCAAGGAGGAAATTCCCTGGAAAGGATGTATGAATGAGTAAAGACCTGGGTGTCTGGTTAGAAGTACCTGGTCTCTGCGACTGAGGGTTATAATGGGTTGCGTAAAAGTGGGAACTGCGCCGACGCCGTGCAACTTCCTACTACTGTGTTGTTCAGTTTGTAGTATTTTGCCTTTGAGGAGTTTGAGGAGATCCAGATGAGAGATCTTGAGGTCGGGCATGCTAGTGGGATGTTTGTAAGCTTACTTAGTGGCTTCATCTGTTAGGTTGTTCCCACTTCCGAGGTACACAGATATCAGATGCTATCCAGGCGAATACGACCATTTTCCCAGACGTAACTAGCTGGTTATGTATATAACACCAGGAATGCATTAACCAGAGAGTGAGGAGGATATGAGTGATGTAAAGCGAGCAGTGAATATCATATATGAATAATGGTTTGGACTCCTAAGGATATATTCCATGGCAAATGGAATAGCAAACAATTCGCATGAGAAAATAGATAAATTATTAGGTAGACTGTACAGCATGGTGTGTTCAGAGAAGACCACTGCGCAACCGTTGTTGCCATCACAACTTCTAGATCCATCTGTATACAGTAATACTGAATTTAAACAAATATACAAACATATATTTGTTTTGACTAGTGATGTCATATGAAATAAAAAGAATAGAATTCTTCAACAGAATGTCCTAAGTTTTCGGGGCTGTCTTGCCCGGTGAACGAGAAACAGGCGTGGAGTGGTAAAATACGTAAGCAGTGTATTGGATATGCATTCCCCTCCAACGCAACTTGTCGCTTACTATGTGCCCTAACCATTCTGCCCACATACATAACTCATGCCCTGACGCTGCATTAGAAATTTTGTAGCATTAACTGTGATTTCCTAACACTAGCGTCTTGTTGTAATCTCCTGAATCCACGTAAACAGATACTTGAACTTTCGAGTATCGGAGACTGGAGAATCTAAACTTCATCCACGATGTGTACGGAGCCAAAGTAAACAACAGACTTGCCTTGACTAACTGTGTCCTGTCGTTTCATTGGTTAATTGCACCAGCGCATACTTCACGATAGTGCTACAAGCACAATCAGATGTTTACTTCCATTCCGCAAACATCGTAAAATATCTTTATCTTATGTAATTGTGAAAACATAAGTTCTGTTAAGTGAGTTGCTTGCTTTCATAGGCTTACATTTTTTACAACATATATCTAGCAAACCGGTGGCGACCACTAGACGCTAAACACGACTACCGGTGGTCGCCACTTTATTCATAAATATTTCCTCTTCTCTCGTCAGTTGCAGAATGGATCCCGATTTGGAAGCACTAGTTGCAGTTTTGCTAGTGAATGCCTTTCTCTTAAATCATCTGCAGAAGTGAAATGTTTGAGGATTATTACTGATCAGCATTTGAAATGAGATAAACACATTCCATATATATATTTTTTTTAATTATATATAATATATATTATTTTATTATATAATACAATATGAGAATCAATACATAAATTTGTAAGTCTCCGTAACTGTATGGCCATTAAGCTTCTAAAAGTGGTTTATTTAGCCTTAGTCGAATCCGTTATTCAGTGTGACATTATTGGATGAGGAAGCATTTCTAAAATTTTTCTACTCCATTAACTTTATTAGAAGAACGCATAATCAAAATTTGTTTAAAAAAGTGACTGGACTAACCAGCAGAACTAATCTATTCCGAGCTTAATGTATTTAACATTAAGATAATCTATAGTCAAAATAATTTGATCCCAAACAGAACATCAGGCAATCCTAAATTTTGTATGTACGTGCACTAGTCTTTTTAATAAAAAAAGTATTAATGCATAAAAGTTGACCGCCGGCGTGGTCTTGTGGTTAGCGTTGCTGACTACAGATCTGTCGGCCCGGGTTTGATCCCCAGTACCTCCTGAGGTAGGAAGGTCTGGAACGGGGTGCAATCAGCCTCGTGATTCAAATTGAGGAGCTGCTTGATAGAGAAATAGCGGCTCCGGTCATGGAAATCACCATTAACGGCCGTGGGTGTCCGCATGCTGACATCATGCCCCCCCAATCCTGTCATCTGCCTGGGATAGATGACGCAGTGTTCGGGTGGTAGAATGTATCTTCAAGGATGTAGCGCCATGGAGTATAAAATTTAGCTTACATGCAGATTTCTTCTCTATTACACTCATCTCCTGAAAGTCTGGAACAAACAGTTGGCACATTTATTCCAGGATTTTGTTTTATCTATCATATTACTGTAAATTAACACGGCATATCACAAATAGCCGTTTTCACATTGTACAACTCAGAACAGCAACTGTCGTGATAACTTTTCTTGATCAGTCTGTTGTTTATTCTTTCAAACGACAAGCATTTTTTTCACGCTGACTCAGATGTAATGTTGATACTGCATGTATTTGTTCTCTCTCTGCCACAAACAATAAACTCGTTGATCCAAAAATGCACCCTGAAGCTTTGCTGATTACCGTAATTAATATTATACGAGTGTGTTATTTTCTTAACATCGTCCTTCCTGCTTTCCTTCTCCCATTTATTAATAATTGATTTGTTCTTTACTTTTTTTTAATGCTTTTTTAATTTTAATTTCATTGTTACTTAGTTCATTTTTCGTGCTGTTTCTGGTTATCAAGCAGAAAAACAGTTTGACCCAAAATCTCTAGAAGACAAAACAGCTTTGAATGAACATCAGTTGCTTTATCCTCAACTTGGTTAATATTAGTACGGCAAGAACTTGATAATTTTGTACATTTTTTTATACCACTATTGAACGATAGCTCGAATATATGTAAATATGTATAATGAATTAAGTGATTAAATAAGAACAATTTTATGGAATTATTTTCCATTTTACGTTTTCAAGATTTGTATTATTATAATTTTTTTTTTGTCTTTTAGGTATTTGGTAATTTCGGCGTATTGTAACTTATTATAGTTTTTTATGAAGTGTTGTTCTCAATAAGCACCAATTGTTTCAGTGAAGTTACAGAGAAGTATTTCAATATACAGTACAATAAAAATCGTTACTTTCAGGCAAATGAAAATCATTTTATTTGAGAAACTCCGTCAATTCATATTTTCTGTATTCATGTTAAATTTCCCAGATTCATGTATCCCAGTAGCAATTACTTACTTTATTAGCAACAAAGTGAGTAAATTTATTGTAAATTAAATATAATGCTCTATCGTACATTAATTTGCTATCTAAAATCAACACATCATTCCAGAAGGCTAATTATCAGTAATAAGGAATTATTTATTCATTTTTAAATATTTTAGGTCATAAATGCATTTTTTTATTTTAATATTTTATATTGTTATGCATTGCCGTAGTTACTAGGCCTATATATTAGATTTCACATAAGGGCACGCAATAGATTAGGGACCAAAGTTCTTAAAGAAGGGAGCTGTATGCCACAGTAGCACGCCAGAGGGAGCTGTAAGCCACTGTAGCACGCTAGAGCGCCTGTGGCGACCACAAGTGGCTGCCGTGTGCGCCAAAACTCGACCACCGGTGGCGGCCACTTGCTGCGAGAACGAGCGTCTCCCCCAGCGTGTGGCTGACACTGGCGTCTGCAGTGGTCGTGTGTGCGGCTATTTTTTAATTCTCCATTTAAACTCCATGTAAAAGCCCTTCTCGCAGCTTGTGGTCGCCACCGGTGGCGCGAGGAAAAGATTCGCCCAGCAGCGAGAAGTTTCAAAACGTTAAAAGAAAACCCTGAAATATCTGTGCAAGACGTATGAGTGAAAGTGGCGTCGTCCGTGGGAGTAGTTTAAAGTACGGTTTTCAAAGTCCTAAAAGAATACAGATCTACAGGAGGCACTTAATATAAAAAATTAAGTTCAATTGACTTCACTGTAATGAACTAAACAGTCTCAAAAACGAAATCCAGTGTACTGTGGTTTGTACTTTCACATTCGATTGTTTACTTTTGCACCGTTCACATCTTGGATCAAGTATAATTGTTAAACAATTATTGCCCTTTTCAAAGTTATTGTACATACAACCCACAAAGCGAAATTTTCTGTATATTTTCACATTATCATGCATGCTCTCAGACTACCTTATGTACGAGGAATGATGTATGATGTTAGTTTCTTTAATGTATCTTATTCCGCAAATAAGCTATTCTTTTTACAGGCTGTATGGTCTGTATGCTCTTGGCTGATTTCATTATTTAATATTTAAAATATTATAATTTCATGCTTTGGATTTTATTGTTCATTGATCGGATTTTGCATTGTCTTTACCTCTGAAAGCAAAGACTTTGAAAGGCTCGAATTATTAGCAATGAAAGAGTTGCTCATGTGAGGATTGCATATGATTTATGATTTAAAAGTTTTGTTTTTGTATGATTTAAAAGTTTTGTTTTTGTTTCACAGTGTTCTGGTTGATCGGGAGTTATGAGGCAACAATGTTGCCAACCAATTCACTATTACAATCCATACGGTGGATAGTAGAAATTAGGACCAAATAACTACAGTTAGTTAAAAAGACTGTTGACTACCGTTACGGAACAAAGCTTCCTCGATCTTCTTCTTCTTTTTTTTTTTTTTTTTTTTTTGTTTTTTTTTGTTTCCCCCAAAATGGAGTCACTGAGCACAGTCTCACTACAATGGAACAGCACGAAACGGGCATTGTGCGTGAGCCACATGATAAACTTACCGGTGTATAGGCAAAAATTATACAAAACATAAGTTTATTTCGCGGATTATGGCATCTGTGGTTTTATTTACAAAATTCGCGTTGTTTCGGTGCTTTCATTTGCCCGCAAATGGTACGTAACATCTTAATATATCAAAATAATATCAAGATAATTGACATTAGAATATATAATTTTATAATGGTTTTAATTTATACAAATTTCAGTCTATTTTTTTTCTATCTGTCCTATAAGACGACCTCGGATTTTTGTGGCCTTTTTTATGATTCAACCATCGTCTTATCTTATCTAACAAAATAGTATGATTTTAGAAACTTTTATATGTAGCCTACATATTCAATAAAATTAAAAGTAAATGTCTTAGTTACTTCTTACAATACTGAGGTCTATATATAAAACCAGACCTGTCCTGAGTGCAGAGAAGTCTGCTATTATACTGACAGACTTAAGACTGACGGCTTTCACTCAGTAGATTAAAGTTTCAAATCCTCAGCCAATGGTTTCGAGATGACTGAAAGGAGAGCATGTCTAGAACGCATTAGACAAAGTACTCAGTTGAAATGAAACTTGCCTTCAGCTTTCACTTGTGTGCCTACGGTCAACGGTACAAAATGTTTATATTTTCCAGGTAGCAATTTTTACTTCTTTTGCCCGTACGATAGGTAGGCCTGCTATAGGTAGAGGAAGTATTGTTTTCTACCCCCAAAATTCGAAGTTGGGTTTTGGACATAAATACACGTTTTGAGGTCCCCTGAATCCAAAAATGCTATTTTCTGAAACATGTCTGTGTATCTGTCTGTGTGGATGTCTGTGAACATGCTAGCTCCAAAACGGAAAATCGTATGAAAACAAAATTTCGTATTTGGGTCGGATACCTTCTAAAGATGTGAGCCGAAGATAGGCGACTAGTTTCTCTTATTTTTAAGGGCACTTTACATGAAGAAATTTTCGTTTTTCGCGATTTTCTCGAAAACGGCCCTAACGATTTCCTTTAAATTTTGCACATGTGTTGTTTATACTGAGAGCTAAAATGTTTATTTGAAACTTTTTCGAAAAAAATTCTCTGAAGGGTCGTTACAAGCCACCCACTGTTCACCCACTGTTCGTAGAAAGTTTGTCTTGCCTGGTGAACGGCCTCTTATTCTATATAAGAATGTGAAGTGAGAAATATGTAATGTTGGCCATGCATAAGGTAATGAAATATCTGAGGGGAATATTCGATAAATTTCGGGAATTATTCTTAACGGCGGAAAGTTCAATAAACGTTTGCAGCCACTTGTTTTTTGTTTTTTTGTTTTTAGTTTGTCCATAGCCTGCGTTTTAAGTCAAACATTTAAAGAAGAGGCTGTAATGTATTTAAAGCATAATTAGCGTAAATATGTGAGTACTTGCAACTTTACCGTTAAACTATTTTTTTAAATTTCAAGCTAAGATGCTAACTTTTATGTGGGCAGAGGAAGGTATGTGATTTTCATATGAGATTTTAAAGCTGTCATCCGGTGGTGATACACGAGAAAAATATATTTATCTTCAGTTAGGGTAACTGAAAGATAGTTGTCTAAGCTTTTCTAGCGATCACAGTGGATACCTGAACAGTGTTGTGCTGTTTTATTTTTATTATTTTTATAGTTATTATTATCATTTTTACCAATATTACTATTATTAATATCGAGAATCCCATAAAACTAGTAACATTTCTCTACCACTTTCTCCTGTTTCAGACAACAAGCACAATAAGAGGCGCTATCTTATGACTCAGATGTTAGCATGTCAGAGGAGCCAAAGGGTTTCCATGAAATCGATTGAACGTTAATATGCTCTATTCTATGGTCTTTGTGTGCATATGTGGGTCACCCGATGTCAATGTCGGTATTAGCTCACGAAACTCCCTTTCTTTATTAGGTCAAGAAACTCATGGCAGCCATTCCTTTCAAATATTTATTGCCGTCTATTCCTCGTAACCGAATCAAGGGCAGTGGTGCAAGGGTAGACGCCAACTGGGCATTCATTATTATTTTATGGAGAGAAACCATCCATATTCTTAAACGAGTATTCATTTTCAGATTTCTTTGAAACAGGGAAAGCAACACATGATTTATACAAAGAGTTTACATGTCCATTTTCATTGAATTTTCTTTTAATGTTATCTTTGCTCAGTTCTAGTTTACATGCTTATTAAGTGCCAATATGGTACTTTATGAGATTGTGTATGGGGACGGGAAAATGTCTGACCGTCCGTCCGTGTGTCTGTACGCGCGATAACTCAAATACGCTTAATCGGATTTTAATGAAACTTGGTATACTCATTTATAATATTCATGGGAAGAACCCTATTGATATTGGACCAAATCGGTTGACCGGCACCAGAGTAATGCCCAATTTAGTGCCTATTTTAATGGTAATATATCAGAAAGGCCCTATAACTAAAATACGCTTTATCGGATTTTCATGAAACTTAGTATACGGATTTATGACATCCATTGGAAGAAACCTATTGAATTTGAACCAAATCGGTTGACCGGTACCGAAATAAAGAATAATTAACAATCTATTATAATATAATCTTCGTTCTCCGGCAATTCGTAGCATTTTGATTGGGTCGCGGCCAACCAATCAGTGGCCGAGCTCTCCTAACTAATGTCCTAATGTATTAAATTCTGTAAATAGAAATAATAGGCGAAATTATTTATTAAAGAGCATGCTTTCATTTCCAATTTAATATAAGTATTAATTTTGTAATGGATATTATTGCATGGCCCACAATAACAGCCAATCGTTATTGAAATTGTTAGTCCGTCTTGATTGATTGATTTCTTCATGACGATGTGAGTGTAAATAAAACGTTTAAAACACAACCAGCCATTGGATATTGATATAATATTGTGTTTCTATCAATATGAATGTATTTGTTTTAATGTGAGTATTTTTCTTATTCGCTCCTGGGGAGAAATATACCTAATGTAATTCCTGACAGATTGATTTCAGATTGACTTTAATTCGTTCATAACCTATACGGCTGCTTTAAATTTGAAACAAACAAGTCAGCGAATCGCAGGCCTATTAAATCATTAATATTGTTGCATTGAATTTTGTAAAATGTTGACATATTTTGAGAATTTATTATATCCGAGTGTACCTATATGAATTAAGGTTAAGAATCAAACTTCAGACCTCAGTTCTTCCGTAATCCCTGCTTAATGAATCGATCTGGAGTTTAACTCGGAGATCTATAACTTATTTTCTGTATGGGGCTATCATAATTGCAATTTTCACTGTGTAAAAAAGCATTCTGGCACTTCGTTATATGAGTTTACCTGATTTTATTAAGTGTCAGAATGGTACTTTCTGAGATTGTGTCGTGAATGGGAAAATGTCTGTGTCTGTCCGTGTGTCTGTACGCGCGATAATTCACATGCTCTTTAACGGATTTTCATGAAACTTGGTGTAGGCATTTATAACGCGCATGGAAAAAAGCCTATTGATTTTGAAACATATCGGTTGACCGGTACCGGAATAACGACTAATTTACGGTCACATCTATTATAATATAATCTGCGTTGTCCGAAGACCCGAAGAATTTTGACTGGCTCGGGGACAGCCAATTAGCGGCCGAGCTCCCACAAGCATCATTATCGGTAACTAAGGTAAATAAGACACGCTCAGATGTATCAGTTTCTGTAAGTAGAAATAATATGCGAAATTACTTATTAAAGAGCATGCTTTCATTTCCAGAAGTTCTATCCAGCTGGAACTTTACTTAGGACTTTATTATATGTCCATTTGATAGTATACAAAAACAATATTCATTTTATAACGGGTAAAACATGCTACAATAATACTGCATGGCCCACAATAGCGTAAACATAACGTATCAAATTGATATTGATATTGTTAGACAGCCTTGATTGATTCATTTCTTTATAACCATGCCAGTTTAAAAAATATAATTTAAATATAGCCGTTGAATAAGTAAACAAAGCTGCTGTTGATAAAATATTGTGCATTCTATTGTGCATATCTGCATTATATTTTAATGTGAGAATTTTTCATAGGTAATTCCATGAGAGTTTACGAGTTTATCGATAGATTCACGACTGCGGAGCAGGAGAAAATTTACCTGATGAAACTCATCAACTCGAGTTGAATTTATTAAGACTATTCCTTGAATAAAAATGTAACGGATTATACAAATAATAATTACTTTCGTGCGTTGTTATATACATACAAAACTAACAACTGTGAGATCACGGCGTACCATGAATCGATTCGAGTTACCTTGCTGAGGCTAGTGCTACCAATAGTGCATGTAAGACATAGTTAACCTAATTCAGGGAAGCTAACAGAAGAACAATAAAAGCACAGAAACTGGCTTCCACCGAATTGAAATTGTGTTTTTAATCATTGTACATTTATATTATTTCAATTTCTAACGAAGTTATGTTGTATAAAATAATGTTTTCGTGCTGCTTAATGGCAACATGGGATGTATTAATCATGGCACATTGATGCTTAAGGGTCCTGTAACGAGCTGAGGTTTTATCAAGTAAAATCCCTTCCTCATAATAATAGCAAGCATTTTATAAGATAAACGATCGTGATTGGTCTATATCCGAGGAATTACTAAACGTTACTGGTGAATACCAAACACGCGGCATATGAGTGGAATAGTTAGTTTAAACGCTCCTGAAGAAGCAAATAGGTCAAATGTAATTCCCGAGACTGATTTCAGATTGAATTTAATTCATTCATATCCTATACGGCTGCTTTAAACCTGAAATAAACATGTCTTATGCTTTAAACATGACATATTTTAAGAATTTCTTGTCAGTGTAAAAGAGTATGAATTAAGGTTAAGTATCAAACTTTAGACCTTTGTTCTTTCGCAAGCCCTGCTTAATGAATTGACCTACTGCTTAACTCGGAGATCGATTACAAAAATAACATATTTTCTGCATAGGCCTACCATACTTGCAATTATCACTGATTAAACAAAAGCATTTTTACACTTTGTTTTATAACTTTGCACGATTTTATTTTATATGCACAATAAACAACTTCCATTGTAGAACATTTATCTATATTAATGAAAATGTATTTACAAAAGGGTTGTTACCGCATCACTTGAGAACGGCTCGACCGATTTGGCTGATTTATTTTTTGTTGTGTTGGTAATTGTCAGGACAAGGTTTGTATGAAAGAAAAGTTTTGGAAAATCCACGGGAAAAGTTGGAAATTTGAAATGAGGCAGAGTTAGATAATTCTGCTGTCAATTGTTTACATAACGAAAATATTGTTTACGGTGTTCACATAGGGCTTTGGAAACTATTATAATACTGGGCTTTAACAAATTCTGATACTATCGATGTAATTAATACATTTGGGAAAATAATTCTTGACGAATAAAATCCATGAAAATAAAGCAGTCACATAACTTTCTCTACCCTCGACACGGAAAGTACCATTTTCTCACTTCACATTTTGATGTAGAATAAGCGGTCGTATTGCAGGGACAACTTACGTGTGTGCCAGTGAGTATACTATAGGCCCTATAGGGGAAGTCCTATCCACGGATACGTCACTCATAGCTGTAGGCTTTGTATTAGTTGAGAAATAGGCATAGGGATGTTTATCAGAGGCCCTAAGCATCTAAAAGAAGACAAAATGGGATGAAACATTTTCAGTCCTACACTCACAGTATATTATGTCCCAGGTTTTTGGGAAGGAAAGTATGAAAGTGATATTGAATTTCTTTTTTACTTCAGCCCCGAAACGATTGTATGGTAATACGAGAATGAGAAATACAATTTTCTGTCAAGACAATACAATCTTATGTAACCGGAATTAATTTTTCTTCTTATTTGCACTCCTACCAGGCATGGTGTGTAGAAGCAATGGAATGCAACATTCGACAACCTCTGAGAGCCATAAAAAGCTATATCTAGCGTTTTATGAAGGAATAGTCTGAGTGCCATATGTCGTTCTTCCTCATTTCGAATTCTACATATATATTATATAAAGACCTACAGTTTCAACATCGAAAGTCCTCCATAAGTTAATTTTATATTACGAAATACAAAACCCGGCGACGCCGGGCCTTTAAAGCTAGTAAATTCATAAGAATTAACGCATAATAAATAATCTCCTATAAATAGAAATTTCATATAAGCTAATAAGGCAAGCATGGGATTGTCTCAATCTCTAACAGAAATGAGCATCGGGAGGGATCCTGGGGTCTGGATAAAGCTTTACCATTCCATGTGCGAAGTCCATGAGATATTCAACTTTTCGAAACCCTAAGGCCCTGTCCGCCTAAATAGAAAAACCTTAATTTACTGCTAAGGTAAAAAGATTTATGAACACTATCGCTATATCCGAAAGATAAAATAAACCATAATAAGATGGATCAATACTGATTCTAGCCCGTTTTTATATAACTACTGATGGTTTGAAATGTTTATGATGCTCAATTTCTCGTGAAGACCCAACTATTTTTAGCAACCGCAACGAATATCTATATTGATCTATCTAGAGAAAATAAGTAAAATGTGATTATATTACAATAGAGTGAAATGTTTCCTGTGCCCGTGAAAATCAGCTTGTTGACTGATTACTTGAAATGCATTCAGTGTGACACATACGCTTCAATCCTTAATTACTTACTTACTCAATGGCAATAGACAATTCCTCAGCAAGCTAAAGAAACATTATCTATTTTATGGAACCCGAAGGTTCATTGCCGCATTTACCTGAGCCCACCATTCAACCCTATTCTGTGCTAACGCTATCCAATCATCCCTCGCAAATCCTACTTCCCTTAAGTCTATCCTAATATTGTCCTTCCACCTACGTCTAGGTCTTCCAAGTGGTCTTTTCCCATCGGGTCCTTTTGAGATATGTCTTTTCTCCCCCATGCGCGCAACATGTCCAGCCCATTTTATCCTCCGTGATTATGTTACCCTTACTATATCCGGTGACGAGTACAGGTTATGAAACTCGTCGTTATGCAGTTTATTCCAGTCCCCGTTTTCATTCCTCTCAGGTCTGACTATTTTTCTAAGCACCCTGTTTTCGAACACTCTCAGATTATGTTTCTTTCGATCAGTAAAATCCTTTGTTCCTATATTCAAAAATATATTTTTGTAATTTTTTGTAGTTTTGCTTGGGCGATTCTTCCTTCATATTTAATCGGAAACATTAAATGTAGTAACAATTTTACTGAAATTTTAAGCTCCCACAATAATACAGAAAATATGCCTACAGAAGAAAATAAAATCATGTAAACTGATGTAACAAACTGCCAGTATGATTTTTTTAATCAGTTATGATTGCAATTATGATATGCAGAATACAAAAAAAAAAGTCAAATTGGACGGGTTCAGTATTGGAACCATGGAACTCCAGAATGTGAGGCCAAGACGTTACCATCTCAGCCATCTGGGTCAGTTTAACGGTCTAGTTGGATAAGCGCATGTAAAGCAATAGTGTTATTTGTCATAGCTAACTGTATTTTAATTGCCAAAGCCTTATAAGATCACAGTAAAACAATATACTATGTTGTCATGATAACCGATTTGCATTTCATAAATTCTTTCGAATACGTATATTACCATAAAATAGGCACTAAATTGAGCATTACTCCGAAACAGATCAACCGATTTTATCCATTAACAATAGACTTCTTCCCATGGACATTATAAATGTGTATACAAAGTTTCATAAAAATCCGGTAAAGCGTATTTGAGTTACCGCGTCTTTAAAATATACACTAAATTGGGTTTTACACCGGTACCGGTCTACCGATTTGGTCCAATATCAGTAGACGTCTTCCCATGAACATTATAAATGGGTATGCAAAGTTTCAGGAAAATCCAATAAAGAATATTTAAGTTATCGCGACTTCTTATATATTAACATAAAATGCACTAAATTGGGCATTATTCCGGTACTGGCCAACCGATTTAGTCGAATATCAATAGACATCTTTCCATGTACATTATAAATGCGTATACGAAGTTTCATAAAAATCCGATAAAGCGTATTTGAGTTATTGCTCCTTTAAAATAGACACTAAATTGGGGTATTAAAATAGGCAGTAAATTAGGCATTACTCCGGTACCGGTGAACCGATTTGGTTCAATATCAATAAGGTTCTTCCTATGGACATTATAAATGTGTTTTCCAAGTTTCATGAAAATCCAAAAAAGCGTATTTGAGTTATGGCGCGTACAGACACACGGACGGACGGGCAGACGGAAAGACATTTTTCGTCCCCACACACAATCTCAAAAAGTACCATACTGGCACTTAATAACCGTACCTCTCGCACCCAACACTTCCGAGTTCCTTCGAGTTTCTTCAGACTGATATTAGATTGGTTTATTTGTGCTGTTCCTTCCTATTATTAAGTGCCAGTATGGTAATATACGTATTCGAAAGAATTTATGGGATGCAAATCAGTTATCATGACAACATAGTCAATTTGTTTTACTGTGATCTTATAAGGCTTTGGCAATTAAAATACAGTTAGCTATGATAAATAACACAATTGCTGTAGATATGCTTATCCAACAGACCGTTAAACTGACCAAGGTGGCTGAGATGGTAACGTTTTGGCCTCATATTCTGGAGTTCCATGGTTCAAATTCCGAAACCGGCCAATTTGACTTTTTTTTGTATTCTGCATATCATAATTGCAATCATAACTGATTAAACTAAAACATACTGGCACTTTGTTACATCAGTTTACCTGATTGTTATTATTATTATTGTTATTATTGTTATCATTATTATTATTATTATTATTATTATTATTATTATTATTATTATTATTATTATTATTTAACACAATTACAGTAATACTGTAGTAGTGTACAGATAGCATATTAGGTTATTTTAATCAACTCTTATGTTACAAGATTGGCTAGTTGCATAGTAGAAACGTTACAAAAATATTACTTAATAAAATCAGGTAAACTGATGTAAAAAAGTGCCAGTATGTTTTTGTTTAATCAGTTATGACTGCAATTATGATATGCAGAATATGTTTTTTTTAAATTCATTTCCAAGTTAATCTCCAGATTTATTCCTAAAAGCAGTGCTTACGGAAGAACAAAGGTCTAGTTTTTTTAATCAGATTAAAATCTTCCAGCATCAGCTGAACTGTACAGATTTGTGATATCTTGACAATCGCACACTCACATAAAAATACGAAAAAGAAAGTGAAATTGGCTCGTTTCGGGATTTGAACCATGGAACTCCATAATGTGAGGCCAAAACGTTACCATCTCGGTCAACTGGGTCAGTTTAACGGTCTAGTTGGATAAGCGCATGTAAAACATTAGTGCTTTTGGTCATAGCTATCTCTATTTTAATTTCCAAAGCCGTATAATATAACAGTAAAACAATTGACTATGTTATCATGATAACTGATTCTCTTTTTTTTATATAAATTCTTTCGAATACGTATATTATCATAAAATAGGCACCAAATTGAGCATTACTCCGAAACAGGTGAACCGATTTCATCCAATATCAATAGACGTCTTCCCATGAACACTATAAATGTGTATACCAAATTTCATAAAAATCCGGTAAAGCGTATTTGAGTTACCGCGTCTTTAAAATAGACACTAAATTGGGTTTTACTCCGGTACCGGTCAACAGATTAGGTTCAAATTTAACAGAGTACTTTTCATGGACATCATAAATGCGTATACCAAGTTTAATGGAAATCCGATACAGCGTGTTTGATTTATGGCGCCTTTCTATTAGAAAGGCGCCATAATCTATTAAAATAGGCACTAAATTGGGCATTACTCCGGTACCGCTGAACCGATTTGGTTCAATATCAATAGGGTTCTTCCCATTGACATTATAAATGTGTTTTCCAAGTTTCATGAAAATCCGAAAAAGCGTATTTGAGTTAGAGCGCGTACAGACACACGGACACGGACGGACAGACAGACAGACGGACAGACATTTTTCGTCCCCCACACAATCTCATAAAGTACCATACTGGCACTTAATAATGTTACAGGAAGGAATATCACAAATCAGTCTATCTAATACCAATCAGAAGGAACTCGAAGTAATCGTAGTTACGATGGGGGCGAAGGAACTCGAGATGATGGGGCAAGAGGTACGGTCAGAGATTAGGAATCATTCCATCTTTCATAACTTAATGTCAGTTGGTAACCCTCAGAAGATCCGTTGACAAACATATTGACGCAATATTGAAATTAATGAACTTCTATATTTTGGGCAAAATAGTAAAAACGCAATTAACTATCAACCAAACCATTCTATCTTATGAGAAAATTGAATTAAAAATATATATTGAAGGTTATACGAGTATAACATATGATATTATATATATATTTATATATTTATTATTAATAATACCCTCGTACTAAAGTTGTTATACTGAATTTATATAAGTAGGGTACGTAGTCCCATTATTTACCACAAAACCCAGTTACTCATATTAATCCCTTCCTATTCTTTCTGTGTACAGTATCTTTATTTATTTATTTATTTAATCATTTGTGTATTCTTCCCCTCCCTTATTTTCTTACTAATATGTTATATATTTACAACTAAGTTTGTGCTTTCCCTTTAATCAACTCCAAACAGAAGTCTAACGGCGCGTTCTCTATCTAAATATTTATTTGTTTACTTACTTAATTATTATTTTTCTCTCCCTCATTCTTACTTTATCCATTTATATATTTCTCCCAAATTTCCTCCTGCAAGAACTTTGTTTTTGTTTTCATTTAAGAACTTGTTCTTTTGTTCTCTCTTTAGTTATTTACTTTGATTTACTAGTACGCATTTCTGTATTAATTTATTATACATATATAGATGTATACATATACACTTTTTATTTATTTTTCATTTCACTTAGTTCTTACAACGTTAAAAAGGTCCTGGTTCTTCTAGGTTTGCAATTTTAACTAAGTGCTGGTCTAATGGATTTGTCTGTCAGAATGACAACAGAATAAATGTTGGAAACTAACAGATGCTTCAGTCTGCTATAAATCTTTGAATTAAACAGCAGTAATTACATGGAATTGAGGCAATCTTCCAATTGTAGCTAAGTCAGCATCGCTATTTAGTTGAATAATTACCTGAATATGGGCAAAGTGCAGAAAATTGCTCTTACTTTCCCAGAGTTCCATGTGATGAAGTTTCTATTGCTTTGTGATGCTTTCAGCTGAACCACCAACACAAACAGATGTAGTGGTCGGACTTTGCTGAGTGATAGAGTAGCTACCCTCTAAATGTGAGAACGAAATTAGCCCGGACAGTGTGGATTTAATTGGTTAAAAATAATTGCACCTGTGTACTGTTCCCACTGTTGGTTTGTGCTTTCCCTTTAATCAACTCCAAACAGAAGTCTAACGGCGCGTTCTGTTATTGGAACTCAAGTGCTTTATTTCCATTTGGATAAGGAAAAGCGATAGAGAACAACATATGGTGGTAAGATACCGATAAATCGTACCTTAATATATAACGTATACCGCAAAGGTAACTTATATGCTAAATATTCCATAATACTTTTTAATTAGATAGTTTTGTGTGCGAAAAATGAATTTGTTTGAAAGGAAAACGTTGATTAGAAAGTTGGTTGGAACGTACTTTCAGCAACTTGCTGAATAAATACGAGGGCTGAGTGAAAAGTAATGCCTCCACCTTAATAACTTAGGTTTCGATGGGAGTATTTTAATAAATCAAACACAGAAATAATCTTTAGAATGTGCCCTCTAATTACCAATATTCGCTTTTCCCCATAATCACGAGACAATTGGATACACTTCTGCCAACGATGAACATGTTTTTTGAAGCAGTCACGGAAGAAGTCGACACTGTTTCCACAACCAGCCTCTCCCAGTTCTCTCAACTTCATCAGATGAAGCATAGTGATGTCCTCACAGATCTTTTTTCATGATCGGAAACAGATAAAAGTTAGATGGAGCCTCTCACAGTTCTCTCAACTTCTTCATCAGATGCATAGTGATGTCCCCGTTGATCTTTTTTCACTATCGGAAACAGATAAAAGTCAGATGGAGCTAAGATTTAGCGCCTTCTGACTTTCATCTGTTTCCGATAATGAAAGAAGATCTGCTGGGGCATCACTATGCATCTGATGATGTTGATAGAATTGTGAGAGGCTGGTTGCGGAAACAGAGTGTCGACTTCTTTCGTGACGGCTTCAGAAAACTTGTTCATCGTTGGCAGAATTGTCTGGTGATTATGTGGTAAATCGAATATTGGTAATTAAAGGGCACATTCTAAGGATTATTTCTGTGTTTGATTTATTAAAATACTCCCTTCAAAACCAAAGTATTAAGGTGGAGGCATTACTTTTCATTCAGCCCTCGTAGCATAGCACTAACCATTAACAGATCTCTTGTAAAACACCACTTTCTCCACACTTAACCTTTTCACTGCTACTAACATATAAATTCGTTACTTCAAAAACTGTATAAAAGCAGAAATGTAATATTTACAGAGTAAAGCTATATGTAAAATTGTGAGAATTTTTATATTTTTGTTATGATCGCAATCCATATAAACTAGTTATTCTCTTGCAATTATCTCCATTGATTTCAAACTTAGATCCCACTGATGATTTCACTTGATGATTGCATATGTTATTGTATAAACTCAGCATTGTAAAGGTTATACTCCAACTGATTCAGTTATCTGACCATGTTCAAAGTCGCATTATATGCAACACAGAACACCAAACCTAACTATAGTCTATATGAATTGAGTGGCTTATTTCACTGTTCAGATAACTTATCGAAAAAATGTAGTTCTTCTGTAACAGCTTATGCCTCATTAAATTATGCATAGCCTATCTTTAAATTTATAGAGAAACTAGGTTAAAAGACCCGGCGTCGCCCGGGTTTTGTATTTTGTAATTGGAAATTAACTTATGAAGGATTTTCAATTTTAAATTCTAGGTCCTTATATATGCATTTATAATTTGAAATAGGAAGAACGACTTATTACACTCAAACTATTCCCTCATAAAACGCTTGATATAGTTTTTTATGGCTCATAGAGGATCTAGAATTTTGCATCCCATCGCTTGTACAGTGCACAGCAAGCCTGGTAGAGGTTTAAATAAGAAGAAACAGAAATTCCTGTAACATAAAATTGTAATATCGAGGCGGGAAATTTCCCACTCTTATGTTACCATAAAGTCGTTTTGGGGATGAAATTAAACAGAAAGCATTATCACTTTCATACTTTTCTCTCCAAAAACCTGCGATATAATATAATAATATACACATTACCATACCTCGTTTTGTTTTCTCTATGTCCAGGGTAGAGAAAGTTATGTGATTCCATTATTTTAGTGGATTTCATTCTGTAATATTTATTTATAACATGAATTATTTTGATAACTTCTCTTATTTGTCAAAAGTGCATTTCAATTGTTTTTTCCAAGCCCATCCATATACCATTTGGCAACAATATATTCTGTGATTTGGAATTGATAATTCTATGTAAAAAGGGATTAAGTATTTTCAAAAACATTTAATTTTTGGCATTTAGAATCAGAATTTTTCAAAATCCTTTCTTAGTGAGCACCTACATTATGAAACGAAGGTACTGTCAAAATCCCAAGTCTCTACCTGTTATAGTTTAGGCTGTACGTTGATTCCTGTCATTCAGTCAGTCAGTCATTCATTCAGTCAGTCAGGACAAAGCCTTTTATATAGATAGAGATAGAGATATATATTTTATGGAACCCGGAGATTCATTGCAGCGCTTACCTGAGCCGCCCGCCATTCAACCTTATTCTGTGCTAACTCCATCCAATCATCCCTCTCGAACCCTACTTCTCTGAAATATATCCTAATAATGCCCTCCCACCTACGTCCAGGTCTTCCAAATGGTATTTTCCCTTCGGGTCTCCCAGTCAAATTTTTTTTGAGATATGTCTTTCCTTCCCTATGCGCGAAACATGTTCAGCTCATTTCATCCTGATTTAATTATCCCTACTAGGCCTATATCCGGTGAAGAGTACAGGTTATGAAGCTCTTCGTCATACAGTTTTCTCCAGTCCCCATTTTCATCTCTCTTATGCCCAAAAATTTTCCTAAGCACCCTTTGTTCGAACACTCTCAGATTATGTTCTTCCCGAAGAGTAAAGATATAAAAAAATCGCTAGAGAAGTTTAAAAATATTGCAATTCCTGTAAAGTGATTGTAAAAATGAAAAGAAATACGTTGCTACTCTTCGACTTCCATATTCAAAGGATATACATCCAAAATAAAATATGATAAAATGCATTCACCTAGCTTTCTTTACCCTAAGCATGGACAGTATAACTCTCTCACTTCATAACTTGATATTGGCCGTATTGTATCATCCTTAGTCTGTATTGTTCACCTTCCAAGACTTAGAGCCTGACTTTCTTTGAACGGAGGCTGGCTTATAACTACCTATCGAAGAATTTTACGAAGAAGTATTTTAGCTGAATGTTTTAATTCTTAGCATAAGTATCTTAAGTGCAAAATTTAAACAAAACTATTAGACCTAAGAAATATGCTAAAAACTAAATAGTCTTCATGTAAAGTGATATTAAAAGTAAAAGTAATCGCCAATCTAGAAATCACATCTCGAGAAGATATCTAGCCAAATGCAAATTTCTGTCTTTATACGAATTTCCGTTCTCAAGGCAGACACACAGTCATGTTTCAGAAAATACATTTATATATTTTTAATTCAGGCACCTCAAAACGAGTATATATGTTAAAAACGCGACAAGGAACATTGGGCTCGAACTTCCTCTACCTAGCCTACGGTACCTATGGTACGTAAAGTAATAATAGTGTCTATTATGCAAAATATTTTCTATTGTTATTGATAGTGATACGAAGAATATAGTACATGAACAACACGATTAGTACATGAACTACATTCAATACTAGAAAATTATGGATTGAAAAAGAAAACATAGTAAATCATTTTTATTAATACATAAACAAGACAGAGATATTTTGAAATGGATATTAGGCTTGGTAAATATTAAATGTAGGCTACTCTACCCTCTATTACTTAATCGCACCACTAAGGAAATGAAACTTATCAATATTAAATGTACAGTTTATTTTGACAAAGTAAATTATAGCTTTGCTGCAGGCAGGCCTAGTAACACAGTTAGAAATAGTGCAGAGAAAAGCTGCAAAATTTGTTACGAATAAGCACCAACAAACTGACAGCGTTTCGGATATGTTAAAACACTAGGGTAAAAATCTTTAGAATCTAGAAGGAAAATAAATAGATTAAAACGTATGTATTATGAATATACGAAACAACCGGCATGGGAAGAACTTCACAGCAAAAGTAAAGAACCAGATTACAAAAGTAGAAACGATCAGAAAAAAACAGGGGTAGACATCAGAGAACGAATATTGCCAAATTTTGTTTTTTAAATAGAGGGATTCAGGATTGGAATGACTTACCTGCAGAAACCTTCGAAACGTTTCCTGCTAACACCAGAACTTTCAAAAATATATTTAATAGGGCATTTGATAAGAATACATAATATTATGTAGTTATGTTTGTATATTTTATATGCTATAGTTTTGAATGGATAGAATTTTTAAAATTATTAATACTTATATTGAAAGGGTATTGGTATGTATATAGCTGTTGTGGAATTTAATGTGTAATTGTATGTGTAGTGTGTAATTGCCTGTATATATGTATGGCTGGTGTTAATTGAAATTATTCCACCAGGTTGTTGACCCACTTTTAGTGTAACAAAAAAGAATAAAATGAAAATAAATAAAAACACTCTGGTTTTCCTTTTCTTGTTTTCATTCATTTGCAGCACGGTATTAAACTTTCAATACATACACCAAAGTAACGAATGCATTGAATGAAAAAGACACAAGGCTTGATATCTAAATTAGGGTGTCCATATATTATTTATACAAACGGGACATTAAACAAATTGGAAATTACCTGGGACGATTAAGGAAGAAATGGGACAAAAATTTCATCCGAAAACTTAGTGAAAATATAAAATTTACTTTTGTCTCGTGCACACAAATTATTCCAAATTACTAAATAACTTCTTAAATTTCTTCTGCAGACTGGTGGTGATAATTTATTCCGCATTTATTGTGTAATGCCTCATTATGACTGTACATTTAACTCTTATGTAATTTATCAAAAAGAGCATTTTATTCTGATAATTCGTCATAAAACTCAGCACATCAATACCCCATTAAAGTGTGTTTTGTTGCTGCGATCGGAATCACAGAAAAGCGGGACATTTGACCGTCCCAAATAAAACGTTTAGGACTGCGGGACTTAAAAAAAAAGGACTGTGCCAGGAAAAGCAGGACGATAGGACACTTTAACTAAACGTAAAATTATTTAGCACATAAATAATACATGGTAGTTTTTCCTTCATTCAGCGTGTTACAGAATCGACCCTCTGAGAGTACCAATATGATTTATTAATGCAATTCTTTTCTGTTTCAGGTAAGTTCGTCATGTCGATGCTCTCTCGTCAAAGTGGAATACAAGTAAGAAATATTGACTTAAACTTTAACACAATGTGCATGTTTAGTAAGGCTTTGTTGGGTGAAACAATGTAAATGCATCTTGAAGAGCAATGGCGTGGGTTTAGGCCTAATTCATTAAAATCACTTGAACTATTATTTATAATACAGGTAAGCTGAAGCTGAAAAGTTGGAAAGAATGGGCCCCAAGATTGTGGACGGACAGTATATGTTGCGAGGAAGGGAAGAACTGGGTATAACGTGAAAATGAAAGACTGATTGAGTCCATGAGAAAACGGAGACTCAAATTCTATGGGTATATATTAGGAATGGATGAGAAGAGACTAACAAAAATATTTTTAAAATACTTGATAGTAGACCTAAAGTGTCCAACAAATGGTTCAGAGAGGTTAGAAAAGAACTCAAGTAGGTTGGACTAATTCAGAAGACATTCCGAACCGAAAAAAGTTTAGGTCAGTGATTGAAAAATTTCAAGGATTTCATGACGAACCAAAACTGAACAGTGGATGGACAGAAGAAAGAAGACAGGCTGCCAGAGAAAGATTGCAAAAATTTTGGGCTGCAAAGAAGGCTTCTGGAAACGTGTACCAGTTGTCTAACGTAGTCTCTAATGGCCATATACGAATATAATAAAATCAGGTAAACTGATATAACAAAGTGCCAGTATGCTTTTGTTGAATCAATTATAGTTGCAATTAAGATGTGCAAAAAATAAGTTTTTTTAAAATCGACCAGCCTACAGATTTGTGATACGTTTATGGATTTGTGATACCTTAACAGATTTGTGATACCTTAACAAACATAAAAAAAAAAATTCATGTCAAATCGGCCAGCTCCGCGATTTGATCCAGGGACCTCCAGAATACGAATCCAATACGTTACGTCAAATCAGTCAGTTTGACAATGTAGTATGATAAGCATATGTGAAGGAATAGTGTTATTTGTCAAATCTCAATGTATTGCAACTTGAAATTCTTAAAATATGTCAACATTTCGCAAAATTCAGTGGCATATAACTCCGCTAATTATTTCACAGTAATGTATCTTCTGTGTATAACAATATTCATGTAGTAGGCCTACTCAATTTCAAATGCATCAACGAAGTAAACAAACATCTGACTGCACTGCAGACAAAGCCCTCAAATGATTAAAAATGCGACTTTGTAGTATAGATATGATTTTTAAAAAATGCGACCATTAATTGGTTGTTACTCTAGTACCGTTTAACCGATTAATGCCCGGTTTCTACAAACTTGTGAATTACCTATGGGTAAATTACCCATGGACAAATTAGTTCCATTTAACCTACAATGGTATAATGAGCAAGGCCTTGGAGTTGTACAGTTAATTTAATTCAGAAGGCTTTGATTCTCATTGTTATTGATCCTATGAAAGGTTAAATTTTATCCAGCCATCCATGAAAGGACAAATTAACCCAAAGATTTACCCTTGGACAGATCTAGCCCGAGTTTGTAGGAACATTTTTTCTGTCATTTTCATATTTACCTAGAGGACATTTATCTAGAAACTCGCCACAAGTGTAAGTGATTGCTATCTTTAAATTATTTGTGTTTGTGTGGTGTTATTCTTGTGTAAATTGTGTAAATTCTGTGCATTAGATAATTTACCCATAGGTAATTCGCGAGTTTATAGAAACCGGCCATAAGTCCAAAATTAATAGGCTTCTTTCCATGGACGTTATAAATGTTTATACTAAGTTTCATGAAAATCCGATAAAGCGTATTTGAGTTATTGGGCCTTTTGTTATATGATACCATAAAAAGCCATTAAATTGGGCATTATTGCGGTACCGGCCAACCGATTTGGTCCAATATCAACAGGGTTCTTCCCATGGACATTATAAACATATATACCAAGTTTCATCAAAATCCATAAAGCCTATATGAGTTATCGTGCGGACAGACGGACATACATTTTCCCTTCCCCCACACAATCTCATAAAGTACCATACTGGCACTTAATAAATAATACAGGTAATTCTCAATTTAACCACACAATACTGATGGCTAAGGCCCGCATTCGGGAAGTCCCGGACTCAAAACCTGTGGCCGGCCATTTTGACTTTGCTTTTTCATGGTTTCCCCAGTCCCACAGGCAAATGCCGGATTGGATATTTATATGCCACGATTCATCGCAGTCATTCCACTGAACACCACACTCAGTAAAATTGAATTTCATCCTGAACAAGCCACTGCACAATTATAATATTAGCAGATGAGTATCAATAGTTACACGGCAACTAGTTCAACCAGGCTATATGACCTCTACAGTTAACGCCTAAATAAAAAAATCTGAATTAATAAAATAATAGTGTTTCCAATACTATGGAGAACATTTTCTATGTTGTTCGTAGAGATATGCAGAGTATATGTACTAATTATTTGGTTCAAATGACGTAATGTCGCACCCAAAGCATTTTAAAAATAATTAATACAATATTAAACTTTCTTGTACGAGCTTCAACCCAAGCAAGAAACTTTAGCCACAAGGGAGAATTAAATACGAATTGATCGACACAATAATATCCACTTATTGATTACCGGCAGTATTCGTGTACAGAAGTACTACATCTCCACTGTGTATTCCACTATTCCTGCAGACATTATTGCAATAGATCGTGAAAATGGCTACAGTCTTGTGATCGACTCCACAGTAAGGTAGGAGGTTCACGAACTGCAGCTTTCACAAAAGTGAAAACATATGTAAATTATAGGCCTATAGGCCATGAGCACTGAATATACAGTATAGGCCCTAATTAACTCCAATGGTGTGGGAATAAAGAGGGGATCAAGAGGTACAACGTCAAAATAATTCATTATGGACGAAGATAGCCTACCTCACAATACCTGGCGATTACTCACCATATAAGTTGGGAAGTCGTCAGTCAAACTAAAAATCATATTTGTATTAATAACATTCAGCCATCACCACCTTTAAAATCATAAATTTAATTAAATTTATTATTCAGAAAGAAAACATCTTTCAGCTTCCTCCATTAAGAGGCAGCCATTAGACAAAGCATACCTGATAATATACAATAAACATGGAAATAAAATGCATACAAAGAGATACATAAAGGAACGTGACAGAGGAACATAAATATTTAGTAGATACATAACAAAAAAAGTGCAGTCAAAATCATATGATATTGCTCTTCTAAGGTGATAGATCATTTTTCAACACAGCAATTGATCCTCGAATGGCAGTAATGGGGATATTTGATATGAAGTATTTATGGAGGCCAAAGCGTGTTCAGAAGTCTATGAAGAGGCGAGGAATTGTAGCCTACCTCTTGCACCCACCATAAGACCAATAACTATTTTTTTCTTTATGGAAAGGAATAGTGAGTTCGTAGATTCTACATTTCTCCATGTGAACTTCTTCGGGCTTTTTTCGTGTGACTCAGTTCTTAGTTGGATCGATGATATATCCAACTGTTGAGTCAGGTGGTACTAAGAGATTGCCTATTCTCTGGCATGATCCATCTTCAGAAAACCCGTGCACTTCTTCATACGCAGAATTATGGTTATTTCTCAATGCAGCAGCAATCACGGATGTGGCATTATGGTGTCGACTAATTCTTAATGTATCTCTGAATGGACAGGATCCAAAGACGTGACCAAGTGTTTCAACCTCACTGTGGCAACGCCGACAGTGGTTTCCGCCTTGAGATCTTCCAGGCATTGAACGCAGTGGACAGACATTAGCTGTCATTTTTAGGGTAATTTTCCAGTCGCTAATTTTCAGATCTCCAGGCTGCCTTAACCATTCGTTGCCAGGACGATACTCGTGGTATAGGATGACTCCTTCTCTCTTTTGAGGTAAGGCGCACCATGATTAAAACTCCTTTTCTCTGAGGTGTTGTCTAATTTTACGTATATTTAGGGCTTCGTCTGGAGTAACCTGCAGGTTAAGTTTATTTAAGCAGATGAATATATTTTTAACCAGATCTCTACATGCATTAACATGAATGTAGCAAGAGCCTCGCAGTTTCTTGCAGGCGATCACATGCTGTAAGTAAGCTTACAATTTTGATCGGAAGAGACCAAGACCTTTATACTTTTTGTCAGTGTACAACATACTGTCAGGAGTATCGAAATAAATCATTGCTCTATAATGAATTGGGGTTGGAGTGGCTATCGAATTCATTATGTATATGTACGGTTTGGCTAAAGGATTTAATTACTATCACGATATGGTTGCCGACATCTGGACTTGTCACGGTATACTGTTCACGCTCTCAGGATCGCCAGTAATCAGAATTCCAGGAACTACCTAACTACTTGATATCTGAGCTTGAGAGTCTGTCGGCTCTTAGTCCAATTAGAATTCCAGGATCTAAAGCACAGCAATTCAATGCACTTCAGTGGTAAAGTACTTCGTATTGATGCAATGCATGTATGCAATTTAGTCTAATTCTGAACTAATCAAATAGTTGACAACTATCAATAATAATGCATGTTTTGGAATACCGTTTTTAAAACTCTTCAAGGATTTTATTGATTCATTTTATCAATTTTCGCAAAAGCATAAAATAACAAGATAACGAAGCCGATGCCTATCTAAATTAAAATTTCTTAATAGGGATGATGAAACTAGGACGCACTTCTAATAATATTTTTATGTTTCAGCAGAATTTCTGAGATTTTCGAATCCAAAAAATAATTTTCAGAAGAAAAGTATCTGTGTCTGTTTGTGCATCTGTAAACGGTATAGCCACTGCCTTCTTTATTTCTTACAAGCCATGCTGTTAAATCTTGCAACATCACATCGGTAGTCCTATCGGCTATGAACATGTTGTAAATAAAGCAATGAACTCCATCAGAATCATCGAAAAATTAAGCATATTTCAGCTTAAAGTAATCCCAGTCATCGCCTATTGTTTAGAGAACATCTGTTTACACCTGAAGAGCAACTGGAGAGCATAGGGAAGGTAAAAACCGAGTACATAATGAGAGATTTATATACACCGTCACCTCTAATTGAGTACACCAGAGAACAGTTTTTCACAGAAGAATTTCGTGTTCATCAGCTACAAACGAATACCAGAGTGAGGTACGGTATGATATTAGTGTCCTTAAGAAAGAATTGGCTGGTATTAAAGAAGAATTGAAGAGAAATAGAGCCACTTTTACTGGTATGAACTTTTATCAAGCTGCTCACAGTAGGCCTAATTCATCTTAAAGTGGCAGACGCCAAATCGTAGTATATGCAATCTCCTATCCTCCCAATATTACTACCAGCGTTTTCCTACAGTTTGGTGAAGGTAATGAACGGGATTCAAACCTTAACCTCAAAAGTGCTGGCGAATCAACACAGTTCACCACCGGAGGATGAACGAATGAATGAGTTGACAGCAAATAACGGAAAGCTGAGTATTCCCAAGGAATTAGGCGAAGTTATTCTTTTTAGTGACAGTCATGGGCGTAGTCTTCCACAAAGTGCATGTGACAAGAAAAGAGATATCAGTGTTCTAGGTTAAATTAAACCTGGGGCAACTAGCTCAGTGGTGGTACAAAGAGAAGTGTAGTAGCTTAATAAAATATGACTCTGTTGTGGGTCAAATAACAGAGCTCGTAGGCCTAACAGGAAAAGTGAGGTTATTACCAATAAAATAAGAAAAACGAGACTTCATAACTTATAATGAGGAGACACTGAAAACTACGAATTCCTTCAGATATGTGGAGTCACGGCACGTTACGTTATTATGCACATCACAAGTATAGGCTATGTAATATAGGCCTACTGATTTGGCCTAAATAAAGTCAGTATTTGTGATGAAGAAAATTATCTGCAATAAAAACTTATTCAAATGCTTCCCACAGACCACCACAGATAGGACTACCTCCTGTGTTGCCAGATTTCAAGCAGCATGGCTTGTAAGATATAGAAGGCAGTGGTATAGCTAATAAATTAAAATCTGAACGAAAAATAAATTTAATATTACAGTTTGTACCAAATTTACAAACATTGTGTTTATTTCACTGCTGAAAAAACAAGGCATAGTTCTAGTAGGTTGCCTTTCTTATGCCATTACTATTTTCAGAAGTTTTTCTTCCTGGATATACAATTAACGAAAACAAAAATTTGACAATTGTGTCCAATATAAGGTATGGTGAAATTACTATCATAGCCAGGTTTAGGTTAATAATTTATCAAAATATAGTTTTGGCATAAAAGCATTCTACCTTTTCAACTTTATATACCTTGCCTTTTCAAAGCTATATTTATACACTCAAAATAAGGCATTCATCAAGTGAAATCATCAGCGGGCACTAAGTTTAAAATTAATGGGGACATTTTATATGCAATAATTTTTTTCCATAAGTGGTATGGATAAAAATCTTTAATTTTTTTCTTGAAGCGCTATGATATTAATCATAATCTCTGCTTTTAAACAATTTTTGAAGCCATATATATAATTATACGTTGGTAGCAGTGAAAAGGTTAAAGAATTACCTGCCAAATTACAAAGAAGTGGTGATGCTATAGAGATAAATGAAGTGGTATTGTCAATTCAGTTCACTGTCAGTTGCAAATTCACAAGATCAAGACATATATATGTATATATATATATGTATATATATATATGTATATATATGTATATATATATATATATATATATATATATATATATATATATATATATATATATATCATAGCGTTCTGCCCAGGGGCAGGTCTTTCACTGCAAACTCCACTCTTCTCTTACCTCAGCTTTCCTTTTTGTATCTGCATATAGTCCATTTATTTTAATGTTGTCTACCATCTGATATCTTCTTCTGCCTCAAACCTTCTTCCCACTTATCATCCTTTCTATGGCATATTTCAGTAGACAATTTCTTCTTAGCCAATGTCCAATCCAATTTCTTTTTCTCTTCCTGATGATTTCCAATAAAACTCTTATTTCTCCCACTCCGTATAGCACACCTTTATTTTTAACTTTATCTGACCATGGTATTCGCTCCATTCTTCTCCATATCCACATCTCAAATGCTTCCAATCTTTTTTCCTCATTCCGTCGTAATGTCCAAGTATCTGCACTATACAAACGCTATACTAAACACAAAGACTTCACTAGCCTTTTCCTTATAACAGAACATAGATTTTTTTTTTAATTTGACTGACTCAGTTTTGAAGTTTTGCAAATTTTGTTACATTCAACTTTGTTTATACTCGTTTCAACATCAATGACGTATCACGAGTCGGGTTCTGTAAGTATACCAGAGTAGGTCATGTAACTATTTATATCCACCTATTTGCTATTGTTGGTATGATATGGCTTGATAATTTCAATGATATTAAATTTAGTGGATGCAGGATGAAATCATGGTACGCTAAGTAAATTTCTAACTCAGCATTTGCCTTTACGACTGGGGAAACTGTAGAAAACCATAGTTAAATTGGCCGGCTAGGGGCTTAAACCCGGGACCTTCCGAATGCTACGAAAGCTACGAATGTAAAATAATAATTTTCAATTTAGGGACACAAATTAATAATAGTAATGTTGTGAATGTAACAGATACAGAAACATATAAATTTGCAATAAGTTTATTTTTATATTTTCTAAATCTTACGTTTATTTTTTTATTTTTTCACGTCGACGTACTTTAACAAAAACGTAAATATTTGTCGTACTCCAGAAAGGCATACCGTAAAAGGAAACTGGGAGTTTCTACAGACTAGAAGGGATACTTTGGCTTGGATCCATTGTCACATGAAGATGGAAAATTAATGGGTTACAATCACTCAAAGTAGAGTGCATGTTACCATTTTACAAACATCCACGCGTGCCACTATATATAACGCCAGGTGGTTTATATAAAGTAGAATGTGTAACTGACCGCCGACGTGGTCTTGTGGTTAGCGTCGCTGACTACAGATCCGTCGGCCCGGGTTCGATTCCCCGGTACCTCCTCGGATTTTTCTGAGGTTGGGAGGTCAGCCTCGTGATTCAAACTGAGGAGCTACTTGATATAGAAGTAGGGGCTCAGGTCATGAAAACCACCATTAACGGCCGTGGGTGTCGGCATGCTGACCACATGCCCCCAATCCTGCCGTCTGCCTACGGTAGATGACGCCGAGTTCGGGTATAGGCCAAGTCCCTCCAGGGATGTAGCACCACGGAGTTTAGTTTTAGTTTAGTTTAGTTTAGAATGTGTAACTGTGGTATAAATACCATTAAAATAAACATAAAACCTATTTTGCGTTTTGTTACCATTTCATTTAGGGGATAATTAGGTTTAAATTTCCAAGGAACAACAAAAGCAAATTGCCAGACAATGCCACACTCCCGCTGCGACGTTGCCTTGTGTCAAACTTTGGGATCCAGGAGAAAATCTTTGTTTTTAATTTGCGTGAAAACTGCCAACTTTATTGAAAGCCCGTAAAAGGACATTTTCTCCTGCAGAATGTGAAAAAATAGAAAGCCCGGTTAAAGTTATGGAATTTTTGTCTGAAAAAGTACTCACCTGGGACAAGTATGGTATTGGAATTTGTGTGTTTCTACCGAAGGTAAAATATGTTTAAACATGCGCACTATATATTTATGTTTCCCGGAAGACTAATATGGACACAATGTTGAACGGGCAGGACAGTCAAGTCATGCTCTTTGTTAATCAGAGAATTTTAACAGTGACTTGTTTGTATATAAAGAGTTTATTAGCATATTTTAAAGACACTTTATTAGTAATTTCACAACTAGGAGTGACATACATCAATACGACACTAGGAACAACAAAGAATACAATATTCCGTATAATAGGCTATCAAAATCAATAGAAAGTTTTGAATGTTTGGCGATCATGGTAGAAAATAAGATGCCACCTGACTTATTTAATAGAAATGAGCTACATTTTAACAAAAATATCACTTGCTGGCTCCTAAAGAACCCATTTTATAATATAAGTGAATTTATGGAAATTAAGTGTCCCATTATTTTGTAAATTTATTGTATTAATAATTGACAATGTCTATAATGTAGCTTACACTCAATGACTGTAAATTAAATTAAATTGAAGCGTTTAGTTTTAAAATGGTCTAAGTGCCAAAATCATGGTTATGTAGAAAACAAGAAATAGATCCACAGAAAGATGAGCCGGAGATAGACCCAGAAATTTATTGTTACTACCGTGGCTTTCTCTGGACCTTGAACCCTTCTGAAATGCATTGGTCTGGGTTCATAGATCCATTTAAAAGTATCAGCTTAATAATCATGATTTTGGCACTTAGACCCTTATAAAATTAACGCTTTAATTCCATTCTCGTAAAGCACAGAATAATCACAATCGCGTTAACCTGTAGATTAGTATACACGAGCAGAACAATACTACAGTTCATATGAAGCCTGGGTGCAGTATTACCCCTTCTAGCATATGGGACACAAAATAATATGGAGAAAGCATTATACTGAGCAAAATTGATCAGGAGCCAAAGAGTTTCCATATACTTACTTACTTATTTACTTATTTAGTCAATGGCAATAGACGATTCCTCAGCAAACTAAAGGAATATCCATTTTATGAAACCCGAAGGTTCATTGCCGCGCTTACCTGAGCCCGTCATTCAACCCTATTCTGTGCTAAGTCAATTCAATCATCCCTTGCAAATCCTACTTCCCTTAAATTTATCCTAATAGCCTATTGTCATCCCACCTACGTCTAGGTCTTCCACGTGGTCTTTTCCCTTCGGGTCTCCCAGTCAATACTTTTGAGATATGTCTTTCCTCCCCATGCGCGCAACATGTCCAGCCCATTTCACTCCGAGATTTAATTACCCTTACTATATCCGGTGAAGAGCTCGTCGATATGCAATTTTCTCAGTCCCCATTTTTATCTCCCTTATTCCCAAATACGTTCCTAAGCACCCTGTTTTCGAATAGGCCTAACCTCAGATTATGTTCTTCCTGATCAATGAGCGGTCATGTCTCGCATCCATATAATACGATCGGCAGGTTAATAGTCTTATAAACCTTTGTTTTTAGATTTCTGGACAGAAGACGAAAAGATAAGAGTTTCTGAACTGCATAAAGCAAGCGTATCCTGATTTTAGTCGAGACTTAACTTCTGCCTTAATATTATTTGTGTTTCCATATACACAAGACATAAACATAAAAACAAATTAAATGGAATATGTTTTAATAGTCTAAGCAGGCCAAACAGCTTGCATTCCGTAAGGTTTTAGAACACATTGAATCAATCAAAACTAAAATATTGCTTAAATATTTATAGTTAGCAATATAACAATTACATCTAATAGAAATCATAAGACGGGAAGTGACCAATAAGAAGGAGAACTGGAAAATAGACTCCAGCTGGGTTAAGGCGCACGTCCGACAAACATGAAATGAGGAACTACTTCTAAAGTGTAATCAAGAGATATCCGAAAGTTCAATTATGAATGAAGATCGCACTACACGTAGTAACTTGGGTCCAGGTTAGTACAGAGATCTGTTGTGCACGCAGTAAATTGGCATGACTGCTCCTCCCCAGCGGTTAGAGAGCGCACGGCACTGTTCGGCATGCGATATCCCCATGTATCCGGTTATGTACATCAGATTCAAGCAATTTAAAAAATATTTAGTTAATAGCATTACTACAATTGCTTCGTCTTCCTCATCTCTCTTTACCTGTATTTTAATTGCTCAAAAGACGATCTCAATATGAAAACTGTAAGGCCTGAAATTTTCTATTTGCTTCATGAACGCAATTTTTAAATTAATCCCAAGAATAACTGCTGATACAATAGAAAGGAAAAGAAAAATAACCAAGTCAGAATGCAAAGGTTTTATCCATGAGAGTATTTCCTTAAAGGGAGTAAAGGGAGCAGAGAGTTTGAACTTCTCTAGACAGTTCTGATTTATTTGTGTATCACCCGTACCACAGGCAATACAAGTGCAAGAAGTATTGTCTCCGACCTGTAATCTGATAACGAGTTATCAGTATTGCTAGTTATCATAGATGTATCGATGTCCCCTGAAAGAAAATGTAATAATCAGAAACAATTCTGCATAATGTGTGTCTGCTAACAGCATTCAATGAAATTGAAAGGCCGTTTAAAAACGGCATTTGATATTTTCTGGAGATTTAACGCATGATTATTTTTTAAAATTATATAATTACCTTAAGAAAATAAATCTATTCCGCAATTTTGTTTTTCTAATCTGCTCTAACGATTTGTTTAAATTTTGTACAAAAACTGCATATATTATGAGGTAAAACTATTTTAAAACATTTTATAAACAATTTCTGTTGGATAGTTATAAGCTACTGATCTCATCCACGAATTAGCTCGACAATATTACGGCTTTGAACGAGGCTTAGACGACTGAATGCGCACTGCCTCAACGTAACCGCTTTCTTTATGTCGGAATTTAAAGGGTACAGAAAGTCACTGATGGTTTTATTTTGTTTCTTTTATGGTTTGCTACATTTCTTCAATCAAGTACTACTTAGGAAGGGTGGAAACAGAAATTCACTTTAATCCATTTATACACATAGGCCTATTCCTGAATCTAGTTCCAATGCTTACGTAAATATAACGTACTATTCTGCGAACTTTGAGCTACCTTATTCAGTTATATTGATTCAAGCTAATGCGAATGGTTCAGTTACTGTAAGAAGGAACTGAGGCAAACTGAAAAAGTGTATTCCAGTTAATACCGCTTGAGTTACATCTGAAACAGCAGTAACATGACGGTATGTAAAAAAATCACGTGATGTACAATTTAGTTCAATCAAAGGATACGTTCTTTGAAAATAACGGCGTTATAATGCAATCAACTGATCAAACGTAATATCTTAGCGTACGCACATTGCAATAGTGATGTGAAAAAGGAATATTGAATTTATTCCTTTGATAGCCTATTGAGATGGATGTAAGAAGCATTACGTTTACACGCATGATCTATGAACATAATCACAACATCCGCAGCCTTTGTAGTATTTTATATAAGTCATGTAAACTATTTTCTTCCACGATAATGCGGCTAAGGCAAGACATTTTAAAATACTGGAAGGTCTCAATATTCAGAATGTATGACTTCTTCAGTCCTTCGAAGTAGCCTCCCAAAGAATGCAGCTCAAGCTGCCAGGGATGTGGCAGGCGCCATTAGAAATTCTTCTGATCTCAAATCACATTGTTGTGGCAATATCAGCAAACTTCCGGAAACATATTCCATGGAAGAGCTCCTTAGATTTTTTTTTTTTGCATGAGGTCGAAGTCACAGGTATGTGGTTTAGATATTGTAACTAGAGGAATAAATAAATTGGTAGCGAACGAATGTTGTTTCTTATTTTGTCTTTTTCTATAATCCTAGATCTATATCTATGGTATAAATCATGTATTGAAAGTTATCATGACCTTCCAATAGTATAAAGTAGCGTCACCATTATCCGACCTAAACTGAACTGGGTAGGGGCGTATAAGTTTGAGTGTCTGATAATGCAGAAAAACAAAGAAATATGCAGTAAAATACCGAAATATTGGAATTAGTAGCTCCGACTGTTGTTCTACGTGAGTTAGAACCAGCTCAAATGCACTTAATCCTTCATTGTATGGCACATATTTGCCTTTTGCTCTGATTTAGTGCTTGGTTCTTCTTTATTTTCATTATCATCCACTGGATTCACAATGTCGATGTCAGACGTTCAAACTGTTGATCATATTTAGGCTGAACCTATATAGAATCCGTATTTTTCCTTATAAATCGATCATCGAACATCGGACGACATCGGAAGGGGAGAAAACAACAAAGCAGGTGCCTACGTTGAAAGGGGAAGTCCGGTACGACAGTAAAAGTGACGCCCAACGATGGGTTGGTGGATCAAACACGTTTATTTCCAGTCCCATATCTCACTCTGACTGCGGATAATGACGGAGAAGCTAGAGATTTAGCCAGATAAGTCGAATATTATGCCTCAAGAATGTAGTCAAAAGTTTCTACAGTCATACGGCGATAGTCCTTAAATTTATCCAAGTAATTTAGTGTACGTCGACAAGTTAAAAAAAATCCCCTTAGATATATCTTCATTACAGTGATGCACCCATCTCTGTTTTCTAAGTCTCTTATTAAGGAGAGTGTTCTGCTTTAGCAGAAGCCACACAAAAATCATCCTCAGAGTCATTCATGGTACAAATTCAACTGCTTCCCGATCGATGTAACTGAAAGCAGTGCAGGTAATCACGATGGACAACATCGGATCACGTAACCGCCCTACAAGGGATCGTGAAAAATACTTATCCAATGTAGATGCCGCCTTACACAGTTTTATACCTCGACAGCCCGGGACACTATAGCATATATTTATAAAGCCTCACCAACAGTACACCAAACAGTGACGGATAATATGGAATGTCAGATGATCGAAGGTCGGATAATCGAGAATACTGTACCTTAAAATTCGATATATATCCATTCATTGTACCTTAAAATGTGTTACTTGACCAGTATTGACGTGGCAAAAAATAGTGTCCATGACTTTGCAGTAACCCACGTGTATGTATACATACACATAGGCCTACATCTGCAACATATCTTACATCTATAACATCTGCAACATCTATTACATCTATAATGTGTATAACATCTGCAACATCTATAACATCTGCAACATCTATAACATCTGGAACATCTATAACATCTGCAACATCTATAACATCTATAACATTTGATCGAACATTAGTCATTGTTCTTGCTAATGTATTATCTTCTCTAACACTTCCTTTAAAATAACCCTATCCAAAAATAGTTTAATATTAAATGATAAAATGAAACTTCCTCTTTCTGTACAAAAAAGTAGTAACGTCAGTTGCAATTACATTAATTACTTTGTCGAAATTGTAAGACTGCACGTGGGTTCTCCATAGAGGTTAATATTGCGTGCAAGCCTCGTACTTGAACGAGAGCGTCTCCGATTGTTATCGACTGTATTGGGAGTGGCAGTTGGAGTCCCGCAAGGTTCCACCTTTGTGTGTGTCACAGTCACTTGTAACTTTGAAGGAAGTTCGCTCCCTCCAGGCTATTTCTTTAATTAAGTGCACATGTCCTCCACAAATTAAATTAATTACAACTTTAGAGACTTAGTTCCAACCCTTTTAACAGGTGCATTACTGCTACACCATAGTTCTACCAACGGATGTATTTTAAGCAGTAATATTCTGAAGAAGGTGGCGAAGCAAAGAAAACTTTAATAATGGAGAAACCCACTTCTTCCTGACATTACAAGATTCATAGTCAGAATATACAAAATGCAATGTACTTCTGAATATAAAACGTGAAATCATAGTAGAATGATTAAATTTGAAATATTTATATGCAGTGACAAGTTTTAAATATTTTAAACCACTGACAATTCAAAATGCATTAAAAGTCACAGTGATGTATTTCCCACAAATTATTATAACACCTAAAGCTCTTCCATTGATGATCTCATAACCGTGAGATCTTATTAACATAGCAAAGGATGTTCAATAAACCATAACTGGTAGAGTAAACCCTGGTGAGATGGCCAGGTTTTTTAAATACTTTATTTTAACTTTCAGGATTTTAAATATAATTTGTGTGCAAAGGTAAATTAGGTCCTTGGACGTACACTTTCACATAGTATAAAGCTTTATGGAGAAAAACATTAATTTAGGGTGAAAAATTCCAGTATTTAAAAAATTGTACGTAGGCCGTCTCACCTGAGGTGTCATGGGGAGATGGCCATACGATATAGGGACAGTTGGCCATATCATTTTCGAAGTTAGAAAATGCAGGTAACAAAGTAGAAAGATTAAGTTACTGTACTACTATAAGAATATAGGCCTATGAAAACAAAATGAACTTAAGTGCTAAAAATAAGTTACCACAACATAAAAATAAAAATATTCTCGAATTAAGAAAATGGAATTCTGAGCAACTGAAAAGTTCTGATACACTTCCGAAAAGATGACTAAACTCTACCGTATGCCACTACAACCGATGGGGTGGAAGGGCATACCATCTATCCTTTACGTCATTTACCTCCGTCTTTCGACTTCACTGGTAGATGACAGGACCGAGAATACCTTGTCGGCATGCCGACTTCAATGGCCGGAGTTCATGATTTTCTTGGCCGGATCCCTACTGCACTTCTTTATCAAATAAATTTTCAGTTGTCTTAACGAGGCTGTCTGCATCGCGTTCCAGATTCCACTTTCTTAGAAAAATCCGAGAAGATACTAGGGGTGGAACTCGGCTACCACAACCTTAACCAGCAATGGCTATTGGAAAAGCTCCAAAACACCAGCATTGTTAATGTTCCTTATATCAGTCATCAATTTTAATTTCCACAGATCATGGAAATGTAAATATGAAAGTAGTAGAAGATTATGAAGCCACGCTTGGCATACAAACAGGAGTCCAATCCATAAATAATTTTGAAAGTAAATTTATTTGTTTGATTAGGGATACACTGTCACAGTCGGTTTTATTTTCATACATCTTTCTAGATTGGATTTTAAAAATTGTTTCAGGTAGGATACGTATTAATAATTCGTTTCTTATTTCATTTCATGAGCAATAAAAATAAATAAGTAATTGAGAATCGAAGTCTTGGGTTTCCAGTTTCATGGAAATTAGGCTTAAGTGAAGGTTTTTACAATACGTGTTAATAAAGTCCTTGAAAATATGGCTCTTAAGTTGTTAGCCAACTCTCCATTATTTAAACCTCGAGCAGCAGCGCTGATGCAAATTTGCTAAGAACGACATTTCTTTCTTCATTATTGTCTCGTCATAGATCGTATATCATTATCGCTTTAGCTATTCTTCTATCGATCCTTAAATGTGCATTCAGTAGGCTACCGTTCCTGATTTCATAGTGCAAAGTTGTGGGCATTTAAGTTAATTTTTATTACGACGAAGCGCGCTGCTGGTCATGTAAGTAAATTTGTATTATTTGTACATACTTAGTTTTTATGGTGAAACAAAGCGATTTATAAATCCAGAGGTTCTGGCTTCGATTCCTGTTTGGAGGGAGGATGTTTTCTTTAACTTTGATTATCCTTATCTCCCTTTAATCTGGCCTCGCTCCGCAGCACCAATTGTTGTAATACCAGCAACCGCGCCGTACAATTTTGCTGTCAGTTCTTATTTTTGTGTTACATTATTATTGGACTGAAAAAAATTGAAATAAAAAAAAAAGAATTATTCTGCTTATTTTTAATGGTATTAAAATAACTGTACTGCTTTGTTATAGAGTTAACCATAGTTTTCAAACACATAAATGATGCTATTATATCTTGTTTACCTACTGTGCATCATTGATTTATATTATTTTACTGTCTGTATATATTTTTTATATTCGTGGTAAATCATACATGTGAATGGTTTATATTTCATATTATGTCTATATCAGTTTGTTATTTTTTCAGTTAAAAAAAGAAGATAAGTTGAGCAAAAAAAAAAAAAAAAAAAAAAAAAACCCGTAGCAAAATTACACCACGCTGCTGCTGGTATGACAATTGACGCTGCTGCGCGAGAGTTAAAGGTGAGATGGCCATATAGCGATTAATTAAAAATGGAGAGGTTTAGAACAAAACACGCAATACAAGTGAAATATATAAGGTTCGCTCACCTCACACAGTAAGTATCGTTTAACTGGTTAGTGATAATGTCGGACTTCTGCTGATTTCACTCAACATACACAGAATAAATGACCAGTTAGAAAACAATAATGTTAAAGCAATCGCAGATTTGTAAATATAAACAGCGTAGGTGTCACGAAATCGACCCCTAGTACCAAAAGCTTGCCTTCTACCAAGTTACGTTCAAATACGTTCTTCGGCTGAGAAATCAAAGCGAGTGGTCATCTCTCCCACGTGGCTGTCTTTCTCGGAATTACTTTGTATTATAATCAAGAGATCACTGGCAACTCGTGAAAATCTTGACCATATGAATAATCAGGGAGATTTTCAAATAAAAAATACTACCTAGTACGAGTAATTGCAACTTTCTACAGATTTAGAACTTAAAACCACACCAGTCCAACCACTTTTAATTCAACAATTTACAACCAGTTGTTATTTCCGGAAGTGATAATGCGAAAATTACAAAATGCTATAAAAGTGTTTACTGATGTAAAAATAAAATGCGATGACTTGCAATTTTAAAACATTGCCATAATTCCTCGTATTTTACATGATTTGGTATGATTCATACTTTGAAAACATTAATACAAGCTAGAATTATCAGACTTACTATTTAAAAATGCATTTACTCTTTTCAGGGGTCTTAACTTTGTACGTTTTTGTTGTAATCTTGAAATGTATTCTACTCTGTCAATCTATCATTTTTTCAAACCACTAAGATAATTTTTGTTTAACTCGTTTCTTAATGATGCATTTCCTATTCTCGGCATCTCTTCTTTGTGCGTTGGTTTATGGTCAGTATTCTTGTATAATACTATAATATAGTAACGTACTAATTTCATATTAGGCTATACCCAATAAAAAAAATCATGTTGCGGTTATCGTGTTTGCTTTATTGACTTCTTGTGCTCTGAAGATTAAATACAATGGCAACGCGAAAATAATGAATAATAATAATAATAATAATAATAATAATATTAATAATAACAAATAATTATTTCAAGTGCTTCAATCCAGATTGGCTGAAATCTAAATACAATTAATTAATGTCCTGTAACATGATCACTTTAATACATAGTATGACACTCCAGCTTCAACTTTAACGTACATCGTAACATTAATCTCAATTCATAACATATATAAAGATCTATTGACTTACCTAATCATTATTTCATGAAGCTATAATAATTATAGAAAATACAATATTATACAATACTTGAATTTAAATTCCTTGCTAAAGATGCCGAGTCCACACGACCGTAGAAGACCTCGCTCGACTGCAAGGGTGTTCCCAAAGAGTCGTCATTTATTATTATTATTATTATTATTATTATTATTCTCCAATACAAAGGAGCCCTATTTCACCAATAGGTATGCTAGGGCTGTATGTTGTAATCTAGATTGATTTCATAAGCTTAAATACATACATGGATAATTGACCTGTTAGATTTGTGATACATAATCATCAAAAGAACACATAATGTTACGATTACAGTCAAAGAGTTTTAAAAATGTGAAAGATGAAACTGAGAAAGGAAGATGCACAACATTTGCGTCTAAAAATTCCATTTAGTGGTGTGTTGTATTGAAGTCCACACGAATCTAGATGAGAGGTGAAGTAGATTCGCTTCTGCAGATAAATAGGACAATCGAACAGAAGATGAACTATTGTTTGCTGTTCTTCTTTGCAGGAGCACAAGTATCCAGAAGGCGATGGTATATGAAATCTAGAAAAGTAGCTACCGAATTTCCCATGTCCAGACACGAACTGAGTAAGAACGTTGTTCATTTCAAAGAATTTTGCTTGTTTCCTGTCTTCTATAGTTGGAAAGAACATATTTCTTGTGATGACTCCTTTCTTACTGTTGATCCACAACAAATTCCACTCATTTAGTATTTCTGTGTTTATAGTTTTCTTGAAAAAAGATATAGGACAGGCAGCGTAACTGTAGTTCAAGTCTGATTTAGCTGCAGTCTTCGCGAGTTCGTCTACTCTCTCATTTCCTTCCACTCCAGAGTGACCTTTGACCCAAGTAAGACATATGTGAAAATTATTGGAAGAAATGATACGCCTGATTTCTATGGCAATTGGATTTCCATTATACTTGTCTTGAATTGCATTCAATGATGCCAGAGAGTCACTGTGTATTCGTCCACTACACCTATTCTCAATGCACCACTGAACTGCCTAATTCAGAGCGAACAACTCAGCCTGGAAGATTATACACATAGGTGCTAGTCTATATACCTTATTAGTAACTTCACTGTTTCTTTGGTACACAACAAAAGCACAACCAACTGAAGAATGCTGAATTTGCCGATCATCTGTGCGTGATCCATCTGAGAATATATCATACTGATGATCATTGTTGCATGAGTCAAGTTGTACAATATTCTGAAAGATACCAGGGTGTCCAAAATCTAAGTATTTGCCAATTTCCTCGACTTTGCAATTTGGTGGTAGTACGATTGGTTCTCGTCCTTTCTTAATGTCAGTTATTTTTGCCTTAGCTTTGGCAGTGAAGAAAAGAGGTGTTATGCCCGCAATCATCAGAGCCGCGTCTGTGGAAATGGTTCGGTATCCTCGAACTATTTCTAGAACGGGTCCTCTTTGAAGCTGGTTCATTTTCGTCTGCACCCATTGTTTCTGTAAAACATTCCTATACACAGACACACAATATAAGATTTGTGGTTCAAAGGCGCCATGATAAATTATTTTAAGAGTAGCAGAATTAAGGTCCCAAGTAGGCCTTGTTGCAAGCGAAAGTCCACGAGAGAATTTACCCGCTTTCACAGCAAGATTATCAAAATGAGCTCTAAAAGTCAGTTTCCTGTCTAATACCACACCTAGATAAGAAAGTTTCTGCACCATTTTAATTTCCTGGTTATCTATATCTTCATGACGTGAATCTCTGATGTATCTTCCTAGAGCATTCTTATCCTTATGATAACGATGTGATTAAAGAATTGTATATTTAATAACTAGCATAAATGTCCCGGCGTCGTTAGAGTTTTATAGTTTGTAATTCGAAAGTAACTTAGGAAGGACTTTCGAATTTCAAACTCTAGGTCCTTATATAAGTATTTAGAATTTGAAATGAGGAAGAACGACTTATCACATTCAAACTATTCCCTCAGAAAACCCTTGATATAGCTATTTATGACTCATAGAGGATGTAGAATTTTGCACTCCTTTGCTTCTACACACCAAGCCTGGTAGGGGTTCAAATAAGAAGAAACAGACATTTCGGTAACATTAAATTGTATTGTCTTCACGGAATATTTTATTTCTCACTCTCATGTTACCATACAACCGTTTCGAGGCTGATATAAAAAAGAAATTCAATATCACTTTCATACTTACCTCCCCCAAAACCTGGGGCATAATAATATACTGCGCGCATAGGACTAAAAATCTTCAATCCTATTTTGTCTGCCTTTACATACTTAGGGCCTATGATAAACATCCATATTTCTCAACTAAAATACAAAGCTTACAGGTATGAATAACGTATCAGTGGATATAATTTTTTTACAGACTCTGATATGGCATATGCGTTGGCATACTCAGGCTGAGACAACTGAAAATGCTGTTCATGCAATACGAACTCTTACTCTACATCAAAATGTGAAGTGACAAAATGGTGGAAATTGTGTGCCTGCATCACATTGTGCATTATTTTCGTGGATTTAGTTCTTCGTTATTTATTTACACTATTTAATTATACCGAAGCTTCTCTAATTTGTCAAAGTCCCGTATCATGCACTTCCAAAGCTACCTGTGAACACTATCAACAAAACACTGTTGTCATGAGAACTGTACATGCAATGTGATTTGTATTTGTTTAATTCTCGAAAACATTTTATTTTTGGCTATTAAATTCAAAATTTTGCAAAATCCTTTCTTAGTATGCACTTACATTATGAAACGAAGATACTGTCAAAATTCCAAGCCTCTACATATTTACAGTGTAGGCTCTACGTTGATTATTCATTCATTCAGTCAGTCAGTCACTCAGTCAGTCAGGACAAAACTGCTGATTACCAGAAATGTAACCTCACAAAAGCAATCAATTAATTAACTAATATTAATTACTTAATTAATATGAGTGAAATTAATTAGTATCAGAGTGAGCAACTTTGTGTGTCACTCAAATGTCTCCATGGTGACAAGACAAGACAAACTAGTGTGTTTCAAAATACGACAGAACACTAGTAAAAACGATTATACAAAGAAAAGACTGTATCACATTTTCATCGGCAGGAAATACAACACGTTGAAAACATGAATCATCAAAGGAAATTAATTAAGAGAATTGAGAGACACCTAAATTACATTTTGTTTGTACATCAGTGTCACAGGTTTTATTAACTTGTAAAACAACATGTCACACAGAGAGTCGCAATACCTCTGTGTGTCAGCAATTCAGCATGTGTGACAGACACACTCACCTTCTACCATTAAAAATACTTGCAGTCTTACTAATAATCCAGTTGTAACATTTATACCAGGAATATACACAGCTGAGGAGAAAAAGTGTACTAATAATCTTTGCATAAGGCTGAATGTGTGCAACCTTTACACAGCCTGGCCCCCTTGTATAAACTTGACGTAAATAATCAAGATGGCCGACATCCGTAACAGCCGGTCGTTTCGTAGATGTCTGAGATTGAATTTTGAGGCTACGCATATTCTGAGCTGCTTTTGCGAAATTATAAACATTGTTCCTTGTTTGCGGGACATATTTCCATACTTGTACCCATGATTACAGCTTTCTGAAAACAGTATAATGAAATACTGAAACTACAAATTAGTCTGCAGACGATCCATCGTTGTTTGCCGGCTACGCCGATAGATGGCGTTCAGCAGTCCCTTCATAGCCTGAGGCTAGTAACGTCACAACTAGAGTGACATATTTGATGACGTTGGACGTACAAACCCGGTGTAAACTCGGCAGTTACACCCCGATTATTGGTAATGCGGCTTATGCAGAACTTGCGCGGTGAACAACCAATCAACCGTTCAACGCAGGTATAAGCAGCTTTTATTAGTAAGGCTGATAATGTTTTATAAATTTTATTCAAGTTCTGTAAGTTCAATTACGATGAAATTCTATACAAGTCTTGTTTAAAAAAAATTATTCAAACTAAAATAAAAAATATTCTCTTACATTGAAAACTTTTAACTATTAATTTTTAATATTTTCATTACGAGATATTTGCCACACTTGTATGATTTAAATTTTATGCAAAAAATTTCAAATGTAATTTAACTTAATTTAATTTAATTTTTTAATTAGTCGTTAGCAATACTGTGCTGCTATAGACATCGTCAGGTAAATAAATGTATACAATATAGAAATAGGTAAAACAATAAATCAGGAAACCCAGACTAGAATGTTATATTGATTTGAGCCTCAAAAAACTGTTGTACAGCTTATTTTTAAAAAGGTGATATTCAGATTAGCAAACTACAGTATACTAATATCGGTTGAATTATCTGTATTGCAAGAGGAATAAAAACTTTTTCAAAAATTTTATTTTATCTTTCCTAGAATCTTTTAAATTTTGTAATTCTCTTAAAGATGAGACAAAAATGGAGCTGCAGTTTGTTAACCATAAAAAATATTAAGAAAAGGTTTTGGCATTTAACTTTTAAATTGTGGGAAGTTATTATTTAAGGAGGGACATACAGCTCTCGATGCTGAAAAATACAGGTGAAGTTCATTATTTTCTTTTCAGCAATGAATTGTTGTGTAGACTTGTAATCTGGAATTCTCTATATTGACTGTTTCTACAATAGCATACTATTTTCAGAATTAATTTAACTATTACAGTTATGGGTAATTATCATTACAAAATGGCAGCCAAATTTTGTGCACCGAAGTGCCGTTTCCCTCATAACTCAAACATTTATTAACATATTGCAGTGAAATTTTGCATGGAAGTCTATTTCATTTTAGTGAACAACACTATCTACAATCATTTATGTTATTTCAATGGTTTATTAAAAAAAAAAAATCTGATGTAAAAATTTGTAAAGAAAATTAACAAGTAATGAATTATTTTTTAATATTTATACTACAGATAATCAAAATATTCTAGATTATGTTGTTTATAAGATATTTAAAAATAGATAGAAAAAAGAATCACTCGGATATATTGGTATTTATGAAAATTATCAGGGAATGGCTTTTCAGTGCAAAAAAAATTGGCTGCCATTTTGTAATGATAATTACCATTAACTGTAATAGTTAAATTATTTCTGGAAATAGTATGCAATTATAGAACAAGTAAAAATAGAGCTTGCTAGATTACAAGGCTACAGAATAATTCGTTTCTGAGGAAAACTTCACCTATTTTTCAGCATCGAAAGCTTTATGTCCTCCCTTACAGTTTTCATAAATACTGTTTTCAGAAAATGAGCAATAAGCTGCAGTTTCATGAAACTGTAATTACACACCTAAAGGATATTTTTCATTTGAGATAAAACTAGTAAATGTGCATATAATTGCTCTTTGCCATTACTGAGTGGGGTTAAGTTGCAGATGGCAACGAAGGTTAAAAACGATGATTATATTGCTAAGTATTCATTATTCAAGAAAGTGGTGTGTTAGCGTTTAAGATATCGACATGCGTGCACAAAGTTACCTTATACATGAATATTAATCACGTCACACTCGCATTATTACCTTCAGTGTGAATAGGAGTAACTTATAAATTTAAATTAGTTGTTACGCATGCATGGAAAACCATTTCACTTTACAATTTTTTGTTTATCACAAATAGTAACTTTGTACTCTAGAAGCACGCAATGTTAAAATACATTTTTAATTTGGGTAAGTGATTATTTTTGATAGTACAAAAGGCCATAACTGCTTACTGAAATTTGAATATAGTTTATATTGATTACTGTCTTTATCACCAGAGTAAACTTAAAGTTCAAACTCCAACTATGTATACAAGAGCCGAAGTCTATTTACTTTTGTTCTGTATGAGATTACCGTAAGATGTTTCCGTAGGACTTCTTTTAATAAAGGCTGTCTGCATATGCAAGAACTTTTTTTTAGGATTTTTTTTAAAAATAGGTCCTCTGACAAACAGCTTAAATTTTTGGCTAGATTTTGAGAGTTGAAAAACGCATTTATGTTCAATTGAATGGTGTACCATGAATCCCAAACTATTGTTGCAAACATTAAGATGCTGAAAAATAAATTTATACTCAATTAAAAAGATGCTCTCTATATACCAAAACACAAATCTAATTTCCATAAACATTTTCACTACATGTGAAAACATGAGGCTACGATATGGCCGTTAAATAGGCCTACCGTCATAGGCTACACTATTTAGGATGTCACAAACAGTTTTAGTTAAAAATAAATTTATTAAAATTCAAATACAAATAAATTCCAATTTTGTTATACGATTCACTCATAAAATTACTGTTTTAATGCCACACTACTATCAAACCAGAAAGATGAAATACATTTATTCAAAGTACATGCATGTTAAGAAATTTATGAAATTTTGGTATCGATAAAAAAATTAATGTTGGTCCTGTTCTTACAGTTAAATTCTCATTATATGACATTTCTGGCATGAGTGAAATAAAAGTAGGCCTATATGAGAATTTTTTGTCGACAATCAAGAACTGGAGAATGTGAAGCAGTTCAAGTACTTGGAAAGCTTGCTGACAAAGGATGCCCACTGCACGAATGAAATTCGAACAAGAATCGCCATGGCTAAAGCCGCATTCAACAAAAAGAGGACTCTACTGACCAGCAAATTGAGCTTGGAACTAAGGAAGAAACTGGTGAAGTGCTACATCTGGAGCATTGCACTGTACGGAGCAGAGACATGGACCATGAGAAAGAGGGAGAAGAAATACCTAGAAAGCTTCGAAATGTGGTGCTGGAGGAGAATAGAGAAGGTCAAGTGGACAGAACGGGTGACAAATGACGAAGTACTGAGAAGGGTAGGAGAGAGGAAAATTATTCTGAATACAATTATTCAGAGGAAAGCCAATTGGATCGGACACATACTTAGACACGAGGGACTCATACATGATGTCATCGAAGGGAAGATCAAAGGAACTGCTGGAAGAGGAAGGAGAAGAATACAACATCTGGATGACATGAAAGATGGGAGGAGATACAGCAGATTGAAGGACGAAGCTGGAGATAGGGAACACTGGCGTCAGAAATTCTCCGTACGAAGACATGGACCTGCCACTAGGCAGAATACTAAGTAAGTAGTAGTAATATGAGAATTTAGAGTTTTTGCGTTAATCAGGATACATTACTGAGAGAAATATATATTATACTCTGTTCATAATAGAATATAGTTTTTTTTTTAAATTGGGTTTTTTATGGGGCAATAATTTAAGTGTATGCAGTGAGCACGTATGGTCGACACCGACCCGTGCGCCGGTTAATGTAAATAATGTGGTTTATATGTGAGAATTTTTTTGTGAGAAATAAATACACTACTACTACTCTGTTCATAGACTATTATTGAATTATTTTATGGAGTAACTATGCACTTATTTGATCTTAACAGTATTTATTTAATTCCATTATGTAACTTGAGTTGTATTTACTTTAATTACCGGTACAGTTTTGTTTGTCATTTCATTATTCAGATACGTGTTATCTAGTTTGTTAGCAATATTAAGTGTGGCATAGTTATTAGAATTGGAGTGTAAAATATTATATTATATTCGCCTGGTAACTGACACCTATACCACCCGGTACAAAGCCCAATTTTCAGTATAAATGAATACATACAAACACATTTATTAATAAAATATAATTTGCAAACAAAGGCTATCGGACTGATTTGTGGTGGTCCGCGAAGTACCGACTGTAGACTACTTTATGAAGGAATTCAGAATGTGGTTCTTAAGTAAAGGCATTAAGGCAATTTATTGTTAGCCAACACATAAGCCACGAACTCCCACTCAGTAACTATTTGACATATACATCTATTTACTTAGAAAGTCCAATCTTAAAATAAATAGAATAAGCCTTTAACGAAATTTCTTGATAATCATCGGAATATATACCCCCTTAAAATTAATAAATCTCGATTGCTTCGCACCAATTTTGACTTGTAGTTTTAAAGAAAACAGCTCTATTTATTTCAAGAATGTTCAAACTGACGACTTCAAACAAACCATTAGATAATAGACCAGTTTCAATAGAACGAATCATATGTCCCTTCTATGGGTGATACCTATATAATCTTTCATTTTCTCACTCAGTCCATACTATTAATGATCGGACTCCTGAAGATATATTACAAGTTACCAAAATATGTTAAGGGAGTTATAGTGATTTTTCAGATAAAAATAAACCTTACTCACTTTTAACCCCTAGGTCTTATTTTGCGGATTAAAGAATGCAACCGAGATTTTTCCATTTCTATTATATAGATACATTTATGTAATTAAAAGATTTTAGGGTTTAGGGACACAAAACTTATAACTTTATAGTAATTTTCCGGAAGTCGCAGCATGGTAGCAATGAGGCCTAAGTTACATTAGATAGACTTTCTTGGAAATGTACCTAAGATAGCTTAAAAAGCATTATTAAACTTCCAAAAGTGTACCCCCTTCCTTAAAACCGTTTACAAAACATTGGCCTAACATTTTCAGCACGCTGGTACATATCAGGCAATGAATCTTTTAACTTTCACTATATATTTTCTGTCATTAGTACAATTTTTTCTTTCTTTTCTTCATCTTTCTACAGCATTATTATATTATAAGTTATAGTATTATATTGTATTATTAGTGTTATATTTCTATTTCTTTGTCTTGTGCATAGTAAAAGCTCGAACGGCCGTCTAGGCCCGTGCGTTGGATTTGTTCTATGGATAATGCATTTCATATGTATATAAAAATAAAGATGCACCTTACCATATCATGTTTTGATGGTACAACTAGTAGTAGCCTATTGTACTGGGATCCCATATTTACTTTCTACCTCACGAATGCACACTGAACTTGGAAATTTCCAGTATAATATCAGTAAATCAGCAATACAAAATCCGCGTTTTCATGAATTATTAATGAGAAATGGAGTAAGTAGAATCACATTTTCGCAGATGCTGTGATTTGTTGTCTTCGTATTTGCATATCGGTTACCTTTCCATCGTGACCTCGCGCAATGAAGCCTAGGAAAGAAGTAATTACATTAGTCACGAAAACAAAGACACGGGTCACAACTGAGCGCGTGCTAACGATGGTCACAACCCCCTCCTCCCAAGGGAGGGGCAATTACCCACAGGGTGATTCAAAGTTACCTTTACAGGTATAATTAATCTGACAACAGACTTCATGTAGATATTAAGCTTGGATGGTAAAATTAGAAAATATATTCTATGCCTAAGATCTAGCAATTAGATATATCATGAAAAGAAAAGAAAATATACCAAGGTGTTCAATTTTGTATTTATTTAGTTAGACTCATACGCCGAGTGTTTGATATTGACCAATAACTTTTAGCATTTCCTCAGATATAGACCAATCACCAATATCTTGCAATATTCTTGTAGGAATCGCGAGGAGGGTGTTTTATCGTGATAAAATTTTCTGGAGACACAAATATCAGTGTGCATTTATTAATAGTCAGATGCTGCCACTAAGCGGCACGAAAACAGATTTTATACTACATAACTTGTTTGGAAATTGAAATAATATTAATGTACATTGATTAAAAGCACAATTTCGATTAGGTGCAAGCCAGTTCATGTGCTTTTATTCTGTTCTCCTGTTAGCTTACCTGAATGAAGTGAACTATGTCTTATAAGCACCATTGGTAGCCCTGGTTAAAACATGGTAACTCGAATCGATTCATGGATGGTTGATTCATAGTAGGCCGTGATCGCGCAGCTGTTAGTTTTGTTTTTATACAACAAAGCACGAAAGTAATTATTATTTGTGCAATCCGTTACATTTTTATTCATGGAATAGTCTTAATAAATCCAACTAGAGTTGACGAGTTTCATCAGATAAACTCGCACCTGCTGCGCAGTCGCGAATCTATCGATAAGCTCGTCAACTCTCGTGGGATTACCTATGAAAAATTTACACGTTTAAGCGAAAAGAATTGCAATGAATTCAGATTCAGCTGTATGAAGAGCGTTTAAAATAATTGTTGTCCGTAAAACCTAAAGGTTAACTTAAATACAGGGTAACTTAAATACAATCATATAACTTAAAGGGAAGAGGGCTTACGTGGTTCTGGAATTCAGCAATTCGATGCGATTTAAAAATAGTTATCAATTTCAAACACATTATATAAAATTCAAATGGGCTATGCAGAGTCTAATCTTACCAAACTAGACAGAATTGAGTCTATTGATCACGTAACGTTTGGAAGTTGACATCAGAAGGTATAAAAAGGATACTGTTCTCATTAGATAGAGAACATAACTCATCAAGGCATTAATATTTACTTTTAAAAATCATCCATTTTTCAAGAAATAATAAAGTTTTGTTTTGCGTAAAGTTTTTTTATTTTTTTATTTTATTTTTTATCAGTGTTATATTTAAAAGGTACACGAGAATGTCCTGTCTCTTCTCAAGTGTTTCTTTAATGAAAATCTACTGTGCGTAGGCGTTAAGTAGTTTGCCTCGGGAAGTTGGATTTCTCAAACATCAGTGTTAAGGAGACTTAAAATATCCTCGTATCAGCCTGCCCGACTTTTCCAACTGTAAGTAATTCACTAATCGTTTCATCTAGACAAACTTTTATTTTTTCACTTTTACTTGCAAGTTTGCATGTTCTGTTGCATATTTTTAATTAAATATTTTATTACCTCAAAATAATTATTATATAACTTACTTATATTTAAATATTTCTATCTATCTATTTTTACCTTAGTTTTACCTCTCCCTTTTAGGGAAATTTTAAGCGACCCCCGGGCCTTACAGGGTCGCCACCTGTCGGGAGAGGGATTATCTATGAATTACATAATACTTTTTTGGTCAGACAAGGACATGGCCTCCCCAGATGAGTGATCAGCTCAATGCCGGGGCCACCTCAGAGACAACACGAACATCATTCACACACATACACTCCGAAAAAGGCGAAAATGGGATGAAGATGATGATGATGGCCAGATAATATCCGGGGACCACAAGGGCCTAAAGTTACCCGACATTTGTCTCACAGGTGAGGAAAACCCCGGAAATACCCCACCTAAGTAACTTGTCCCAACCAGGAATTTTCAATATTTCTAATGGTAAAAATATGTTTTCTTATATCCATCTTTTGCTTGTTAAACCGTAATCCATAATTTCAGATTTACTCAATTTTTGTTGTGCATTGTAATTTTATGATTAAGGCAGGTAGAGTAAATCACTCTGGTCATGGAAACCACCATTAACGACCGTGAGTGTCGGCCTTCTCACCACATGCCCCCAATCCTGCCGTCTGCCAATGGTAGATGACGCAGCGGTCGGGTGGTAGGCCTTGTCCATTCTGGGATGTTAGCGCCACGGAGTTTGTTTGAGTAAAAAAGTTGACACCGGTCTTAAATTTATGAAAAGATTTATGAACTTGCAATTTTTTGGGATGTCCCCTATTTTCTTTTAACATTAAACAGATAAATACTTTCTGCTTCAGTTTTGCGGTATTTACCTTGCGAAAGTTATTTATATAAATGTTAGTCCAGGCTTATGTTATATTTAAGATGCAACACATAGCAAAGTTGATTACGTTGTGAAATATGTTCATAACTAGGTTGGTTACGTTGGTTTTCGAAACGGATATAGTTTAAGTGAATGGCTAAGCGGTAGTTTGGACAGTTAGCACGTCGTGGCGATGGACGTGTGCGCAGCGTCTGTGCCCTGAATACTGATCGCATTCAGAAGCCATTTCAAGGCCTATCTTAAAGAAGATGCTACCATAGCAACCAGAGCAGCTAGGAAATGACTGCATAACATCTCACAGACGTTTTATCATCACGTGCACATATTCATCACGATACTTCAAACATTTTTGGAATCAATAATATAATATTATAAATTATAAAACATTATATCGTGCAAATTTAATCAATTTACAGTCGCATGCTTACTTATCGTAGGGGAAAACTCACTTCTTATCCACTCGAATAAAAATTAGTACATATTTCTTCTATAATAATTGAAATGTTTTTGCATATTTTACGCTCTATACAACGTAATTTGTTCTGTTAAACATTATACAAGTAATGGCTATTTACATCTATTTAACCATGACCATGATTCTGATTCTAGGTTAGATTGTATATCCTGACAACTGCAAAAAAGTGATCAGCTCATTAACGAAGGTACTACTTTTCCCTAGAAGATTGGCTAGACAAGCCCCACAAAGAGTCGTGCTCACCTCGAACTTGCGTTTACAGGAAGCAACAATAAGTGAATAAAAAAAAAAAAAAATTACCTATTCAAATGGATGAAAGATCACTCATAGCCGCCGGTCCAGAGTCATGAGGCCATGAGGGCATGAAGCATGGTGTAGCCTATCACTCATAGCAGCCGGTCAAAAGCCATGAGGCCATGAGGTCATGAAGCATGAACTATCACTCATAACAGTTGGTCCAAAGCCATGAAGCCATGAATCATAACGTATCACTCATAGCAGCCGGTCCAAAGCCATGAAGTCATGAATCATGATGTGTCACTCATAGCAGCCGGTCCAAAGCCATGAAGCCATGGGGCCGTGAGGCCATGAGGCCATGAAGCCTTATGTATCACTCGTAGCAGCCGATCCAAAGCCATGAGGCCAAGAGGCCATGAAGCATGATGTATCACTCATAGCAGTCGGTCCAAAGCCATGAAGCCATGAAGCATAATGTATATATTCATAGCAGCCGGTCCAAAATTATGGGGCCATGAGGTCATGAAGCATGATGTACAACTCATAACAGCTGTTCCAAAGCAATGAGCCATGAAGCATGATGTATGACTCATAGCAGCCGGTCCAAAGCCATGAGGCCATGAGGTCATGAAGCATGATCTATCACTCATAACAGCTGGTCCAAAGCTATGGGGCCATGAAGCATAACGTATCACTCATAACAGCTGGTCCAAAGTCATGAGGTCATGAAGCATGATGTGTCTCTTATAGCAGCCGGTCCAACGCCATGAGGCCATGAAGCATGATGTATCACTCATAGTCCAAAGCCATGGGGCCATGAGGTCATGAAGCATGATCTATCACTCATAGCCGCCGGTCCAAAGTCATGAAGCCTGCGATGCTGATTGCTATGTTCGCTCATACAGGTAAACGTCTATTGTAAATGATGAACCATAATCCGATAAACAGGGAATACTTCCCATTTGCTATAGTCTATACGCTAATCTGAAGAAAATTCTGAACACAGGATAGATTTTCCATATCACCCAGCAGTAACTCTCTTCAACCTTCATGGAAGAGTTTACCGAGTTGAACGCAACTTTGTACAGCGTGATCCATATAAAACTAAACACTTTTAAAGGATTATAAAGTAATAAAAAATTGAAATAGGGTCTTATGATCTCACTGGCTTTGGGAGAATTGATGTTGGTACCATCCATCAGTGTTACATTACGACAATTGATTACTTTCCAGTATCTAGTATGGCAGTCAAACGAAAATGCAGTTCTCAATTCGGCAAAGTGTGTGTGTATGTTGTTTTTGTTGTTGTTGTTGTGAAAACATGTTAGTAGACCAATTCATTGATTGAAACACAACAGGCATTTCGAAGACAATTCAATGTGCTCAATAGGCTACCACATACCTTTAAACCGGCCACTTCTCATAATATATCAGTATGAATTACAATAAAGAACCGTATATTGCACAACATTTTAGTTCTATTTGACGAAGGGGAAAGAGGAGTTCTTTACAAGCATTTCCAATAATGACATTTGCTGAGTCAACGTTTGAACTGACAGCAATTAATTTAAAAAGGAAGAGAATTTAATTAACATTCCCGTCTCCATACTTTATAGTCAGCTACACGAATGTTAATTGCATAAGACTTCTACTTCAAAGTTCAGTTTAACAGACTTAAGCTCGATCGAATTTTGAGTACCGTGGGATGCTTCACCTGACATTCTGGAGATGTACGATCCAAGTATAAATTATAAAAAGTTAAATTATATAATTATAAAAAGCATAATATGCATACACAGACACATAGCCTACATATCCTTTTAACTTCCACTACTCGTACCATGAATACGGTAGGTAGTAAAAGATTACCGGTATATATTTTGTTCGATCCTGGAATTCGACGTCGAGTTTTCAGCAATGATATACCTGTACAGAATGTGCCAAAAGTCACTACCCAATATGAACAAAGAAACTGATAAATTTGGTTGTGATCTTCCCATTGTCTTTTGATTGCACCTGATAGTTTCTTACATAAACAGTAGAGTGCATTGGTATAGAATCATGCAGCCCATATTGAATTGATATTGTTTGTTGATTTATGATTGGAAAGATGTTTACAACGGCAGAATGGGTCTTTGTTTTAAAAAGGTGGTTATAATTTTCAACACTGTTCAACCAACACAGAAGGTAGTCTACAATTTATGAAAACGTTTTAAAGTTATTGGATCTGAAATGAATTATATCCAATTAATAAGGGGTATTAGGAGGAGTTCACAAATCACCAACCGAGCGCTAACTTCTAGAAAATTCGTAAGACTGAATATGGTATAAATTATTAATACCGAAATGTACATCTCGACTATTAAGAAGTGAACTGCTCCAACACATAGCCAGAGATAAATATAAGTGTGACCTCTTAGCCTATCATCTACATCTTTACAAAAACAAATAATAGTGTATTCCTGCAAGGTTTGAGAAATTAACTTCACGAATGCCAAACATACTCATCTGTCAACGTGCAAGATCATACTTGTGAAATCACATGGACTCAATTCAATAAATTAAAGACATTCAAGTTTATTTTTATACAAGACTTTCAGCATGTAAAATGCTCTATTATCAGTACAAATATTTTAACTAAGCAACTCTAAAAATGTTATCATTTTATCTATAAATAGAAACAAAAGATTTTAGAAACAAATTATTTGTAAATTGTAGGCCTACATTTATTACTCACTTATGTTACCACAGGCAAAACAGATCACTGAATTGCATAATTTTTTATGAAAATATTTACCAATTTTAATTAGTAATAGAATTACGATCAACATATATTATACTAGCATGTGCCCGCGGCTTCGCGCACGATAATTATTTAAAAAATTAAAAACTAATAATCAAAAATTAAGAGCATAATAGTTAAATCATTATATTTATTAACACCTAAATCACGTGGACTACATACCACGATTAGATAGCGTCGCCTGGTAAAAGCGACCTCAGATTCGAGTTCCTTAGCCCAGAAAACCCCTGTATAGTGAGTTACGTCCAAATCGAACAACGTTTGACCATATTTAGGCCATATTGATTATCCCTCTTATAATAATTATAATAATAATAATAATAATAATAATAATAATAATAATAATAATAATAATAATAATAATAATAATAATAATCCTCTTCGGTGTAGGTTGAAAATTTCATATGTCTGCGTGCCTTGACATTATAAACAAATGAATCGACCAGCGTGAGCTACAACATTCAAGCGATCGCGATGGTTTTATGTCCAAGGTAAGACAAAAATAGCAAAACCCTACTGCAATTGATTTGACATTGAAATTATTACTGAAAACTGATGCTTCGAAAACGCAAAAAATACACTCTTTTTGCCATTTTTTCACTCATAACTCACGAACGAAGACGAAAATTAAAATTCCGGCTTCGAGGTGCATTTTCCGACACTTCAGTCCAACTATGTTTAACATTTCAGATCTCTGCGTTGAGTAGATTTCGCTGGGCATCGCGGACAGACAGACAGACAGACAGACGGAGGAAGACGGACACTTCCTTTTATTAATATAGATAGACCTGTTTTCAACTAATAAAATAAAACTACATAAAAAGCAACAATTTCTCATCGTAAAGGTGGTCCACTAATTTATATATATATATATATATATATATATATACTTTTATTGCTATTTGAGGGTATAAGGCGTAAAAAGATTTTAGTTGATCAATGTGATTTCGCTCAAAGAAAAATATGAAATTTATCAATATCTAATCCTAGTTTAAATTTAAAATTTCTGGGGACAACGCAACTTTAAATCGATTGTCCACCTTCCATTTCCTGGTTATTGCGTGAATATTAAGTTTTGAGAGAAAGAATTATATTTTTGTATTTGGAATGTCTAAAATATAGAGCGGAAATAGAGATTATTTTGGTTTTGTGTGAAACTACTATGATGAGTTTTTCATGGTCAAGTTTTTGAAAGACGAGCGTCAATAGAAATGCCACCTAAATCTCCAAACCTTCCACTAATGATCTTTTGTTCTTTTGGGGCTAGGTTACTGATAAAGTCTATGCTACAAGACCACAAACACTTTAGGACCTTGAAAAATATATCGACAGAGATGTATAATCTCACTATGCTATGTATGCTATTTTGTCACGAATGTTGAAACTTCATATGCTTATAATAACGTAACTACAAGTCAGATCAAATTTTTGTATTTACATTTTTTGTTCCAAATATCTCAAGAATACACTAAGAAAGTGGCGGTAAAACTTCGTGAAACATTCTGCATTCATTACGAGTTGAAATTATCAGCCGCTATAAACACATAACAATAGAAAACAAACGTCAATACTTCATGGTCTCTCATGTGTAGGAAAGGACCATCTTCACGTGGATGGGGAACATAACCATAGCTCCGGAGGGACTTTTACTGAAGCCACTGTATTAGGCCTCCTATGGTTTGGGCAGAGGAAGTAAGAATAAGTATTGTTATTGTAACTAATGGGGTTTTACAATCAGTAATTCAAATATGTTTTTTCTTTAAAGTATTTATTGCTAAACCTGAGTGTAGAAGTAGCTGTAAATTTTGTAGCCTTCAATCCTTAACAATAACAGTCAACATCCAGGGAAGTAGAAAGGAAGAACTGTAAAGCATTTATCGCGACTCCCAAGGAAATAAAAAACAACTATCTCAGAGTTGAAACGGTCCCTTTCTTCGTGCACAATGAGAACGTTTGAATAATTGGAACGAATCTCTTCCGTAAGTCTTCTATCAGTCAAATTCTTTGATGTCCACCAATGTATTGTTCTCAAGTTGCTAAGAGGAGTGCGGTCGATCACCTTGGTAATTGTGGAGTACAGGCTTCTATTCTGCGACACCACAGAGAGTTCCTTGACGTTTATGCACTGATTGACAATAAAGTCTGTCCAATAAGGGTCCGAACTAAAGTCAACTTCTAGAGTTTCAACAGACTTGAAATTTGAACACGATTTCAGAGAGGGTTGTGTACCTTCCCTACAACTACCAAAAAGATGCAAACTTTTAAGGTTAGTACATGTTTCACCAATTAATTCCAATTCCAAACAACCATTACTTAAGCACAAATTTACAAGTGTTTTCCCCAAAGCTGGGAGGATTGATTTGTATCCTTCTGAGAACATAGGGGCTGCAATCAAACTCAGAGATCGAAGATTTTTAAGCTTCGTCAGACTTGAAAGATCTGCCTGGTTCTCAAAATCCAAAACAACTTCTGTTAGGTTCGGCAAATTATCAACGATCAAGCATAAAGTTTTTTTCTCTTGAAGTGTTAATCCTAAAGATCTTAGTGTTGATGTTGCCGTGTCCATTTCCTTGATAAGATATACAAAGTCTTCGTCCTTAAATGTTGTACTAAACAGGTGCAGTGTTTCAAGATGTTTACACTTTAGGATACTTTGAGGAGATATGGCACATGATCTGAGTTTTAAAGTCTTCAGCTCAGGACATGAATCAACAACCACGCTGAATTTTTCGTCTTCCGTATAAACACTGCTTAGTGTGAACTCTGTGATTTTGGATGGAATGACTATTTCATCTGGCACACGGTAAAACATAAATCGTAAATTAATTTTTTTTAAATTACGTAAATTCCGAAGTTTGTTCACAATTGCATTACCAATCTCAGGAAGAGGCATATCAGCCGAATCAAATCCAGACAATGATCTTGAACCCAGATTGATTTCTGTAATGTCGGGATGGATGCAAATTTCAATGAGACCTATTAAAATGAGTGGATCCTCACACGCAAGAATCTTGTTGAACGTTATCAGAAGGCGTTCAGTCAGTTCATTCGCTAGGGGTGAAGGAAGTCTCGTGGCGTGGAAAGTGCGCTTAAGATCAGCGAAGACTCTTGTGATCGTAACCAGTAATTCTAGAAATGGGACATCATTCTTCGCCGCCTGGTGACAGACCTTGATCAGCTCACGAGCTTTCGTCTCCATGTGTGCTCTAAAGCTTGAGATGGCGAGCTCATTCAGTTGTTTTGGCTGAAGTTGGCCTGACATCTGGAGAAGAGATTTAGTATTAAAACACAGTTCGTAAATGTTCATTACATTGAAAGTTCGCTTCCTCAGTTTTTTATGGACTAGGCAGGGAACCTGGAGCGATCTTCATGTAAGGGCTCTTATAATAAAGGCATAGGGGTTTTAGTACGTAAACAGAGCAATCATATTACTGCATAGAGTATAGATGACGTCAGGTACTCCACTACAACCTGTTAACTGTGGCAATCAGTCAAGAAGGGTCGTAGGCCTACATCAAAATCAGCATCACGATTAGCATCGTTTGTGGCGTAAAGGCAATAATTTCAAGAGATTTGTTTGAAGATCTTTCATCTATTCAGAATAATTTCAGTATTATTTCACTTAAGGGAATTAGGATTTTGGATAGATGGTTTGATGGAGTTAGCACAGAACAGGGTTTTAATGACGGCAATGAATCCCTCGGGTTCCATAAAATAGATAATATTCCATTAGCTTACTATTGCAATTGAGTAAGTAAGAATTACAAAATCAGCAAGAACTGAAGGTATTATATGCGACAACATTTCTGTAAGAATTAAAACCCGTACAGTGTAGATTTTCACCTTTACGAATGGCCGACAACCAGCTAATCAATAGATAAGAGCTGATAATTGTGTGAGAAAAACATTACTCTTAATGAATGTTTCTTGTTATGATAATTATTTCGATATAACAGGCGTGTAAATTTCTTTAATCAAATATGCAATCTACTACTATTGCGTGTTACAACACAAAATACTTAATTTTTTATAGTTTTTTTACAAACTAAAAGTTACCGTGTGTCCTATGATATCCGCAATATGTGATATTGTAAAATCTAAAATGTAAATGGGCCCTAGGTACTTACAATTTTTATCCTAGAACTCTCTAGTATTTTTAACACATGTCCTTATTTTAAAGCTTGGTAAAATTCTTTCACTTCCTGTAAATAATTAGTACGGTAACAATAAGAAGAGAGAAATCATTTATTTGGTTTTACAGTAGGCCATGAAATATTTGATATTCTTTTATTTGCTATGTATCATAGCTTGTGTTAATTTTAACGGAAAATCAGTTTTAATGATATTATGTAAATTAGTGGAGACGAGTGAATGACTATAACGTTTCCGGGTATAATAAAATCAGGTAAACTGACGTACCAAAGTACCAGAATGCTTTTGTTTAATCAATTATACTGCAATTATGATATGGAGAAAATAAGACTTTTTAAAACTGATTTCCCAGTTAAGCTCCAGATTGATTCATTAAGCAAGGCTTACGGAAGAACAAAGGTGTAGTTTTTTTAATAAGATTAAAATCGTCCAGCATCAGCCACTGCCTTCTATATCTTACAAGCCATGCTGCTTGAAATCTGGCAACACAGGAGGTAGTCCTATTTGTGGTGGTCTGTGGGAAGCATTTGAATACGTTTTTATTGCAGATAATTTTCTTCATCACAAATACTGACTTTATTTAGGCCAAATCAGTAGGCCTATATTACATAGCCTACACTTGTGATGTGCATAATAACGTAACGTGCGGTGACTCCACATATCTGAAGGAATTCGTAGTTTTCAGTGTCTCCTCATTATACGTTATGATGTCGCGTTTTTTCTTATTTTATTGGTAATAACCTCACTTATCCTGTTAGGCCTGCGAGCTCTGTTATTTGACCCACAACAGAGTCATATTTTATTAAGCTGCTACAATTCTCTGGGTCATTTTGTACTACCACTGAGCTAGTTGTCCCAGGTTGAATATAACCTAGAACACTGATATTTCTTTTCTTGTCACATGCACTTTGTTGTCATGATAACTGATTTGCATTTGATAAATTCTTTCGAATATATCACCATAAAATAGGCGCTAATTTTGATATTACTCCGGTACCGGTCAACAGAGCAGGTCCAAATTCAATATGCTTCTTCCCATGGACGTCATAAATCCGTATACCAAGTTTCATGAAAATCCTATTAAGCGTATTGAGTTATCGGGCCTTTCTGATTTATTACTACTAAAATAGGCACTAAATTGGGCAAGAATCGGTACCGGTCAACTTAGGTCCATATTCAATAGGCTTCTTCCCATGGACGTCATAAATCAGTATACCAAGTTTCATGAAAATCCAATAAAGCGTATTTGAGTTATCGCGTGTACAGGCAGACGGACAGTTATTTCCCCGTTACCCACACAGTCTTATAAAGAACCGGTACTATACTGGCACTTAATAACTATGTTCATGCAGGTTAGTAGTTTTTGCGACAAATCGGATCAGAGATGAACTATTAGATCTAATCTCTAAGATGGACCATTAGAACCATAAGTATATGATTCATATGTTTTATTCTCCCTGCAACAACTGCAGTTGACAGAGGCATAGAACAGCAAAAAATTAGCCTAATGGGACCTTAAGACATTCTAGAATCCAGAAAGGATCATGTGCCCCCCTTGCGACGCCCATGGTTTTTGGGTTGACGGAACTCAGAACATGAATTTTTGGTGAAAACTCAATTTCTAAATTTAGGGTAGTATACAGTACCACCCTTACCTATAAAACACGTAGGGAATAATTATTAAATCAATTGATTGATGTGCTATTGTATTGTGCAGAAAATACTATATTAGAACTCGGCACACCAAGCAACTTAGAAGAGTTTCGTTCCATACTAAGAAGTAAAGGCCATGAAGGCCTACAAACTACAAACGGCTCCAGGAGTTTGAGGCTCCCAGATTTTTAGACATTCGACACATGAAGGTGGTAAGGTTTCAGCCCTACGCATCGTCCGTCTTTACCCCAGGATTTTTCATCATTTCTGTTAGAGGCTGAACGGATCCCCAGGGGCAAATTGCCACCAATTTTGCTAATTAGGCTAATTGAGAAATCCCAACGACATAATCGGAATCGAACCCAACGCTTCAACCTACTGCGCCACGACGTACCTTCGTTTGGTTCCTTACTATCAATATTAAACAGCACCCCCGAAGTCTCCGTGCTAAAAAAAATATATATATTTTTTAAAAATATATTTTCATACCTCTAGTTATGAACACTTGATGTCGCGTATAAATGTCAACATTGCAAACATATTTTAAATGGATGTATGCATTACACATGCATGTGAATAGCGTGAAAGCAAATTATAATATTTCATACTCTTTATTTCCATAAATCTATTTAAAAGCTTATTATAAATAGGACTACAAATTACAAGGAAATTCTCACCACATTTTCATGTACTACAGCACGGGATACATTGTTCTGAGGCTTGTACACATTATACCTAGGCACTACCCTACGTAGAGTAGTAACTACAGGACTGCGTTATGTACAGGGTTCAGGTTTTAATAAGCTAACGAGAAAAGGGAAAAGGTGTTAAAATAATATTAAAAAAGGATACAAAGGTGCTATCCCCTACACAAGGAAACTCCATGGGTTACTAAACATTTTGCATCAAATTAGCACCCAATTGAACGGCCCTATGTACTGAATCTATCATCACAAACTTTAGCTACAAAACGTCTATCATATCTCCCTTGGACCCAGGTCTAAATTGGCAAAAAGTGATGCAGTGTAAGAAAACTAGCAGGTGCCCGCGGCTTCGCCCACGATAATTAATTGAACAATTAAAAATTAAGAGTATAATAATTATTAAATTATTATATTTATTAACATTTGCACGCGAATCATTCATAAACTAAACCGTTATTAATTAATGAAACAGCTAAAATTCCGGCTTTTAGAGTACGTTCCACGATCAGAAAGCGCCACCTGGGAAAACGATCTCAGATTCGATTATGCAGTTCCAAAGCTAGCTGTGAACCACTGCCTTCTAGACTGTATTACTCGTGTGTAATTCTCGAGACGGCGGTGGATAATACGTATCGTTTCTCAACTGTTTGTTGACAGATGAATATGATGTGAATTTTATTTGATAGAAGTTTGTGGTTCAGAGCTATGAAAATTGTTAAGAAAAAATAAAATTATAATATTTGTTCATTGTGTTCATTTCACTTAGGCCTTATATAATAATGAAACGGTTTTCCTAATTTTGTATTCTTCGTGAAAGTTTAGACTGTGAGAGATGAACATCGCCGTGTATCCCCGATGTCTCACGAAGTGAGGGAGGGAGTGAGCACGCTATTTAGGGCCGTTGAATTGTATAAGAGTTTATACAAGTTTATATCAGTATTACATCTACTCAAGATTATGCAATGTGATAATAACATTGTTATACTGAAGAGAATTTGTGAAAAACAAAATAATGACGAAAACAGAAATAATCCCTACACCATCCACAATCTCTTCTCTATATATATAAAAGGCTTTGTCCTGACTGACTGAATGAATGACTGACTGACTGACTGACTGACTGATTGACTGAATGACAGGAATCAACGTACAGCCTAAACTATAACAGGTAGAGACTTGGAATTTTGACAGTACCTTCGTTTCATAATGTAGGTGCTCACTAAGAAAGGATTTTGAAAAATTCTGATTCTAAATGCCAAAAATTAAATGTTTTTGAAAATAATTAATCCCTTTTTACATAGAATTATCAATTCCAAATCACAGAATATATTGTTGCCAAATGGTATCAGGTGGGCTTGGAAAAAAACAATTGAAATGCATTTTTGACAAATAAGAGAAGTTATCAAAATAATTCATGTTATAAATAAATATTACAGAATGAAATCCACTAAAATAATGGAATCACATAACTTTCTCTACCCTGGACATAGAGAAAACAAAACGAGGTAACTTATGCTAATGTGTATATTATTATATTATATCGAAGGTTTTTGGAGAGAAAAGTATGAAAGTGATAATGCTTTATGGTAACATAAGAGTGGGAAATTTCCCGCCTCGATATTACAATTTTATGTTACAGGAATTTCTGTTTCTTCTTATTTAAACCTCTACCAGGCTTGCTGTGCACTGTACAAGCGATGGGATGCAACATTCTAGATCCTCTATGAGCCATAAAAAACTATATCAAGCGTTTTCTGAGGGAATAATTTGAGTGTAATAAGTCGTTCTTCCTATTTCAAATTATAAATGCCTATATAAGGACCTAGAATTTAAAATTGAAAATCCTTCATAAGCTAATTTCCAATAACAAAATACAAAACCCGGGCGACGCCGGGTCTTTTAAGCTAGTTGGAGTATAAAAGCATTAAATAGATAATATATCTACATCTATCTATCTAGGTTCAAATTCCGTACCCGACCAATTTGACATGGATTTTTCCCAGTCGTAAAGGCAAATGCCGATAATCACTTAGGCTCTACCATGTCTCATCCGCGCTATTGCATCCTGTAACATATTCATTTAAATTAATATCAGTTGAAATTTACTGACAAAAATACACCAATAATACAAAATGGTTGACAATCTCTAGCTAGTTGCAGACACTGAACCCGAACTCCCGATATGGCCTCGTTGCTCAAAGGAGTATAGAAACAGCTAAAAAAAAAAATAGATGAGAATGAATATTGATGAATTTCATCTTTCTTATTTGAGGGTAATATAGAATATATATATGTAGATATTTTTAGCCTAGACCCTCAAAAATCACAACTTAAGAGCGAAGGAACTAAGATGCCTGAAAATGGGGAATAGTTATAGAATATATATGAGGTAAGTTGTAGTTAAAAATGTTAGGTTAGAAGAGCAATTGTACAATTAAATATATGAAATGTTTACTTATTTTTTTATTGTTAACAGTATAGAGCTTCATAAAGAGATATTACAAATTTGCATAATAGATATATAATGTCAATTTATTACTTGTTATTTCAAGGTCAAGAAGTTATAAATTGTATAGCATTAACATTCCTATCTACAGTATAAGAGAAAATTAGTATTGAAATGTTATCTGTAGCAGTTCAATGAATTGTACAGTAAAGATAACAGCTATAGGTCTATTCAAAATCGTTTACATCATTACGATTTTGAATACGCTACAAATTCTTTATGGTCTCTTTTTATATTATAACCAATCTTGTGGTATGTGACGTGAAGAGTAAAAAATACAGTAAGTCATAAATTAATATAAGTTATATAAATTAGATAAAACCTTAAAAAATATTAATAAGTTTCTGTAATATGAAACTGACAATTATATAAAATGTCATTTGACCATTTAATATTAATATAAGTTATATAAATTAGATAAAACCTTAAAAATATTAATAAGTTCCTGTAAAAAGAAACTGTCAATTATATAAAATATCACTTGACTATTTAATGTTAATGCAAGTTATATAAATTAGATAAAACCTTAAAAATATTGATAAGTTTCTGTAATAAGAAACTGTCAATTAATATAAAACGTCATTTAACCAATTTAATATTGACTATTGGTGATTTAATACAAAATATTGTATTTCACATATATTCTGTAACAAGTAGTTATCTATCTACCGGTTAAAAATTTTTCATTAAGGAAATTGTGGTACAATTAATATATGTGATATTCATATTACAATTGTTAAACACTATTATATGATTTTTTGTTCTCTTATGTGTAGGTTATAAGTTTCTAAACTTCTTCTTATACTCGTAGTCTTCTTTTTATACGTATTATTAATTTCTCTAGACCTATTTTAGTGAGTTATGATTCCAAATCCAGGATTTTTATTAATGATGTAGATAATAAATTATTTATTTAGCTCTTCTTGTGGATCAAGTTATTAAATGGAGATGGTAGGCATTTGTTCATTTGCTCATATGTATGCTGGTGGATATGTACATTTCGATATATGATATATCATCTTCAGTCCAAGAAATCTTTAAAAGAACAATAGGGGAAGAAATTAATTCAACCACAAAAATATCAAGAACAAAATGTCTAGTACGTAAAACTAATATCAATGTAGTTTTAGAACAGAATTAATAGAACTGTACTAACCTTAAAAAACCCACTGTGGATTTAAATAGATGATGCCATGATGAGTGTTTAGTAACTACTGATTTATGGTGAAAGCGTGTGTGGAAATTAGGTCGCAGTAGTAAGTTCAAATAGTGGGTTTTGTTCAATGGTGTTCTCATTAAGGATGTATTCTTTGTTCTTATATATTTCTAAGGATTCTAATGTGTCGAGTTTTCTATCTTTTTTATGTTTATGAATAATAGATAATGTGTTTTCTATTTTATCGCTTTTATGGTTATGTGTAAGTAAATGTTTAGCGTAAGCCGATTTGTGTCTTCTATGTTTGTAGTCAAGCATATGTTCTTTATACCTTGACTTAAATTTTCTACCCGTTTGTCCTATATATATTCTGTTGCATTCGGAACATTCTAATTTATATACACCACTATTGTCATAAATATTTTCTTGATTGTTTTTTATATTATATAGTTTATTCTTAAGATTGTTATTTGTTCTGTATGCGACATGAAAGTTGTTCCTTTTTAGTATTTTCGTTATTTTATGTATATTGTTGTCTGTATAGTCAAATGTAACGAAGTTAGATTTTTTATTGTTTTTTATGGGGGTTAACTGGCTATTGCGAATGAGATTGAAAGAAGCTTTTCTTTTGACTTTTACTCTGGAAAAAGAACATGAATGCAAGCTACCTTACCTAGATATAGAAATGCATAGGCAACACAATAAAATTTCATTTAATGTCTTTAGAAAGCCTACATTTACTGATACTCTGATAAATATAAACTCTAATCACCCATTTAAACAAAAAATCTCAGCCATCAATAGTATGGTATATAGAATGATAAACCTACCACTCAACAAAAAAGCTTATGATAAAGAATACAAAACTATTATACAAATAGCCCATAACAATGGTTACAGTAGTCAAGCAATCCACAGAATAGTTGACAAAGTCAAAAGAAAAGCTTCTTTCAATCTCATTCGCAATAGCCAGTTAACCCCCATAAAAAACAATAAAAAATCTAACTTCGTTACATTTGACTATACAGACAACAATATACATAAAATAACGAAAATACTAAAAAGGAACAACTTTCATGTCGCATACAGAACAAATAACAATCTTAAGAATAAACTATATAACATAAAAAACAATCAAGAAAATATTTATGACAATAGTGGTGTATATAAATTAGAATGTTCCGAATGCAACAGAATATATATAGGACAAACGGGTAGAAAATTTAAGTCAAGGTATAAAGAACATATGCTTGACTACAAACATAGAAGACACAAATCGGCTTACGCTAAACATTTACTTACACATAACCATAAAAGCGATAAAATAGAAAACACATTATCTATTATTCATAAACATAAAAAAGATAGAAAACTCGACACATTAGAATCCTTAGAAATATATAAGAACAAAGAATACATCCTTAATGAGAACACCATTGAACAAAACCCACTATTTGAACTTACTACTGCGACCTAATTTCCACACACGCTTTCACCATAAATCAGTAGTTACTAAACACTCATCATGGCATCATCTATTTAAATCCACAGTGGGTTTTTTAAGGTTAGTACAGTTCTATTAATTCTGTTCTAAAACTACATTGATATTAGTTTTACGTACTAGACATTTTGTTCTTGATATTTTTGTGGTTGAATTAATTTCTTCCCCTATTGTTCTTTTAAAGATTTCTTGGACTGAAGATGATATATCATATATCGAAATGTACATATCCACCAGCATACATATGAGCAAATGAACAAATGCCTACCATCTCCATTTAATAACTTGATCCACAAGAAGAGCTAAATAAATAATTTATTATCTACATCATTAATAAAAATCCTGGATTTGGAATCATAACTCACTAAAATAGGTCTAGAGAAATTAATAATACGTATAAAAAGAAGACTACGAGTATAAGAAGAAGTTTAGAAACTTATAACCTACACATAAGAGAACAAAAAATCATATAATAGTGTTTAACAATTGTAATATGAATATCACATATATTAATTGTACCACAATTTCCTTAATGAAAAATTTTTAACCGGTAGATAGATAACTACTTGTTACAGAATATATGTGAAATACAATATTTTGTATTAAATCACCAATAGTCAATATTAAATTGGTTAAATGACGTTTTATATTAATTGACAGTTTCTTATTACAGAAACTTATCAATATTTTTAAGGTTTTATCTAATTTATATAACTTGCATTAACATTAAATAGTCAAGTGATATTTTATATAATTGACAGTTTCTTTTTACAGGAACTTATTAATATTTTTAAGGTTTTATCTAATTTATATAACTTATATTAATATTAAATGGTCAAATGACATTTTATATAATTGTCAGTTTCATATTACAGAAACTTATTAATATTTTTTAAGGTTTTATCTAATTTATATAACTTATATTAATTTATGACTTACTGTATTTTTTACTCTTCACGTCACATACCACAAGATTGGTTATAATATAAAAAGAGACCATAAAGAATTTGTAGCGTATTCAAAATCGTAATGATGTAAACGATTTTGAATAGACCTATAGCTGTTATCTTTACTGTACAATTCATTGAACTGCTACAGATAACATTTCAATACTAATTTTCTCTTATACTGTAGATAGGAATGTTAATGCTATACAATTTATAACTTCTTGACCTTGAAATAACAAGTAATAAATTGACATTATATATCTATTATGCAAATTTGTAATATCTCTTTATGAAGCTCTATACTGTTAACAATAAAAAAAATAAGTAAACATTTCATATATTTAATTGTACAATTGCTCTTCTAACCTAACATTTTTAACTACAACTTACCTCATATATATTCTATAACTATTCCCCATTTTCAGGCATCTTAGTTCCTTCGCTCTTAAGTTGTGATTTTTGAGGGTCTAGGCTAAAAATATCTACATATATATATGAGAATGAATGTTTGGAAAGGATATTATTGGCTGAGTGAAGCGGAAATGGGTGAAAGGTCTAAAAAAATAAATAGGCACTGGAAATTATCTATATTTCAACTTACGGAGATAGCATTTCATGCAATCTTTTCAAGAAAGAAAAGTTAGCCCCTGAACACAATAACCACGTATTGAAAGTTATAAATGTATAATACTAGGAAGTGCCCGCGGCTTCGCCCACGATAATTAATTGAAAAATTAAAAATTAAGAGTATAATAATTATTAAAGCATTATATTTATTAACACTTGCACGCGAATCATTCATAAACTAAACCATTAGTATAATTAATGAAACAGCTAAAATTCCGACTTCACAGTACATTCCATGATATGAAAGCGCCCCCTGGGAAAACGATCTCAGATTCGATTATGCAGTTCCAAAGGAACCTGTGAACACATAATACGTATTGTTTCTCAACTGTTTGTTGACAGATGAATATTATGTGAATTTTATTTGATAAATTCAGTGTAACTTTCAGAAATTATATAATTTTTCAAGGGAAGGAATGGTTTATTTCGATTTTTACTGTCCGCGATAACTATCAATAATATTATAGCTGGTGCCAGCGGCTTCGCCCGTCATTATTAATTGAATCCAGGATTTTTAAGAAATTTGCACTGGCAGCTTATTAAAAATGTTTATGGTTCAGCGCTATGAAAATTGTAAGCAAAAATAAAATTAGAATATTTGTTCATTGTGTTCATTTCACTTAGGCCTTATATAATAAAGAAACGGTTTTCCTAATTTTGTACTTTTCGTGAATGTTTAGACTGAGAGAGACGAACATCGCAGAGTATGCCCGATGTTTCACGAAGCGGGCGAGCTAGTGAGCACGCTATTTAGGGCCGTTGAATTGTATAAGAGTAGATATTGGAGTAGGCTAATGGTCTAGATTAATTAAATTTATATTTGAAGATATTTCAATTTCTTTTAGGTCTTCTAAAAAGATGTTATCATGAGTTTGCAACAGTTTAATATCATTACCAGATTCCATAAAACAACAGACATATTCATACCCGCACGATATCAAAATAAAATTTATCTAAATGTAAAATTGATGTAATATTGATATTGATATTGATAAGGTAATAATTTATACAAAATCTATTATACTTCAGTACAGACCATATAATTTTTAATGTCAGTCTCCTAAAATTAACTACATTACCTGGCAAGTGTACTCATTTCTTGGCGTGGACTTCTTGGGTTGAACATAAGACTTCTACATTAACGGGGGTATGAGGTGCTTCTCGCATTTATAGTTTAAAATGTTTTGAATACCAGTGTCTTATGTGTGAAATTAAAACCTTCAATTAGAACATTTTAGTAATAACCACATGTTTTACATACACATCCGTCAATGTCCAGCTCTGTTTAAAGTTAGTAGAGTTGTAATGTTCATCCTAGTAGAGTATTTCATTTCCTCCAACCAGTCTTCAAGAAAAAATCAGCAAGGTTGGGAATGATCTTTGATGATCAGGTAAAACACAGAAAAGATGGCAAGATGTCTTTGAAAGTACTTCCTTAAGTCGCAATCTTTAAAAGGAAGATGAATTCATAACATTCTGATTCTGTACAGTGATACTTCGCCGTGTAGCCCACGAAGTGCAGATACGTTCAGCACAAGCACAAGCACAAGGCTTACTCCGTTATAATAGCGCTGTAAAACCGATTACATTTTGATATTAGAGCTCAGAAATAAAGTTACATTTATCTATGAGACACGCTCATAGGCTAGATAGCTTATATAATATGCTATATATTTTTCATAGCATGGGTGACCCCCAGTTTATGCGGGTTTAATCTCGAATAAGGACGATGTATTTTCGAGGATAAAATTATGGAGCAAGTTTTTAGGTAAGGGTACATTAAGGGGACCGACCAATGAAATTACAACAGAATGTGCGACTTTTAACAAAATAATTATAAATTTATTAGGTATTTGATATGTGTAAAGAAGTGTCTATCTATACTTTGATAGTTAAAAATGAATTATGGTTTTCTTAATAAAATAATATTTAACGCTTTCTGAAAAATAATCCTTGTGATGAAGTTTTAATTAATTTACCATGGCGTTTTGAACCATAAAGTCTTCATGCAGCTACTAAAGAAACTTGGTAAATTTCAATTTTCAATTATTCGACTAATGTTGATTAAATTCTGTTTGTTCAACATTTTTTTTTACTTTTTATATACACTTGTGCATTTACCAGCTGGTAGGAACACAGTATATATCAGAGTTTAATGTCTGCATAGAAAATTTGAATTAGCATAAATTTTATTTAATTAATTTTTAATTTTTAAATATTACACAGAAAGTGGGCTAGCCACCAATGGCAGTGATTCAAATATAATTATACAGATATATACATTTGTACACACAACATCAAAGTCACACACTAATTATTAGGGACCGGATTTTTAGGTTTTTAAAAACACTGTTTTAGGTTTTCCATTAGGTGAAATAGTTTTTTTTAGGTTTTTTGTCCAAAATATCGTTTTCGGGTAGAATAATTGGATTAATGAATTTGAATGTGCTACATAAGATTGAGTACATAATACTTGTAAAGTTTAACTCAACAAAATTGACTTAAATTTGTGTAAACTTGCTTTAAGACACTATACAATTGAAGAAAGAAAGCATAAACAATCAAAAGAAGCATTGAAAATAAGATTGTCTCACATTTCCTGGTTACAGTATATCACTAAATATCTTTCAAGATTCTCAACTGTGAAGTTCTTCCTGTTATCTCTTAGTTAATAGTTAATACTGTACAAGACAAAAAAGGAGCCTAAATGAGATATTTTAGGTTTTATATCCCGTTTAGGTATATTTAGGTTTTTATACCCCATTTAGGTATTTTTAGGTGCCACAGAATTAATGTGGGTGAATCCTATGGACATGATTCGAAAAAGTGTATGAGCGCTTTTTGTTTTGGAAGTAAGGAAAAAAATAGGTAAAAACCTAAGAATCCGGTCCCTACTAATTATTCACCAGCCAATGCTATATAGATATATCAACACGTATAATAACATAAAAACATAATTCAATTCAAAACTCTGCTATATTAAAACTTACAAACGTAACTATGTTTACATAATTATATAACATGCACTCAAATCAGAATTTAACACACAACCTTATATATTATTTACTTTCGCTTTATTACGAAGATTTCGAAGGTTTCTGCAGAAAAGTCATTCCATTCTTGAATTCCCTATTTAGGAGAGCCTACTCAAAAATATTGCAATGTGAAAGAATAAAAACTGGGTCCTAAGGAGAATTATTCTACGTCCAGGGAACTAAAGTCAAGAAAGTTAAGAACGCCCGGACCATTGCTTTGTATAGGTTGAGCCGAAATGGAGATGGAGCGTGGCGTTAGAGTACGATTACTTCCACAAAGTCTCTGGGTTTTTACGTATATACCTCAGGAGCGAGTGTCACCGTTCCTAGAGTTCTTGTCTAGGGGAGGTAGCTGCACTCTGATTGGCTCAGCTCTTCTATCCCACTCCACGTGTTGTCTGTTTCTGTCTCGCTCCAGCATTATCCCTCCACTCAGCTACTCGTATTATAGTATTTTCTATGACTGGCAACGTGCTGCATGATCTTCACTCGGTGCTCAACATTATCAAAGTGATCTTATTCGCATGCGAGTCTGCTCAAGCTGATAACGAGACGTAACTAGACGCTCGCTGGCTGGGTAAGTCTTCAAGGCCAGAGACTTTGTGGAAGTAATCGTACTCTACTCGTTGCCGCAACATGTAAACATTCACTCATAGTAGGACACATTTTCAGTCACAAATATATGCATTACATTTCTACTTTAGAAATGATTTTCCTAGCATTATGTGTTTCAGTTTACGTTATAGACCACATGTTTTAAAGAAAAACCCATATTTTCCAGTCTTGCTCCAAGTTTCTAATCTGATTCAGTAATCGTCATAACAAGCTCTTAATGATTTTTTATTATGGTCCATTCCCGAGAAACTTTTTTAGCCATGTTTTTCAAGAAACTCTTTACAATATTTATTTTCGACCTTGTTAAAAGTGATATGTAGACCTACCTATATTTTACTCAATTCTGAGGCAAAATTTGCTCTGGGAGGATTGTTTTTAACTGACCGTACACCAGGGGCGGATCCACGGGGGAGGAAATGGGGGAAATTTCCTCCCCCAAAATTTGTAACATTAAGCACAGATTATTCAAACGGCCGGCCTTCTAATTAATTTTGTAAAGACAAAATAACCCAAATACTTAAATTAAAGCAACGACATTCATTATTTTGAAATATACTTGTAATAAAATGCTGAAATGTTCATTTTGATTTCAACTGTGTACTGGGAATAATTAGTTTTTATGAGTAAAAACTTCCCTCTCTACTTTGGTTCCCCCACCAAAATGTCTTTCTGGATCCGCCCCTGCCGTACACAAACTTCTCTTGAAGTTGGAACGTACCTTAAATGAGGAAATCAAGAAGTTACTGCTGTTGTTGCTGATGATGATGATGAAGACGGGCAATGCAAAATTTTAGCACCAAATGGTTAGTTTCGAAGGGAATAGAACACTGACTAGTTTTAAACGTAAATTCTTGGAAATGTGAGGAAATATATGTATATATATGTGTATATATACACACACACTAGGCTATACTCCAAGCTGAAATTATCTGTAAACACGGGAAACACAATCAAATTGTTATATTATGGTATGTAAAAAATGTTGCTCAGCATCCACACATTACTGGCATATTTTTTTGGAAATTTTCAGTCATTTGTTTCTTCCGAAAAAGTATTCATGCAGCTCGTCATATTTTCTTTCAACATTTTAACCCTCTTTTAACTTAAAAATAATAAGAATAAAAATATAATTTAGATTATTTTCATCCAGAAAACATGGATCAGCCTGGTTCACTGCACAAGATTGCGAGTTCAGTTCGGACCAGGTCCAAGGCAATTATTTGTGCATAAATGTAAGAGGCCCATGTCTATAGATTTACAGGCATGTAAAAGAACTCCTGCGGGACAAAATTCCGGCACATTGCGACGGCCACAGGCCTACGTTGCAGTACATCCCCGTCGTTCAATAACCACAAAACCAAACCAAACCAAACCAGAAAAAACTTGGAAAATATAGTGTACGCAACTAATCATCAATCTCAGAAGAAGAAGTGAAAAAATATCACAACATAATGCAATTCTACGAAAATTCTGGTTCGATAATATGAGTATAGATGTTTTCATTAATACTGTATACTTAGGATCCCATACAGGAATCAAGCACTACTTTCTAAATTCACGTACAAAATAGTTCGACGTGCTTTATAGTATATTGCGATACTAGTTCCGTCAGCGGTGCTTACTGATCGAGGAAAGAGTTTGAAAAAACTAAGTTTTTTCAATTTCCGAGATCCGTTATGCGCTTACGGAACGAGTATTGCATGCTATTTTTTGCACGATGATTATTTATATCAATTTAATTATATTAATTGATATATTAGCTGAAAATATTATGTATATACATTATTGAAGATAGATGTTATATTTCAGAACGTGATTCGCATGTGTTGGTTGTTATGGGGACTGAATATTTGTCCTGTTAAAGCCACCACAAAATTGGGGGCCCTTGGTTCCGGCCTTCGATAAAGGCTTGTATTGTGATGGTTTTACTTAGCTGAAAATATTATGTATATACATTATTGAAGATAGATGTTATATTTCAGAACGTGATTCGCATGTGTTGGTTGTTATGGGGACTGAATATTTGTCCTGTTAAAGCCACCACAAAAGGGGGGGCCCTTGGTTCCGGCCTTCGATAAAGGTTTGTATTGTGATGGTTTTACTTACGGCACTAGTGCTTTTTGTAATTTTTACAGCACTGAGATTTCTTTTGTTTTCATAGCAACCAGATTCCGTGTGGGAATGTCAAGTTACGATCCACGGCAACAATATTCGTAAGTACCACTAATTAGTTACATCGTGCAAAAAATCGTTTAAGACATCATCAGCTATTGTCTGAAATACTGTTTCCGATATTCACATGTGTTACGAGATATTTCATTAGGAAGAAGTTTAACTTGAAGCAAACATGATGTGATTTGCTTAACTAACTAACATGAGGCAAGTTTGCCACTATAGATTGCCTATGATAGGTTCTACAAGTGGCTTAAGGCGGTACACCAACTCCTCCTTCAACAAATTGAAACACTTGAACCATGAATAATTGCTAAGTTTAGAGCTTCGCCGATTGATTACATTACGGTAGAAAAAAACACTTAATTTATCCTTTTTATGCAACGCTCAAATAAAAATCTGCAATGTACTTAATTAACAGGGCCCGGATTTTCATGACATGTCATCTTTTGATTGCCCACTAGTCCAGCTATTCTGATCATGACTTCTAGAGTATAAAAAATTAATTTTCAGGGTCTTTTTGGTAATCTTTCACCATTTTAAATTTTTAGGTCATTTCTAGAATTTAGGCCTAATGTCTTATTTGGTAATTTTGTGGCCAGTTTACGGTCTTTTTTCCACTTTTCATGTTTTGGTTCTCTTTTTTAAGTATAAAGTAATTATTTTGTCATGTTCTGTTGTTTCTTGCATTATATAGATTTTTTGTTCATTTATTTACATTAAATATTATCGGAACCTTTTTATAGTTTTAATTTGGATACAGAAATATGGTGTTTGCTGTTTGCATTTAACTGTATATACCAATTAACTAATTACAAGCCTATAATTGTGTCAGCAGCATAATTGTAGAATAGACACAAATCTGATGAATAAACTAGTATTTTCATACAAATTGTAGGGTCTTTTTTTAAAGTTTTAGGGTCATTTTTGTACTTTTGCAGTCATTTTATAGCTCATTTGTAAAGTATTTTTAGGTTACCAAAATCTGGGCCCTGTTAATTAATATCAGTCAACATTTGTAAATGTACTAGGTAAACCACATAACGTCACAGCCGCACTTTTAGATTATATTAGATTTGGTTTAGTCCACCTGAACAATTAGGCCTACTTGTTATGGGGTACATAAAACAGTGCCAAGTTCTGAAAAGAAGTAAAATAAATTACAGTGTGGATACAGAATTTAAGGCATTAATGAGAGATAATCAAAAGTTTCAACAATAATAATGTAGGCCTACAGTAAATGTATTTATTTTACCATCGTAAAACATAAAAACATACATTCATAACTGATGCCCGAATGAGCAAAAGCTCGTGCTCGGGCACAGCTCAGCTCAGCTCAGCAACAGAAAATAGAGACCACTGGAAATTAGAAAACAAAAAATTCAGGGCAAAGCGACGCTACATACAAAACACACACACACACACATGGAATATACAAATACACACACAAAACAAGGCAAATAGTAAATAACTTAAATCAAAAGCAAAACATATATATTAAACATTATGTGTTAGAGAGGAATGACGAGCACGAGTAGCCAAAATGAAAAGCAAAAAAATTGGCATATTGTAAAATGAGTCATGCAGTAGGTTGAATAAATTTTATAAGTTTGTTTCTTGAATCTGTGTAAATTTAGTTTATATAATAAATACAATTTTATAATCACGCCCAGTTTCAGGTGTTTATGGAGATTTATTCTTTCACTTGTGTTTTGTCATATCAGCAGAGATTGTTGGGGACTGTTTTATACTCTTGGTAGAGATTAATCTAAAATTGTGGAAAATATCTCTATTTAATAAATGGAGCATTGACTCAATATGAATTTTAATTTCCAGTACCATAGTGAACATGAAAAATTCATTGCATTCTTGGAAAGGTGTGGTAAGATCAGTAAAAATTAATTTCCTGTAAATATTTGTTCAAAAATTCAATACAAAATTATTTATTTAATGTTGTAGAGAATGTGATGTTTAATATAGTACTACTAGATTCAATGATCCCAAAAATTATGACATTCCAATGTTTTTAATAGGCCTAAGCAACTGCATCCCCAAAGAGTAACGCTGTGGGCTTAAGTATTTCAATAAAACTGAACAAGAACATAACCCATTGTTTACACATTCAAAAGGTAATACTTATCCTTCATTCTTAGAAATATTCTGGAGACATTCTATATTAACAATTACATGTTTGTTTTTAAATTTACCTGCAAAGTTACACTCTGCCCAACAATGAACAATAAGTATAATACCTAGTGAGGTGGTCGAGATGGTAACGTCTTGGACTCGCATTCCAGAGATCCCGGGTTCAAAACCCGTAGCCGGCCAATTTGACTTCAGATATTTCAATGTTTCCCCCACCGTAAAGGCAAATTCCGAATTGGATAAATACTTACCATGAATTATCCCTGCTATTTCACCTTGCATCACATTCATTAAAAATATTAATGCAAACGTTTCGCAAGAGTTTACTGTAGTAGATTTTTGTTTAGTTCGGTTTCCAATCGTCTTGCATGAGATCGTATGCAAAAACCAACGGCAAAAATATTTATAATTTATAAACAAGCAATATTCAGTACATTACTGCAATTCCCTGAAGGTTTTACTTCTGTTTACAGTATATGACAACACAATAAACATATTTTTCTTATCAATTGGGTCGACAAGCGATCCCTGGGCGATGCTTGTACAGTAAACAATAAAGACCCCAGGCTGGTCAATGCTCATCATGGCACTATTAATTCCCTATTCTGAGCCATCTGGTGGCAGAACCACACGACAGGCTAGGACGAGCTTTAAATAACACAGTCTATGTTTCATTTTCTCCTTGTGAAAACACAATTCACAACACCAATAATTAGCACGCAGTCTCGTTGTAACTAGCTTACGTACAATAGCCCTAAAAGCATAATCTACATCTTGACATGAAATTGTGTTAGAAGTTCACAGCTATAATGGTAATTACAGTTATGCCGAACTTGGAAATGAAATGGCTGTGTTTATTATAGCTGTATGCTTATCACAAGTAATCAATACTGGCGATGTCAAATACAACAAAGTGAAGAAGTCGACTATGCGAGACTACATGCAATGTGTAGAACTGAAATGAAATAGGTTCAAAATCATTAAACATACAACTGATTATTATTATTAGCTTATCAATATCATTATGATTAGTATTCATGAACCACAGATTATTGTCTCTGTTGGACATTACATGAGAATATTATAGGAGAAAAATTCCTCCGACACTGGGCTTAGCTCAGTTGGTAGAGCATTTGCGCGAATGGCCAAAGATCCTGGGTTCAAGTCCCATTGCCGGAGGAATTTTCTCCTATAATATTCTCATCATTATGATTATTATCATTGTTATTATCAATATTATCATTAATACATTAATATTCTTAGTACTGTTGTTATTGTTATTACTAGGGTTCGGATGTTTATGACCTAAAAAAGTGAAAAATGACTGCATATATGACCTTAAAAATGACTAAATATGACCCAAAAATCCTAAGTATGACCTCATAAAGGAACGTATTTCAAAAAAATAAATGTTACAATTTATAACGTTTAATGCCTGACAATTATTACATTACATGAATTCAATCAGATAATCTCTTTTTAACAATTTGACAGGTGATTTACAGTTTTACTTGTAAAGAACTTCATGTTTCGTGTTAATGTTTCCAGATACCACTGCAAACGTGAACTGAAAATATGGTTTAAAAATGTCTATTGGACGTTGTTAACAACAAGGAGGAAGAAGTAACTGTGCGATTACTTGTTATTACCCTTTCACATTTCAGTTACAGTAAAATCAAAATATTCGTTACTCTTTTTTTAGGAAAAAATTTAAGTCGTCAATTTAGTGCATATACTGCATAATTCAGCCTTTTTTCAGAATTTATAACAGAAATATGACGTTAAATTACAAATAAGACCGAAATATGACAAAGACCATGAAAATGACCAAAATATGACTTTATTAGGCAAAATAAAAACGGTCCGATTAGGATAACAAATGTGCAATTCGTGTTGTAATTTGTGTTTGCGGCGAGAATGGAGGTCAAGTTAAAAATATGACATAGACTATCATAAACATCCGAACCCTAGTTATTATAATTAAGAAATGTCTGTGATAATTAAAGCGGTATGCTTATCGCAAGTATCACTGCCTTCTTGCAGTGCAAGTAATCAATATTGGTTAAGTTGTTATTGTTATTAAGTGCCAGAATAGTTACTTTATGAGATTGTGTGGGGGACGGGAAAATATCTATCTGTCTGTCGTGTCTCTGTACGCGATAACTCAAATACGCTTTATCGGATTTTCATGAAACTTGGTATACGAATTCATAACGTCCATGGGGAAGAAACCTATTCATATCGGACCAAATCGGTTGACCGGTATCGGAGTAATGCTCAATTTAATGGCTATTTTATAATAGTATATTAAAAAGAATTTATCAAATGCAAATCCGTTCTCAAGGCAACATATTGTTTTCCAGTGTTCATATACGGCTTTCGAAATTGCAATACAGGTAGCTTTGACAAATAACACTACCCACATATTCCGTCACATTTATAAAACTAGACCTTTGTTCTTCCTGAAGCCCTGCTTATAGCGGTATATGGTCATGAATCGTCAAAGTAATGCATGGCAGGTCAGGGAAATTTATATCGGATAGGTTTGCTATTAGAAGCAGCTTGAAGCAAAGAGATGAACTTTACTTTTTATTTTCGCTTTGGAATATGCTTTTAGGATAGTACAGGTAAACAAGGTAGGTCTAGAATTAAATGGCAGTCACCCGATTTTAGCTTATGCAGATGACGTTTGTCTGTTGGGTGATGACATAAACACAATCGAGAGAAATACAGAAAGTCTTTTCGATGCCTGCAGGAATCTTGGATTGGAAATTAATAGGTCATGAAATGTCAAAGTAATGCGTTACAAAATATTAGAATTGCCGATAAATCGTTCGTACGAGTGGAGAAATTCAAATATGTGGGAGGAATAATTACAGACACAAATAATATTAAGGTAGAAGTTAAGTGTCGACAAAAATCAGGAAATGTTTGTTTTATGCAGTTCAGAAAGTCTTATCTTCTCGTCTTCTGTCTAGACTATTATCCTGCCAGTTGTATTATATGGATGTGAGACAACGAGGTTTATAACCTTACTCTTCACCGGATATAGTAAGGGTAATTAAATCACGGAGGATGAAATGGGCTGGACATGTTCCGCGCATGGGGAAGGAAAGACATATCTCAAAAGTATCGACTGGGATACCCGAAGGGAAAAGACCCCTTGGAAGACCTAGAAAGGACAGGTGGGAGGATAATATTAGGATGGATTTAAGGGAAGTAGGATTTGTGAGGGATGGATGAATGGAATTAGCACCGAATGGGGTTGAATGGTGGGCTCAGGTAAGCGCGGCAATGAACCTTCCGGTCCCATAAAATAGATAATAATCCTTTAGCTTGCCGAGGAATTGTCTATTGCCATTAAGTAAGTAAGTTTGCCTATTTAGTCGGCCAATATACATTGCCGTAAGTAAGTAAGTAAGTAAGTAAATAAATAAGTAAGTAAGTAAGTAAGTAAATAAGTAAGTAAGTAAGTAAAGCCCTGCTGAATGAATCGATCTGGAGCTTAACTCGGTAATCGATTAAAAATTATCTTATTTTCGGCCTATCATAATTACAATTATTATCATTGATTAAACAAAAGCATTCTGGCACTTTGCTACATCAGTTTACCTGATTTTATTATAATATACAGCAGGCCATGAAAAGCTTGGGCTGGAAAGGAATTCATTGTACATTTCAATAATTAATAATTGTTAAATACTTCACTATTTTTAGAGGACGGGTACTTCAGGAACATTAGTGTGTTAATGTTAGCTTAGTGAAGTTGTGTTTTTATGACGTTTAATAGTGAAGTGATAAACTTAATGAGAGTCTGAAATTGTTTATCTGTAAGGATCGTGAATTTTTCATAAAGTGTCACGTTTAAAAAATACTCTGACAAAATATATTAATAGATCTTGACACTTGTGTGCCTTCTTATTGTCTGATTACTCGTGGACTCATAATTAAGATTATAAGATCTTTATTATAATGTGCCGTGTCGCTACTGGCAAGTGCTTTCTGCATGTGATGTGATTTCTGCATGGATAAGTAAAAACGGACAACGGATTCGTGTTCAGCGAACCAAAGTTAATTAAGATCACCTATCACACCACTTGCCGGAAAAACAAAGTTTTAAACTGTGGCAGTGATAATTGATCCAACCGTTCGAATTGAACGAGATTCCGAGCAGCTGCAAAAGGCTGATTGCGAAAAAAGGAAATCTATGAATCCACGATTCGATACTTTAAGAACAATATAAAGGAGGTCTCTGTAATCGGCCTAATGACTGACAGATCTTTTCATAGACCTCTGCAAATAATTTTTATTAAGTAAACATTTATAAACTAGGCTTCCTTGTTATGATAGACTGTATACGAATCATACGAAACCACTTATACGGTCATTCTTTTGAATAATGTTTATAACATTTTGCGTATATATACTCGTATATATATAATATATATATATTTTTTTTTTGATACTCCAATACATGTGACCCTATTTTACCTTGAAGGCATGTTAGGGTGTTAAATAAAACAAATTAACAAAATTAATATTAACAAACTATCTTACAAGTAACAATTATAAACAGGAATGAACATAATTTATGAAATGTATAAAATCTTGCTTGCATCACTCCCTTAGTGTGCTGAAAGTATAGTGTCACAACAAATTAGTTTGCAATCCGGGACAATCCAGGAAAAGATGTTTCACTGACTGTTCAGATTCTCCACAAATCTTCATAAATAGATACCAAATTTACCATGTCCTAATATCGTGTAGCTGTAATAATCTGTTGAGCTATCAGATCCAAACGTTACACTGCTGCAATTAGCGCCATCGCTGCTCTAATGGTGCCATCCTCGTTTGGTGCATTATAAACCTGATTTGGGAGACCAAATCCACAAAAACTCCATTATCTGAAGAACAGAGGACCTTTACTGTGCCACATATAGTTGGTGTATTATCAACTGCATTGGACTCTGAATCAATTAGCAGTTCCCGTGTAAGAAAGAGCCATATACACAATGTTGGTAGGGAATTAACTCACCCATAGTTAATTTTAGACTTTATTATATTCAGTATTTTTTTGTATATTGAACAGTTCATCGAATCTGCCGTGTGGTTAATGTCATAAGGCTGAAAATTTTTACGACATGCCATTTTAATATTAAACTGTTTGCAGTTTAGTTTGGTTTCTACCAGTGGCGTCACGTGGGTAAAATATTTGGGTGTTCACATGGGGCTAAAAATAGAAAAACAAAATACAGGACTTACGAATCTCATCACTTGTAGAGAAAATGTACTCTTCTTTCTTTCTGTGCAGCGAAATTCTCGACAACTTTAAAGTTGAAGTCTTTCTTCTCGCGCACTAGACGTTTCTCTATTGCCAGCATTGCAAGTGCTGCACGGTATTCACACATTAATAAACAAAATTACTTTTAAGTTCACTGGTAGAAAATGAACTAGCCTATTGAATGCATTTCCCAAATGGTTATAGTAGTGAACTATATATACTGTTCTACTCTTTAACTACTATAACTATTCTTTAAACTACGCTAGAATTATTAATATTATATAAAACTATTAAACTAAACAATCAATCGCGACATCACAAAGAAACTACTACTTCACGCTGTGAGAATTCCAATTGAACTGATACAGAATTCCTGTTTGGGAGAGAATGTAACTGTAAACTTCGCACCCCTTACTACAAACAGGAACAGTCAAACCACCTACCACAAAAATACGACAACACTGTGCACACCTATACAATAAGTGAAGATGGATGGGTCATAAAACAAGTTCCCTATGGCAGCTCGCAAGTTGGATGAGATGGAAGGGTGGTAAGAAAAATATGTCGGAGAACTGTGGTGCCATAGAGCTCTGAGTTTACCGATGTTGCCGTCTTCAGTTGAAGGGGGAAAAATCAGATGAGTTGCCCGATGCTGCCCTCTTAAGGTCGGGTGCACGAATGAAGTGTGATCCTGTCACACTTGCTAGCTGCGGAGCCCCTGCTAACTTTAGGTAATGCAAAACGCAATACTAAGAGGTTCACCCCTTAGCTAGTGAACCACCTCGAGGAAGCCCGCAAAAGGGAACTAAATACGCATCTTTCTATACAGCGAGACGGCAAACCATACAAGAATTATTATTTATTCAATAATACTGACAACATTAGGTAAGATAAAAATTATTAGGGGGTTCACGTGCTCATGTGATCCTATGCAGGAGACGCCACTGGTTTCTACACAATCCTTTACATTATGTTCTTCAGAACAGCGAGTACATCTTTTCTGGGATTTACAGTAGCTTGCCACATGTCCAAAGCCACAGCATTGAAAACAGCGTGTGACAGGAATATAGCTTTTCACAGAGCATCTACAATAACCGACGTAAAGCTTGCCAATGCTGAGTACGGCCTTGTATATCCTAGGTGTTACCTCAATCACAGCAAAATTGGATAAACCATCTTTTGTTTTCTTCATAAAGCGCTTTTCAATTTTTTCAGTAGGCATAAGCAAACATTGTTGAATAATGGAATTCTGCTCAATGATAGCATCTAAAAGCTCATCCTCAGAAAAATTAACATCAATACCATGAATGATTAATCGAGGATTCTTTTTAGGTGGCATAGTAGCTACCAAATGCTTGGCATTTGCCTCAACATGACTAATAAAAGCTTTACATTCAGAATCATTTCGTAGTTCCAGTACGATACCATTGTTACGAACCTTTTTAATCTTGTTTACTCCCACACGCATCACACTAGCTTTAGCAACTTCTTGCACCAGCTTCAATTAATTAAATTCTTGCTTCCTTGTTTGGTTTAATGTTTTCAGGTTTCGTTTAATGCATTTTTTGTTAAATTTGTTTTTATTTGTTTGCTTATATTTAATATATATTTTGTTTCTTTTCACTAATTTCAATGTGCATTTAATTTTATTCTGCTTTCTCCCTTTTGTTTCTAGCTGATATGATATTATTTGTATGTATTGAAATTTGTAGTGATAGAAGGAACAATAAATAAACGTTATTATTATTGTTATTATTATGGGAAACTAGAAGCTTTAATCTTGCACAATATTTTTATATTTCTTTACAATCGAACATAACTTTATTATATCCAAATTATCGTTATCATTATCATTTACTTAGACCTAGTGGAAAAAGAGGTTTTTAATTGGGTTACTATTTATAGTTGTAATTTAGTTACCAAATGAGTTATTAAATTTATTTAAATACCATCCGACATTACATTACATTTTCTTTAATTTATTTCTGTACACTTTTTAATAAATGTTATACATGATTTATTTTACCTCGAGAACTATTTGTCGTTTCGTAGGGGAGTAACATTCATTTTTCCTAAATACAATTATTTTTTCACATTTCTCTCTAATTATGATTTGGGAGGGATCAGTTTCCCCATGGCTTCCAAGGATCTATCCCAAACAAACTGTGAACATCAATTTTTGCATCGAAATCAATCGCAATGATTAGCCTATATTTTCGCCTATAGATAGAGCGAGAAGGCAGAGATAAGAGAACCTGGGTTCAAATCTAAGACCTCATGGCCGGCTCATTTGACTAGATTTTTCGCAAAATCAAACGTCGAACTTGTAGGATTTGTTTACTTTCCAAATTTAAAAGCCGCTATGCAACCCAAGAATTATTACAAAAGCCTTCTGGTAAACCCAAAAATACTAACAATGCTGTTAAAGCATGAAAAATAAGCTAAGTAGAAACAGTATTAGTAGTGACAATAACAACAATAACAGTAATGATTATAAAATAAATTGTATGCTTCAATATAAATTACTATATTTTCTTGAATAAATCTTGAATGAAAGTTAAAAGTATTCAAACATTGTGCTATGTAGGTTCATAAAAATATTCCAGCATAAAGTAGCAATAATTTAAAGCTCGACTAAGTCATATACTGTATTATATTGACTTTGTTTAATTTTCACTTTCTTTTGTGATTTATTTTCTTGACTTTGGAAATCTAAATACATACTGAATAGTCGGAAGAATTATTAATATGTGTGATGGTGTAAAGAGAATATTAAATGAAGACATCATTAAGATTTCTAAATATATTTAACTTGGAGTTTATAAATTAATTTTTGAATGGTACATACCGGAATTTTTTGTGAACTTCAGGAGGTCTACACAAATCTTAAAGCGTGTTTGTAAGAAAGTTTGTTGCAAAGTGTTTGCTTATTTATGTTATTTAAATTCAACATATCGTTAAACAAAGTATTTAACTTTAAAACGACAAAGTATTTCAGGCATTCATTGCCAAGCGCACCATGGACGTCAAAGTGAATTATGGACCTAGAACAAAAAAAAAAATCTTATTAATCTGTCTCTCTAATAAAAGCAATATCTTAATATTCAATTTTACGTCCTATGAATACAATGTAAATTATTTCCTGCTGAAAAGATTCCTTAAATGTGAACCAGATTCTGTAAAAAGAAAAGCGCAGGGAAACCCTCGTAAAATTTCGGGTTTGGATACATGAATTCCATAATAACAGATTCCTTCCAATGTGAGCGAGAAACTTCCTAGGGACAGTAGCTGCTGTCCTAGATAAAAATACATAAGCTGCATTACAAAAATAGGTCACAATCCAGCGGTCTGAGTTAGACACAAAGAAAAGCAAATAATCACAAAAGAGAATCGAGATAACGACCAGCCACATGAAAAAAATTGGCTGTGCTTAGAACACACAGCCCTGAATACAAATACCCCTGATATTATTGGTACTGATAACCATTCTTCGTGGAAACTGTTTGTTCAATTGAACGGAAAATCGTTACGGATTACAGAATTCTGACAAAAATAACAACTTTCTTGAGGAAAACTAATGAGTAATGACAATAGCATTCAGGGGTGTAGGAAATTCATATATTGCCTATATCTTCAGATAGTTGACTAATGTTACATACATGGCCTTTTTTCCGTTACAAAAGCGATTTCCCTTGAAACAATGCTCTGGTGAACCCCTATTTCTTCACCTATTCCATTCTGAAATCTTAAGTCTGTCACGTATCTCAACGAAATTCTCATTTCTTGTTTGAAGGTTAGGGCTTTCTCCTCGTCTTTCGGCGTTATAATCTATAAAATAATCACTCAATCATTCAACATTTTCTTTCTCAAAGTTTCTTATAAACAGTAACTGACGGCAATTTTCTCTCTTTAGCTTATTTTTATATCTTATCTGTAAAAAGGCAGCCAAGAAAATTATCACCAACCATTCACTAAGCAATCGAACCGGCGAACGATGCATGCTAAGATTTTTTCTAGTAAAACCTATAAAGCAGAGTTCTATACTACACTTTATGCATATATTTCATAGATTGAAGGAAATATTATAATCATGGCCAACACCATCGAGTTTTTGTTAAGAGGATGCAGCTGGAATACATATGCACCACAAGTACATACGTATTCCACATATATGTCATATATTATCACATATAAACAATACATTATCAATTTTACTAGAATCAAGTAGAAAGAATCATAGCAGATATACGACAGTACGCTTGAGTGACAGTATAAAGGGTTAAGGGAAAACATAGCATTTAGAAATACACTTTTACATTTCTATACAAATTAGTAAAGAGGCAAACGAACGTACAAATAAGTTTTAGCAAGGTCAGCAAGGTCTGCAAGGTCTTCTAAGAACTCCCTCAACGTTGTTCTGAGATTCCCCTTTAAGAGAATTCTAAGGTATTGCAGCCCAAGGCGCAAGGAAAAGCTTTTCCTAAGGTTTTTAAACATACAAATCTTAGTATTTCCCTAGAAAAGTGTAGTAATAGTATCTACTACCAGTTTATGCATACCACCCGTTGATCTTGTTATTCCGGTGGAAATATTGGAAGGTGTTGGGCTCTCCGATTGGATTGTTTGCCTTTGGCTCAGAGGAGTTATAAGATAATTCAGAAAACGGAAACTGAGTTGGATGCTAAAAGCTAGAGCTCTATGTCTGGACCCGGGGGAGGGTCTCTAGATCTCCAGTAGGGATGGGATACAGACATCGATATTATTGAAATATTTTATTTCACTTTCGATATCCGATACTTCGACATCGATATTTCTGTTCCGATAATATCGTGGTATCGATATTTTTTTTCAATACTATTGATTTTCTCAATATTCAAAAACAGAAAAAAGTGGAGAGTAAGAGAAAGACTTCAAAAAAATACGCTTTTGTAATACATTTGTTTATATATATATATATATATATATATATATATATATATATATATATATATACATAAAAATCAAGGTTTTAGGCAATGTCCAGTTAAAAATTAATGAAATTAAAACATAGGTATAACAAGCTGATATGTCCGCTGTCAACGTTTGATGTATTACACTTATTTTCTCAGCATTTCTTGTTGTCAATTTGAATTTTGCTGCCATAAACGCGTCTCAGTTACACTTACTCGTCAGAAGTAAAACAACAAGCAGTGATGCCAAACCATTCCTTAAATCGCTATAGGGTATAAATTTCCATTAAACGACAGAAGGTTTGTTTCTAGAGCACTCCGAAACCATGAACACATAGCATGCGCAGAACGTCAGTTTTCATACTTGGCGCAGCGAAGCTGTCAATGTGCACATGCATGAACAATGTGTTAACGGTTTCTGAGTGTTCTAGGAACAAACCTATTATCTTTGTAAAACTTTCTATATGTATTTTCTTACCGATATAATACTGTTGTCGATACTAGTTACCGATATTCATATCGATACTTTGCTTCCGGTATCCCATCCCTAGTCTCCAGCAATATTAGAAAGCAGACGCAAAGAAGTGAGTACAAAGATGTATGCCAGAATTACCTCAACGATACAGCCTAAACGATACTACTAAATGATTCTTAAAGATCTTGAGGAAATTAAATAAACAAACTCCGGGAATTTTCTGCTTGCAACCACTACTTTCAGCAATCTTAAAATTGTGCCCACGATATGAACAGCAAATAAGAGATCCGCATTACACTAAATTAGGGACATTACGTCCTGGTTTAGAACACAAGGGAACGGATGATAGAACATACGTTTTTTTTTCTTTAGTAATCTTCTTAGAAATTTAATGAAGGGGTGCGCCCTGGTGCAGCTGGTTGAAGCACTGCGCTACGAATCAGATGATCACATGTTCGAACCTAAATGTGAGCACTGGGTTTTTTTCATTCAGTCAATCATTTTGGTGACTTCACGGACTGGGGATCGAATTATCATGTAACATAAATAAGCACGATAATAAGCCGGGTTAAAGGATTACAAGTAGCAAACTACCTTCCAAAAGCCCCAACCTCCGGGGACCCTAAGAGCCTCCTTGGCTTGTTCAGTGGGGAATAATTTTCCTTTTTATTAATCTACTGACACACATTCTATAAGTTCAAGGGGACACTACACTGGAAATTTGTGACTAAAAAAATTGCCTCCGATAAATATAGTTTACTGTTCAGTTTACAAAAAAATACTTTATGCAATTCGCGTTTTGACCATGCGTCACAGGGTGGATGTAATGCTTCCCTACAACATTATATATGCACCCTTAGGCTTATCATCCCCCAAAATACAGCTTAAAATTATTGCAAATAATGCACCCTTAGGCGTATCATCCCCCAAAGTACAGCTTAAAATTATTGCAAATAATTAATTTGTATTGTTAAATATGGCCTACAAGATACTTTGGTAACATTTTGTCAGAGTCGAATTTATTGTGATTCTAAAAATGTAAATTAACAAGGACAAGACAGTGAACAGGAATAAAAATACAGGGTGGTATACAAGTGTGCCAGCAGCAGCAATAATAACAAATTAACTAACGATCAGTGATAGGAAGTAATTGAGTAAAAGTAATCGGATTACAGTAACAATTCCTTTTTTGATCCCCTTTACTTGTAATCAATACTTTAAAAAAATGTAATTTCTAGTAATTTACTTCTGGAAATAAAATTGTAATTGTTACAATTTAGTAGTCATTAGTATTAGTATAATTCTCGCTTGGTATATCGTCGTCACTACTGTTTTTTGCACTCCTTAGCTAGTGGTACTTACGAACTTTGTTTACATGGATCGTAAGTTGACATTCCCACACAGTCTTGTTGCTAAGGCCGGTTGCGATGAGGTTAAAACATTTACGGTCCAAGCGCTACGTCATAATTCATTACGATACACTTCATAATACAAGCCTTTATGGCCACGGCCCCCAGGACAAATATTCGGTTCCCATAACAACAAACACATGCGAATCACTTTCTGAAATAAACATCTATTTTCAAGAATGTATTTACATAATATTTTCAGGTAATATCACAATTAATATAATTAAATTGATATAAATAATCATCGTGCAAAAAATAACATGCAACACACGGACCGTAAAGGCATCTACGGGTCTCGAAAACTTAAAAACCCTCGGCTGCGCCTCGGGTTTTCAATCTGTTTCCTCGACCCGTAAACGTGCCTTACGGCACTTGTATCACAATATACTATTTGCTACTAATATCCAAATTAGAGTTAATATTAACAAAAAGTTACTCAATGTTTTCGAAAATATTCTCATTGATGTGTTTTTGTTTGTTTGTTTGTTCATTAATAATTTGGTCTGTTGTCCAAAACATACAAAAAACAAGGAATTTTTATGTACTGCCATTTCGTAAAGTAATTATAATTTTACTGATTACTTTTTGAAAAAGTAATTTGTAACTGTAATTAAGCAAAAGGTCTCTCAGGTAATTGTAATACAGCCCAATTACTTTCTTTTTGTACTTTTCCCATCACTGCTAACGATATATGTTTAAGTCATGTAGAATTTAGCACTGCACATCGTATAGCACAACAGATAGATTTAATATGATTCGACTTCCATAAAATTCTCGTAAAATCGTGGCATGAAGGGGTTATAAAACAGTTTTTGAAATGAAAATCACAGCACTTCAGCAGCTGATACTCAAGGAAATCAATTTTATATCCTACGATGCTTTACAAGCTGACTGATTGATAGTTCCTGCCACCAGTTTCATGGCCTCACACTCCAGATCAAAATGTAATCTTACCCGCATTTGCGTCTGTCCCCTTAAAAAAGACAAATTAAGAAGAATTTTAACCTATAGGCTGAGTGATGGGAATAAACGTGGCGAAGCCAGGGCACTCAGCTTGTTTCCTGCAAGATAACTACACTTTCTCTATAGGGTCCCGAGTCTAAGTAATATCCCCCTCACACATTTCATATTATTATGGTTCAATATTTGCACCTCTCTATATTAATTAGGGTTCTTCTGGGTAAGTTTAATGAACTAATAAACCAGGGTGAGAAATATCCCATGTAGAAACCCGACTCCCTTTTCCCCACAAATCGCATCGGTATGGAGGGTTAAAGCGAAAATGTTTATTTGTATGAATTACATAGCCAAATTTTCAATTAGCTATACAGTCTATATAAATAAAAATCAATTGCCACATGTATATTGCCGCATCACTTGAGAATGGCTCGACCGATTTGGCTGATTTTTTGTTTGTTTGTTTGTTTGTTTGTTCGTAATTGCCAGGGCAAGGTTTGTAAGAAAGAAAATTTTTGGAAAATCCACGGAAAAAATCAGAAATGAGAAATGAGGCACAGTTTGAGAGTTCTGCTGTCACATGTTTCCATAAAAAAAAAAGATGAGTGAGTTTTGCAATAAAGCCAGATCGAAAGTGTGTACGTATGTATGTGGTTATGTATGTTCCCTATAGCGTACAAATCTACATTTCTTGACCAATTTGCACGAAATTTTACACACATTCCCAGTTGAGCCTGAGAAGTAACGTGATCAACATTAAAATTCAAACAAGCCACTCCTTTCCTTGAAAATGTTTATAATTTTAGAAAATATTATACTGAAAAAATGAAATGCAATTCAATTATCATGACAACAGTGTATTGTTTACAGTGTTGACATAGGGCTTTGGGAACTATATATTATTGGGCTTTAACAAATTCTGATGGTATCGATGTAATACATTTGTGAAAATAATTCTTGAAGATTGAAATCCATGAAAATAAAGCACAATGTGTTGCAGTCAAATAACTTTCTCTTCGCTCGACATGGAAAATATCATTTTCTCACTTTACATTTTGATGTAGATTAAGCGGTCGTATTGCAGGGACAGCTTAAGGGTTTGAAATTGAGTATGCTATATCAGAAGTCGGTAAAAAAAATCCTATACTGATATGTTATTCATAGCTGTAGGCTTTGTATTAGTTGAGAAATAGGGATGTTTATCAGAGGCCCTAAGCATAAGAAGAAGAAGATAAAATGGGATGGAACATTTTCAGTCCTTCGCGTCAGGTTTTGAATTTCTTTTTTATTTCAGCCCCGAAACGGTTGTATGGTAATATGAGAGTGAGAAATAAAATTTTGTGTCAAGACAATACAATCTTCTGTAACCAGAATTTCTTTTTATTTCAACCCCTCCCAGGCCTGGTGTGTAGAAGCAACGGAATACAACATTCGACATCCTCTGTGAACAATAAAAAGCTATATCTAGCTTTTTCTTAGGGAATAGTTTGAGTGTGATATGTCGTTCTTCATTTCAAATTCTACATACATATTATATTTCATACATCAACTTTCAAAGTTCAGAACATGACTGAGTTAAATTATGAGAATAATCTTCAAAAATGTGTCGTATATGAAAAATTCATGTTTAATTCTAGATGAATGTTTATTATGGAGTAAACACATAGAATATATTTGAAATAAAATTTCTTCAGTTGCTGGAGTATTGTATCCTTTAAAGGCATATTATCATACCCCTATTAAAACAGCCTATATTAAAACTCGTACATTGCACATTTATCATTTGGAATATTTAAAAAAAATCAAAGTTGAAACTAATTAAGATAGAACAATTCGTAATTTGTTTGGTATTCGTTACACACTCCAATTAAAGACTGCATATTAATACGGAAATAATGCCTATAAAAATACTGGTAAATTTTCACTCATGTTTATATATATTTTTTTAATTTACACATTCTGAATTGTAATAACCTGGAAGTAACATTTAATCGTGATTATCATAGTCATTTCACGAGGAAACATGAACATATACATAGTCAGAAAATTAGATCTACTAGATACAGAATAAGATTGAAATATAATTTGTATATTGAAATTGAACAGTTAAACACTTTTAAATTATACAAAGAAAATATTTATTGCTTACTCTAGAACAAATACAAATATGAATGAAGAAGGTATTTTAATGACATTTTTAAAGATGTGTGAAGATGTGTATTCATTTGTGTAATCTTAATTAATTAGTCTAAATTGCTCTGTCATTGCTAGTATATATTTGTCAGTATGGCCAAACTCTGCCATATATATAGGCTTTAGTAACGAGCCTTGGCTCATAGTCCTTTTATTGTTATTAAAAAAAAATAATGACTTAACATCAAGAAATGAAAGTAAGGTATTTCCTCTGTAGCTTGTTTCTGTGTTTAGTGATTTTTATCTAAATTTATAATCAGAAATCAGACACCGTTTATAGCAGTGCTACGGGCGAATTTATTTCACCATAAGATAGGGTCCCAATCTATGATCCATTTTGATATTTATTCGGATGACACCTGAGAATCTGTTTTTCAATGCACACTTATACTATTTATTTATTTATTTATTTATTTATTTTATTTATTCTTTTCATTTATTCTGGCAGAGCTAGGCCATTTGGCCCTCTCTTCCGCTCTACCAGACAAAAAACTACATTACAATTACATAACACAAATACATATTATGTGAGTGGGAAATTTACCAAACCAAAAGGTGTAAATACCAGTGAACGGACTTGATGTTTCAATGACAAGCTAGGGATTGTTGCTGTATAGCGCCCTGACAAACTCTTCCCACATCACCATTTGTCTGCAAGGGAATACAACAGCGTTGTTCTCCGTACTGATTATGTACACTCGAGTGCACGGAAACTTTCCGACGCTTCTGGTTCCTTCTAGTGTTTTCATTTATTTAAAGTTGTCATTGAATCTCCTTATCATTTGTGTTCCCCACCTGCTTTGGGTGAGATAATCTGTTATTGGTGTAAGTTCAAGTCAAACCACATGTATTATAGCCAATGAACAACGCTCAGGCGTTGTTGAGCGGTGAAAGGTAATGGAGTTTCGTTTGAGTGGCAATTAGCAAGGCTCTATAAAGAGAGAATATGTTAATAGCTAAAAACAGGGGAGGAGTAAGGGTGGGGAATTGGCAAAGCAAAGCCGGTTTAGAATTTCCTTTCCAATATAAACCACTGCGCATCATATCGGAAAGATTCCATGCACTCGAGTGTACAGTACAGTTGCCACTTTGAGGTCTCCTATTTCTTTTCATTACGATTTCTGAAGTTAAGTGTTTATTGTGGACCATGTGCTGCCACGACACAGCTCGAAGTTATTCTTCATTGTTATCTGCTCCACACAACGTTTGATTTTTTTATACTGCAGGCTAAACTAAATGTGTTTCCTGGAAGCAAGGACATTAATATCTGTTTGTAGCTAAGTGAGTTATGTTCACTGATTGATAGGTCTAAGAAAATGGGTGCAATTGTGTGAGCACCAGTTCTAGGCAAAAAGGCCGTTATAAGGTGGCCAGCAATAAATACCATTGTTCGAACTGAATGAGGCAGACAAAACTGAATAAGCACTCTCTGAAATTTGGCCTGTTATTCAAAAACAGAATTATTAGTCAGAAAGTTGCAATGCCCACGCATAGAGTAGAGAAAGTTATGAGTATAACTTAATTTATTTATACAGCAAACTACGATTTCTAGAAGAAGTACGGCAATGGCAGAAGATTATAATATGATGTTCTACTGTCCTACACCATGCTACTAGAACATCGACTTTAAATTCTCTTTTATTTATTCAAAATGGCCAACAACACTCTAGCAAACGTTCTTTAAATTACTAACTTCATCGCTTTTAACTTGTCAATAAACACACTTTACATTCTATTAATGCTACCCTCAGCGGAGAAAATTTTAAAAGTCAGTTTGTTTATAATTGAATTCTTGTCTGTAATGTAATTGTAATGTAAAATCTGGCATGGCTTGAAATGGAAGGGACAATAGACGTTGGCTAAACAATTGACGTACAGTACCAAACTGGGGGGTCGAGGCAACCTCGTTAGCTGGAAAACAATTCAGCTTCGGCTTGAACAAAAACTCTGTAGTGTCCTGATTTAGAGTGTCACCACAATGCTGCTTCTAATGCACTCAAGTACAGTCTGCAGCCTGGATATGGAGCCCTCTGTCTAACCCTTCCATACTGTGAAACTACTCATAAAATGCTACAAACGTTTTATATTACAAATAGAGGAATCAGCACAGCAAACTCGCATAGGAGAACCCATTCTGAAAAGTTTAAATTGGTTGAACATAATGCAATATTCGATGTAACGGTATCATATGATATGTTCTAAGGATGTAAAACTTGGTCAATCCTGAAATCAGAAAGAAGAAAAAAAGAAACATTTGAAACATGGTGCTACAGAAAAATGTTGAAAATTAGCTGGATCGATAAAATTACCAATCTTAACATATGCAGCAGAAACGAGAGCAGACCCAAACAAAACTAAACAGATATTAAGCACATGTGAAATGAAGGTGCTAAGAACAATTCAGAGAAAAACTTTATTAGATAAGATACACAATACAGCAATTAGGGACAAATGCCAAATTCAGGACATAACTAAATTTACCAATAACAGAAGAAAATTTTGGAAAGAACACGTTGATAGAATGGAAAACAATCGCCTAGCAAAAAATGGCTCAAGAAAGCAGACCAGACGGAAAAAGATTAAGAGGAAGACCTGCTACGAGATGGAAATTCAGGACACACGACTCATCTGAGGAATAAAAGGGGAAATAAACAGGATGTAATCCTACATTACAAGAATAACAAGAAGAAGATAAAATTACCAATGATGAAGTTTATGAGAGAGCAAAAACAGAGAAAGAAATTTGGAACCAAATAAGAAAAAGATTAATAAAATTCATAGGGCATTTACTAAGGCACCAAAGTCTTTTAAAAACATTATGAAAGGCACAATTGAAGGCAAGAATAGCAAAGGAAGAGAAAGACTACAGTACATGGAACAAATTAAGGGTGACATGAACTGTAAAACGTAAGAAGAATTAAAAAGGAAGGCATAAAGAAGATCAGAATGGAGAATCGCTGCAAACCAATCCAAGGGTTGAAGACTAAAGAAGAAGAATGACATCCATTTTGAAACACATTTTCATTATAACATAGGTATGGGATCGATTATTATCTAACACGGAACGATCTTGAAACTTGAGAACCCCAAATTAAACTGCGCAATAAACAGCCAGTATTTAAAATAAAATCAATTCTATTCGTGTTAAAGTTAATATTTTACTAAATTAAGTTCATTTCGTCTTGTAAAAAATCCGTTCGTTTCAAGAAAAAGGCCAAGAACAGCATCTAGGAGAACTTGATAACAGTGTTGCAAGTCCATTTCTTTTTATAAATGTAGAATCTCAAAACATAAAATTATGGCAGAACAAAAACAGTCGTATTCATCTTGATTATAACGGTAATTAAGATAATAGTATGGGAATTTTGAAACTAGTTTTACACCCTCCAGCCTCTCACACCCTATTGCAGCGGCCACCAACTCATTGCACAATGAGTACAGCAGTCAGTGCAAGCTTACCCATTGCACGCTAGAATCATTTAGTGTGCACACACCGCGTGGTATACTGCCACTCTTGAGTTCAGTGTCGGCATGCTTATTAGGCTTTTGAAATTCACAAATCATATGGGCATATCTAAATTTGATGGTTGTGCTACATTATTATTTCATTATCATTTACTTATGTTTTCTACAAAGAACATTCGTGAAGTCATGATGTTTGTAATGATGTACAATATATTCCTAGCAATAATTAATACACACAATAATTAATTCTGTAGTTCTGAACATAGTTGAAAAGTTCCTGATTTTATTCCGTTTTATAGTAATTAAATTCTAATGCCACGAATTCTGTGAAATGAAAACAAAATCTACACTCATTCCTTTAAATGACACACTTCCGCATTTATATTATTGAACATAAATATTAATAATAAAGTTATATTTGAAACAAAATTCAAAGAAACTATATCTCCATGTAATACATCAGCTCAAATAAAGAATTTCACACTACAAAATCACTCATTAGTGGAAGCTTGTTTTCTTGACTTTTGTATCTTTAGAAGTTTTTCAACACTTGGAATCAATGTTTGTGCAGCAGCCAGTCTAAGTTCACATTTTAAGTTTTCATCTGACAATTGACTTCTGCTGTGGGTTTTGTTTATTTTGATTCGTGAAAAAACTGCTCGCATATGTACGTAGATCTGTCCACAGACAAAATCCTAGGAGCATGTCTATGCAGTAGGGGGGATTTAGTTCGGAGAAAATCCGAATAAAAGTCACTCAAACTTCTCTTATATTGGTATTTGTTACCATAAAATTTATAAAATATATTTAATATAGGTGTCGATGGCCTACATATTGGAACACATTCTACACCCAACATAATGTTTGGAAGGTGGTGAAATAGACGACCCACCTCTGCCGACGGAACCCTGGTTCAGACTGACATCACGTGTTGCACAGGGGTCGCACAGTGCAAGCCTGCTTGCACGCGCACAAAATACAACGAGTTGTGACCACTGCCCTATTGAGTCTAGAATTTGCAGATACTTTATCTATTTTTTCTTTGAAGAGTCCTACAATTTCTTATTTCATTTGGTGAAAAATTTAAATAAATTGGTAAGTTTTTCTTATTTCGGTAACCATCCTTTAAAAAGCAATTTCTGTCTTACTATAGAACTATTTAATATATTATACACGATATTATAATTAAATTTTGCATATTTATGTCGTTTTGCCGCCAGAACAACTTCCTCTTGGATCACTTTAACAAAAACCTATACGAAGGTACAATATCTGTAATGACTTTAAGAATAAATACTTTGTCATGGGTGGACTTTGCCCTTTTACCTGTTTTGTTCTACTGCTCAAATTTGTAGGCTTTTGTTACATCAATTAGTTACATAACACCCGAGTTTTTATAGCTTCTATAATGTCTATTTGAATTATGAAGGCCTATTCCTGGCATGCGAACTTATAGATGTCTTTATATTATTTTAATAGACTACGTTATTTTTATTTCTTAAAAACATGCACAGTAGGCTCATCTACTGACAAATCGCTTGATATTAGAAACAATCAAATTCTTTCTTGTTGGCTACAATATTCGAACTCCAACGAGTTGCAAATGTTTGAAGTTAGTTTAATTAGTTTAGTTTTCTTGCAGAGTGTCGAGTTGTTACTTAATATTGTTGATTTCACGGATATAATATGCATTCAGGCACCACAGATTATTGTCTCCGTTGGACATTACATAAGAATATTATAGGAGAAAAATTCCTCTGACACTGGGATTTGAACCCAGGTTCTTTGGCTATCCGTGCCACTGCTCTACCAACTGAGCTAAGCCAGAGTTCAGTTCACAGCGCCAGATGGAACCTCTCAACTATGACCGATTGCCCTTTGGTCAACCTCACTGAAAGAAAAGTTATGTCATACGCAAATCCCACTTTCAGAGGAACTTTTCTTCTATAATATTTTCATGTTGATTTCATCGTGAATAGGCTTATCCCAATAAATCAAACTCAATACACTTATTTGATACAAATAGCAGATTTAAACAGAAATATGAACGGATTTTCACCTTTAAAGTAATAAGTTAGCAGCTTTCATTTGAACTTCATACTTCCTTAACTAGAATATAAATTAAATTTCATCAGTGCAACTGTTCTTTCAAGTTGTTGACTCTTTTGATGATAATGAAGCAGTCGCTTGCAAAAGCAAAAGAGGCCATAACATTTTCAAGTTGAACTACAAAGAATTAATTTCAGTCATTCTTACGAATGAATTGGATCAGAGAGGATTCCTGATATTGATCCAATAATAATAGTTGAATAGCTTCAAAAGGATTTAAGACATGGCCCACGTATCATAAGTAGAGAAGTAATAGACATGTTGATAAAGTAAAGTATTACAATTAAATCCAGGTTGTACTTCTTCGGTGAAGTAGGCCTAAGCTCAGCATTTATAAGATGGAAAGTCCGAACTGATCCTTCATTTTGAGCCTATGGAATTGTCCTGTATAAAGTATTCGCCTTTGTTCTTTGTATTCCTGTGATATGGTAATGTCATTTTCCAAATAAAACAAATATTTTATGTGACAAGAAAATAGGGTTTACTTCCTTTTTTAAATTAAAGTTTCTAGATAAAACAAATTCTGTAAGTGTCTACTTGCCTAACTGTTTTCCATAGTTAGTACTTATCAATCCGCTTTATAATTATAGGTTCTATAAAGATCCTAAAGGATATTGTAAAGTGCGCATACTAAGGTATGGAAATTCAAATTTTAATACGTCACACCTCTTTTGTTCGTAAAACTAAAAAGAAAAGATTCAATTCTGGTGGCGAATATGTTGAAAAATAACTGAACACTTGCTGTGTCTGTTACAATAAATATTTATTCGATATTGTGTTTTGTTTCTGTAAACGGACCCAGGGAAACATACTTTATGGAGGCGCCTCGTATATGAATAATATTCAAGAAGTCAGTAAGTCAGTACGTCACCTATCATTTAATGATTTACTGTAAATTATTCTGTTTTCAAGATAGTAGCCAGGATAGAAACTCTGTTTGGTCTTCCTCCCATCCAAGGACTTTTTAAATTATTTTTTATTATTTTTTTTATTATTTCTTTACTGCATGCTCCATTACATTAAGTAACACTACATGCAATGAATTAACTAATTACAATACAATTATCATACAGTAAATAATAACTTTTCAAAATATATTTTGTTTATAAACTTCGTAAAGTATTGGAGGTAATGTTTGACTAGTTCGTAATCTGTTGCTGGCCACTGTCCACCTTTTAATTTTACGTTTTGTGGTAATTCTAGTCTTTCACTGATTAAGAGAGTACATTCGAATATTATGTGATTCACAGTTTGATCTCCATGTTCACATTTGCACTTTCCACTATTTTGAACCTGTTATAGGACTTGGATAACTAACTTGAAGTAGCACATAAAGTAATAGGCTATTACCCACAGATCAGAAAGAGATGCTTCAGTACAACGATAAGATTACTCAAAAGATAGGATGGAAAATAAGTACAAGGGAGGAGATTTCACAAGGAAGGACATCAGCCTGAAATGACAGGTGAAAGGAAAGAAATTGTGTCTTATATTACAGAAACGGTGAACTCTATACGAGGCTTGTTGTGAACGGATATCGAAAGTTGATGTATCGACAGGCTCTGGAGACGAGGACTTGCTTATCAAGGTTTAGAAGTACGTTGAATCTGATACTACATTGGAACTAATATTGCATTGTGTTTGTGTGGTATGTCGATGTGAGGAAGCAAACTAATAGGATAGGAGAGAGAGAGGAGAAAGAAAACAGTGGATGAGACATGTGATAGCTAAAGAAAATGGTACCGTACTAAATAAAACGGAAAATGAAAACGAAATGGGGAGATGATAGAAGAATTAAGTTGTGAAGTAAGTGAAACAGAAAATGAATTTATAGTAAACCGCACAGCGTTTTAGCCTACTTTTTTTTATTCCCTATTTACACAATTCGATTTGGAACTTTTTATCTATAAATAACCGGGAGTGTCAAACTTTCAGAGAGTTGAAACAGAATAGTTTTGATACTTAACTTATTAACTCATTTAGGCATAACGTTTTCTACATAAGTAAATATTAACGGAAACTTTTAATAAATTGTTTGGGGGAACACAAACAATTTAAAAAAAGAATAATTTTATTTCTAGATTTTAATTTTGTTACATATGGTTTATATTGTAATTTTAATTTTAATTATTCGTATTGCAATTTTATATCTTAATTTTAGTCTCATTGTAATGTTTTTATTGCATTTTTATTACAATTTTGTTATATTTTAATGGAAGATTTTGGAATCCTGGTAGGAGGGAAAAGGAGACCGGATGATCTACTAGGCTAGAAACAGTTATGCACTATTTTACACTCTATGGCAGTGGTTCCCAAACTTTTCAGTCCACGGACCCCTTGAAATAAATTAAAATTTCGGGGACCCCCTCTGGGTTTTGAAATAAAAAAACTAAATAAATACTTTGATTCAAATGTATTAAATTCTATAGACAAAATAACAATATCAACGGTAACAAAGAGAGTTTACTCCTTAATGTGAACAGTGAAGCTGCTTTTGATTAATTAGCTCTGCAATGTTAGGTTTAATGTCTGATAATTTAAATATTAAATCACTTTCAACTTCATGTTTATTTCTCAACTTTGATTTAAAGTACGTGAGGTGGGAGAATGCTGTTTCACATAGATACGTAACCTGAAAGACCATCGCGGACCCCACTTTGGGAACCACTGCTCTATGGTATTAGAATAAAACACTAAACTTTCAAAGTAACTTATTTTTTATAGAATGATAATTCTTATATAAGATGAACACATAAATAAAACAAATAATAATCGACAAAAGTAACATACTGAGATAATGGTTAGCCCAGTAATTCAAATTACTTGACATTCTTCGATTAATGAATGAGACATAGGCTACTTATTAATGCTTATTGACCTCTGGAAAGCGGAAAGTTAATAAAACATAGCCAATTTGTGTGCTCGGTGCCAAATGAATAATAATACTAATACCAAGGCATACTCTAAGGGTGGCGTGCACCAAACTCATGCCATTTACTCTTTTAGTAAGCCTTACTTCTTTAGTTCTAACTACTTTAGTAAGCTACTCTTTTAGTAACCGTACTCTTTTAGTAAGGACGGCGTGCACCAACCAGGAGTAAACTAAACTCGGCGGCTTTCAACATAGAGGAATGTACTAAAGAAGTAAAAATTTTATTTACTCCCAGAGTAAATGAACTTACTCCACAAGTGGTGGAGAGCACCAACACGGAGTACGTTACTAACGTAGTAAGTTGTGGAGTAAATAAGGCCAATATTTACTCCTACTCAGGGGGTGGAGTAAAGTTGTGGAGTAAGTGTGTTCTGTGGCATTTGCGTGAGTTATGAGTTACATATCACATTAAATGGATTACATAGTTAAACTGAGGATAAGTTATTGAGATGAAGAAGGTTGTATACCAAAAATGAGAGTTGTAGCAGGTGATTTAATAAATATTAAGCGAACCATACCTAGTAGGGCATTTAATAACGTAAATAATTAAGCTCATAAATCCTTACATGAAATTTTGGCGTTTGGAAGAAACGATGTCAGATTCTCACTACATCCATGTGATTTCAGCCAGTCAAATGTGGAAATATCATTGCGGAGAGCGATCCAGCTAGGAAGACGTCCACCAAAGGTGAGGGGAAGAGTGAGTGGAAGGGACGTTTGCATTGCACGGTACAAGGAGCTCATGTGCTCTTAAATATCTTCCTAGCTGGATCGGCCGTTAGATGTTGCAGTTCTCCCTAACTTTGGGTCAGAAAACGACGATGTATTTCTAGCTAATCATATGGATACAGATATCGGCGAGGTATAGTACATTCCAATAAATGAAAGCCTCCGTTCTTGGAGCTACCCAGAAAACACTTCCCCCCTGCTACTTAACCATAGAATTACTGAACAATAGGTGATTCTCATTGTTAAACGATTTAATATAATTATTGTAAATTAATTTTATTACATTACACTTCTATAGCTTAACCATAATGAATAGAATGAGAAAGTGTGATGACTTCGCCGCTAATACAATGGTGGGTATAGGGAGAGCGGCGGTCCACCGAAACACTGGCAGCACCTTCGTTTGCGTTTCAACTTCTCAATGCTGCATCATGATAGTTTGGCATCTTATGATTAAACTCGCAATCTTTAATTAACCGTTGGTTCTATTTCTGTGAAATTTGTGCAGAAATAATCTGCACAACACAGTCCTTCTGATGGTTAAAACAGAGATTTAAAAAATGCGGACATAAATGTTTTTATTTCATTATATAAACATCACCAATTACATAAAATTCATGGAGGGTGAAACGGAATTTGACTATGCGACAATTTTTTTCATTTTTGTGTCCCGTAAAAACTTCAAGCGAGAAAGTTTTAGTGAAATATTTCAACTTTATTTTAAATTCAGTACCACCTTTATATTTTGAATGGTTTACGAGTAATTGAGTGGTAATTATTCCTGCCGCACAGCTGTCAGAATGATGTGGGACGATCGTGAAATGTTGAGGGTGAAGCAAATTTGACTATGCGACATTTATTACTTTATTTTTGTGTCCAGAAAGAGATCAAGCGTGTAAGGTTTAGTGAAATATTTGGATCTTATTATAAATAGAGTACCACCTATATATTTATAATGGTTAACGAGTAATAGTAATTACTCTAAAGCTAAAGCTATCAGAATGGTATTGAGGTATTGGCAGGCATCTTTTCCATAAAATACCAGCAATAACGTAAACTTTTTACATAATTTATTCGTGGACTCAATAATAATACTATATTAACTGACTACTTGTACCCATACTGCAAGATTGACCCGTTGGGGAAAAGAAGCGAATGAAGCTTTTTTCTAACTTAGTAAATCTGCACTACATTTATTTATGCATTTATTGGATTATTTATCATATTTTCTGTTCACTTATGTTAGTAATTTTTATGTATAATTATTATAGCAAATGTCTTATTAGTTTAATATCTTGATCCTTTTTTTAATAATATAATTTAACAACATAAGACGTACATCAGTTACAGCGAACGGCGAATGGTCGAGGGTTTGAGCAAATAGCGGGCTGTAGTTAAGGCAAGAGGATTTAATTTTTTTATGAAAAAATCAGGGAAAATGCTTTGAAATATTGTGTGATATATGTAGAATGCATTGCAAAACAATTTTTGCGTATGTGCGTCTTTATCGGATGTTGAGACGCCAATTTTAAAGATCACGCGCCCTATTTTTGTAGTGCTGCTTATGAAATTTTCCATGCCCTGCAATTCACAAACCATCCCTTAGTTTATATTATCTCTGTCCACATAATTTGTACACAGATCTACACTTTTGACCGTGTTTCAACTACATAACTTACCCCATACAGCCAGGAGAAAATTAATATTAATATAAATAATATTACTATTAATACAATATTAATACAAATTAATAGCCTACTCAGTAATATTCTATACAATGTAATATTAATATTAATTTATAAAATATCCCTTAGCTGTTTTCTACCCTAATTATACGTTGTTATTTCTATACAAATGTACATTCTTTAAAAAATTCTCATCATATTATACTAACATACCCTCTACCCTATTTTCTAGGCAACAAAATATTAGATCAAATCATCCCTTAGCTGTTTCATACCTATATTATATAATTGTTCATTGCTTGTGAACATCTTCGATTTTTGGAAAGATGTGGAACGAAATGTTATGGTCAAGCTTCTTGCAATCTGAGAAATTACTGTTACACACGGCCATGTTTATTTATGGAGATGAGATCTTCCAAGACGTGTAAAGCAGCCCGAAAATTGTCAAAAGTATCTAACAATTCAATTTAGATAAGGTGAGTCATTTTGAAATAGATTAATGTATTATTTTGTTTAAGAGTGTTTGCAATTTTTCCTATACCGCCCGTAGTAATCTTGCTCCCGCGAATCTCAAGCAGAGTATCTGCTACCTAGCGGCGGAACCAGTGAACTACCTCAGTCATCACACTTTCTCCTCTATTCATTATGGCTTAACTAAAAGCTCAACATTGCGAATGCCAGATTATAATAATAATTATAAGAGCTAAAAGTTCAATAGTTGCACCCGCAGTGTTAATGAATAATATGTCCTTTTTTCTAACCCAGGTGTAAAAATGTCCAAACAGGCCACATCGAAAGAAAATTTGACTGACTCTGGGATTAGCGTACATTGAGAAGGGGACACATTGTAAAACCATTCCTTAAAGACTCCCCAAGTCTCGAATGGTGGAGTGAGACGAGACTTTCATGTTTGGGAATAAACTATAACAGATGCTGCAGGTCTATAGTATGCTGCTAACTATTTAATTAACCCTGTGGACAGGAATGTGAGAAGCATTATAAACTATATAGAAAAAAAATGCCAACATGACTGCCGAAAGAAAATTTTAAGGAGGGGCCCGGAGGTTGAAGCTGCACAGGATCTAGAGAAGTAGTCACTGAAATTATTTTTAAACACACAACCATCTACATAATTATTATTGGAGTTCATAGCTTCCGAATTATTGTACCGCCATTTTTTGTTTAAATATTACATTTCTCAGTTGTAATATTATTATTTTTATAAGGTAATATTTTTTAAGTAAATGTTCTGTGCATTTGAAAAAGGACAGAAACATAATGCCCCTTATTAGTTTTGTTATCCTTTTTATCCCCCCTTTTTCATGATTTTGTGTAATACTTCTTATTAATATTGTTAAACAGTCAATAAGTATTAATAATTCATTATAGTGAGATTTATGATAAACAACTGTAGAATAATTGATTTATCGTTTTTGGGGAAGAATATTTTAATATATTTTAGAAATTTATTATTATTATGAGAGAAATAATTATAATATTGACAGTGAATCAATTATGAAAATCAACTGGAAATTCCAATTGTTTGCATTATAATACAGAAATAGTTTGCACAAAAATTGTAATCACAGTACCCCAACGTAGGCTACTAAACTGAAAATATTCAATTGAAGGAATTAAAATTAGTAATGAATAAAACATTACTATTACACCTATTTTAAAACATGAAGATTGTCATTGGTAATATTTGGAACAACCCAAATTCATATTCATTGTTTCAGCGAACCTTTCCTTTTCATTATCTGGCACTTGAATAATACCGGCAATTGAAATGCACGTGTTCTGCTGCGCTGCACTAATGTTTCTGCTCTGTTCTGCGCAGAATTCGACTACTTCTTTAGTAAAAATCGTTTACTACTTTAGTTACAACGAAAGAAGTAACTATCAATTGAGGTCTCCAACACCAACTAAAAGAGTAAGTTACTAAAAGAGAAGCACTAAAGTAGTAAATCTAAGACGGGAACATGACGCAACAAAAACCGGTTTGTCTGTCTCACTCTAGCACATTACTAGTATGACTTAAAGAGTGAGACAGATGTACTGGTTCTTGTATACTCCAGGTCTCCGTCTTAAATTTACTACTTTAGTAAGATTTACTCCTGGATGGTGCACGCCACCCTAACACTTGATTGTAGTAGGTTCACATTGTCTTTCAGCACTTTGCATCAAAAGGTTGCTGATTCAAATCGATGGATTTTCGGGACGAATTAATCCTAGTACGAAGTCCTCCACAGAAAGTACTATAAGTCTTTGGTCACGTTGCGTTAATGAACTCCAGTCCTCTGGAACAAAATTACCTGCTTATCACGTCCAAATAATACCTCAGTTTGCTACTAGGTAGAGACTTAGCGATAGGCACACCACTTGTCACTGTTTACTCTATAGCAAAATAAGAACAAATTAATCCTCCACTAGGCTCTACGTGGCTGGCAGATGTAGCTTCATTTCAACTTAATAATTATTCACTGAGATTGCTACAAGAGGATCGAAAAAGTTATCTAAAAAAATGTTAGGTATCGTACCTTACATAATTATACTGTCGAAGCGGTGTTTCCGTACAAGGAAATATTATATCCTAACATAATACAGGACACTCATCCTGGAGTCATTGTTGTTGCGGGGAACAAAACCGTAACGCTATCTCTTAGCGAGGCCCACAACTATTGCCTCATGTTGTCTGCTGTAATGCAAATTAAATTAATACTGCGGCACATATTAACAAGTATTCTCACTTTGCATGAGGAAACGGGTGTCGAGATTAACATTACATACCTTTCTCATTAATTACAACATTTTGGTGACATTTAGACCTTGCAGTGAAGAATACGAACCATTTCAATTTTGTAGAGAGATAGAATAAGCGTGTCTGAGTGAGAGAGAGAGATAAAAAAAGATAGAGAGAGAGAGAAAGAGAGGAGGGGAGAAATTGAAGCATTATCAAATATTATGAAAGAAGTGAAACATTTGCTAGTTGACTTAAGGAAATAAAATAAAGTATTTGTGAATGATCGGTATTATGGTTTACTTAACGACTTGGTGTGCTGACCTTTGACCGTTGCCATTGTGCTGGAATTTTGTCCCGCAGGAATTCTATTACATACCTGTAAATATGCAGAAATGAGCCTGCCATCGACCTGGACCGGGATCGAATTCGCGATCTTGGACATCAGAAAGTCAGCGCTTTACCAACTGCGACACGCAGGCCGACATTATTAATAATGTATTTTCGTACATTTACATTACATCATAACATGTAAATGAAGTCAAGTGAAGATGCACTAGTCATATACCATTATTAATGAAAATAATGATGATGATGATAATAATAATAATAATAAAAATAATAATAATAATAATTGGGAGCCAACTCTAGACCCTATGAACAGATAACAGATCTAATGGAACAATAGGCACAGGTTTCAAAATACCATAATCTGAAGATTTCAGAGAAAAGAGATTTTATAATTTCGTTGCAAAATCCTTTTTTTTTTATTTATTTATTTTTTAATTTCAAGATAGGATGAAAGTGATTTTAATAGGTTCCGCCGCTAAGGGTAATCTTTAAACTGCAAGCGTTAAATATTTGGCTATTGATCATGAATTTAAATATTTTTATAAATTATGCATTGAGTTACTTTGTATTGTAGCCTACCATACAATCGAACATTTCATAAAAAAAACATTGCATTTACGTTGTAAAATAAAATCAGGTAAACTGATATAACAAAGTGCCAGTATGCTTTTTTAATCAGTAATAATTGCAGTTATGATATACAGAAAATAAGGTTTTTTTTTTTTTTTTTAAATAGATCTCCGAGTTAAACTCCAGATCGATTCATTAAGCAGGGCTTACGGAAGAACAAAGGTCTAAAGTTTGATTCTTACCCTTAATTCATATTGGTATACACTGATATACTAATTCTTAAAATATGTAAACATTTTACAAAATGCATTGACAATGAAGTAGTACAGTAAGCCAATAAGAAGAGGATAGTTTCACCTAGCGGTATGCAGTTTTGTTCTGAGTATAGGCTTATGCAATTTTAACGCAACGCAATAACTTTAAAGCTAGTTTCTGTTCGTGAAATAACATTTATAGGCTTATGTTATTCTTTAGGAATGATGTAGGTCAATGAAAGACAATGAATTCCCAGTTTTTTTTAAAGAAAAATGCAATACTTATTTAAGCACATTGACAAAATAGGACACAAGAATGGAATAGGCTCAATTTAACACAATTGATTATAATAAAAAAAAAATCTTGCTTCAGGGTGGAATCGAACGTGATACCTCTTGATTACTAGACAAGCATCTTACCCCAAGACCAAACTACACTGCGACTTTTCAGTGTCAAATACCATAGAATACTATCTCGGTGTAGCTCACAGAAAAGAAAAATCATCGTATTTCGAAATTAGGCTATATTTCGAGCCTTCTAGTTATCTTATGTTACAATATAGAATAATTTCATTCATTGGTAACATAATATTCGCGATATTCGATGCGATGCGAATTTGGCCCTCACTAAAGCAGAGTAGGCCTACCAACTTAAGCAAATTCTCAGAAGTTAATGTTTTTATTTATTAAGAGGTCAGGGATTATAAATCTGACATAGGCTGAAGTAAAATTCAATGCTTTAATCTAATTGTAATCAATTTTAGCAAAATAATTAGTCATTATACAACAGCATTTCGTCTATAATCGTACATATGGGAACATTTGTTTTTCATGTAGGTGTCAACTGTCCATGGCAACTGAAGGAAGCTTTATAAGCTGTCATTAATTGATGACGCTATAAGAAAGAACCGAGAATTTGATTTTGCATTTGAAGAAGGTGCCTTCTTTTTACCCTCCTTTACTAACGAAGGTTTCGACAGGAATTGAAGGGTTGTACCAGAATTACCCTTTATTTACCTTAGCTACGGGACTCGCCCGCTGATTGGTTGGCCGCGAGCCAATCAAAATGCTTCGAAATGAACCAAAATATTATAATTAATTTGACTGATAATTACTCTTTATTTCGGTACTGGACAACCGATTAGGTCCAAATTCAATAGGCTTATTGCCATGATTGTTATAAATAAGTATACGAAGTTTCATGAAAATCCGATAAAGCGTATTTGAGTTATCGCGCCTTTTCTTATATGATACCATAAAAGGGCACTAAATTGGGTATTATTCCGGTACCGGCCAACCGATTTGGTCCAATATCAACAGACATCTTCCCATAGACATTATAAATAGGTATTCCAATTTTCATGAAAATCCGATAAAGCGTATGTGAGTTATGGCGCCTTTAAAATATACACAAAATTGGGTTTTACTCCGGTACCGGTGAACCGATTTGGTCCAATTTCAATAGGGTTCTTCCCATGGACATTATAAACGCGTATACCAAGTTTCATTAAAATTCGATAAAGCGTATTTGAGTTAGAGCGCGTACAGACACACGGACGGACGGACGGACGGACGGACGGACGGACGGACGGACGGACGGACGGACAGACGGACAGACATTTTTCGTCCCCCACACAATCTCATAAAGTACCATACTGGCACTTAATAATATGAAAATAATGAAAAAAAACACACACCGAGACTCGAATTCAAAACTCTTCGGTTCATAGTTCAGCTTGCTAACCACTGAACTGCTGAGTATAGCGGAAGTTCTCTTTAAATATTGGTTTTAAATCTGTATCTTCCCAAATTTAAATTTAAGTGCTTTGTTATGTGTGAATTATACTTTTTAAAAATAGCCTATCTATTATACTGTTCACATTGGAATAATATATTTCTTTCAATACCGTCGTTCATGAAATAACTTTCTGAATGCATATACATACCACCTAGGATTCCATTCTAAACGGGTAGATATCTGAGTGCTGCGGGTCCACCCGTTGGTAGCTCTAGTGTAGCGTTCCTCGCTGAAAGATTGAGTGTTCTGTATTAGAGCTCGGACTAGAGATGGGGAATATTTCTTGTAACTGTTACTTTGTAACTGTTACATGTATGTAACGGTAACGACCTGTTACAAAAAATCAAAAGTAACGGTTACCAAAGCTCCTCCTAGGATAGCTTATTTTCGTCTCAACCAAAGGCGGAACCAGAAAATACTGAAAGGAGGGACCGACACAGACGAAAGTTTGCTATTATTTGGAAATCCAAAAAATGGGGGTCCTCCCCCGGGATTTTTTTTATTAAAAAACGAGGGAAAATCAGGTCGTCCCTTTAGCTCTTCCCACTCCAGACATCTAGATGTGAATGGTGGAACAACTAGCAGTATTGGAAATTCTGACTCCCCCCCTTCACCACTTCTTTACCCTTTCCTACTATTCAACCTTCATCTTACCCACTACGCCATCGAGCAATCATTGCAATGAGAAGCGAAAATTCATCTATTTAAGTTTAGACATCTGCATGAAATGGCGGAGATTGATCATTTCCTATTAATTGCATTTATGTGAAGTGAAATAAAATCCCTTTAGGCAGGCCTACAGGCTGAGGTAGATTTCGAAGTACTTTTGGTTTAATTTATTGTCACTGCGCAGTTCTCTGCTTCTTTAGCCTTGGCATGATAAACCCGCAATAATAACTGCAAAAAAGAGGAAAGAGCACTTGTTTAAAACATTCAAATCTTGCCTTATATGAGAGCTATCGAGAAACTAGGCATTGATTTGTAGAGTACTCATCAAGAGCTTTTCAACGATACCCCACAAGACGTGGTTTCAAAAATTTCGAATTTCCATCCCCCACCCCTACTCGTACCCCTAAAACCCCCGAATCGTTACTGTCACTGTGAACTCCATAGGGAGTACTCTAATTTATTCCAACAAAGTTTCTCTCTATACTTCATAGGGGCCGAGATATAATTTTTTCAAAATTTAACCCCCTCCCACGACCCCCCCTTGGGCTAATTTTGCTCATTAACTATTGGGCCTAGAAATAACATAATAAAATTTGGTTCAAATATCTTCAAAATTACGGCCGCTAGCGTGTAAATATATATAAATATATAAGAATTCTGTATAGTTTCTCCAAATTTCTCAGCAGCTCTCCTTTTTCTCAGGGTTTTTTTTAATACTTTTATTTTTATTTTTATTTTTATTTTATTTATTTACTTATTATTATTGTTATTATTAGTTGCGTTGAGAAATTTGTCGGTGTCGAGCGAATGTAACTGGTCTGGAACAAAGTAACGTGTCGAGAGTTACACCCGTTACATTATTTTCACCTGCTCCAGTTACACGGACCCGTTACTGTTATTTCCACCTGCTCCAGTTAATCTGACCTGTTACTGATACTCTCGCCTGCTCCAGTTATTTGGACCCGTTACTGTTATTTCCACCTGCTCCAGTTACTCTGACCTGTTACTGATACTCTCGCCTGCTCCAGTTATTTGGACCCGTTACTGTTATTTCCACCTGCTCCAGTTATTTGGACCCGTTACTGTTATTTCCACCTGCTCCAGTTACTCTGACCTGTTACAGTTAATTCTAATATTTCTGTTACAAGTGTTTTATCCGTGACTTTCGCCTCGTTCCGTTACATCTGTTACTTCCAATATTTGAAAAACAAAAATAATTAAAAAATAAAAAATAATAAAAAATTAAAATAATAAAAAAACAAAAAATAAAAATATTAAAAAATAAAAATATTAAAAAATTAAAATTTCAAAAAAAAAAGAATAAAAAATAAATAAAGAATAAAAAAATTAAAAAGTTATTTTCTTAATTAAAACAAAAATAATTAAAAAAATAAAAAATAAAAATAATAAAAAACAAAAAATAAAAATATTAAAAAATAAAAATATTAAAAAATAAAAATTACATAAAAATAAGAATAAAAAAAATAAAAAAAATTTAAAAAGTTATTTTTTTAATTATTAATGGGCGTCAAGAGTTCATGCATAGAATTCATGCTGTCTGATCTCATATATATTTCTTGCTTTACATACCACTTAAAAATTTATCAAAATACGATATTGCCTTTACTGGACAATTTAAACTTAGAATGTGGGTATATAGCATGAAATGTGAATTCAATAACTGTAGTAAATTATTCGAAATAATATTGATAATTTTACTACTAATAATAAAATCCCTATAATATAAAGCTACACGGCTGACTGACTGACTCACTGATATTAATGTTTGCCCACTTCCAGATGAGCTAGAAACTTGAAATTTGGTACACATATAGCTTTTAGGCTGTAAACCACAGGAACATTCCAAAACGTTTTTTTTTTTAATTTCTAGCCCAAAAACCCCCGAGTAAGGGCTCTCTCACTCACATTAACGTTTGCCCACATCCAGATGAGCTAGAAACTTTCAATTTGGTACACATATAGCTTTTAGGCTCTAAACCACAGGCGAATTCCAAAAAGTATTTTTTTTTTATTTTTAGCCCTAAAAACCTCCGAAAAAGGGCTCGCTCACTTCGAGATGAGCTAGAAACTTGAAATTTGGTACACATATAGCTATTAGGCTGTAAACCACAGGAAAATTCCAAAAAGTGTTTTTTTTAATTTTTAGCTCTAAAAACTCCCGAAATAGGGCTCGCTCACTGACATTACTGTTTGCCCACTTTCAGAAGAGCTAGAAAATTGAAATTTGGTACACATGTAGCTTTAAGGCTGTAAACCATAGGAAAATTCCAAAAAAAAGTAATTTTTAAAAATGTTTAGCCCTATAACCCCCGAAAAAGGGCTCGCTCACTGACATTACTGTTTGCCCACTTCCAGATGAGCTAGAAACTTTAAATTTGGTACACACATTGCTTTTAGGCTGTAAACTATAGGAAAATTCCAAAAAAGTATTTTTTTAAATTTTTAGCACTATAATCCCCGAAAAAGGGCTCGCTCACTGACATTACAGCTAGAAACTTTAAATTTGGTACACATATAACTTTTAGGCTGTAAACCACAGGAAAATTCCAAAAAGTAGTTTTTATATTTTTAGCCCTAAAAACCTCCGAAAAAAGGGCTCGCTCACTGACATGAATGCTTGCCCACTTCCACATGAGCTAGAAACTAGAAATTTTGTATACTTATATCTTTTAGGCTGTAAACCACAGGAAAATTCCAAAAAGTTTATTTTCATGACGATAATCGATGTTTTTTACATCGATGGAAAACAACTGATGTTTTTGCTACATCGATGTTTCTCCCCGACATGGATGTTTTTGTAACAAAAAGAAGATTAATAGGCTACCTTGGTTCTACGATATAATTTTATTTACAGGAGCTTAATTTACCAAAACATTGATTTTTTACATCGATTGCTTTCATGGAAATTCTTCTGTTTATTTATGAATTTTGCCTAATTTTCTGATACCATGGCCCTTTTTAAATATACATCGATGTTTTTTGTCTAAATACATCGATGTTTTCAGGCCGATATTATCGTCATATCGATGGTTATCTCCGATTTTAACCTCGATATTTTAACTATCGATTATCATCCCTAATTGAAAGCTTAATTTTACAACTGTTTTTTATTTCGGGGGTCCCTCCCTAGAGCCCCAGCCTTGGCTACGTCCATAACCGTTGTGGGGGGGGGAGATAAAGGGCATTCCCCTACAAGTGGGAAGTGATCTGACGATTAACTACGTAATATACAAGAAAAGTAACAGGTAACGGTTATAAATAACAGTTACTTTCGTGTAACTGTAACAGTAACGTAACTGTTCCAAAAAAAGTAACAGATTCCCATCTCTAGCTCGGACAGATTCGGAACGTCTATGGGATGCTAGTCAGCAGACCTAGGAGATGACGCAGTTTGCGCGCGTTCTGTTCTGCCCTGCCCTGGTTGGTAGTGGTGGGGAAGCGCAACATTGTGTGCGCATAAGTCATTCGCTGTTTAGATCTGTGTGTGAACGTTTGTTGTCAACCAGTGGAGTCCGCCTAAGAAATATAACTATTATATTATTATATTGAGCAATTGCGTTAAAAATTTTCAATTTTATTATCTTGAATTAAATTTTGATAAGTTTTATGCAGTGTTTATTTTTGGTTTAGTTTTGATTATCAAATAAAAGCATGCCGCCTATTCGTTCTAAGGTCTATCGAAGAACAATACGTGGACAGACAAGAGAAGTTATTGCATCTACATTAAAATTCATGCAGTCAGAAGCTGACAACAATGGATTTGTTATACCAGTTAAAAGAGTTCAAGATCGTGTCCATGCAGCCACTAAAGTGTCAATGGCGACAATAAAATCGATTAAAAAAGAAACTGATAGTGTGGAAGCGGGAACTTCATCCTCATACAACACACCACGCCGAAACAAGAACAGGCCTCGTCCCGCTACTGATTTAGATGACTTTGATCTTTGTGTTGTGCGAAAAACGATTCATAACTTTTATGTTACGGAAAGAAGAGTTCCTACAGTGAAGACTGTATTAGCCAAACTGCGCACAGCCATTGGCTATAGAGGACAAGCCTCTAGCCTGAAAAAGATATTTAAGAAACTGGGATTTCGGTGGAAAAAGACCGAATCTAACAGACGGATCCTAATAGAAAGGACAGATATTCGCAGTGCTCGCATTGCGTATTTAAGAGCAATTACCAGATTCCGGCAGGAAGGTAGGCCGATTGTTTATAGTGATGAGACCTACATCCACAGCTCTCACACGACTCCAAAGGCCTGGTGTGATGACAGTGCAGAAGGGCTGAAATCACCAGTATCAAAGGGACAGCGCCTTATCATTGTGCATGCTGGCAGTGAAAAGGGTTTCATCTCTAATGTCCTTTTAATATTTAAATCTAACCAGACCACCGGTGACTACCACAAGGACATGAATTCCTCCAATTACATGCGTTGGGTGAAGGAAATGCTGCTGCCAAATTTGCCACCTCACTCTGTGTTTGTGATAGACAATGCGTCGTATCATAATGTTCAGTACGATAAGTGTCCTACATCGAATACAAAGAAACAGGACATGAAGGATTGGCTGACGCAGAATAACATCCCATTCGCAGAAGATATGTTTAAGATGGAGTTGTATGAACTCATAAAGCTGCATAAGCCTAAAGCAAAGAAGTTCATATTAGACCAACTTCTTAGAGAACATGGTCACACAGTGCTTCGTTTGCCAGCGTATCACCCGGACTTAAATCCTATAGAAAAAATATGGGGTGATGTCAAACAATGGGTAGCACAACGCAATATCACATTTAAACTCAGTGATGTATTGGAGCTTTGCAAACAGAGATTTGCAGAGGTTGGAGAGAATGAATGGAGTCCTGTTTGTCGCCACGTTCAGCAAATTGAGAACGACTACATAAAAACAGAAGGTTTATTAGAACCCGAAATAGAACGTCTCACAGTCAACTTGGACAGTAGCAGCAGCAGCAGCAACAGCAGTAGCAGTAGCAGCAGCAGCAGTGAAGACGACAGCCGATCCGAAACAGAGGGCTTTATGAGCGGAATAGAAGAACTTGAATAAATCACTGCTTCCACCAAATAGTAAGTTTCTCTCGTCTGCGTATTCTTTTAGTATTTTTTTAATTAAAATAATAAATAAATAAAATAAGCCCATTGGCATCCCTTTAGGGCAAGGGCCTCCTACCGATCGTAGGGCTGGCTCTAAGTTTGCTCGCTCGGTGAGCCGGTCCGTGCGAGCTCAAGTGCTGCGTTTGATAGGTATCATGACATATCACTGATCACTGTTCACTTTGGGTTTGTTAAGCCTTTCATTATGTTTCTCCACTTTATTCTGTCTCTAGCCGTCCTGCTCCATGTTGCGCCTAGTGTTCTCGTGAAGTCGTCGGACCATCTTCGCCTTGGACGTCCTCTGCTCCTTTTCCCTATTCGGGGGTCCCACATTGATGTGACATACGCACATCTGTCCTGGTGGAGTCTTGCTGCATGACCTCCCCACTTCCACTTCAGTGACCAAGCCTGACACCACTCTTAATATCCTTATATGTGCCGACTTTGGGGGGGGGGGCAAAGACAGTGGTATGTTCGAGGGTATATTTTGTTTTCCATGTCGAAGGTAGAGAAAGTTATGTGACAGCTTTATTTTCGTGGATTTTATTCTTCAAGAATTATTTTCACATTTACATCGATAGTATCAGAATTTGTTAAAGCCCAGTATTATAATATAGTTTCCAAAGCCCTATGCGAACACCGTAAACAAAACTTTCGTTATGTAAACAATTGAAAGCAGAACTTTCTAACCCTGCCTCATTTCACAATTCTGACTTTTCCCGTGGATTTCCAAAAAAAATTTCTTTCATACAAACCTTGTCCTGACAATTACGAACACAACAAAAAAAGAATCAGCCAAATCGGTCGAGCCGTTCTCAAGTGATATTCATGTTGTGTCATAATTCATATGTTTCTGAAGGATCTGTGTGTAAGATTTCATAAAAACTAACCAAAGAATGTAGACGGGTATAGAGATTATATATTAGCGGTATAAAACAGCTAAAGGAAGGATAGTATTGTTGAATAGAATTTTCTCCTGATTCTATAGGATCTGGTTTTGTATAATACTTCAAAGAATTTAAATTTGTATAGGGATTGGAAAATAGGGGTAGAGAAGAGTTAAGGTATGACCTTTTTCTGTTATTGTTGCTGCCTTGAATTGTCTCTTGATTCTGCAGAATCTATTTAAAAATCTGCTAAAAATCTTTCGAAGTATTTAGACTTTTATATATATAGATTATGTAATAGGGTAGAAAACTGTTCGAAGAATGTAGATTTGTACAGAGATCACAATGAATGGGTAGAAAACAGCTAAGATGTGAACTGTTCTGTTTTTCAAGTTACTTAAAATGTTCTTCTGATTCTACAGCATTTGTCTTTGAAATCTTGTAAAAATCTCTCAAAGTATCTAGATTTGAATAGAAATTATATAATATAGGTAGGCCTATACAACAACTAAAGGGTGATTTGATCTAATATTTTGTTGCCTAGAAAATATTTCTCATTCTAGAGGTTATGTTAGTATAATTTGATGAAAATTTGTTTAAAGAATGTATCCTATATTTGTATAGCAATTACACCTTATAATAAGGGTAGAAAACAACTACGGGAATTTTTATATATTAATATGTACAGTACTAATATTATTATTACATTGTGTAGACTATTGTAGAGTATTAATTTGTATTAATATTGTAATCATAGCATAGGCGTAACCAGGCCGACCATATGGGGGGGGGTTACAACATACGCGGGGTCTGGGGGGTATGGAATACCCCCCAGGGAAAGGGGGGTCCGGGGGTCCTCCCCCGGAAAATTAAAAAAATTAACATGCAAAATAACGAGTTTTAAGCTTCCGGGGGTCCTCCCCCGGCAAATTTTAAAAATTAAGACACAAAATAACGAGTTTTAAGCTTCCCATGCTTTATACTTGTATTAAGTAATTTATGGACAGACTTTAAAAAATTATACAATTTTCCTTTTTTTAATTAATGGGGGGGTTCAAACCCCCCCTCGGTACGCCTATGAATCATAGCAATACATTTATATAAATAATAATTTTCTCCGGGTTATATGGGGTAAGTTATGTAGGTAATGATTGGTGACACACGGCCAAAAGTGTAGATCTGTATACAAATTATGTGACGACAGAGGTAATATAGACCTAATAAACTAAGGGATGGTTTGTGAATTGCAGGGGAGGGAAACTCTCATGAGCAACACAATGAAAAGAGGCGCAGGATCTTTAAAATCGGCGTCTCAACATCACAAATTGCTTCGCAATGCATTCTACATAAAACATGCAATATTTCAAAGGATTTTTCCATGAATTTTTCATTAAAAAGTACCATCGTCTTGCCCTAACTATAACCAGATAGCATTCTCGTAAAGCCTCGGCAATTCACCGCCCATTTAACTGTAATACGTTTTCATGTTGATAAATTATCTTAAACTACAAAATGGGCGTAACAAGATATTAAACTAATAAAACATTTGATAAGGTAATTAGACATAAAAGTTACTAGCACAAAGGATCAAAAAATAAAATAAATAATTCAACAAATATCTAAATAAAAGTAGTGCAGATTTACAAGATTAGGAAAAAGTTTAATTCATTCCTCTTCCCCAGCGGTTCAATCTTTCAGTATGGGTACAAGTAGCCAGTTAATATCCTTTATTATTGAGTCCACGAATAAAATATTTAAGGATTTTTTTCGTAATTGCTAGTAGGCCTATTTTATAGAACAAAAAAGACCTCTGTACATTTCCGATAGCTTTAGCGCTGGAGTAATTACCACTCTATTACTCGTAAACCATTCAAAATATAAACGTGGTACTTGATGTATAATAAAATTCAAATATTTCCCTAAAGCTTACATGCTTGAATCATGTTCTGGTCACAGAAATAAACAAATTGTCGCATAGTCAAATAGGCTATGCTTCTTCCTGAACAGTTCACGGTCGTCAGAAATCAGTCCGACAACAGAAGCGCATGGAATAATTACCACTAAATTACTCGTAAACCATTCAAGGTATGGGGCTGGAACTTCATTTGTATTAAAATTCAATTATTTCAATAAAACTTTCTCGCTTGAAGTTTTTTCGGGACACAAAAATACAAAAAATTGTCGCATAGTGAAATTTGCTTCTCCCTCCATGAATTTTGTTCAACGGGTGATGTTTATAAAATAAAATAAAAACATTTGTGTCCGCTTTTTTAAGGTTCTGTTTTAACCAACAGTAGGGCTGATGTGTGTAGATTATTCCTGCACAAATTTCACAGGAATCCGACCAAGGGTTAATTAAAGGTTACGAGTTTAATCACGCGGTGTAAGATTTTCTAGACTTAGTAAAAGCTGACTCCCATTACCCTGTCTAGCCTGGTCTACAGTGCTTTGCAGATGACAAGCCCTATGTCCTTCAACTGCATATATACGCGGTCCAATCAGAGACGGCGAGACGGAGGGAAGACTCTCACTGACAGCGGCAGCCTTTTAGCCTGTGCACGTGATTGGCGGTGAAGGAAAAGGCTTCCCATATGAAAAATACTTTAGCCACCACGTAGGCGTGGGGATAGCTAGTAGGTAACTCGCAACGAAGCTGCTAATAGGAATCACTCACAGACGTTACGGAAATGACTGAGCTCTACGTTAGAGTGTATTTGGTACAAGTCCTAAGGATTCCACTTGATTCAGTTTATCTTGATTTCTATGTTCAAACTGCATCTAGACGCACAATAAATTGATTGGTTCGATTCTTAGCTTGTAGGTTGTAGCCTACTTCTTTAGCATATGACCAAGAAGGGACTGCTGCTTCAATTTTTTATTTAAGCTGTCTCCATAACAGTTATGAATTACTACAGTAGACCTATCAGCCATTAAAAAATTGTCCGGAAAGACAACAGTAGACATAGTACACGGGAGATTCAACACAAACATCGGTATTATTATTCTTGTTATTATATTATTGATTACTGTTTTACTATTATTTACTGCTTTAGTAATAGGCCTGTTGGTATTTTATCTATAATGAAATTGAGTATTATTACCAGGCTTCGGATTTTATGTAGGTATAGAAGACTCAAAGTTTAGTGTGACATGCACTCCGCATGACGTCACTCTGTGTGGACATTCACTCCGCCGCATAAGCACTACAATTCTCGAGTGCATCTACTGCAGTCTACACGAAGATGATAAAATGCCCATTTATTTATATTCATAAACATCACGTATGTGTAGAATATAAATCGAGAAAGTTTATTTGATCATTCATGACTTCGTTATAAAAGCAATATGGAATGTGTTCGCTTTTTATCTCACCTGGTTATACCTGAGGGCATTCTTGTTGTCATCGCGTGATACACTCCCCCACCTCTTCCTATAGAACATGTTTAGTGAACCTAACTGTTCTTTGTATGAACATTCGACGCTTGATTATTACTTTTCCAAGGAGTTTTTAATTACATTCTTTATGGACATATAATTTGCTTTTTGCTGTTCAAAAAACAAACGAGTATTAAGATAATTGTAATAATATTCGTGGTCAAAACGATGTTAATTCTAAACCACTGGTATTATACAATTCCTTTACTGCAACCAATGTTCATATTATGATGAATGAAGCAACGGTGGAATTTATACATGAGAGGATACGGGAGCCCTCGAGAAACCTGACTCTACACAATTTTGTCCACCACAAATTCCACGTAGATAAACAAAGATTCGATCCTGGATCCCAGCGATGGAAGGCGAGCCGCCTATCCATTCATCCATGGGGATAAATCGCTGCTATTCAAAGCTGGTAAGCACCGGTAGCTCGAGAGTTAAGATTGCTGAGAACTGGAAATGGGTCAGTAATAATTCACTATAGTAACGAGAAGTGATGGTCAGGAACGGAATCTATTTCCGGCACATATTATGTTGTACATTATTCAGGTGACCTTGGCTCGTACTTCGGAACGGTATTGATCATGGCCTGCGATTACCATTTTTACGCACCGCAGCAATCGTCCGAGAGACGCTGTTAATTTCCGAGGGAAATAAAACACAATCGAACCATGCATCCTGTTCGCCACGGCGTTAAATTTATAGGTTACACTAGAGCAATCCTCTGCATGCACCACCACTTTGCAAGATAACTCATTATTTAGTGTTTGCATAATTTATGTTTCCCATATTTTTGTTGCCAGCCCACCGATAGTTCGTTCAAATAATTATAGAGAATTTTTGCCATAGCGAGTTGTCGGATATGGTACACACCAGGGGCGTATTCAGAGGGGGGCTGCAGCCCCCGAAACGTTAAGGAATGCTAATAATGTTGCACATAAGGACATTTTAATTTGACAAATAGTAAACAGTTTAATTGCACATCCTGACTCATAAAATGCCCTTACTGCTTTGTCTAAGCATTTACTACATTCAGCCTAAAATCGAATTCTTACCTGAAATTTGTAAAATATGCTCCGCAGAAATGAAGTATGCTCTATCATTTAAGTAATTTTAATACTAAACGTTCTGTTGTTGGCTGAATTACATAATGAATTTTTTTAAAAATGGTATAAGTTGTTAAAAATTACATAATGAAAATTTAAATTAAACAACGTTAGGCCTATTGCAATAAATTTTAGTAAATTGAAAACTAATTGATTAAATGTTGCTTTAATATCATACAATCGGTTACAAAAAATTAGGCTATGTACTCTCAACGAATTGTATAGTCGGTTCCCAAAATATTCACTTAGCCAAATAGCTCAAAATTTTTGAATCAACAGGGATATGCACAATATTTAAAATCTGACATAATATATCGTTAGAAATGTAAGAAACTGGTTAAATATGCACGAATATTTTAATATCGAGCAAATATAATGCAAAACTAACAAAATATGCAACATTAAACCACCAATTTTCTGTTATTTCTAGATACCTTCAACATTTCAACACTAGCATGTGATAGGTTGCTTTATTAAAAATATGATTTTCATAAACTTCCGGGGCCTAGAGTGATAGTGTTAGACTTATAGCCCCTCCCGAAAAAATATATTGGATACGCCCCTGGTACACACTAATGTCACGTGATCGAATACGGTAACTGGAATAACGTCTTGTGCTAGACGGAGTTTTTGCCAGCGTAAATTGATAAGGTACGGTAAAGGTAACAGAGAAAATGGAGGAACTGCTTCAGATTGCTGCAATGGAGGTTTTAAGAGATGCTTATTGCAGGATATGACACCAAATTTTTCCCCGAATGTGATAGGCCTATGTTTAAATTTAAATGTCCATTGTTTCTCTTATAAGCCTACAGATATATGAATTCTATAGCAGGATATACATATTAACATAACCTCAATGGGATTTTAATCTGAAAAATATGTTAACATGTAAAAATTTATCAACACTGCTAAGTAAGTTTATTGAAATGTTTCTGGGTATGTTACATGCATTAAATTATCTGCAGTGGTTTATTGTACTAGAAATAATTTGGCCCATAAATACACATCCTTGAACCAATAACTTCAGGGAGGAACTAGAGAATTACGTTATTTATGTTAACCTTTACAAACCTGAATACAATAACATAAGCCATCAACAACTGAAATCATCAGTGGGATCTAAGTTTGAAATCAATATAGAGAATTGCAGTAGAATAACTGGTTACTATGGATTACAGTCGAACGTAAGGATAAAAATTATCACAATTTTTACATATAGCTTTACTCTATAAATATTACATTTCTGCTTTTATACAGTTTTTGAACGAACGAAGTAGCAGTGAAAATGTTAAAGCGAACTCAACGTAAGGTGGGCAAAAATTCTCTAGCTTTAACTCGCTAACATATTTGAATGGTCTCACCAAGTTATTTTGGGCGCCACTTCTTTAAGACCTTTTTTTTCCCCCAAGAATTGTCTCTACCTGCTGCCACCCTAATCCTCTGACCTGTCCATCAGTGAATGAAAAGGTAATTAGACGTATTCACACTTGTCTGCAGTTCAGTACAATGTCGCCAAATACGCACCACAGCACGTTTATTCACTTGAGAAGTGGTGAATGACAGCGGCAACAATGGGGAAATCCACGCGACTACAAGAGCACCTGTTCTTTTTCGGTGTCAGTATAGGTGCAGATTAGGGAACAATGCTATTATATTCTTTTGTAGATAGATGTTGGTTGGAACGAGGTCTTAAAATGGCACGATTTAGTAATTACTCTTGTAACAGAACAATATACATGCCATTCTACTTAATTTCTGCGCACCACTGTTCTATGTTCCGTTTATCAACCCCTATTTCAATCCATTATCTAACATTTTTAATGTCAGCACTTTCTCTATTTTCTAAGACATTTATAGGTACATTCCTTCTGGCTTGGCTCCTCCGGGATACAAGTTAGATCACCTTACTACTGTCTCCTTACTACTTCTTACCAAAATAACATTTTAACTGCATTGAGGTTACGAGAATGTACCATTCAAAAATGAATGTGTAACCTCCAGGTTAATTAAATTTAAGAATCTTACCGAATATTTCATATACTTTCCTTGTAGCATGATAAAGAATTGAAAACGGATACGAGTAAGTAGCCTACCCCGAGTCATTTTTACAGAAAATCGGATGTAGCCATTTTAGTAGTCGGGGAAGTGTTGTATCATGTTTTTATTAAAATAGTTTGAGCTATATTTTAAAAAATTATATTTAAAAAAGTTTAAATTAAAAATCCCTTAATATTTCAGTTACAAAAAACAAATTCTGGGCGGTTCGATAAAATTCCAAGAAAGTCCTTATTAAAAAAAAAAATATATATATATATATAAATATACAACGAACAGTTTACCCCCTGTGCTTGCCCACAGACAGACAGATTAGGCGGACAGACAGACATATGGAAAGACAGACGGACAAACAGACAGATGGAAAGACAGACAGACTGACAGTCGTCATTCCAAAGACACTTTTTTCGATTTGTGTGTTATCTCGATTTCGATTTTTTGTCACGATCACAATACTTCCTCTATAGGCTACTATGTGTATCAGAGAAAGTAAAAATACTATTATGTACAGTAGAATTGTTAGGCACTTGGAGTTGTTAGGCGATTATTGTTGCTAAGCTCTTAGAACATGCACCTTTCGTGTAAAAGAAGAAGGTTTGTCACGACTACAGAAGACTTGTATTTTTCGAACAACTTTTGGTTTACCAATATGGAAGCTTTCACTACGATTTGGAAAAAAGTGAAGGGGTCCCGAAAGATATAACTACTACCGTACTTCATTACCTCACGTAGACAATCAGCTCTTCTGCGTGATGTGCAAAGAGTAGGAAAGAAAATCCAACTACATACTTTCAAAAGAAGTAAACAAGAAGCCGAAATGGAGCTACCACTACTACTAAGACATCGCCAAGAAACAAAAGAATACCAAATGTACCTAGTCCATGCACTATGTGATATCCTAAAGACCATCATTACTGCCCCTGATGTTGTTGCACCCACACCAAAAAGGTGCCATAGAGAAAAGAAGAAAGGGAAAGAGAAGAGCCCAGCGTGGGAGTCAAGCAAAGAGAAAAAATCCCTTTAGGCAGGCCTACAGGTGGAGGTAGATTTCGAAGTGCTTTTGGTTTAATTTATTGTCGCTGCATAGCACTCTTCTTCTTTAGCCTTGGCATGGTAAACCTGCAGTAATAAGAAATGAATTCGGTAAAGAGGAAGAGCCTACAATCATTTGTTTTGACAACAAGAATAGGATATAATATTCTGGGAGGCCGTGCGCAAGATCAGCAATGAATAAAATTAGCAAAGCCGCTAAACAAGACAAAATTATGATATTATAATAATTCTTTTAAGTGTTATTATTTTCAAACATTAAAATCTCGCGTCATATGAGAACTATCAAGAAACTATTTAGTGATTTGTAGAGTACTCATCAAGAGATTTTCAACGATACCCCACAAGACGTGGTTTCAAAAGTTTCGAATTTTCATCCCCCACCCCTACCTCCACCCCCACCCTCACTCGAACCCCCGAATCGTTGGTGTCACTGTGAACTCCATAGGGAGTACTCTAATTTATTCAAACAAAGTTTCCCTCTATACTTCATAGGGGCCGAGATATACATTTTTTAAAATTTCAACCCCCTCCCCCTTGGGCCAATTTTGCTCATTAACGAACTTGTCCGAACTATTGGGCCTAGAAATAACATATTAAAATTTGGTTCAAATATCTTCAAAATTACGGCCGCTATCGTGTAAAGATATATATATATATATATATAAATATCACAAAAAATTTTTTTGAACGGGCGGTGGTTTCGTACTTAGGGGAGCATGAAACGTAAAGATATGAAAGAATTTTTCGAAAATCATGACATGGTATCCATTGCAAACCAGAGAATCACAGAAAAAGTCACACCTGTACCGCTAAACAACAGATATATATATATATAAATATCACAAAAAATTTTTTTGAACGGGCGGTGGTTTCGTACTTAGGGGAGCATGAAACGTAAAGATATGAAAGAATTTTTCGAAAATCATGACATGGTATCCATTGCAAACCAGAGAATCACAGAAAAAGTCACACCTGTACCGCTAAACAACAGATACGCTCTGGAAAAGAACCCGAGAATTCAGCCAACCTTGAAGTAGGCCTACTAGTCAATTGGGACGAAGAAATAAACCAGTTTGAAGCTACGAATACGATGCCAGCATACTTAGCAGAGCAGCCGAGGATCGCTTTATGATCGTTAACGTGTGTGTGTTACATTTGAACAGAAATTCATAGCTATTTGGCGAGTAGGCCTAATGAAGTTTATTCATAATTCTAAAATATTTGTTGTAATCGAACGAAATTTTGCAAGAGTACACATTTCACATAGGTTAACAACGTGACCTATAATCTCCTCTCTTTCATGAATTAATATTATTTCAAGTTAAAAAGAAAACTGTGGTCCTGAAATTGTATTTTTAAAAACATGAAAATAGTTCTCACTTACATATTGAATTAAGTGTTTGTTAAATCCTGAATGTAAGCTATGGTAATATATTAATCAAAACACCATTAAAATACATTCAAACCTATAAAACTGTACAGCCGCATTGGATATGTTTATACTGAAGATTATAATATTATTTATAAACATTTCAATATTGTATTTTAATACAAAGATAATGGACATTAGTAAAAAAAATTATAGATTATAATACACCAGTGAGAAAAAAATTCAACTTATATAATTCACACGCTTATGAAAATGAAATGAAATATTTTGATAGCTCTGAAAAGCAATATTGGTGGAAAAATGAATATGCGGTGGACATAATAACGAATTAAACAGTTTTAAGATCAGTGGATGAGAAGAGATCTGTATGGTAAGCTGTGAGAAAAAGAACATATAATGAGACGAACAGGATTTGTACTGGATGTAAATGAAGAAAAAGTAAAGAAACAAGAAAACTTGGCAGAAGAAGAATTGAGATACTGGATGGCATGAAGAAGAAAAAAAGTGTTAAAAGAGGCAGGAAATGATGGTGTTGGAGAGTGGAATTCAACATGGGATGATACACTTGCAGTAAGGCAGAAATACCTAAAAATAAAACAATTTAAAGCGCTTAATGGTGCATGTCTAAGTCTCTCCTTAAATCTGAAAAACCAAGTCGCGAGCGTAGTACAGTGACTTAGTGTTCAGATATCACGATGTTTGATACACTGTGCATAATCCCATGGTAACTCAGGAGTTGACAACGTTTGGCTAAAGCTTCAGCTGGGCGGGTCACAAGCAGAGTGAATTAGTAGGCCTTGGATTTGATTAGATCTAATGGGGGGAGTTGGACATACATCTAATAATCTGCAAACAGGGTAGACAATCAAGTCAGCTTCTAGCTCCAGGTATTGCGTACACTCTCTTATCAACATCAACATCATCACATTAACTTCTTTTTCTTTCTAATCATCAACATGTATTGTCAAACTTAAGGAAAAAATCGTTAAGTAAAGTGTTTTTTTTCTCTCTCTCAACGGGCAGGAAATATACAAAACATTGTAAGGATAAAGGCATTAACTAAATATCCAATACGTACCAAGGATATAGATGTGGATATTAAGAACTTTAAGCTTGTTGGTAATAATGAACGTAAATAGTACCATATTGAGCGTATTCTCCTAAATACTATAGCTTGGTGAACAGATACAAAATTATTGTGTTTTTATGGACTAAGATCTAAATTGGAACGCTCAACAATTAGATGTCTGTAAACTTTCTCTAACAACTGTAAACGACTTCTTCCCTCGCACAATGAAAAAAAAAAAACTCATCCTAAGTGCTAGTGATGTCTTTCTGTTATTACTACGATATTCTATTGACCAACTTAAATATCAACCTTACTGACAGAATTCAGCGCGTATATAATGCTTGTATTGGTTTTATCTGTATTATCAGACGGTTTGTCTATAGGGGCCCTTACACGATCAATATTATTGACAATACCAGTATTGTCAATACAGTCGTTAACTTCTTGAGGGTACCACCGTCAATATCGCCAAACCCTACACGGTCAATATTATTGTCAATAATTTCATCAATAAATGTGCTCAGTACGTTTGTTTCCACCATTCGGATAAGTGAAATTATGTCTTTCCAAGTGGATTTTCGTGGCGTTTTGTGTTTTGAAAACATGGACAGTAAAAAAAAGGTTGTGTAGCCCTAATTATGGCTATCGGAAGTATTCGTCGAGTTCAGCGAAATCGATGGATGAGAGAGTGGTTGAAAAAACGTGAAGAATATTCTCAATCTGAGGGAAATCAGATTGGCAGATGGGGAAGATTATTTCAGAATGAAAGAAAGGACGTTCATAAAATTATTACAGATGGTGGAACCACTCTTCGTAAGGCAGAACACAAACATGAGGGAATGCATCCCTGTAATGAGAAATTAGCCTCAACCCTGAGGTACTTAGCTACAGGAAGAAGTTTTGAAGATTTGAAGTTCTCTGTCATCATGTTGCCTGCAACTATCAGCGAAGCTATAATTGAAACGTGTAAAACTCTTGTTCATGTCCTAGACTACATAAAAGTTAGGCAGCGTTCACACTGAGGCGATAAGCGATAAGCGATTTATCGGAAGGAATTTGTTGCGACGATATATTGCTAGGAAGGTTCACACAGCGAGCGATAAATCGGCTCTACCTAGGCGATAAAAATTCCCTTTAGGCAGGCCTACAGGCTGAGGTAGATTTCGATGTGCTAAATATCGCCTTATATGAGAGCTATCGAGAAACCAGTTACTGATTTGTAGAGTACTCATCAAGCGCTTTTCAACGATACCCCATAAGACGTGGTTTCAAAAATTTCGAACTTCCATCCCCCAACCAACCACCCCAACTCGTACCCCCAAAACTCCCGAATCGTTGGTGTCACTGTGAACTCCATAGGGAGTTCTCTAATTTATTCAAACAAAGTTTCCCTCTATACTTCATAGGAGCCGAGATAAACATATTTCTACCCCTCCCCGACCCTCCCCTGGGGCCAAATTTGGTCATTAACGAACTTGTCCGAACTATTGGGCCCAGAAATAACATAATTAGTACTTAGGGAGTCATGAAACGTAAAGATATGAAAGAATTTTTCGAAAGTCATGACATGGTATCGATTGCAATAGGTAGATTTTTCTTCGAAATCTACCTAAAATGTGGTGGGAACACAATCTTCACTACAAAAGTTACAATATCGTAAGCAACAAATCGCTCAGGCGACCAGCATGCTGCACTTCGAGAGATATATCGCTTGCGATATGTTGCGCTATCGCGTGAGTGTGAACCTTTTTTATCGCCTCCCTTTAGATTTCAAGTATCTGTCCGTGCGTGTCGCGTATCGTATATCGCTCGCGATATATCGCTTATCGCTTATCGCCTGAGTGTGAACCCTGCCTAAGTGTTTTAAATATATTTTCCAGATACTTTCCTACTTACCTAAGTATATCAGTCTGTCATTGCACTGAACCTCTTCACTACCTATATGAAAGTAGTTAGCATGACAGTAGGAGCAGGGAAACGCATATTGAATAATTTACAGCAAATGATTATGTAATTATGTATTGATTAAACAGCAAAGAAAAATACAACAAGAAATAAGGCAATCTACATTCAAAATCCTCAATCTGAGAAGGTGTTGAAAAAAGTCGCCGCTGATAAATCCTGATGTTGTTTGTTGATTAGTTGTGGTGGATTATCACTGTGAGTAGGAGAAGAGCAATTAAATGTGGAGAAGGATGAAGTGCTGCCACGACTTGTTCCCGGTTGTGTGGTACTTAGAGGGCTTGGACATTGACATACTTCATTTATTTTTACGGAGTTGCAATGGAGAGTGCCCAAGCTTGCTTCAAAAAGCATGTCATTTATTGCTTTCTTAGCAAACTGTCTCTGCTTGGCATTCAAAGTGAGCAGTTTTTCTCCACAAGCTTTTGAGATAGTCGGTATGATGCTATCAGGGTTCTTCGAATTTTCTAAATATGAATAGAATCTCATTTTATTTAGCAATCGGACCTTGCGTTCTAGCTTTTTTATTTTATTTTATTTCAAGATCTTCAGATATTTTCTCAAGGTCACTTGTATAATCCATAATACTCCGCAAAAAGATCACTTCCGTTCCCTACGAAAGCACGGCAACAACTGAGTATTGACAATATTATTGACGTCCACCCCAAGACGCTCCATAATATTGACAATATCTTCTCCACTTTTAAATATTGACGGCCCGAGATCAGAAAATCTGGATTTCATCAATATCGCTCCAATATCGACCGTCAATACTCTTTTTTTCACATTACATGATCAATATTATTGTCAATATCATACTGTATTGTCAATATTATTGATCGTGTAAGGGCCGCTTTAGTAACGTCGGGTTTTCGTACCTTTGACAATGTAAAAAAAACTGATAATTATTCATTATCTTACTTTTCTTCAGAACATATTCTTCACTTTTTTCCTGATTATTTAAAATCTCGTTTTAATTTCCTTTCGACTTCACGAACGCATAACCAAACACAACTAAATCCTACTTCATAATTCTATTATTCATCGTTTAGGGATTCTGTCACGTATGAAATTCCTTCCGTTGTCATATCAGAGGCCGTCGAAATGTGCTACTTTTATTTAATTAAATTGAAAATTAAATATTTTAACTTAGTAATTATTATAATAATTTTAATAATAATAGTAATAATAATAATAATAACTTTCACAAGTACTTTTAAAATTAGTCCACTATTATAATTTTCACTAGATTTACCAAAAAGCAACTATATTTCTCCTACTTTCTTAAATATTACAATTTACTTTTTTGCCTATATATTTAACCCAGGAACCCTTTGCTACACCCCTTTGCCACACCCCTGGTCATACATTGAAATTTACAAATTTCATTCATCTTTCCCTTCTTACAATCTCAGGATACTGTTTTTCTTTCATCCTGCACCATTAAATTATCTAGATTGGATAAATTTACTGAAAGAATAAGTATATTTTGATGTAATGTACTATTTATAGTTAATTCTAATGTAGTAGCAGAGAAGGCCTTATAGCCAGAACTTCGCCAGTACAAATAAAAAATATAAAATTAAATTTAAAAAAAAAAAAATAATAATAATAATAATAATAATAATAATAATAATAACAACAATATGCTACTGCGAAGCGAGATTTTAATCCAAAGAGCTCACATGGCATTTAATAAAACTGTTTGCCAAATATATCTGTAAAATGGTAATTGCACGCAACAGCCTACAGTATATTAATTAACATTTAATATTACGTAATGTGATATATTATTTGATTGCACTTTACAAAACTTCTACACATCGAAAACCATATTTTATAATGTATTTCTTTTTTAATGTAGGCCTTTGCAAGTTCCTTCTCATCTTCTTTCAGACTGGCAGAGTTAAATGGTTAGGTTCTATAGGATACAATATTTCATATTAAGTGGAACAACTGCTCAACTCATATGGACGGATTCGACTTGGCTCACCATTACTAACCGTCCTGAGCCTCAAGGAGACAAAAACAATACATTAATAAAAATAAAAAATCCCCCCCTCGACTGTATCGGGGCAGTGCAGAAGTCATGCTTCTGCAATCTAAATCGAATGAATCACTTGAAAGAAAATATAAACCCGTACCAAAACGAATTGAGGCAGAAATCGATGTACGTCAGTGATGACACAATGCGGTAGATCAACAGTCGAAAAGGACGTCAACCTACCTACATTCTGTACAGGATACATGCCCTTTATATCTAATAAGCAGGCTTTAAAACTTAGTGCCCGAACCCACAGAGGGAGTTGATTCCGGTTACCAACAACCTGAGTATAGGGGGTGGAGGGTGATTGCGTAGGCTGATAAGACAGTCATTGATAGTAGTACCGAGAAGTGAATGTGCTCGTAGTACGGTGCCTCTCAAATTGGTCAACAGTGTACCTTGTAATTGTGCGTGTTTAAATTTATAATACGTGTTCGGCATGCCGAGAGTAAAGTGTTCTAAAACGCTAACATATATTGAAACATTTGGGAGGGATTATTATTTACAAACAGGAGAACGTAGCATCTTGCATGCTTGTAATGTGAGTTTAGAGAATGAGAAGTTATTTTGTGGTCTTCCTATACCTGTATTCCGGTTTGTGTACTATTACGTGAACTAGCATATGGTAGTTAGCGCATACGCCGAGCAAAGTCCGTACAATACGGTTACTGTTAACATATTCGATCGGGCACTAAGTTTTAAAGCCTGCTAATAAGCAATGCAGACCAAATGGACACAACTGAATTGTGACAACTAAAAAGGACACTAGAAAAGGGGTAAATAAACAGATTGTTCTCCACGTATTGTAATAGGCCTATAACCCTATTCATCGGTTGTTCTGCCAGTTTTTTCGTACAGTTTATAATTCACATGTTGCCGGAGCTGTGAACTTGATAGTAGTCGGAATGGCACGTTCAAAGAGTTACACATGAATCCAGCCTTATGTTAGCATATTATGTTGAAATATTTTATTCGTATCGTCCTTAATGTTAAGTAATGTTATATAGTTTAATTGTATTTACTGGCAAACACATACTGACCAATGTTTGGAAGATGACAGCATCCCATTCATTGGACCATACAGCGGATTACTGGATTTCTACCCTGGCATCCGTTAATATTTGAAGAGTATGTTCAAATGATTTCACGGACAGTTTTATTAAAATACTTGTTCAACACCGTTGAACTCGATCAATGTAATAAAATTAATAAGATACCATTTGTTCAACTAAGATATATTTTGTAATATCACATATCACAAAAATATATTTTAGTTGGGCAAATGGTATCTTATTTATTTTATTACATTCACCGACAGTGTTAAAGATAAGAATTTAAGTAGCAATTTGGACATGTCCCCTTCAACGAAAGTAGTATGATTCTATACTAATTTCACTCCGTCAAGGGTGCTGTGATGAGAGGTGCGTCCATCACCTAAAGCAAAACGAAGAAGGGCAATCAATAGCTGTATGTGTGTGAAATGGCTATAATTTTTTCCAAGGACTCCACAACCAAGAACGACGGGTTTTTAACCCGAAAAAGAAAAAGAAAAACTCAAACAGCTCTGAATCCTCAATATTCTTGGGTCTAGTGGCATCTATGACAATTACCCAACCACCGAAAACGTCAAAATACTGATTAAAAAATATAAGCTTACAAGAACGTAATTGTATTTTGTAATCACTGTCTTTATCTTTTATTAAGTGCCAGTATGGTACTTTTTCTGATTGTGTGGGGGACGGGAAAATGTCTGTCCCTGTGGCTGTACGCGCGATAACTCAAATACACTAAATCGGAATTTAATGAAACTTGGTATACGCATTTATAATGTTCATGGGAAGAACCCTATTGATATTGGACCAAATCAGTCACCGGTACCGGAGTAATTCCCAATTTAGTGCCTATTTTAATAGTATTATATTAGAAAGGCACCATAATTCGAATACCCTTTATCGGATTTTCAAGAAATTTGGTATACCCATTTATGACGTCCATGAGAAGTAGCCAATTGAATTTGGACCTAATCGGTTTACGTACCGAAGTAAAACCCAATTTAGTTTCTATTTTAAAGAGACGGTAACTCAAATACGCTTTATCTGATTTTCATGAAACTTGGTATATGCATTTATAATGTCCATGGGAAGACGTCTGTTGATAATGGATAAAATCGGTTGACCGGTATCAGAGTAATGCCCAATTTAGTGCCTATTTTATGGTAATATATTATAACAAATTTAACAAATGCAAATCTGTTATTCTGACAACATATCGTTTTATGGCCTTGGAATTTGCAATAGATAGCCATGACACAATGATTATCAAATTAGTCAGATATTTACTTCGTTCATCAAGTTGAATACTGTTATATACAGAAGATATATTACTATGAAATAATTAGGCCTACATATATTAAGTGGAGTTCATCGCCTGTGTATTTTGTGTAGTGTTGAAATATTTTAAGAATGTCTTATATCAGTGTATTCGAGTTTCAATTAAGGTTTAGTATGAAACTTTTGATCTTTGATATTGATATTGATAGCAGCCTTGGTTGATTCGTTTCTTCATAACGATGTCAGTGTAGGATAAATAATAATTTAGATAATGTAAATAAAAGATTTAAAACAACTAGCCGTTGAATGTTGATATTATATTGTGCATTCTATGGATATGTAGACTACCGATACTTACACTAGGCTATATTGTAATGTGAGTATTTTTCTTATTCGTTCCTGTGCAGCAATATACCTAATGTAATTCCTGACAAATAGATTTCATATTGACTTTTTATTCATTCATAACCTCTAAGGCTGCTTTAAACTTGTAACAGACATATCAGCGAATCATAGGCTTATTGGACCATTATTAATATCGCCAGCGTATTTTGATTTTGGAGTTTAACTCGGAGATCTATTACAAAAATAACTTTTCTGCTTGGGCTTATCATAATTGCGTTTATCATTGATTAAAAAAAGCATACTGGCATTTTGTTATATCAGTTCACCTGATTTTATTTTATTTGCAGCCCAGTGACGTTACATTCCTATATTACGTTCAAGATAATACAACGTCTTTCTTTGTTCGCTGAGAAATTGTTGCTTAGGAGATGGTATTATGCAAAAAGCGTGCACTTTGTATTGTTTCAACATCTAACCCGCGTAAAGGAGGCAATGATTTCCTTGGCAGGTATTTTGCATTGAGAGAAAGGATGAAGACGAGAATGGAAGAGCTTCAGTTGAATGCTCAAGTTATCATCATCACTGCTACAAAGCATAGCTCAGGTCGCTATGAAATACCGAGCATTCTTACAAGAGATCTGAAGACAGGAGCTGCTGCATGATTCTAAAATGCTTCCATGAAACCACGTCATAAAATTAAATCAAGAGAACTTGCTAATACAAAAGAAATCCAGCCCGATATGTAAATAAACTATGAACATATTTTGCACGTTCGTTAAGATTTGTATTATTGTGGTTTTTTGGTTGAAGAAAGAAACCGGAAAGTAACATTAAATAGTATATATTGCGATACAAGTGCCGTAAGCGATGCATACGGATCGAGGAAAGAGTTTGAAAAAACGAGGCGCTCGCGCCGAGTTTTTTCAATTTTCCGAGATCCGTTATGCGCTTACGGCACGAGTATTGTATTCTATTTTTTGCACGATGATTATTTATATCAATTTAATTATATTAATTGAGATATTACCAGAAAATATGATGTACATACATTATTGAAGATATAAGTTTAATTTAGAAAGTGATTCGCATGTGTTTGTTGTTATGGGAACCGAATATTTGTCCTGGGGGGCCTTGTCCATAAAGGCTTGTATTATGATGTGTGGCGTAAGTAAATTCTTACGGCACGGAAATTTGTTTTGTTTCCATAGCAACAAGATTGCGTGCGGGAATGCCAACTTACGATCCACGGCAACAATATTCGTAAGTACCACTAATTAGTTAAGTCGTGCAAAAAAATCTACTCTTATACAATTCAACGGCCCTAAATAGCGTGCTTGCTCGCCCGCTTCGTGAGACATCGGGTATACTCGGGGATGTTCGTCTCTCGCAGTCTAAACTTTCATGACGACTACAAGATTAGGAAAACAGTTTCTTTATTATATAAGGCCTAAGTGAAATGAACACAATGAACAAATATTCTAATTTTATTTTTACTTACAATTTTCATAGCTCTGAACCACAAACATTTTTAATAATATACCAGTGTAAATTTCTTAAAAATCCTGGAGTCAATGAATAATGGCGGGCGAAGCCGGGGGCACCAGCAGTAAAATATTGATGATTTAACTCTTGAAATATCGCTGATAATAATAATCCAAATCAATCACTCCTTCTCTTGATAAATTATATAATTTCTGAAAATTACAATGAATTTATCAAATAAAATTCACATCTCATTCATCTGTCAACAAACAGTTGAAAAACAATACGTAGGCCTATTATCCACCGCCGTCTCGAGAATTAAGCACGAGAATTAGCCTATACAGTTTAGAAGGCAGTGGTTCACAGTGGTTCACAGTTATCTGAGATCGTTTTCCCAGGTGGCAATTTCTAATCGTGGAATGTACTCTAAAGCCGGAATTTTAGCTGTTTCATTAATTATTAATGGTTTAGTTTAAGAATGATTCGCATGCAAGTGTTAATAAATATAATGCTTTAATAATTATTATACTATTAATTTCTAATTTTTCAATTAATCATCGTGGGCGAAGCCGCGGGCACATCCTAGTTATTATACAACCCATTAGAATTACTTTACAGGTAGTATTTAAAACCTGTATTTTACAAAAAATAATTATATGAGTTTTATGTAAATTAATTGTACGAATCTTGATAAAATAGCGGAAGTCAACAAAAAATTGCACTATACCAATATAGCCTCACTTTCTGTCAATACCTGTGTCGTAGAACTCTGCCACTTGGAATTTGAACCACTGTGTGACAACCATCTCCGCCTCTTTGTCATTCTTCGTCATTTCGTAAGGTGCAGGAAAAGATGGAAACACTGGAATCGAGGTCCAGGCTATAGTGTGAATGTTTAAACACCTCCCAGTCGAACCTCCGCAGGAGACTTGCTGGGAGGCGTTAAAAAATCCACCTTACACTCCGAATCTCGCTCCTAGTGATTTACATCTTATCCTACACCTTAAGAAATGACGAGGAAAGACAAAGAGACGGAGATGTTTATCACACAGTGGTTCAAATCCCAGGCGGATGAGTTCTACGACACAGGTATTCAAAAGTTGGTCCCGCGGTATGAATAATGTCTCAAATCCGGTAACGAATATTTAAAAAAAATAGCACTTGTTGCAATAAACATTTCCATGAAATTGTGTTTTGTTTCTGTAAAGGGCCTCAGGGAAACTCACTTTATGGATGCGCCTCGTATCATCCTGCATTAATTTGATAAAGTAACATTACACATTACATTGCTGTATTACTTTTTTTTTACTAGGTAAATTTAATTGCCAAGTCACCAATCGCTTTCTTTGGTTATTTCTATAAAAATAGCCGCATCTGGCAGCCATAGCTAAAAGGCCAGCAGACAGTTCCGATTCAAAACAACAGTTAGATCACGACTAAAACAACTTGAATTATGGAGAAGTTATAGGATTATTGATTCTTCACTTTATGACAATGGTACTCTCGTAGTTTAGAAGAAGTTGCTTGTACGTGCCATGTTTGGTGTTTAAGAGTGGGGAATTCTGTGTTCCTCAAAGGAGATAAGATTAAGGAGGACAACTACACAAATGACTTCACAAACTTCATTCGAAATGTCGGCTTACTCTCAAACCTGACAAGACATCAAACTTCTGGAACTCTATTGTTCTTGGCAGCAGAACGTTCAAGAGATTCATAGAAATGTAAATAAACGATTACATGCTAGTACAGGTCCCACAAGACCAAACTTTAACAATTCCTGGAATATATCGCTAAAGCGAAGCAATGAAGCTGACCTCTGGCGGAATGATCGATAATCGATGTGACAGAGGAAAGAGGAGTTCTTGAAGTTTATATCATATAAATTCCCCGTCACCATCTGTTAGCTATAAATTGGATTGCGAGATCAGCAGAGGTCGGGTCCCGTAGGACTTCCCAGTTTATGTTTTATCTCCTATAAACTAGCACATTTACATAATGGCTTAGTAATTTTTACAAGAGCTGTCATCCACATTGTCCTTTCTAATTGAAAGGCGCCATCACTCAAATACGCTGTATCGGATTTCCATGAAACTTGGTATACCCATTTATGACGTCCATAAGAAGTGCCTTATTGAATTTGAACCTAATCTGTTGACCGGTACCGGAGTAAAACCCAATTTAGTGTATATTTTAAAGACGCGGTAACTCAAATACGCTTTACCGGATTTTTATGAAACTTGGTATACACATTTATAATGTCCTTGGGAAGACGTCTATTCATAATGGATAACATCGGTTGACCTGTTTCGGAGTAATGCTCAATTTAGTGTCTATTTTATGGTAATATACGTATTCGAAAGAATTTATAAAAAAATGAAAATCAGTTATCTTGACAACATAGCCTATTGTTTTACTGTGATCGTATAAGGCCTTGGAAATTAAAATACAGGTAGCTATGACAAAAAACATATTGATTTACATGCGCTTATCCAACTAGACCGTTAAAATGACCCAGGTGGCCGAGATGGTAGACCTTTCTTCTTCCGTAAGCCCTGCTTAATGAATAAATCTGGAGCTTAACTTGGAAATCAATTTAAAAAAAACACATTCTGCATATCATAATTGCAGTCATAACTGATTAAAAAAAACATACTGGCACTTTGTTACATCAGTTTACCTGATTTTATTATAGTGTAGCCTATAGTGCATAGGGTATTGAATAAGTAAGCTACCAAACCATACAAGCTAGATAGCATTATTTAATTAACAACATATTCAACAACAACTTCTATTTGAAGGCTACATAAGCAGTTTTAAAAGCAAACTCTATATTTCAACTGTAGAATTGCTTAATAGAGTCCTGTGCAAGAAAAGTGAATGGAAAAACTCTTCCTATAAAATAATTCTACGTTTCAATTTAAGAATGAGACTCTGGCTCTAGAGGTGTACATGTTCTGATTTTAGCTTGCTTGCCCCTTTGAAACTCCGCAACCAGCCACAGCTTTCAACTTGCTTGGGAAGAAAGCAAGCTTATATTGCTATTCAATTCCTTAGAAGGTTTTCCGCCCATATACTAGTATTCTCATGACCACATTAACGAACTTAAGTCCGAATTTGCAAGATTTGTGATGTATATACTATCAATTTTTATTATAGCTTTTTGTACATTGTTAAATACATTGAGTTTTTCTGTTTCTTTCCTGTACCTGTAATTTATTTATAACGATTTTGATCAAAATTTTTGTCATACCTTTATTATATAATGTTTAGTATCTAACTTATTATATCACTTATGTACTCAAATATGTAGTATTGTAATGTAATTTCCAATATCTTGTTCAGAATCAACGTTGTAAAACAATCACCCAATTACACTTAAAAATACACGTGCTTATCAACATAGCCCAAAGAAACATTATATTCGACAAGCATAGAGAAAAGTAAAAGCAGTTCAAGCATCTTATATTATCTTATTTTATTGTAAGATTCACGAACATTTTCACAATATTCAGTCACCATAGGCAGTAATGTCAATAAAAATTCTTACAGCAGTTTATAATGATTCCACTAAAGGAAGGATGAAGATTTTAATACGCGCTTTATAACCAATAACGGAAATGAACTTAAGTTAAAAAGAAAACTGAAATAGTTGTGCTAGGAGAGACAGCAAAAAATTAAAAAAGGAAAGTAAGCTTACGCTGGCACATTTATGACCATAACTCCAAAATATGTACACATTGTAAGTAAAATTCAAGCTTTGACATGAAGAGACACTATCCAAACTTTATAGTAAAAATTAAATTTAAAGTTTATTTCATGCTCTTTCAAATCTCTGTGTTAGCCTTCAAACTACTTAAGGGGACCGCCTGCGAAATTTGACAAAAAGTTGCACAAAAATATTTTGTTTCATATTAATTAACACCAATTCTTGGCTTATCAAAGAATACAACACAATTTAGATGAGCGTAATGTGACTTTAAAGGGTTCGGCGAGTGTGCTGACAATCTCTTTATGTCGCAATTATTTTATTATAATTCGCATATTCTCAGTAGACATTTAAACTTATAGTACCAGTCATTTTTAGAGTAATGCTGAAGGGAATTGGTATATTTTCCAAGGTATTTATCTAAGGAAATAGTTCTTTAGATCTATATAAGAAGAAGGGCAGCTTTAAAGGCAAATATTATGTACTGTTTAAAATGATTTTCCTTAAAATTTTCCCGCGAAAATTTCACTACACAAATTGCTCCTTGTGTAAGAGTAATTTTAAATAAATGATTTTTAAATCAGTGTGGTACAACTGGCGGCCCGCGGGCCAGACTAGAGCAGCGTTCGTCAATAAACGCCCCCCCCCCCGAACATCTAACTTTTGGCACTTTTCTTTTGTGTCTATTTTTAACATTGTTCACTAACATGTAGCATTGATAGTGGCAATACCTTCCATATTCAATTTCTGCAAGAACATGTAAAATTTGAAATGTTTAATTATTGGAGTAAGGCATTTGATAATTTTGCATGTTTTTTATAGTTCCAATACGTATAAATGTGTATCATGAAATAATTGATGAAATAAGGGCAAATTGCTTTTGAATTTTTTGCTTTATTTTCCATTTTTCGTCACTTTCAAGAGCTGGGTCATTTTTTGGCAATTTTTAGGCGATTTTCGGCATTTTAGGTCATGTTTCAGTGGAGGTAGAGAGGAGTTTTTCCATGTACAAATCGTTACTTTCAGATAACAGACAACCGTTCTTATTTGAGAATCTCCGCCAAGTGCTCATAGTTAATTTTAAATCAGGTTTATTGTAAACACCATAGCAGGTTGTCTTGTAGCAATAAAGAATTGTTCTTCCTTTATTTTTAAATGCCACATATTTGCTAGGGGAAATTTGATGATATCATTTCAGAATTTTTTTTCGCTAAAGGTGTCCAAGTAGTATAAATTTACTTAATTCTTTACTAACAAAATAGGTGTGCTTTGAATTGTAAATTCATATATAACACACACATAGGCCTATATATTGCATTTAACAATCTTTACTTAAAAAACTAATTATAAGTAATCATGATAAATTTATTGGTATTTTTTGTGTGTCATTTTTCACTATTTTAGGTCATAAATCCATTTTTTATTTTGCATTTTTTCACTATTTTATGGTCATTGCATGCCTTACCCTAGTAATGAATAAAAGTTATGAAATACTGAGTGGTTGTGCATAGGCCTATTAGTTTTCATATTAGGACTTCCAGGTAATAATCATTACATCACAGAGCTTAAGGGCACATTGTTTTGTTCAGGATAAAGCCAATCATCTTTGAAGAATATATATTTTAACTTATACAAAACATCTCAAACGCTGCTCTATAACGTAGCTAGAGTGTCAAGATGCGTATTTCTCTCAATTTTCTGAACACTTGAGCATCAGAAGGAATTTACTTCACGGTTTTATTATTTTGATTAACTTTAACCTAGATTTTTTTCTGCTTAACAACCCTGTGGAGGCATCTCCGACTAATGACCCAGATATGCAAATGGAGATATGTGACCTACAGAATGACAATCTATATATATAAGAGGCTTTGTCCTGACTGAATGACTGAATGACTGACTGACTGACTGACAGAGAATCAACGTAGAGCCTAAACTATAATAGGTAGATACTATGTAGGTGTAGGTGCTCACTAAGAAATTATTTTGAATAATTTTGATTTTAAATGCCAAAAATCAAATGTTTTTGAGTATACTTAATCCCTTTTTACACAGAATTATGAAATCCAAATCACAGTTGGCATGGCAACATATTGTTGCCAGTGGGTCTCAGATGGTTTGGAAATAAATTCTGTTTAATTTCATCCCCAAAACGGGTTTATGGTAACATGAGAGTGAGAAATAAAATATTCCGCAAAGACAATACAATTTAATCTTACCGAAATGTCTGTTTCTTCTTATTTGAACCCCTACCGGGCTTGCTATGTACAGTACTGTATAAGTGATGGGATGCAAAATTCTACATCTTCTATGAGCCATAAAAAGCTATATCAAGCGTTTTCTGAGGGAATAGTTTGAGTGTGATAAGTCGTTCTTCCTATTTCAAATTCTAAATACCTATACAAGGACCTAGAATTAAAAAAAACCAAAGTCCTTCATAAGTTAATTTCCAATTACAAAATAAAAAACCCGGGCGACGCCGGGCCTTTTAAGCTAGTTTTCTTATATGAATGGGAAATTGTCAGCCCAACGAGTTTTGGAGACTAGTTTACAAGGAACAGTAGCCAAACTTTTGAAATTGTGTTTTGAAAAAACAATCCATGTTTGGTAATACGTATATGCGTGAGTGTACATTCCTACCATGAAATTGTTAAAAAAGTAATCAGAGGTTGTAAAAGGATTTACTGAAATCGTCACTGTGGCGTGGCATTACTCAAATGGAATGGAATCTGCAGTAAACCAACACAAAGCTCAATTTTCTCATCAAGTGTAGGTAATTATCTTTGTATTGCATGAGTTTGTTGAATAGGCCTCTAATCTAGTTTAATGTATCACATTTTGTCCCATTTTCTAATTATTATGAGTTAATTTTTAAAATTAATATATTATTCTGACCCGCGAATTAATTTTCAAGTGTTCACCCGATAACAGTTGGACCACACTGATTTTAAATTTTCAACAAAACCCCTAGACGTATCAGCAGATGAGACATGCTGCATTAAGATTTAATTAAAAACGTTTGTGTTCTTATAACATTTTGTATGATATAAACCTAACTACCTTTTAATCAAATAAGTGATCAAATACAAAATAAGAATTACTTTTTTGATTTGAAGTGTCTAGCATCAAATCTATAAGAATTCCGACAGTTTGAAAACTACTCCGCAAGGAACTTTTCCCATGAAACCCATTAAAAAATAAAAGTTTTTTCTAGATTGAATTAATTTACATCCCTGAAAGTTTTGGGGTTTAACGTGGTAAATTCTTCCAAAGACGGGTAAAAATTAAGAAAAGCGTATTAAAAAAGTAGAATTTTTAAGTTTCAAAGGTCGGTCCCCTTAAACGCATAAACACAAATTAGACTATTTATAAATTCTGTGCTTTATTAATATTACTTGCTTAAAAGGCCCGGTGCCACTCGGATTTAGTGTTTTCTAGTTAAAAACTAACTTATGTAGGACTTTCAATTTTTAAATTTTAAGCCCTCATATAGGCATCTAGTGTTTGAAACGAAAAGAAAAAAACAACCTATTACACTCAAAATATTCCCTCAGAATGCGTTAGAAAAACCTTTCATAGATCATACAGGAATTACAATTTTACAACACACTGCTTCTACCACCATGCCTGGTAGGGGTTGAAATAAGAAGAAACTGAAGTTCCAATAACGTCTTTATGGGATATGTTATTTCTCACTCGCATCTTCTCGTACAACGGTTTCGGGGATGAAATTAAAATAAAATATCACTTTCACACTTTCTTTCCCAAAAGCCGGGAACATAATTTACGCACACAGGATAAAAAATGTTTCATCGTATTTAGACTCTTTTTACATACTTAAGGCTTACAATAAACATCCATATTTCTCAACTAATACAAAGCCTATGGCGAAAAATATCGTATCAGTGGATAGGATTTTTCTCAGACTTCTGACATAGCATACTCGAGACCCATCGCTGGCACAAACTAAGGCTGAACTGAAAGCCCTATCCCCGCAATACGACCTCTTATTCTAAATCTAAAAAGTGAAAGAAAAAGAAAGTAATGCGATGCATCACATCCAATATTTATTTACGTGGATTTCACTCTCCATTAATAACGTACCGGGACGGAAATGAATTCTATCACTAGCCTCTCTAATTATTTGTCAATTCCAGTATCATGCAACTTCTAAAGCTACCTGTGTACTGCAAACAATACTGTTGTCATGAGAACAGCGCACGCAGTGCGGATTGCATTTGGTGAATTCAGTGTAATATATAACAAATAAAGTGGTGGATTGTTTGAATTTTAATGTTGTCTGCTTCTCTGTTCTGGTTGGAGTGGAGATGTATGCAAGCGAAAATAGGACAAAGTATTTTGATTTGTATAGGGAACATACATACATACATACATACACATATACTTAAATATACATACATACATACATACATACATACATACATACATACATGCATACATACATGCATACATACATGCATACATACATACATACATACATACATACATACATACATACATACATACATACATACATACATACATACGTAAATACATACCCACACACTTTTAACTTTATATATTAGAGTAGATTTGATATTATTATGAAATATTCACTTTAGACAGTTTGAATGAAATTAGAAGACACACGAAGTAAAAGTTGGGACATTATTGCACTAGTACTATAAAATCTTTATGCCACTTCATTGGTACCAACTTCGGTTCATATCTTGGCGGGATGTGTAGTGACAGAGCGCTGGAGAGTTATGATGCTACCCGACAAATTTTTAAACTCGCAAAGAAGTAGGGAGGCATGTCTAAATCTATTACTGGATGAGCACAATTGGCACGGGTTATGTAAATTTCTGCAGAAAGTGAGATGTATGAGAGAAAGCCTAGATTTAGAGAATTAAGGAAATCTAAGTATTATTATTATTATTATTTTTTTATCATTATTATCTTTTTGTTTTTTGTCTTAATAATGTCTATGTGTCTATGAAATTTTTACTTGTTTGGGGGTGGGGGGTTACGTCTGGGGTTATGTAAATAATAGAATATAGTTTTTTTGCAATTGGGTTTTTTATGGGGTAATAATTTAAGTGTATGCAGTGAGCACGTATGGTCGACACCGACCCGTGCGCCGGTTAATGTAAATAATGTGATTTATATGTGAGAATTTTTTTGTGAAAATAAATACACACTACTACTACTAGGTATCCGTCACATGGAAAACACTCATTTAGTTAAAAGTATGTTGTTATATTATGTACTCAGTTTGATAAATATTGAGAATTTTAAAATTCACTACGGCTTTTGAAATGTGAAATATCTCACGGGTGATTCACGGTGGGTGAAAAGAATTTACATGCTGGCAGCAGAGTACGAGTAAATCAGTAACAGCTGTTAGCTTTCTGCGCGCTGCAACATGGCTGGCATAGGGTGCGTAATTCAGTACAATAATAATTATATGCTATTTAATGTATTTTCACAAGTGTTAACGGCTGTCTAAAAAGTCTGATGTAAAAGTCACATAACTTCTTCTGTCAAAATAAAAGTTAGCATCTTACAGCCTTACTAATAATCCAGTTGTAACATTTATACCAGGAATATACACAGCTGAGGAGAAAAAGTTTACTAATAATCTTTGCATAAGGCTGAATGTGTGCAACCTTTACACAGCCTGGCCCCCTTGTATAAACTTGACGTAAATAATCAAGATGGCCGATATCCGTAACAGCCGGTCGATTCGTAGATGTCTGAGATTGAATTTTGAGGCTACGCATATTCTGAGCTGCTTTTGCGGAATTATAAACATTGTTCCTTGTTTGCGGGACATATTTCCATACTTGTACCCATGATTACAGCTTTCTGAAAACAATAGAATGAAATACTGAAACTACAATTAGTCTGCAGAGGATCCATCGTTGCTTACCCGCTACACCGATAGATGGCGTTCAGCAGTCCCTTCATAGCCTGAGGCTAGTAACGTCACAACTAGAGTGACGTATTTGATGACGTTGGACGTACAAACCTGGTGTAAACTCGGCAGTTACACCCCGATTATTGGTAATGCGGTTTATGCAGAACTTGCACGGTGAACAAAAATGATTTTTTTTTCGTAGGCCATACCTACTCGCAAAATAAAATCCTTCCTTTAGCTCTTGTATTATAAATAGCTATTAATTATTCTGTTGCTTCTGTGGCGTTCAAAAAATTGTGAAATTTTCATCTCCGTTCTGCCCTTCGACTTTTGTATTCCGCCGTACTTCATTAACATTTAAATGGACTATTTCATTCATATGACGTCAATCCACTTTTGATCAATGAAGTGTATGAAATTAAAAATTTCCGGTATTCATGTTTGATAAAATACCACGTCGATAACATTTGTATGGTTTTATACTATCCTAGCAATGCATTCTCTCTTATACGTATGAAAACTGATGGTTGTGGTAGGCGTAGTTCAGTTGATTTAGTTTTGTTTTCTATGAAAACAATGTATGAAAACAAAACTGTCTGGTGGACATGGTACACAAATACGAAAGTAATTCAGTTATTAATTGCCAGTATGTGTGCGGGACGGGAAAATGTCTGTCAGTCCGTCCGTGTGTCTGTACGCGCAATAACTTAAAATACGCTTTATCGGACTTTCATTAAACTTGGTACACGCATTTATAAAATCCATGGCAAAAAACCTACTGATATTGGACCATTCGGTTGCCCGGTACCGGAGTAATGTCCAATTTAGTGAATATTTTATGGTAATATATTAGAAAGAATTTATGAAATGCGAATAAGCTATCATGACAACATATTGTTTTACAGTGTTCATATACGGCTTTGAAGGTTGCAATACAATTAGCTATGACCCTGTTCCTTTATATACGCTTATCAAGCTAGACCGTTAAACCGAGCGAGGTGGTCGAGATGGTAATGTCTTGGACTCGCATTCTGGAGGTCCGTGGTTCAAATCCGAGTAATAGCCCAATTTGACTTTATTTTTATTTTTTACTTTTACGTGAGTGTGCGATTGTCAAGATATCACAATCTGTATAGTTCTGCTGATGGACGATTTTAATCTGATTAAAAAACTAGACTGTTCTTCTTCCGTAAGCCCTGCTTAATAAACCAATCTGCAGTTTTACTCGGAAATCAATTTAAAAAAGTCATTTCATGCATATCACAATTCAATTATCACTGATTATCACTAACAGCTTTCTGGAACCTATTGTTTTAGTTAAATATTTATTTCCTAATATTTTCGTGATGCCTGTTAATTAAATTTAAGGATACGTTTTTTCCTAAATAAACTAATGAGCAACGCAGAAAGACAGAAGAAATGAGACAACATCTGGTTGTATTATCGTTGATCAAACAATGAATATTTAGATACCTTAATTAAGCAAAACTACTGATAATTAATTTTTCTCTTACTCAAATAGCCCAGTTTACAGATGTTCAAATAAAAATTGCCTGCAGGTCTTACCTAAACGAATTCAATGAAATTCATATAGATGAAAATGCAAGTCAACAGTATAATAGACTGTAAAAAAGTACACTATACCGTTGACCTTTGTACACAGAGGTTCAAAAAACACACATAGTATATTTCCCAAGTTTACTTTATTTTAAAATTGTAGGTAACCCGTAAAATAAACTTTTCAGGGCCACTTTCACAATGTTTATTTCTGTTTCTTGGATCTACTCTCTGTTATTAAATATACTTACAACTCAGTACCTAACTACTTTACTTCTGACGCTGCTCAATTGAGAAGGAACTTAATGGCCTTTGATAGCTCACTCGCAATATCTGAGCGCGTCTCTCTGTTCCTGTAATCTTGTAATAGGAAGTTTGCAGTGATGTCAAGGAGACTGGAGATTCTACAGTGGCTCCATTAGAGATTCTAGTGGCAAACAGAATGACCAGACGACAAGGATTACGGTCAACGTTGGCAATACTGTGTCCGTGCCCTGTTATGACCTCTAACATCACACACATCAATATCCTCTCAGAATATTACGTCATCAACTGAATTGTTAATATATCAAAGAAACATTATGCAAATTAGTCCGCAATATTTTCGAAATAGCGAATAAAAGCTTCCATTTGTCGAACAAAAAGTTTTCTTGAAACAGTGCAGAACTTTTTTCGTGCTCTTCTATTTACTTCCATATGATCTTCCGTTTCTTCCATACGGTTGCGGGGATAGAAATTATGACGTAAGGTCAAGCAGTCCAATAGAATGTAAAGATGTTGGAACACCGATGTGTTATACCGGTACTTAAGTCCAATTAAAAGGGAGGTGGGTCAGAAACTGATTTTTATGTTAAATGAATTACATAGAGTTCAGTGAACAACCTGATCAAGTAATATTTTCACAGTCTATATAATTATGGTAAGTAATGTGCAACTCTTGCATTTATTTATAATTGAAGGGCTTAGAGAAATATAGTCATAAGCAGGCTTTAAAACTTAGTGCCCGATCGAATATGTTAACAGCAACCGTACTGTACAAACTTTGCTCGGCGTATGCGCTAGCTATCTTATGCTAGTTCACGTGATAGACAGTACACAAACCGGAATACAGGTATAGGAAGACCACAAAATAACTTCTCATTCTCTAAACTCACATTACAAGCATGCAAGATGCTACGTTCTCCTGTTTGTAAATAATAGTCCCTCCCAAATGTTTCAATATATGTTTGCGTTTTAGAACACTTTACTTTCGGCATGCCGAACACGTATTATAAATTTATAAACACACACAATGACAAGGTACACTTTTGATCAATTTGAGAGCCACCGTACTACGAGCGCATTCACTTCTCAGTACTACTATCAATGACTGTCTTATCAGCATACGCAATCACCCTCCACCCCCTATAATCAGGTAGTTGGTAACCGGAATCAACTCCCTCTGTGGGTTCGGGCACTAAGTTTTAAAGCCTGGTCATAAACCAACCTTGCTTAGTTTTGAGTACTAGTAATTGTTTATGTTGTTATCACTATAAAACCATATAAGAAATATCAAAATATGTTCTGTGTTCACAAATCTCTGTTTAATAACATAATGAAGTGTTATTTTATAAGAGAATGTACCACAGTTTTGTTTGAATATTTAATGATTATCATCAAACTTTAATTTCTGGAAACTGAGTAAGGATGTCTTATGACTAGGGTTCGGATGTTTATGACCTAAAAAAGTGGAAAATATCACTGCAAATATGACCATATAAAAAACTATATATGACCCAAAAATCCTAAATATGACCTAATAAAATAACGTATTTTCAGGAAATAAATTTTCTAATTTAACATGTTTAAAGACACTAAACTCTTGCATCACATGAATTCAATCAGATAATCCCCTTTTGACAATTTTGGTGATTTACAGTTTTACTTGTAATGAACTTCTATTTTTAAAGAATTTTCTCCTGTTTGCTCGCTTCATCAGCTCCAAATACTTCTAATATTTTGTAGACCTTGCGTGTCCCTATAAAATGTTAACAATTATATTAATTTTACATTTTCAGTTACCTATTAACTTGGCATAAACAATTTAAACATTCGATAAATGAAATAAATTTCAAATTTAACTCGACCATGTAGTACATAATACTGTAAAATTGTGATCTTTTACCGAATTTATAACTTAAACATGACGTTAAATTACAAATATGGCTAAAATATGATCAAGACCACAAAAATGACTAAAATATGACTTTATATGCAAAATAAATACAGTCCGATTAGGATAACAAGCATGCTATTCGTGTTTAATTTGTGTTTCCGGCGAGAATGGAGGTCAGGATAAAAATATGACTTGTCATAAACATCCGAACCCTACTTATGACTATATCTCTTCAAGCCCTTCAATTTCGAAAATAGTTATTAGTAATATGGCTGGGAGGCGGGCTGGGTCCTATTGCAATAGGTGGAATCATCACCATTCATTATTACATGTAGGCCTACCCCTGTTATCGCTTATCAGCTTAAGTGTATACGGGTAAATTCTTACCCTAAGGCTCCGACCCACAGATTATCCAATATAATCATACAAACCATTTTATTGGGGATATTCGATTCACTAGCTGACGTAATACAACACCCAATTGCATGAGAAAAATGTAAGGAAGACCATATTGACTGTAATTTCTTGGAACTCTGCACGATTGGTATAGTTCATGTAACCATTCTTCCATGAGCAGGGTGTTCTATATTCAGAACTCATATTTACATACCGTAACTGATATAAAAAGGAGCTCTTCAGTTATTTTGAATCTTAAGTATTGTTTATCAGAAATATGTCCGGCTATGTAAACTTCTATTTTAGGGCTCAGCCCGTTAAGGGTAAAGAAAAAGGTGCTACCCCGTTATGGTGATTATTAGAGATATTACCAGATATCAGTGTTGTTGTCTTCCCTTTCGTACAAATAAATAATTATCCATTTCCTTCATTTTAACCAATACAAATATTTTATTCCTACTGCTATTATTACCCTTTAGCCTAACTATTCATCATTCTCAATTCAAAATAACATAATTAACTACTTCGGCAATAAAAATTTGGTCCCTAAACTAGATACCGCCACTTAAGAGTTTTTGACAAAACACAAATGTAAGCCAACACAATATTTAGTTTCGCTGAAAACTTTAACCTACGGCCTTCATTTTCCCAATTTAAAGTCTGCAATTCCTAACCTTAACAAAGGATTTTTTTAAATACTAGTTCAATTTGCACTTTCTATACCTTCACTTCTTTACAAACCAAAAGAGTCTGAATTCCGATATATAAATAAAATATAATAAATAAATAAATAAAATAAGCCTATCGTGTCCCATGTAGGGCAAAGGCCTCCTAAGAAGGGTTTAGCTCCTCTTATCTAGCACGGCGAGCTACTCCGCGCTAGTGAAGTTGTTCGTGATTTTGAGCGTCATGTACACTTGAACTTTAACACACATTGATTCATTAAGGAGGGCTTGTGGAAGAACATACTTAACCTAAATTCAAACTCGTATACACTGATATAAGAAATTCTTAAAATAGGATATGTCAACATTTCACAAAATACACTGGCGAAGAACTCCACTTAATTTACAGTAATATACCTTCTGTATATAATCAGAATTCAACTTGATCAACGAAATAAACATCCGACTAGTTTGATAATCAAATGCAAAGGAATATGTCATAGCTAACTGTATTGCAAATTCCAAAGCTGCATTTGATCAATGTAAAACAATATGTTGTCAGGATAACCGTTTTGAATTTGTTAAAATTCTTTCTAATATTAACATAAAATAGGCACTAAATTGGGCATTACTCCGATATCGGTCAACCGATTTGGTAAAATATCAATAGTTTTCTTCCCATGGACATTATAAACGTATATACCAAGTTTCATGCAAATCCGATAAAGGTATTTGAGTTATCGCGCCTTTTGTTATATGTTACCATAAAAAGGCACTAAATTGGGCATTATTCCGGCCAACCGATTTGGTCTAATATCAACAGACGTCTTCCCAAGGACATTGCAAATGCGTATACAGAGTTTCATGAAAATCCGATAGTGCGTATTTGAGTTTTCGCGCTTACAGACGCACGGACAGATGGACGGACAGACGGACAGACATTTTCCCGTCCCCACACAATCTCATAAAGAACCATAATGGCACTTAATAACACGCCACATAGCATAATACAATAAAAACAAATACAGATCAATTGTTACAAGGCCTACTGGAACCCAAAGATCCTAAACACGAGGCATGAACTTCATATAGTGAAAATGTATAATTACTAGGAGGTGCCCGTGGCTTCGCCACGATAATTCTTTTACAAATTAAAAATTAAGAGTATAATAATTATTAAAGCATTATATTTATTAACACTTGCACGCGAATCATTCATAAACTAAGCCATTAATAATGAATGAAACAGCTAAAATTCCTGCTTTAGAGTACATTCCACGACATGAAAGCGCCCCCTGGGAAAACTATATCAGAATCGATTATGCAGTTCCAAAGAACCTGTGAACACATAATACGTATTGTTTCTCAGCTGTTTATTGACATGAATATGATGTGAATTTTATTTTATCAATTCAGTGTAATTTTCAGAAATTATATAATGTTTCAAGGGAAGGAATGGTTTGTTTGGATTATTATTATCAGCGATATTTCAAGAGATAAAACTATCAATATTTTACAGCTGTTGCCCCCGGCTTCGCCCGCCATTATTCATTGACTCCAGGGTTTTTAAGAAAATTACACTGGTAGATTATTAAAAATGTTTGTGGTTCAGAGCTATGAAAATTGTAAGTAAAAATAAAATTAGAATATATTTTGTTCATTATGTTCATTTCACTTAGACCTTATATAATAAAGAAACGGTTTTCCTTCCTAATTTTGTAGTCCTCATGAAAGTTTAGACTGCGAGAGACGAACATCGCCGAGTATACCCGATGTCTCACGAAGCGGGCGAGCAAGCACGCTATTAAGGGCCGTTGAATTGTATAAGAGTAGATAATAAAGCTAATTACAATAATACCACGTAATGCATTCACATGGCAATCTGTAGTTCTACGACTAAGCATAGATGTTTCTACATGAAGCAAGTGGTTAAAAAGGGCGTGCAGTGGGATAAGCGAATGCAGTTTCATTTTCTTTCAAAGCCGCATTGCCCGCGAGCCAGGAAGCCGAGTTTATGAAAGAGCTTGGCAGTAAGATCAAGAGAAAGTCATCACATCCCCGAAAGATACCTAAGCCAAATATAAAATTAAGTTCCCATTTATTTTTCGTTCTTTCTCATTCTTTTTTCTTACTTTCATTCTATCTTTCTTTCATTCGTTCATTCTTTCTTTTTTTCTCTCACTCACTGAAACATTGCCGGAATTTCAATGAACCATGGGAATTAAAGCAGACGAAAACTACACCACCCACTCTCTTCGATTTTTAAGGCAATGCTTTGTCCTTATATTAAGTTATAAATAGACCTAGGATTTTAGGCTCCAAATAAACTAGTTTTAGGCACCTAAAATAGGCTTTTAAAACAAGTAAATAGGCTTTTAAAAGAGAAAATAGGCACTTAAAATATGCTTTAAAAATGTATAAATAGACAGAAAATAGACTTTAAAACACTACAATATGCTCTTCAACTGTAATGTGATATTTTTTTACTGTAAGAAACGTGGTATACCTATTCTTAACAGAAATAATTGCAAAATTCAGACAGAATTAAAAATACATTTATCAAAAACAGTTTTGGTTGATATGAAAAATTGACACAGTATGTCCCACCTGCTACTTGTTGTTTTGAGCTAATCCTTCCCCCGTCAGTCAGCATTCCTTTGGCAACAATGATTGTTTGGGAAAATCAAGTTCCTGTGAAAAACCTACCCTCTGCTGTTCTGATCTTCATTCAGGGATGTCCATTAAATTATTGTAAAAGTTACAGAACTTTAATTTTATTTTAAATGTACAGAATAGACATTTTAGGCACTAAAATAGTAAAAATATGCTCCAAAGGTTCAAATAGGCATTTTAGGGCACTATAAAACTCTATAAATATAAGTGATTTATCATGAAATGTCAACATATTTAAAAAAATTCATGTTTTATTTCATAAGGAACAAAATAGCCATTTGCCTTAAAATCCCAGGTCTAGTTATAAAGTACTATAGCACTTTCGAGAGAAATTGTGATTCCAAAGGCTGGAATTCGAGCTTCAGATTAACAGCACAAATAGAATATTTAAAGTAAACGAATTGTTCGAGAATCGTTAGAACTTCTTCTTTTCCCGACTTTCGCCGTCTTTGGACCGCATGGAACCTAAGGCTTTCTGGTTAATCTCTTTTTCTCTTCTCAGAACCTCTTCATTCTTTCACTTCTGAACTTTTTCTCTTCCTCAGATACTACCCGCTGGGCCTATATTTTGGTGTTTTCTCTTTGAATGTTTTGATGCTATCCACTTAGTTTCTGAACTCTTTTCTGTTGTGAATCATGTGTGCTGTAAGTCCGTTTTCCACTGCATCTTTTTTACCTCTTCTACCCACTTCGTAGATATTTTCAGTCCATGATGTATTTGAATATTCTCTTAGTTAGCCGGTTCTCATCCATTCTCGCCAGATGTCCGTTGAATTTCAACCCTCGTTCCTCATGGTGACTGATTTTCTTTGTGTGCTTGTAGAGGTCGTCATTTTTCCTGTTCTTCCATGTCTCATCAGGAGTCCTCTGTGGCCCTAGAATTTTTCTCAAGATTTTTCTCTCCTTTTTTCGAGTCCTTGAAGCTCCCATTTTTTATTCAATGTAAGGCACTCCGAGACGTATAGACTTTCTGGCTTTACAATTGTGTTGTAGTGCCTAAGTTGGAACCGCGACAGCAAAAAATATATTTTACAACACAGGTTTTGCCGAATAAAAATTTTAAATGCAGTAACTATGTTTACCATTTAGAGCATTTGGATCTTTCTCTATGCAATAGTATAAGACAGCGTTCCTCAACCTTTCTGAACCCGAGGACCTGTAAAATGTGTAAAAAAATTTACGGACCCCTAATTTTACATACCATTTTTAAAAGAAGGCCTATATTCTTAATATTTGGGGTTTTGATTATAGGTCATTATAACGAAATATGTGAACAAATTTTACTTCTTTACTTTCCACTTGCTTTTTGATATTTTTTAATTATGTCTGCGGACAATCTGCACCATCTGGACCATAGGTTGAGAAACGCTGGTATAAGGTAATTAAATATAGATCAGATCCTGGTATAAGGTAATTAAATATAGATCAGATAAGCAAACAGGTTATGTGACATTCCTTGTTTTGCTCGACCGAAGTTGAATTATAACTTAGGCTACATTTTTCGTGAAGACATCAAATTGTTCCCTTAACTTCATGAATGACTTTTGACTACAGTGCAGGTTGAAAGACTACTTGTGCGTATTTTTAGAGGCATAAAAACTGCGCAACAATAAAAGGGACTCGCAAGCAACAAAAGGAGCGAGATATTTTGAAGAGGCATCGTGCGAGGAACAAATGGAAGGTACAGTGTAACACCTTCTTCCTGCATCCTTATACCAATCTCGAGTCTGCTGACTTGATCGATTATCGATTCGAGAGAACGAGGTTGCCAGACAACAAAAAAGAGACCCTTTGCACCTGGGACATATCTCAAACCTCAACTGTCCGATTTAACAAACAATCTGTTTACAGAAAGTGGATGGCGAATTCTGAAACACTTCAGAGAATTCTAGCATCGGATGCTTTGTGAGAGATGATCGCGTTCACGGAAATTGGATTTTGAAGAGGACCATGTCGTATTTGAGTGAGGACCGTTCATTGTCAAATACCTGCTTTCAAGCTTCTCCTATTGTCCTGATATACTCGTCAATTCAGAATTCGTTACTTCCAAACGACTGTAAATAACAAGGTATAGGCTAAGCTATTGTACTCTTATGTAAAACTCAGTGACTTATGGTAACTAATAACATTTTCTTCTAAGTTGTAGAGGATTTAAAGTTATCGATTATGCACTCTTTCACTCTTCCTCCATCTAACTCTTAGTCTACCTCCGACTTGTCTTCTTTTTCTCCTTCTTGCCTTCTTTTTCTCCCTCTGAATCTCCGTCTTTCTCCTTCTATTGCACTCCCATGCAAGCACTATGTCTTCTTATCTATCTCTGTCCTTGTTCATCTCTCCTTCTCTGTCCCTATTTGGTTATTGATCAGACTACGAATCTATGTGAAGAAATTGTGTCAGATATACTGTAAATTCCCATATCTTCAATCTTCTTCTTTTTTTATCTCTATATATATAAAAGGCTTTGTCCTGACTGACTGACTGAATGAATGACTGACTGAATGACAGGAATCAACGTACAGCCTAAACTATAACAGGTAGAGACTTGGAATTTTGACAGTACCTTCGCTTCATAATGTAGGTGCTCACTAAGAAAGGATTTTGAAAAATTCTGATTCTAAATGCCAAAAATTAAATGTTTTTGAAAATACTTAATCCCTTTTTACATAGAATTATCAAAACAAATTCACAGAACGTATTGTTACCAGTGGTATCAGGTGGGCTTGGATTAAATTAAATGGATGTTTGACAAATTAGAGAAGGTATCATTATAATTCATATTATCTATATTAATAAAAGGAATTCTCCTCGATGTCCACCGAAATCTACTGAACGCAGAGATCTGAAATTTTAAACATAGGTGTGCTGAAGGGTCGGAAAATGCACCTCGAAGCCGGAATTTTAATTTTAGTTTTCGTTCGTGAGTTATGAGTGAAAAACTGGCAAAAAACGTGCATTATTTGCGTTTTCAAAACATAAGTTTTCAGTTATACATTTCAATGTCAAATCAATTACAGTTGGCTTTGGCTATTTTTGTCAAACCTTGAAAACAAAACTTTCGCGATCGCTTGAATGTTGTAAGCCCTAAATATGGTCAAACGTTGTTTTATTTGGACGAATCTCACTATACAGAGGTTTTCTTGGCCAACAAACTCGAATCTGAGGTCGCTTTTACCAGTCGATGCTATCTGATCGTGGTATGTAGTCCATGCGATTTAGGTGTTAATAAATGTAATGATTTAACTATTATGCTCTTAATTTTTAATTCTTGAAATAATTATCGCGGGCGAAGCCGCGGGCACATGCTAGTTTGATATAATTTACAATAGTAACAACAGAACCATGCTTTTATAGCGTACTGATATAAACAAACACACTCCATCTTGCAAGGAATCTTGCGTAGTGCGATCTTAAAGGTTCGTGAACGTAAGTAGATAGGGTAATCCAAATAATTATGTTATGAGGTGCAATTAATAATAGTTTCGAATTAAGTAAAGTAAAGAATACTATATTTAACGAGAAATGCTTAAAGTATTTTCGATGCCTTCAGGAATGTTGGATTGGAAACTAAAACAGAAAAAACTAAGTATATGGTCACGAAACGTCAAATTAATGCGCTACAAAATATTTGAATAGCCAGTAAAGAGTTCGAACAAGTGGAGAAATTCAAATATCTGGAAATAATAACTACATACACAAATAATGTTCAGGCAGAAGTTAAATGTAGACTCAAATCAGGAATTGCCTATTTTTATGCAGTTCAGAAAATATTATTCTCTTGTCTTCTGTCCAGAAATATCAAAATTAAAATTAAAAGACAATTATTCTGCCGGTTGCATTATATGGATGTGAAACATGGTTGCGTACTCTTCGGGAAGAACATAATCTGAGAGTAAGTTATTAGCTCAGGTAAGCGCGGCAATGAACCTTCGGGTTCCATAAAACAGATAACATTCCTTTAGCTTTCTTAGGAATTGTCTATTGCCATTCAGTAAAAATGTAAGTGAAGAATACTATGGATATAGAAATAAAAATTCAAACTATAGTGCTTTCACATTCGCCAGAGGTTTCAAGGCCACAACTTCTCACGTCTATTATGCCCCCACTGATCAGCAGTCAACAGTATTCCCCTTTGCGCAGAGGAGCTGCGCTGTCGCACACACTCATACGACACCAAGGGGGAACTCCCTACTGGCTTGTCATGTGACTGGCATTGGAGGGGTATGATGTCATATGAGCACGGTAAGTGGGGGTATCATAGGCGTGCTACGTTTGGCCTTGAAACATCTATCGACTGAACAACTATTTATTACTAAATTTCCCAGGCTATAATAATTATCCCTATAATATAAAGCCACACGGCTGACTCACTCACTCACTCACTCACTCACTCACTGACATTAGGCCTAATGTTTGCCTACTTCCAGATGAGCTAGAAACTTGAAATTTGGTGCACAAATAGCTTTTATGCTGTAAACCACAGGAAAATTCCAAAAAGTAAATATTTTTAATTTTTATCCATAACAACCCCCGAAAAAGGGCTCTCCCACTGACATTAATGTTTGCCCACTTCCAGATTTGCTAGAAACTTGAAATTTGGTACACATTTAGCTTTTAAGATGCAAACCACAGGAAAATTCCAAAAAATAATATTTATTAAATTTTTAGCCCTAAAAACCCCCCGAAAAAGGGTTCACTCACTGACATTAATGATTGCCCACTTCCAGATGAGGTAGAAACTTGAAATTTGGTACACATGTAGCTTTTGGGCTGTAAACCTTTCCCGATAACATCAGCGGGAGTTTGGGGGCAGAGCCCCCATTGAGCGAAGCGAGTTTGTACATATACATCTACAATACAAGATACCCTTACGATACAGGTGCACCGAAAGGCCTAGGTAATAAAATAAAAATTGTTGTTAAGCTGATGGCAATATTTGTTCATTTTATTTTATTACAAAAGTCACAATATACTGACATTCGATTAAAGTAAATTACAGCTTTTTTTTCCTTCCTGTGAAGGAAATGTTGCTTTATGCAATGTGAATTCTTCGAGGAGAAATTGTAGCCACTGATATAATCAGTTTCTTTTAGCTGTCGCAATTAAATGGTCGTATTCTAAAGTAAACGCCACTAAGTTTGGGATCTTGTTTATTATAGTTTTTCTCATGAAATAGTTGAAATCAGCGAGGGGTTACTATAAAATATTATGTTTCACCAGAATTTGAAAGTTGTTTTAAGGCCGAAGTTAAGTGTAGACTCAAATCAAGAAATGCCTGCTTTTATGCAGTTCAGAAACTCCTTATCTTCTCGTTTTCTGCCCAGAAATCTAAAAATAAAAATTTAGGAGACAATTGGACGGCATTCTGCAGAAAGGAACCAACCCACATGATTTTTAAGCTAAAAAAAGGTATTTAAAGTTAAATAAAAAGCCACCTTGATCTTTTCAGTGTGTTTTTTTGTTTGCTTAATAGAAGGCATATAAATGGATGAAGAGGGTTGGTTAGTTTGCACAACGTAAATATATAGTTCAGTAGCAAAAATTTAGCATCTATTCCGGTTTTTTAAATTTGAGAGTTGGTTCCTTTCTGCAGAATTTCGTCAAATTATCCTGCCGGTTGTACAATAACGATGTGAGACACTTACTCTTCGGTAAGAACAAAGTCTGAGAGTGTTCGAAAACGGGTGCTTAGGAAAATATTTGGGCCTAAGAGAGATGAAAATGGGGACTGGAGAAAACTGCATAACGACGAAATTCATAAATTGTACTCGTCACCGGGTATAGGCTAGTAAGGGTAGTTAAATCACGGATGAAGTGGGCTGGACATGTTGCGCGCATGGGAGAGTCAAGACACCTTAAAAATATTGACGGGGAGACCCAAAGGGGAAAGACCACTTGGAAGACTTAGACGTAGGTGGGAGGACAATATTAGGATATATTTAAGGGAAGTAGGATGTGCGAGGGACGGTTGGATGGATTTACCACAGAATAGGGATGAATGGCAGGCTCAGGTAAGCGCGGCAATCAACTTTCGGGTTCCATAAAATAGACAAAATTCCTTTAGCCTACTAAGTTGAATAAGTAATTAAGAAATACTTCGGGTCCTCCTTTGTTTCATAACAGAGATTGATCTGGTTTATAAAATGTTACGGCAGTATTTTGTAGATAAAAGAGTATACGTGATAACTGATAAGAAATTTGAAATGTAGGAACCTCGTTTTTTTTCCTACAGAAAGATAGTCGACTTGTAGATGGCATAGGAAAGAACTTCACTCTCTTGGGTAGACGGTATAACTCAGTATTGACAGACTGCAAGAAGTATTCGCCAAAACAGATCTCTCGCTCTTCCACCAGAATATCAAGGCTGCCAAGTTTCCTATCAGACATTTGTTTCCACGTTCCACACCTTCTTATGCATTCCAAACAAGAAGGTGCTGCTCTGATTTCCTTCGGCGTCACCTCCTACGGAATTTTAAAAATGAGATAAGCTATCTACTCACATAACACACGATGTAGTTGAAAACCTTCCACACTTACCTGAAACAAATACAAATACAAATACAAATATTAACTTTAGAATTCCATGACTTCTGAAATTACACATATTCTATTAGGGATCGATTTCGACTCCACGAACATTAACTTAAAGCAATGTTTTTAGGTTTGATTGGAATACTTCAAGTTTATTATAACTGATATATTATCTGATCTAAAAGTCCTTTGATTCTGTCTCTTCATTTTTAATGCAAAAACTGCTCAATTGATAGAACTAAAATTTTGAACATAGTTATTATACCTGGAGAGAACTTAGAACTACAGTGCGCCCGAGAACATTCTCCGCAGTTGCTATTTGCTGGAGAGAGGGCTAGCTGCAGCAGTTACGTTGGCAACACGAGTTTTATAAAAACAAACAGTCAGCTGTGTATGTAGGTAGGAAGAGGTCATTGTCACTTTATCAATGGGTGCTTTGTCTAATTACTAATCAGTACATATTGTAGTGTGCAAGCATTTAGATCGAATATTGTGACAGCACTTCCAGCACCTGCAATGATCGGCTGTGGTGAGTACCAACTTAACTGCTGCAGCTAGCTGCCTCTCCAACAAGCAGCCGCTGCGGAGAATATTCTCGGGCGCACAGTATAACAATTTCGAAATGTCCCACCATTACTTGCAATAACGATGGGATTATGTTCTTGCCGATATTTATTCGTTTCTCACCAACAACAACAACAAAAATTCTAAGGAGAAGGCGCAGTAAACTTTCTACAAAGTTTACAAAGCTAGAGCCACGTCGTCTGTTCGAGGAAATGTGGAAAACAGAGATTGGAATAAATTAGATGGTGCAAGCCATGTTATTCAACGATCTAGCGAGACAACGGAAGAGCATTAGGCACGTATGGGGTTAGACGCAGACATAGACATATTACGTTTCACCAGAATTTGAAAGTTGTTTTAAGGCCAAAGTTAAGTGTAGACTGAAATCAAGAAATGCCTGCTTTTATGCAGTTCAGAAACTCCTTATCTTCTCGTTTTCTGTCCAGAAATCTAAAAATAAAAATTTAGGAGACAATTGGACGGCATTCTGCAGAAAGGAACTCCGGGATATCAAGCACACTGAGAAATGAAATATGGATCTTCCTCGTGTATCGCTAAAAACTGTACAAAGCACTTTTTGCCCATAAGTTAACTAAGCTAGTTATCTACTTACATAATAAAGGATAGCGCGTCTGAAATGTAATCTATCTATTTGTTAATTTTGCAGCTTTCCGTTTTGAAGGGAGATCTGCAATTGTCAGGAATTGTATGTCTGTCTATCACACCGTCAATCACACGTAAACAGTTGGAGGGCATTCGCTTACTGGTATTCAGTATTCGTACACTCACAGAAGGGTTTTAGGGTATAAATAGTTCGTTTGGCAGTGAAGTGGTGGGGATTTGTAAGAGGCAAGAAAAGTAAAATAGAGCATTATCTCTCCTCAGCAAGATAACATTATTCCTTATAATCGCATTTCGAACAACTTTAATTCTGTGATATTTTTTGATACGATGAATATTGCTCGAAAAATTGCTTTATTGCACATTCCTTAAAAGACGTGCCTTTATCCATCGAACCTAGCACACAAAGCTCGAACACCGCACCCAGGGACGGATTAAGGAAGTATGCGGCAAGTTATATATTTTATAAAAGGGAGCCTACATTTTAAAAATATAAATAAACATTGAAGTACACTATGTGAAGAAAAGTTAGGGATATTTTGAAATGTTCTTCTTTTGGTCATAAGAATAGTTATAAACCTATTTAGTCATCAGGGAGAAAATTAAAATACCCCTGACTTTTGCAACACAATTTATATTTTATATTCACATGCATAGTTGAGTAAAAAGAAAATTCATGTTACTTAGGCCGGGTTTCTGAAACGTTAGATATCTATTAGATTGCATTAATTCATCGATAAGTATTTCTGAAACGTCAGATGACGGTTATCCATTCAATAAAACACTCGATAAGTTATCGGTAGACAGATCACCAGATATCTCACGAAGCTCCAGATAAATATTCAATATGGCGGACGTGCGATACATTTTTGTTGATGTATGTTTCGTTATTATGTTAGCATTTAATCTTACATGATGTTACTAGCTTGTTATGGTATTAAACTGAAAAGTAGTAATGAAGCTGGCATTGGTTATTAACTTGTGTGTGAAATAATTCATAATACTGTACAAGAAAAATTGTATATTATCGGTTAGATGAACTTTGTTATAGCCTAGGCTATTAATGTATCCATCGTTTATTTGTATTAATTTCACTTTCTGTTGTAAGTTAATACTTTTAAGAAAACATCGCGAATATTAATTCACATAATATTTTCTTGCTGGTCATCTTCAATGCCAGATCGTATAAGGCCTAGGTTTATACAGAAGTAAATATTCCCAGAAAGAAATACATCAATCCTTTCAAGAAGTACGATAATATTCAGATTCGGAAAAATGTAGCTTAAGTATATTAATTTTATTTTCTGATGCAACACTTTATAAAGAAAATATTTCATTTTTACAGCAAGAATATTAATACACAATCATCTTCTTTTTCGTCATCTTCATCCTGAGGCAATAATTAGGCCTAGAGATGTGTAAAGCAAAAATATTCCCTGAAAGAATTAGATCTTTGACGATATTGAGCTTCGGAAAGAATCAGGCTGTCAAAGCAATGACCTATGGATAAATAGGCCATCATATGAAATAAGGAACAACTGCAAATATGCCTTTTTCAGCGTTAAACAGCCCATCATTAGAAATGAGAACAAATCGCAGCATTCCTTTCTCAGTGGTAAATCAGTTATAACTTAATTAATGTGTTACGTTTTATGCATTACGTTGTCAGATTGTAATGGGTGACATTTTCTCTAATGCACAAGTCTAGAAGTCGAAATTGCCAAAGTTTCTCTCGTGTTTTACATTCATTTTACCAGAGAAACAGCAGACAAGAAAAAAGCAGAAAGAAAATTCAGCCATTTTGAATACAATAGCTAGAAGCGCTCCGATTGGTTGCTACTAAATCACGGCCAATTTGATATTACAGTATGCACCGTGTCTCCATCTATTGACAAAGTGCTCAACTCATTTATCTGACATTGGCTATTTACTGAGCGTATTCGCTTTCGGAAATGGGAAGGTTTTTATCGAGTCTATAAGATAGAACCATTAGCTGTCTAGAAGATATCTGGAGCTTTTATGCAACCGGGCCTTAGCCAAGTAACCGTGTAAACCGTTCCGAAAATATATTTCTGGTAAAGGTTCTGTATCGAATTCATGGATTGAAATACAGTATTTCCTATTCCTTTTGTTATTACAAGTATGCGAGAAGGTTTGAGTCCAATACTCAGAGGATCTTAACCATGTGCAAACTCAATAGAATTGATTTGCTAAGTTGAGGAAGTTTAATCTAAATCAGAAATCTAAAATCACAGCATCCAATTAAAAAGAATCCTTGAGTCCCCAGTAACTTTCATCGTGGTTATTTCACATACCAAGGAATATCTATATCCATGGTTTAGGTAAGAGGGTCTGAATTAATTCTAAAGACTCAAATGAGGAAGAAAGAAAACAGAAACACATAAAAGGATGATAAAGTATGTTTACACAGCTGAGATGGGAGTTAAATGAGCTCCTCAGAAGATACATGGGATCGATTTTTGGCGGAAGTATTCCCCGGTTTATAAGTTATTCCAGGGTTCATACAGATAAGCCTGAGGCCACGTCAGCTTCCTCTGTGCCACGAAATACAGATGAAGACACTGTGCTGTGTAGATATCAGACACAGCCCGACTACCTGCCTGCCTTTCAAACATAGCTTGCGAAATCCCTTTCATAATACACTGACAGGCAGAAAAAAAACCGATCACTCTAAGATAACATTAAAAATTAAGTTTAAATCTAAATTATGAAAGAATGTTTGAAATAAAATTGCTGCAATCGTACTGATTTTCAAGGTTATAATTTAGCGAAACATTTCACAAACAAATTTCAATGTTTACGCCAATTTAAGGCAATGACTCAAATAAAAGAATAAACAATTCTATAAAATTTTGATAAATAGGCCATTTGACTTTATGCTAAAATTTGTAGTATAAACTTCAAAATAAAAATGTAAAATAATGATACCAAGAATTTAGGTAAAATTAACACAAAAACACTCAGTATCTGGTGAATCCTCCACTGGCCCTAATTCCAGCCCCCAGTCTCTCGGGCATGGTACCGATTAGGTGTCTGATTTGCCCTGGTTGATTAGGTCCTGAACAGCAATTTAAAGAATATATATAATATATATTATATATATACACACAAACATATATTCTTCTTTTGGTAATGCTAGACTACTCTTGTGAGAAATACTAATGCACAGTGATCCATCTGGAGCTTTCACTGCCAAAATTGGCTGTTATACTTTTTTCTGGCTGTAGGCCGTAGTCAAGGGCATTTGTTTCGCCACAAATTTCGTTTCCGACTTGTTCAGGGGCTGATCCCTCTTTATGTCTTAACGTCCAGTTTAATGTACCGAGGTTTTTGTTCTTAACTAAATGTTGTAATATTTTACATGGTTTGTAAATTTGTACATAAAGGAGAAATTGATTTAAAATAAAAAAATAACGAAAATTAACAAATAAAGGTCCTATATATTTTTGTAATTCTCACATTTAATAACCTAAATATAGGACATACGAATATGATAATTATTTGACTTTGTGTGATCACTTGTTAATTGTAGGATCTGTACGAAATAAATAAAGAATTTGTGTAATCATTTGTAGAAGTTAGAAGATTACGCCTTGTAAAATTTTCATTAGCTGGTACTGTGCACTAATTTGGAAATGCGATGAGACAGTCAGCCGAGGAACTGAGTAACAAGCTTACCGAAAATTGGAGCCAGTGCCCTCTCCAGACTGCAATAATGACCAACAAAGCTCAAAATCGATTTGGTCGTGGAAATATATATTTATGCTTAAAGATATTGACAATAACGATTAAGTTAAAGAAAAGCACTAGACGATGAACAAGAAAAGGAAAAGTAAAGGAGAAGAATATAAAGAACAAGATGGCATAGGATTTAACTATATAAAATTTGAAAGCAGTTCAAAAGAATATGTAGACCATAACTACAACTTTGTTAGCAATTCAAAATATATACTTGTTCTATAAATCAACTGACGAATAAAATTCTCATCTTAGACTTAAGAAGTATACTTCGTTTTATCGCTGTCCGACATTCATAAGTAGTGATGGCAGATAGAAGAAGTTACTGAGGTCATGTGGTAGCTAAGGTTAGGTGGAGCTAATGGGATTGGCACTGATCCCTTCCCTTAGGAATCCAACTTGTGTAGTTAGCTTATATGAGAGAGAGGAAAAGTTTTCATAAGATAGCCACCGGCTGAAAGGAATCTTCCGTAAATTTCTCATATTCCCATCTAACTAGAATCAGCTGCAGCAAAATTATATTACCTGTAAAAAGATAAGTTAAACATGTTGTAATGTTAAAATATTACTTTTGTGAACTGGTTCGGCTTCGTATAAATTACAGTAAAGGTTTACAATCTAAAAAATAAAAAGAACTTGACAGTTATCGGTACTCATGTGACTGTAGTGGGAGGGGCAAGCAGCACCAGGCAGACAGTCCGCTAGGCCGGCTTATACTAGTCTTCTTCCCTTTCCGACAATGAATCAAACTCAGCGGTGTGTCTATAAGAGATCCGTATGAACAAGAGTCATCTCCTACACTCGAAAACTCCAAGTGTAACACGTGCTTATTAGAAAGCGACGGGCACAGTGAAAGAACCGAAGCACTACTGACCCCACCACTAGCACCATGCATAGAAAAACACAGCAAAGGACCGCGCAGGTTATTTTCTAGCTTGTAGACCTACTTATTGTTTACACAGTTCAATGTTTATAAAGGGGATACACTAAACGGTTAACAATTTAATGGGAAAACAAGGATAATTATTTGAATGGTATTATTTACAAACATAGAAATAATAAGAGCATACATTCATATTCATATATATATATATGATATACCTTAGAATAACATATAAAGGAGTTGCTCTTTTGTTATATGGGGCTCTTGTATGGATCGATGCCATCTCGAGGCAATATAACGGTAATAAACTTGAAAGGGCTAAGAGGCAAATCAATATTAAAATATTTAATGCATTCCGTACCTCATCCATAGAAGCATTGTGCATTATAACTAAAGACATCTCAAATGTGATTGAGATTCGCAAGATAGCAATATAATATGAGATGAAAAAAGGTGATCCGAGAACTGAACGTCGATACAGCAAAATCATAGACCTATAGCCTACAAATTTTTCTCCATCCTGCAGACATTACCAAGATTAAAGAAAAACAAGATTACATGGAATATACTATTGAGATCTACATTGATGGTAATAAAGGGAACTCAGGAATAGGATCAAGTATTGCCGTCTTTACTGACAGGGAACCTAAACACTAGCTACAATATTACTGGATAGATGCTCAAATAAACAGTCGGGCTGAACAGTTAGCAATATTGAAAGCACTGAATCAAGTATCATCTAAACCAAATAGAGTAGGGCTGAAAATCGATTAAAATTTCTAATCGAGTTAACGCTTGACTTTAATCGATTAATCGACTAATTAATCGACAAACAGGTCGATATTTTAAACGAAACCAAAGTGTACACTTAATATTGTTTTAGACGTTTAATAACTACTTCACTACAGGTAATAATCAGAAGAAATCCTGAATTAATGAATACCATTATTAGTTAACTAGTGAAAAATTATATACAAATCTTACATTTCCGGTTACTTTTTCAGCCAAGATTTGAGACACACGAGTTTGTTGACTAAACTACCCTTCAGGTTTCTGAATAACGGGAATTGTTTAGACACAATAGGCTGAATGACACATGATATGCCAAGGCCGGAGAAGCGAGAGAAAAAAGTTTGGCCATTTGACCCATTTCTCGAAAAACTTTTTCAGAATTCGACTAAGCCATTAATCGGAAAATGTAATTGATCGACGATTAAACATTTAATCGATTAAACGAGCCGATTAATCGATTAATCGGTACAGCCCTAAAATAGAGGTTAGCACAAAATCAGTAGTCATCCATAAAGACAGTTTAATAATATTATACTCCCAGGCAAATAATGGTAACCATTACAACCTGATTGAGAAAATCAGGCAACAGACAAGAATACTGAAAAAAAAACAGAAATGAATCGTAGACTTGAATGCAGTTATTTCTAGCTGGCAGTGCGCAGAGAAATGCGCAGTAGCAAGAAAGAGTTTATACCGAAATATTATCGTTTGAAGGGGTGGTGATTCACTTAGTCGCCAGTCTTCAGGGCAATCACATCGTGCTGACTAAAGTCTGGCCGTTGTAAGAAGGAAACCTGAAGAAAACAAAAACCAGTACATTTGTCTCACTCTAGCACATTACTCGTATGACTTAAGAGTGAGACAGACATACTGGTTTTGTTTACTTCAGGTTTCCTTCTTAGCTCGTATAAGTATACGGCTAATAATTAAGGAATCGCGGACAATGTGCATTATCTTAGCCTAAGACTTAACCTACTGACAAACACCCAGTCCTGAACCCGGGGAGGGGATCTTTCACTACTGAAAAATCCCCGACCCGGCCGGGAATCGAACCCGGGCCGCCGGAGTGGAAGGCAGGCGTGCTACCGTATAAGTATACGGCTACGCCTGTCATGACTCGCGGGAGGGGAAGATGGCTTGAATTAAACTCACACCTCTGAAGGCTCTTCCCCTGAAACGCGTTTCTCCGCTGCCAGGAAGAAATAATTTTACTGTACTCTTGGATTAAAGCTCACGTCGAGAATCCAGGAAACGAGCTGATGAAACAGGCGGTAAACAACATTAATTTACCCGTGAGCTACAATAGGATACCGCAAAGTGCAATTTTGTGTGAACTTCACGCTGAAAGTGTGTGAAAATGAGTGCAAAAGGACGAATAATGGTGCAATAACAAAATCGTTTTTCCCGAGTGTAAAAGAAAGATTAAAAATGAATAACCCAATAACAGGAAATATAGCATCCTTGCTAACGGGTGATGGGAAATTAAGATTTCACTATCATAAATTCAAAATGGGCTAATGGACAATCCCTTGTGACCATGTGGAAGTCCCGAACAAACTGTAGACCATGTATTGTTTGAATGGAGCAAGCTCGAGATAGAGAGAACCTTATTTAGAAATAACATGGTACAAAAATATGAGAAATGGGAAACGTCATTACGAAATTACTACACAATTATAAAGAAGAATTCCTTAATTTTATGCAATCAATAAACTTTGAAAAACTATAAAGAACGTATAAGGACTTCTGATTTGTGAAAAATTATCTTTATAATATTAATCATCGGTTTTAGTATTACATAGTCCTATACAGGGTGGAAGTGGTATAAGTGCAAAAATTTTGTCAGTGGGTTCCTTGGGTAGCATACAACACAAAATGCTAATAACGTTTTGTGATTAAGTGCACGGTTACCGAGATAATGAGTAGAGACCGGATTTTAAAGGGAATCCCTTTTTTTATATTTCATCACAAAACGTGATACAATTGAACAGGACATTACTGAGTAAGTTTTAACTGCAAATGACCTGGTTTTAAAGTCCCTTTTTTCCCCTTTTTTAGCCCCATTTCCCATTTTTTTATGAACTTTCCCTTTCCAGTACCTTTTTTTTTGCTAATTTATTTTGAAAAATTCGTAAATTTCCCAATATTTGGCAATATGAAAACATTAAAAATTGTTTTCACTGATTCACCATTGAAAAAATAATTCCTCCCAGCAGAATAGAGCGTTACAGGGAAATCACAGGCTTGCCATTCTCTAAGTTTCCCATTATAACAAGGTGGGGAACATGGATTTCGTGTGCTATTTTCCTCTGTGAGAATTTCAACAAAATAAAAAAATGTCTTCAGTCATTAGATGTTACAGAATCAGCAGCTGTAAACCAAGCAAAGCCTTTACATAAAACAAACATGTATTTCTCTGTTGAATTTTTACACTCTCTTACTTTTATATCCCTTTTTTCCCACCTTTTTTGGCAATAATTTTCCTTTTTTCCCACCTTTTTCCCTTTTTCCGTCCTTTTTTTGGGTGAAAATTTTCCCTTTAAAATCCGGTCTCTAATAATGAGCCCTAAAACCTCTGCAATGTGGCAACTACTGTGCATAGACAAACGGACGCAGCATAGGCCTGCCTACTGAAGCCAGGGAAAGCAGAGTACCTGCTCTAGCAGCGTTGCCACACGTCGCTATCTGAATTACGAAAAGAGTTAATATTTGTAATTCATTTACATGAAAACCATCAATTGTATAGAAAAACTGCAAAGAAAAAAATTCTAAAAGATTTATTTCATTAAATCATTAAAAATTTGGAATGTACGAATGATACTTATCCAGTAAAGCAGGAGTAAACTTTGTAGGCAAAAACCTTTTTATCTCTAAAAGTATTCACTTCCCACCAAAATATTATTTGCAATAATTTGTGTTGTATTCTACCTAAGGAAAACGCTGTCAAAATTTTTGCACTTATAGCCTACCACTTCCACCCTGTATACACAAATACAAGATAAGCCAAGTTACTAACTGTAGTAACGGTTGGAACTAAGTGCAGTATAGATTTTCTACACTGTAAAAACAGTTGTTTAGAAGGAACGATTTAGCGTAATTTTAAATGAAATTTCTGATTACGCTGCCGTGGTATAAGATGGGAGGGAGTTGAATATTTAAGAGCACAAGTAATAAGGGGAGATTCAGAGAGTTGAGAAGTGTGCTTCTAAATTTTATACTGTTTTGTTACTTGTATTATAAGAATGAGAAGCAGAATTAATATATAAAGTGTTCTGTGTGAACGGGCGAAAAGCACAGTTTGATAAAATGTTCTGTGTGAATGGGTGAAAAGCACAGTTTGGAAAATGACAATGCAAGGGAGAGGGATTATCTTGTGCTCGTTGAATAACGCTTACAGGAGTCCAGGGACTGGTTTTAAAATGGAGGGCCAAGTTCTGTTTAACAGAAATTGGTCAGCTGCCTCCCCCTCCCCAACGCAATATTGTCATATTGTAATATTCAATGTACAGGTAGGGGAAAAAAGTGGACCGACTCTTGTAGCTGATTTCAGATCCTTGTGATACGTAAATAAATGTAAGAGACGTAACGGAAACGTTTGTTCTCACAAGCAGTGCAAATTACGTGTAATTATTTCTCAATTGATTGTCTATATTGTCTAGAACAAATGTCAATGCATTCCCTGCTATCCTGTGAATGCCGCTAGGCATGCAAAGTGGCTCATATCGGCAACTTAGATATTTTAGTCGGTCCGCTTTTTTCCCATACCTTACATAAATATAATGGCAAGGGAGAAGTGTTTTTTTTATTGCAATGAGATGCTAGCTTAACAAGGAGAACTAGATAAGTATTTACATAGACTGTCTAAGTGAACTTTCTAATTTAAATGACAGTCTATGTTTAACTTTAAGTTTTTTAATTTGTCACTTGTTTTCTTATATTTTACTGAACGTTACAAACTTGTCGACTACTGCGTTTTTATGAGTCGGAAGTTGAAGTGAGCTGTGGTTCGTCTATAGAGTTACCTTCGATAAATAAGATAAAATCATCAGCTTTCGTGCATTTATTAAAACGTATTACAATTACATTCACACTTTCCCTTTTATAATGATTTATATGTTCTTCTTTCCCTTTTCTGAATAGTACTAGTATCACTATATTTTATTGTATTTTTAGTTTAATTTGATTGTATTGCACCTGTATTCATTTACATGTTATTTGTATTTTGTATTTGTATTTTTTTATTTTTAACTGACGTAATTTAAAAGGAACTAACCCCAAACACGAGCTTTGCTCCTTTGGGGTAACTTATGTAATTCTTTCTGTATTAATTTAAAAGAGTAAATAAATATAAATAAATAAATAAAATAAGTAGCCTATGGCAAATTTTACAGCATTTACCCGCATGAACTTATTGCGAGTATCCAGATCTGGATTTATATTTTTTTCTGACTATTTAGCGAATAATAGAAACAATAAACATATGGCGGTTGTAACGCTGCGTGTAAAACTTTTCGCTAAGATCAACTGTTTTATTTTTTAGACTAAAGTCTTTGGCACCCATATCTAATGTTAATAATATTGTATTTATTACTATACAACAATAATACCTAGGTAATGCTTTACCACCCATAAAATGGTACGTTATTTTAATGTCCCTGTTTGCTCATATGCTGTATTGAATGATTAACTGTATTTTACAAAAGATGCGATAGGGATAAGATATATCAGTGTTCAGACCTTGTGAATTCTCATAAAAGAAAGTCACACGTAGGTGCAATAAAATGAAAGTGATAAAAATGTCGGTTGAAACTTAACATTACCTTATACTGGTTTGGTTACTGATTCATGAGCTACATAGTCACCAATAAATTGTGCGGCCTACCAACTCCTGGACAAAACTCAGACCTCTTAACCCTGACCTGCCTAAGGTACATAAGGTAGTTTTTTTCACTGTATATAATTGCTTAGATTATTCAATGGCATTCCAGTCCTTGTTCAACAACACATTATACTTTGAAAATATTTGATGAAAAATTATATTCCAGAAAAATGTATGAATTTTGATGAACGCGTGATTCCCATTTTGGATGTCATCCCTGCAAATAATTTATAAAAGGAAAGGCCATTAAGATTCTGCTTCAAAGTGTGATGCCTAACACTGCTTCTGGATATCTGGTATCTTTTGAAATATACAAAGCCAAAAGAGTGAGTGAAAATGATGATAATTAATCTTAGTTTGGTAAATATGCAGCACCACTTGTTGAAATGCTTGACAGTTTGCCACACGACATGAAGAAACTACCCTTTCTTCTGTATTTTGATAACTTGTTGACAGACATCAATCCTCTAAATCACTTGAAACAGCGAGACTACTTTGCTACAGGTACAATACGGGACAATCATGTTCAAAATGACTGTGCACTCGCCAATTCAAAAATGATGAAGAAAATGAAAACAGGTTCTTTCGAAGTTTTGAAAAGTGTAGCAAAATACAAAAATGCCCCTAAACCAAATGCTGCTGAAGTGCGAACGCCTGATATTGAAAATTAACTCTGTTGCTTTAATATCACACAACTAGCTTAAAAGACCCGGCGTCGCCCGGGTTTTGTATTTTGTAATTGGAAATTAGCTTATGAAGGATTTTCAATTTTAAATTCTAGGCCCTTATATAGGCATTTATAATTTGAAATAGGAAGAACGACTTATTACACTCAAACTATTCCCTCAGAAAACGCTTGATATAGTTTTTTATGGCTCATAGAAGATCTAGAATTTTGCATCCCATCGCTTGTACAGTGCACAGCAAGCCTGGTAGAGGTTTAAATAAGAAGAAACAGAAATTCCTGTAACATAAAATTGTAATATCGAGGCGGGAAATTTCCCACTCTTATGTTACCATAAAGCCTTCATACTTTTCTCTCCAAAAACCTGCGATATAATATAATAATATACACATTACCATACCTCGTTTTGTTTTCTCTATGTCCAGGGTAGAGAAAGTTATGTGATTCCATTATTTTAGTGGATTTCATTCTGTAATATTTATTTATAACATGAATTATTTTGATAACTTCTCTTATTTGTCAAAAGTGCATTTCATTTGTTTCTTCCAAGCCCACCTGATACCGTTTGGCAACAATATATTCTGTGATTTGGAATTGATAATTCTATGTAAAAAGGGATTAAGTATTTTCAAAAACATTTAATTTTTGGCATTTAGAATCAGAATTTTTCAAAATCCTTTCTTAGTGAGCACCTACATTATAAAACGAAGGTACTGTCAAAATTCCAAGTCTCTACCTGTTATAGTTTAGGCTGTACGTTGATTCCTGTCATTCAGTCAATCAGTCAGTCAGTCATTCATTCAGTCAGTCAGGACAAAGCCTTTTATATATATAGAGATATGTAAAATAATTAAAGCTCTTGAGTTACAACATGAATCTTCTTGCAACTGCGAAGAAAAACAACTTAAAAATAACCAAATCGGAAGGCAACAATTATAGAACCCATATCTGCCTAGCGGTACCGTAAGGAACCTTATCATTCAAAATACATGCTTTTAAATAAAACCGAGTTTCATTCTATGATAAAGACATCAGATTGAACAATTGTTGACAAAATTTAAAAAAATCGCCACATGTTAGGAAACCAGGCAGATTCCGATTGTTGAAAACCTCTGCTCTACAACATCCTTCAATAGAACTGTCGAGTTGTTTACTGCTTCATGCAAGAAGTGGACTAACAAGAAACAGATACAAATTAATGTTACGTGTTGGTTTTCCATACGATTATTATACAAAGTAATAATAAAATATACAATAATACAATAATTTTTAACTTCTTCAGAGCTGAATTATATAGTAATAAAAGCAATAATCACGTGAACTCTTAAGCTTTAAATCGATTAGGAAAATATTAGTGGAGTAGCTGGTTTCTACGAATGAAAATCCCTATATTTTACATAAAGCGTTACTTTATTATTCTTATTCTTTGTCTTTATAGAATTCTGAGGTGACGAATTTATACTTTAGTTGTAGTGAACAGATTATGAATCTTAAGAGATTGATCATGTTTCAATTTTGAATGTTAAGTTGTATTATTTAATTCAATATTACCTTATCAAAGTTTATAATTATGGCAATATACTTAACCCGAGTGGTTTCTGTACTTCCAGGCAGAAGAAAATAAAAGTTTATTTCTCTCACGGCACTTTTTTTGCCATGTTTACATAAAATAAATTATAGTTTGTAATTTCGTATATTCCCCAACCGAAATTCATGAGAAACGATGTAGGATCTGTTGAACTACGATGGTTAAATTAATCCGACCAATCGATTCACTAATAAACTTACTTTAATATAATTATAAATTAAGCTCCGCTATGTCATATGGCGTGTTTCGCTTTTGGCTCTTATAGGGACTCCATGGATTTTCAGTCACATAATTCAGCAAGCAGACAGAAAATGGCCAAATAATAAGTAATAGCAAATCCATATTACGTAAACAATCCATGTTGGTAACCATGGCAACTTGAAACAAAGCCAATATAATTCCCTATGCATCAAGGGCAGGGTATTATATAGATAAGCTAGCTAAATGAACTCTGTATAGTGTAAAGAGGGAAAACCAACATGCATTTTTAAAGCTGGAAATAACATCTTATCAGTTAAAATTCTGGATCTTAAATCACTTACTATATAAGCCCTAAAATAGCAACTTTAAAATGCGAAAAATGAGATAAAACGAAGATATGCTTACAAGGAATACAGGATTAAAGAAACTCTTAGAACTATAGTCAAGCCTCCGGATATTTGAGGGCCTTAGAAGACTGTATTGTTATATGAGGGTTACAGTTTTATCAAGAGACTGTTATATACCGGTACCACATATTTGCAAGATTGATGTAGAATGTTTTTTGCTTTGTAGGATAATTGAAGGAAAGGACGTGCTAAGAAGCTAAACATAACACAGCCCAACAAAAAATAACTTTTTGTTTGGTGTCTCAGATGTTTTACCGGATTTTGGCTATACTTAGTGTGCTTATTACAAATATGTAAACAGTTTTTCTTTACCAGCTCTACTTTCATATAGATTTTATTCGTGAATTCTTAGACTAGCGAAACAAAATCTTGCTTGATAATATAGCTAGTGAAGGTTCTTGACTACTTTGGACACGTAGGACAAAAACTGTACGAAGTACAGAAAAACTAAAAGCTGGATAATTTTTTGGCCCTCAAATTGACAGCTCATAAGTCGTAAGCGACCGTACAATATGTGATAATATGATTTTTTTTAAAGACTCCATGTTATATAGTCATTGTAATGTTAATGTCATGTTAGTGAACTGCTTTTTTCTTCACATGATTTAGAAGCTAAACATATGCACTGTTTTTTTATTTATATCAAACCTAAAATGAGATAACATGAATAATGGTAATACCGTACCTCACAAAACTAAAGCTGATAGGGCAAAACTAATGGTACATTTGGCATCAGAAACCTAAACATACCCAAGAATAAGTATAAATTCTAAGGAACCAAAATGGCTGTTGGTCTGTGTAATTTATCACAAAGGAATCCATATCTTAAAAGACAGGACTCGTTGAGTAACCATAGCTACTTTACACCCGCGCATTGAAAAATAACTATTCGGAGTGGTTTAACATCATGGATCACGCCAAGTTTTGAGCCCAGACATATGCCAGTAATTTCAAACACGTAGAGGGTGAAAATAAGGACGAAAAAGTTAGTAAATTCGCCACGTATCTCAGGAAGAATTAAAACCATTTGCGGGACAGTTGTTTTAACCGCACATGCTATGCATGTTGAAGTAGGCTAACAACAGAATACACTATATGATAAGAAATGTAACATTCGTCAGGCCCAGAAAACAATATTTGTGACTAAATCTACTAATTGGTGACACTAAATCTACTAATTTGTAGTTACAATCTGTAGGAGTATGATACTGCTTTGCAATAACAATTTGTCCTCAAAATATTGTTATAAAAGAATGTTTCTAAAATAATTTAATAGTTGCAGTGAGTAATACACGGACTATAAGACGCTCCGGACCATAAGACGCACCTTCATTTTAGGACGTAAATTTAAAGGAAAAGAAATTTAATGTGACTAAACGAAACATTTTAAAGGGAATAAAATACTTGATTGGATAAACAAATTATAACCTTGTACAATATAATCAGTGTAAGTAACTTCTAACTTAAAACCTGCGTTGTACAAAAATCTCTACTGTACAGGTGGCATCGTGTAAATTTTAACAACTGAACTGATTTCTCATGAAAGACTGAAAATACCTTTACACCCTCTGACCCCCAGTTCAGCCTACGGTTAGTGTAACGGGACATGGCTGTTTAGAGGTTATGCCCTTCATTTAAACCACCTGGCAGAGACAACTCCTTTTGAATAAAATAACTCAACACTACTTTTCTTTTTTCATTATATACCTGGCTTCCAGCTACCCTCATTTTACGATTGTGACAAGTGCACTGATGTACAGTCTGTGCCACCTTGTCCATAACTATGTTATTCCGGCAATATTTACCATTCATTTAATTTTGTTAGTGTACTTCGGACCATTAGACGCCCCAACTTTCAAGACTCTGTTTTCAAGGGGAAAAGTGCGTCTTATGGTCCGTAAAATACGGTAGCCTATATTTAATACCAATATGGTATGAATTTAACCCAGGGTAAAACTAAAATATTGCTAAGTGTGATTATAATTAGGCCTATATCGATCTTCGTTAAACAGAGGTTTGACTGTATTAACTGTTTTTATGAGACATTAAGACTGAGATTTGAAAATTATTGTCGTTGCTTTCAAATTTGGGGTGCGCACTGAATAAGTTATATAAATTCAACCAATTCTCTCAAGACATTTACTCAAAAACTCCTTTACTCATTATTGTCCTAGTTCCCTTGATACGAATTTACTGTTGTAGGCCTATTAATACAATAATAAGCATATTTTCAAAACATCCCTGGCCGTTTCACATTTCATATTGGATTGTAAGAATTTATGTGGGGGATTTACTTCCCTTATTATTAAGTAAAATAATATTTGAGACTTTTATAGAGATAACAAATCTGAGTATTGGATTTTTTTTACATATCAACAAATTTTACAAAGTTTTCATTGAAGAGTCCTTCCATGAACTAATTTATATACTATAACACATTCACTGATGGAGGGTAAGTCAATAAATATGCGCTCTTTTGTTTAATCTTTGGATGTATCGCTTTCTGCCCGCGCACTTCGCAATGTTATTCATTTCATTATGATATTATTCATTCTCCGCTTGTGGAATGTTTGACCGTTATGACACCAATGATTGTTGCGCTGTTGCACATTAAATATGGCTGCACCGCTCAGCGTTTGCTCCAAAGAAGCACAATAAGGGGGCAATGTTTTACCACGGCGAAGTGTGACGTATGGAGTGGAAAGTTCAAAATTGTTCGGACAAGTATGAAGGACGTGAAAAGAACAGGACTCCCATCCAAATCCACTAGTGACGCTAACATTGTGCAAGTGCGTATCATGATTAGGCTAAGACAAACCGAAGGATGACTGTCGATGAAGTGGCCGTCGATTCACCACAACGATGGATCAAGTGCATTGAGAAGCAAGGTGACTATGTTGAAAAAATTAGGTAACCGAAAGTTTCGTATTGTTGTTCAAATACATTTAAAAAAAAAGTGCGTGGAACGCCACGCGACAGAAGTAAAACTTTATTTTATTTTTTTATTTTTTCAATTTTTGATTATTGGATTTTTTCAATTTTGCATTATTAGACTTTTAATATTGGGTTTTTGGACATTTTTAATTTTGGATTTTGGACTTTTTAATTTTGGATCTTTGAATTTTTAATTTTGGATTTTTTAAATTTTCGATCTTTGAATTGTTTATTTTTTTATTTTTAAATTTTTGATTTTATTATTTATTAAATTTTGGAAATTTGTATTTTTTAATTTTGGATTTGCGCGGTAATGAACCTCCGGGTTCCATAAAATAGATAATATACCTTTAGATTGCTTAGGAATTATCTGAGGAAGTAAGGTCTGAAAAATGTCCTTTGATTACTCCTAATCATTGAGTTGATTGTTTTCTGTGCAGTCCGCACCGAAAGAAGTAAGAGTGTGACTGATTTCGTGACTGATTGTGACTGATTTCGTGACGGTTTTAGTGTGACTGATTTTCCAGATTTACCCTCTACCGCCAATAAATAAGTTTTACTTCAAAAATACAGTGCGGATACTTATTGACTTACCCTCGTATGGGTACTTTCTGGTGTGGTGCTACCTTGTCCTCACACATTAGCTTGCTCTGAGAAACTTGTTCTCAGTGCGATCTGAATAGAAGAAGCTGCTCTGGCAAGTGAGAACCGGATTTCAGGACAAGGGCAAGGTTTCGCCAACCAAGCAGGTCTAAATACCAGTAAAGGACTATAAAATATGCTTATACGAGGGTTGGGGCATAAGTCATGGCCACTATTTTTCTTGTGGTTAACTGTTAGCGGAGCACCAAATGGTTTGTGTCGCTGGGAAGACGGGCAGGTCTAATGTGTGTTGATAACGTCAAATGACGCTGGGATGGCCTGTACGAGCGAATAGGGCAATGTGAAATCGGTTACCCGTCGACCGCCGTGCCAACTGGATGTAACCCGTGTTCAGCAGCTCAATTCTTTCTATCACCGGCTCTTCCATTTCTAATATTTGTTTTATCTCCTCGTTTCTTCTCCTTTCCAATCTTGATACACTAGCAGCTCTCCCTATTCCATCCATTTCCATCGCTTATATCTTACCTTTCTGGCTTTCATAAGTGTCCAATCCTCTGATCCATATGTTGAATCCTTTTCTTCATCTGATAAGAGATTGTCCTACTCCACTAAACTCCATTCAACATATTTGTAGCCCTCCTTGCTGTATTCTGTTATCCATGTCCGCTTCAAATCTCTCAGATTCCTGGATAACAGACTCCAGATATTTAAAATCTCTCACATATTTAATTGTTCCTTATGGTAGGATAATCTCTCTCCCACTACTGCCCGTTCGGTTTTATTAAGTTAACACTGAGGCCTCCTACACAAAGGCTTCCATCGATTTCCTCGTCATATACTTAGCATTTCCACGATACTACGCAATTAATACCTGGTCATCTGCAATCAGAAGGGACTGTATTTCACATCCAGGTGGAACTCCCATACCTTTGCACGGCTGAGTACATTTCTACGATTTGTCTTACAGAGGGTTGGAGACATACTACATGCTTGCCTCATATCCTTTGTCGTTGCAAATGGAGTTGAAAATATTTTTTCCACCTTATTTATACAAATATTTTAATTACTGATATTACGGGAATTTCTATGTCAATATGTCCCATTGTATTCCATAGATTATTAATTGGTACTGAGTCACATGCTTTTTCAAGAAACAATCAGCGTATTTTACATCATGTTGGAATATAATATTAGTCTAAATAAACATCTAGAGATAATTAAAAGTGATCGTAAATCTACAAACTTTCGAAAAAGGTTATGAGCTATCCATACATTTTCGTAGAAATTATTTTATCTCTCGATTCCGAAATTATCTAATCATTACTGAATAGACATTTCTGTAATGTAATTTGATATAACTCTTTGATATAATTTGTATAATTTTAAACTAATGCATATAAATGTTTTGTCTGATTGCAGGTTCTCCAGAAATTTCATCGCTCAGTTTCTCCAAGGCGATTCACAGGTGAGTTGCGGACATTCTTCTCTAGCGGTATATTCTATTCTTTGGTTATTTTCCAGAATCAGGCCTAGTAACATTAAAATTTCATGAGAACGCAAATTACACAGTATCTTATATTATTTCTAGTACAGCACTAGGCCTATATCGGTCCAAGCCATTGTATAAAAATGAGTCCTAATTATTATTTTATCTAAGACATATGTATTGGACATTAAAACAAGTTTGGTTATTTAGAAATAGCCTATCAGAGTATGTTGAGGAGTGTATATTATAAATTAGCGTAAATGTGAAAACTGGGGAAGTTTTTGCTTATTTCTGCATGATCACCATATTTTTCAATACAGAACATTCAAGTAATCAAAATCCCTTATGCACATGATCAGATTCGTTATTAATAAATTACCTCCAGAAATAATCAGCATCACTCAAAAGAAAACAAACTTCATTTATGTGAAAGGATAAATTTCTATCATAATTTCTTGATCTCTAACTACTGTATTATATATCCACTGTATTATACTTCTTGTTATTCTTACTATTGCATTTAAATGCACTCATTATATGTTTAATATTTATTGTTACTTCTGTCGCCCTTTTATGCGCAATGTTTCAAATGTTCATATTCGTTTTACGTTGTGCTTATCTGTAGATCTATTGTACTACACTTATTGAAGTAAAAAGCAATAAACTATTAATTGTACATAAGAATATTATAAATTGAGTTTAACATAACATGGACTCACAATTACTTACATCAACAGTAAATAATAATTATTGGAGTGTATAGGTTGTACTTTGAAATAAACATCTTCGCAAACTATTCATTACGGTTATTTTATAAAAGTATGATAATTTTTAAAACATCCAATGTCTACACTTTCTCATATAATTTCTAGTGGCATGCAGTAGGCCTATAAAAAGTTATTATCAGCTTGCCTTATATGGTTGATAAGTGCATTTAAGTATGTCTGAATATTTAATTTTTTGTAGAATGTAAATGATGGCGATGTCATTCCAGAGCATATTAAATAACAAGAATACAAAACAAAAATTCTAATGAATCTAGGTATCCTATTAACCAGTAGTCACCAAACGGCGGTCCACGGTAGGGCGTAAGGTTTAAGTTTTCTGTACCGCGAAAGTTTGTCAGTGTTTTGAAACGAACCTACAGGAAAAAATAATTGGTGACCACTGCTATAGACTATTCGACTCGCTTCATAATGCATACTTCCACCCAAGGGTTGCGTGACTTAGGGCGAATTCACAAATAAGTTTCTAGAACGACAAAGTTAAAAATACTTTTGTTTGTTCTTAAAGCGGAAAGAAAATGTACTCGTAAGAATAACGAATAGAAACCTGATCAGTTTTATTATCAATTAATGAAACAAACAGAGACAACTACAATTTCGAGAATGTATACAATTATGAGATAAGACGTGGCAAAAAATAATACTCAAACTATGATTGTAGAACCAGGCATTCTGTCCATGCAACATCACAATTAATGCTGCTAAAGTAACAAACATAGGCTGTCAGATGAGACGCGAGCTAACAGGGTAAAAACCTAACCTAAAACTTTTATGACAACTTCTCACAAGTTCATATTGGATCTACCACAGGCGTTTATTGAACAAACGACAAAGTACGAGGATACTATGCGAAGGTAGATGTTGAGGTTATGGTTGGACTGATAGATCGTAAATAGGAGGGAGACATCATTTTACAGGCGTAATCAAGGAGGGCCTTGACCATCAAACCCGCAGTCGCTACGCTGTAAACTCATCTTATTAAAGAAGGGTTATGGTGTTAATATACAGGAGACTATGTGTTAAAGTGTTATTAGAGCAAATACAGGGTTGTGTAACTATACTCATTACAGAAGTTTGTTGCGGGCAACTAATTTCCTTAACAGTTGAAAACGTGTACTGGTGTATGCTTGCGTAAATAGTTACTTCACCGAAAATTACGTCGAGCCAGTAAAACAATAAACGTATTAATACAGATTTGCAATTAATAAGAATATTGTGCAGTTTTCTCTCTTAATGTACCATATTTTGTGATATGTTTATGTATATTCCAAAGTCATTTGATATGATCAGAATCTAGTTTTAACTCGCCGCATTGAGCGCTAGTGTCGCCCAGTTAACCTGTCGCCCTAGGACATTTAACACACAGTTTCCTTACTGTATTAATACTTGTACTGTGCCAGTACAAAACATAATTTTAACCAGCTCCCAGAATATCGATAAATTTGCACAAACAAGTCTTTGTGAAAACGTAGTGTTGTGCAGCTGGTTCTCCATACACACTCGTTGAGCAAATTTTAGTTTGCAGAAATGAGTGAAGCTGAATATATCGCTATAATAGAGGCACTTACCGAGATAAGAAAAACATCGTAGATATTTGGCGAAGCTTTTGACATGTAGATGTCCAGAAAGAACTTGATCTAACTTTGCCTTCTGATTAAAACAATGATTAATAAGAGATAAATGTTGTCACTACTTTATAGTGAAGCTATTGGTTCGGTTTCATTGGCAAGCTAAGGCATGAGTTATACACCCAGTCAAATAAAAGTAAGTTTTGGGACAAGCTAATTTTTAAAGTAATTTAATTGCATAATATATTATATTCTTACATAAGACATATTATACTGTATGATAATATAGCTTATCCTTTCCAATACTTCATTTAGAGGATTCATATACCATAGTTAGATATGTTGACTTAAATATCATCAGTGCCCTGCCTAAGACGATTCACTGTTTTTAACTTGCTCAACACCCTTCGGACATTTATTCTTATAGTAACAATTTTCGGATTCCCATTAGGTTTTATCTGCTTTGGTTTTTCTATCATTGCTTCATATGCTACATTTTTAAGTTTCTACAATATACACTCCTCGCCTTCCACAACGCTAACAATCTTTAATGTAACTCAATAAAAGTCCAGAAAACATGTTTTACTCGGAGATGTTGACGCCATCATATGTCTGGGCGAAACAACTGTGTTATGCTAACAGTAGTCTACTATGCACGTTTAAACAGGTTTTGCAACTTCAATGCGATGATGATGATAATGGTGATGATGACAACGAATGTCCCACCCGAAGCAAGCCTAGGCCTGAACGAAGTCATGTGATACCTGGGGGAACTGCCATTGCCTCTCACATCCAGTCCTGAACCCAGAAGAATATTTTTACTAATGAAAAATCCCCGAGCAACCCGGAAATCGAACGCGGGCCCCACTTCTCTGTACCATAAAAATAATCAAATATGTTTAACTCAAATATTTCATAGCCCTTCAATCACTATTGAACCAATGACATGTAAGAAATTGTTTCAAATAAACCAATATTAGCCTATAATGTTCCATTTCCACAACATGCATCTCACTTAATATCGCTGAGCATTTAACAAGTCTTCAGTTTTATTTACAAATTTGATTCCAGCTAAAGGCATAATTCACACCAGAACATTCGGACAAAATATTTAAAAACATGTACTATATTTTTGTAGAGATCAAAAACAGTTTAAATACAATTTATTAACAGATAAATTAAATTAAAAAACAGATTAAAAGATTAAAAATAAATAGCTGAATAGACGTAGTGTTAACGTTTAAAATAGTTTTTGAAATAATACAGCCCACACTCGATTTCTTAATGTAGGAACCGTGAAAATCTTACTTTGTATGATGGGTCCAATTGTCTGAAGCATTACGTGTTTACATATGGGAATGTCCCTACCAGTTAAAGTAGGATATCTTGAGCACTAGAAGAGATTTTATTTATTTTTGACATCTACTAAGGCCTATATATAAATATATTGATATGATAAATAATATTATATATATGTAATAATTCGTTACTTATATCACAAGGATGGATGATATCTTCTCCACTCCACGCTCGGAGTATAGCGGTCCTCGGAGTGGACGTTTCATTATGGAAGATTAATTTACGCTTATTTTCCTACAGAAGACAGAGGCATGTCTAGTATGCCCATACCCAGTACGACCAATTACAGGAAACTGACTTTACCAGGACGTGAAAGGTCCACGGAATTTGTAGGCTTTCATTTAGACGTTAAGGTCAATGGCATGGGACCCACGGTTTGTAGTCCTTTCCGGAGGACTGTGTACTAAAGATTTTTTTGGACCTGAAAAATTCAATGGCCGCGGCCTGGTTTGAATCCGCGAGTTTCGGATTCATAGGTGGGAATCACAAGTGCTATTTAATTCGTGGACTATTTTGCTGCATAATTCTATATTTTTATATATGATTGCGAATTGGGAAGCTCAATGAGGGTACAAGGCAGAAGTGTCATTTATCGTATATATAAGTCATAAAAGTTTAATACAATTTTCCTGCCTATCATTTAGAGCAGGGATGGCCAACTTCTTTTGCCCAAAGGGCCACTTCCATACTTTCGCTAAAAGCAGGGGCCGCACAAGAACTTAAAGGGAAATTTAGGCTATATAAATTAATGTATAAACAAATGCTATGGATATTGAACATACTTTAATGTTGAAATAATATATACTACTAATCATACAAGAGTTGAGCAGAACAAAATCAACAATTTTACTGAAAAAAAAACCACTAGTGAGAACACTGAGGGCGGGCACAATCGTTCACAAGTTTGTCAAAATCAATTCTTGTCGAGGTGGTGGCCACTTTAAGCAAATCTTGAAGATGGTTGTCTGTAAGTCTGTTACGGTGAGTTGATTTTATAAATTTCATCGAGGAAAAAGTGCTTCCAAACATTGAAACAATTTTTTTACCAAAATCACGTAGTTTGGGATATTTGTCCTCAGGCAGCCTACTCCAGAATTCGACACCAGTTTCTGGTCTTTTCTGGAAAACTTGGTCACTTTGCAAATCACAGAGCTCCAACTGTAGGTCGTCATCTTGCTGGGAAATGTCACATGTCATGGGATTGTTGAATAAGAAGAGATGTGGTCGCAGTTCATTAAAATCCAAAAATCGTTCATTGAATGACTCCAAAAGCATATTCAATTTCGGTATGCAAAAACTGAAATCACTGGTTGGAATTTCTTCCATAATTTCTTTGCACGATGGGAAATGTACTAGATTAGCTTTTTCTAGGCTTGATATGAAAACCTTAAGTTTATTTACAAATCCATCTAAGTGTCCAACTAACTGAGGTACTGTTTGATTTCGACCTTGCAATTTCAAGTTAAGTTCATTCATGTGGTGACTTATGTCGGTTAAGAAAGCCATATTGCATAAAAACTTAGAATCTAGTAGTTTTTCTTGAACTTCTTTGGAGATAGGCGTATTTATATGTGCATTGAGAAACTCAGCTACCTCTTTTCTTAAAGCGAAGAATCGTTTTAAGCAGTTCCCTTTACTTAGCCAGCGTACTTCTGTGAAGAGTGTCAAGTCTCCATACTCTGCTTCGAGTTCTGTTAGAAAAGCCATGAACTTTCTATGAGTCAATGACCTATTTCCTCCTTTGATCATGTTGACACATTTCATAACTGTTTTCATTGTGTCTTCCATTTCCAGCATTTTCCCACAAAGAGCTTCCTGGTGTATAATACAGTGAAATACAGTATACAGTATACAGTATAATACAGTAAAAAATTTATTATCAGGTCGTAATTATATACAATTTGAACTTAACCTGGACTCTTGTAGGAAATTTTGTATTTTATATTTCTGTTAAAAAATATCTACCGTAATACTTTTAAAAAGTTGTTCGGGGGCCGCATAAAACATAACCGCGGGCCGCAAGCGGCCCGCGGGCCGCCAGTTGGCCATCCCTGCCCTAATATATTACATTTACATACCTGTACACATACATAAATGCATACACACAATAATGTCATAATATTGGTGTGTTTATAATTTATTATCAATCCTTGCATAACATTACAACATTTATGGTGAAAGAACTGACAATGTTTGATATACCAATGTACAATACAACTTGTTTCGAAATGTTCCCCTCTAGAAAGTGGGCTGCACAACAGATTATGCTGATTTGTATTCAGTAGGAATAGACATTTACATTCCCTTTAGATCCCACGTACAACCACTTTCCTCCAGGAGAAATATTGGCCTGTACTCTTTCCGAGGGTAAAATACATATAAACAGGACCCATACAACTATGTACTCAAGACTGATATGAAAATCATATTATCTAAAGAATATAAAGTGAATTTAAAGAGTTGAATGTGGACGTAACGTAAAACAAACTTAATTTTACTTAGAGGTAACATATAGGCCTACCGGTAGTAGACATTTTCTGCTTCCAAAAATTAGAGGATCCATATAAACAAATCATACTAGAAAAAAATTAAAATTACAATGATTATGGTTATTAGAAATAATACATTAAGATGAAAAAATTAACATAGGCCTGTAAGTTCAAGCAATAGGCCTACTATGGAACAAATAAATACCACACATTATAATCTAAATACGCTAAGTAAAATCGCAAAGATGTCGCGCTTATGTAATTTCATCTTTTTCAGAGTGTTATCTAACTTTTGGAGGGAAAGAACACTTTTTCTCCCATTTTTAGTTCAGTTGTTTCAGTTCTCACACCGTACATAAATAAAGATGTTATGTATATAACGTACCGGTATACAAAATCTTAGGAATGGTAGGTCCGTAATTTAATTTAAAAAATATTAAGTTATAATCTTTTTTAAATATTTTCGTATCATGGTATCTCTTTTGGATTAAATTTAATTATTTCGTGTATTGTTTACTGTCACACCGTCAATCAAGCTGAAACTGCTGAATGTTAATTAACGAAAAGTTTCAATTCTGTATTCGCACACTCATGAGAAGGTTCTTTCTTTCTTTCTTTCTTTTGTCGTAGTTTTACCTCTCCCTTTTAGGATTTAAGCGACCCAAGCCACCCGGGCCTTACAGGGCCGCGACCTGTCGGGAGAGGGATTACCTTTGGATCACATACATACTTTTTTGACCAGACAAGGACATGGAGGGCCTCCCCGGATGAGTGATCAGCCCAATGCCGGGGCCACCTCCGAGACAACACGAACACATAGGACGATACACACCATTCACACACACACACACTCACTCAGAACAAGGCGAGGATGAGGATGAAGATGATAATGACGGCCAGATGATATCCGGGGACCACAAGGGCCGAAAGTTACCTGACATTTGTCTCATAGGTGAGGGAAAACCCCGGAAAAAACCTCACCTAGGTAACTTGTCCCGACCAGGAATCGAACCCGGGCCCGCTGCGTGAGAGGATTGGACGCATCCCCTGAGCCACAGCGGTGGACTATGAGAAGGTTTTAGGCTAGAATTATTTTGTATAGTAGTAAATAGTGCATGTGCAGACAGCTGCTAACTTGAGGCGCTCACAAGAGCACTTGGTACGAACTAGTTCTTTGTAACGAATTTTGCCATTGCCAAAACCATGAATTACTTTGTAATGATTAGGACCAAAGAATTTACGATTTTACTGACGTTTATACGAGGGTCATGCAGAAAGTAAAGAACGATTTGGCATAATTAAATAATAACGAAAACTTTATTTAGAAAATTACAGTGCCTTACTCTATTTCTCAACGTAATCGTCAAGGCATTTTTTGTAACGAGGTACCACTTTTTCATTGCCGAAGTTATACTCTTCTCCGCCAAAGATCTGAGCCTGGGGTTTTGCCAAGAAGACAAGGAATAAACGCAGAGGCCTATTGTGCAACTCCTCAATGACTAAGATACGCTATCCAAAACAAGAGACGTGGAAAGTTATCTGAAAAGGTGTTTTTGATTCACGACAACACTCGGCCTCATTCGGCTGCTTAAACACAGGCACAACTTCAAATTTTAAGCGGGACATTTTTGGACATCCTCCTTACAGCCCTGACCTGGCACCCAGCGATTTTATCTTGTTTCCGAAACTAAAGGTATTTTTGGGTGGGAAAGAGTTCCCAACCGATGAAGACCTCAAAGCGGCAGTGACATCCTTGCTCAGGTCTGTGGCGACAGAAGAGTATAACATCGGCATTGAAAAACTGGTACCGTGTCACAATAAATGCCTTGACAGCAATATACATTACGTTGGGAAATAGAGTAAGGTACTATATCTTTGTAAATGAAGTTTTGTGTTGATCCCTTTCGTTATTATTTAGTTATGATAAATGGTTCTTTACTTTCTAGATGACCCTCGCATTACTGACAAAGAAATTGTGCGTAAATACATTTTTTCCTCAGAATTTCGTTTTCCTGATTACATTTACTGTTGATATGTCTCTCTCTCTCTCTCTCTCTCTCGCTCTCTCTCTCTCTCTCTCTCTCTCTCTCTCAGTTTTGCAAAATGTTATAATGAATGTATTAATGCTAATTTACAGTTCTCATTACGACCAATCTTCACAACATAGCCAGTTAACAACGGGTATTTATTGCTGGAATAAAATAAAATAACATCAGAGTGTTGTTGTTCAGAGCTACAATTCATTCCTGATGATAGCGCTTAGTTTTTGAAAATACTTAAAATATTACACTGCTAATCAAGTTCCATAAACAGCACCATTAAAACGAAACAAATTATTATTAAAACTACTCCTGTCACCACCACTAGAGTTGTCACCTCCCCACCACCGCTATCACTACTTCCACTACACAGGGCCGTGGAAAGAAAGCAAGGGCCCCAACGACTAATTTTTCCGGGCCCCGTCAAATTTTAAATTCACTATCCAACTCGCCCTTTATAATGTATGCAACAAAAAGATTATGTAATTATATTACATAATTAAGTGCCATAATGGTACCGGTACTTTATGAGATTATCTGGTAGACAGGAAAATATCTGTCTGTATGTCTGTCCGTGTGTTCTGTAAGCGCGATAACTCAAATACGCTTTATCGGATTTTCAATAAAACTTGGTATACCATTTATAACGCTCATGGGACGAAGCCTATTGATTTTGGACCAAATCGGTTAACTGATGCGGGGCACGAAACAGAAAAGTACATTAAAATGTTCTAAGTAGGAACAATTTTATCTGTATGTACCAGTTTAATCTTTTGAAAATTATGATTTTAAAAGCCGAACGTTAGTGAGGCCTACTGTTGAGTCCAAAAGGATTTTTGCTTCTACTTTTCAAAAATAGCAATTTTTCTTCAAGAATAATCCATTTCAGATTAACTGATTAATTCCGTGTCACCGTCATACGACAGGACAATGCAGAAGCTTTTTATTGACTTATAACCAATTTTATTTTAGAGTAAATTTAGAAAGTAAAAATGAAAACCTGGTCGGCGGGCCCCCTTTTGGGTCCCGGGCACCGGGGCTGCAGCCCCGGCTGCCCTCCCTCTCGTCGGGCCTGCCACTACATGAAGTCTACTTTAGGGGAAAATGGCAGTAAAGGAAAGGGAAATCGTTACTTTTACATGAGTTAATAACACCAGTTCGGTTCAACAGTTCGTTTGGTATAAATGTACGTTTTCGAAAGCGATCACACTATTCTACGCAAACAATAGCCTATGCATGTGCCAATATTGTTCAGAAAATAAGATCTATGTGACTATTAAATAGGCTAATCTAAATATTCTGTATGCGTGCTACCTCTACGAAAGCCGGAACATTTCTTAAGAATTTCACCATGTTTTTTGAAAATTTTAAAATTATAAAAGCATGCTGCATGATGATATGGAGAAATTGAGATTTCATGCAATAGGCTTATATTGTGTACGCCATATGGCATAAGTTGGTCTACCTATTTTGAGACTTCTATTCGGCTGTATATTAATAAGTTCTTCAGCATTTTAAAGTTTCCGCATAGGCTATTAATATTTACATTACATAACATATAAACATGGATTGTCTTACCCCTAAAGAAAGACGAATTTATGACAATATTTGCGATGGGAGTCGTAATGAATTTTATGTTGTCTTTGCGTTCCAAATATCCAGACGATTTTCATACGCTTTGCATTTGTGTATAGCAGATGAAAATTTAAGATCCTGAGCAGGGATTGAAAGGGTTAGCAGAAAAGATCCACAGATCTCTTGCATGGGATAAGACATATAATAATCCAGTTGTAAAATTCTATGCCTACGCAGAAAAGAAATAGCGCTATATATGCCCATGTAGTTTTATGGATATTTTTACGATATCTTTTACCAAGTAGTAAATTTACTTTGCAAACCGTCGGATGTCTGAAATTTCTTATAAGATGATGCAGTATCGCATGCAGAAGCCTTGAGGGGCCCGATTCCTCGCCCCGATTTCTATCCAGCGTCGTACAGTCTGTGTAATAAAACAAACCCATATTTTAAATAGAATGCAATGATTTATTAATTTGTTACAACGGTTAGCATCTAATTAAAATATATGTTCACTTAGATTATGTTACTTCCTTCATGGACATTGCATAACAGATTTAATTAATGGATATCTGCATTTTATAAGCAGGGCCTATACAAAATATTTTCGTTTTTAAAGATGAAAAACATCGACATTCCACATTAACAGGATACTGCATTGGACAAAGAAGAACAATCAGGCACACATATGGTCACAACAGCATACGTAACAACCGCAGAACACTCTTTAACACAAAAGTAAAACTTATTCAAATGAACAAAAAAAAGTATGCTCGCAAGATACGTATTGACAAATATACTCAGAGCAGAAATTAATATATCTCTACAGTTCTTCTCGGGAGACCAAACACGTATAGAATAAGCGAGAAGTGCTCCTTTGTCATGAAACCTTGATTCTAATCCCTTTAGGTGAAACTTTCTTTGATGTAGGAATTATTGGTACATATAACAAAAATCCTCTTCTCAACGTTCACCTCCTGCGCTGCCCTTTACAACAAATCGGAAGGATGGGCCAATTAATTATTAATTCTTTACCATTGCAAGTAAATGCCATAAACCATCCTATCTGGATATCTTCTTTTTCTTCTTATTCTTATAGCCTACTATTTATGCGTAACTTATAAAACTTCCAGCAATGTCATACTTAATATTACCGTAGCCACTATCGTCTTTCAAGGAATCGCTTTACTTCTTTTCAAAATCATGAAAATAAATTATTGTAGTAATTTAATCAAACTGTTCAGATACTAGAAAAAATATATTGATTAGTTATAATGGTTACTCATCGACCAGGTGTACTCCTACATAGGCCAGTGATCGATTTCTTCCCCGCAGAAATTCTTTAACCTGCCAATCAATTTATCAACATGGGATTGTCACACGTAGGCAACATTTCCTGGAAATAAAATTTTATTCAATGAAGAAAACAATAATGGCAACTTCTTGAAACCTACACCTACTGAGGAAAGTACCTCCATAGTAGAAAACCAATTGCCATCGTGCTACTACAAACTACAAAAATCTGAATCAGAATTCGACTTTAACAGTGAATAATGTCTAACGAATTGTATTTTTAAACATACAGTATACTACATAAATACTGTAATATGACCTCAAATTTTTCTAGTTGTTTTACGTGTTATTTTGAACATTAAAAAGTACGTTAAAATAAGTTGATCATAACAGTTCCCTACCAGACAAAATTCCAATTTGTCACATCTTAATTTCCCGTGATATGAACTACTTACCGGATGTCGGGGTGAGCAGATCCCCGGGCTCTAAAGATTTATCCTGTAGTTTAACATTATCTTACGGTGTAATTAAAACTTTCGATAGGCTATTTTCGATCAATTATTATTATTATTTATTTTTCATAGTACCATTGTAACAACACTTTTCCGGCCCCCCTTTTAAAATGATCAAAATTACTAATTATTATATGTAAGGAATCCTTGTGTTTCCCCATATATTAAAAATTAAGCAATTTCTCAATATTATGATTTACCGATACATACAAATCAGAAGCGTTGTCAGTGATACAGTGACCATGAGGAAAGGAGGAAGGTGCCACTTCTGTCCAAGGGCCAAGGACCGCAAGAATTGGGGGAAGCCGATCTTCAAGGATCACGTAGTGGAGTCCTGTCCAGACTGTTTTACTATCGAGTGAGCATTTAAATCAGTGAATGATAAAACATTTTTTAAATTAAATTTTTTAATGAAGTGAAAAACATTGTTCACTATGCAAATTAAGTAAACAGCAAAAAATTACCCCGAGCCTGTCCTCGTCTAGTAGGCTACTTAATAGGCATAAGTTCTGAAGGGTTATGGATCCCAAAGACAAATGAGTCACTGTAACATATATAACAGTGCCATGTAATAAGCAAAACAGATAAATTCAATACTAGATACAATATATATTTTATAGCACGCATTTGCGCTATGTATATCCCGATATGACAGTTCAATTTTGTCATATTGCGTATGGATACAAGGACATTGAACTATTTAACAGTGTATTATTCCCTGATAATGGAAAAAGTAGTGCAGTGCTCTTATGAACTACGAATGCAGGAGGTTTCAGAACTATGAAGATTGTGTGATACAAATTTTAAAGGAAAACTTCCACTTTCAGGAATTAAGACGGATTCTTACTTTACTGTGTCGACACCTAGAAACCACGGTCTCAAACTTTCATGCCCTCATCGAATATTTAAAAGCTTGGCACAAGTGAGAGTCTCATGCCCCATTTTACGAGGATCCTCCTCCCCTTCTTTTATCCCCTTGTCCCATTCCTCCAGACAGAACTCTCTCATATTCGCTTTCATGTGAAAACGTAAAAAGAAGAGACAAAATAAAAGAATTCTTTGTGTGGCTTCACAAAACAAAACAAAAACGCATTAAACCTCAAGCGTTTCTTGTATAAGTACTCCATGACAACACTGGAAATGGTTTTCCTAACTTTGAAATTGTTTTTCTTCTCCACAGAATTGTTTTCTGAGGACATGTATACAGTGGATGTTATAATCTTCTTGAATGTAGACATAAACCTCACTATGAGCTGCACATTATGCTATTCAATGGAAGGGAAAATGAATTTATTTTGAATGTTTGCTGTACCCATTCCAGTTTTGTAAGGAAAGTTCTCCAAATTTTGTGTTAATAGTTGAAGTACTGATTTAACCATTTTGGCAAAAGGAAGGATTGTTTTATTTTAATGTAAAAAATTAAAGCATACCCTAAAGTATAGCCGCGCAAAATGTTATGTCGTTTAGACGCAAGTAACAATTGCAACTAACAATATTTTTCAAGTGTTGTTCATAGGTAATACAACGAGAGTTGACGAGTTTATCGACAGAATCGCGACTGGCCAGCAGGAGCAAATTTATCTGATGTAACTCGTCAACTCGAGTTGGATTTAAAAAGACTATTTCATGAATAAAAACGTAACGGATTATACAAATAATAATAATTACTTTCTTGCTTTCTTTTATAAAAACTAAATTAACAGCTGTGAGATCACGGAATACTATGAATCAACCATCCATGATTCGATTCAAGTTACCATGTTCTAACCAGTGCTACCAATGATGCATAAAAAACATAGTTAACTTAATTCAGGTAAGCTAACAGCAGAACATAATAAAAGCACACGAACTGGCTTGCACCGAGTTAAAATTGTATTTTTAATCAATGTACATTTATATTATTTCAATTTCCAAACAAGTGATGTATAAAATAATCTGATTTCGTGCCGCTTAGTGGCAGCAGTGGCTATTATTCACGGCGCACTGATACTTGCGTGTCTAGTAACGAGGAGCACGTTTTATCCCGATAAAACGCCATCATCGCGATTCCTACAAGAATATTGTAAGATAAACGGCCGTGATTGGTCTATATCCGAGGAACTGCTAAACGTTATTGGTCAATATCATACATGCAGCGTATGAGTGGGATAGTCATAGTAAACACGTCCGTGCTCTTTAAACTGCAAGAACATGCGAACATTTATCGCCCATTTTCTCAGCTAAACCTGCCGAATCTCACTTCTCCCACAAAAATAGTGACAACGCTTTAAAAGTCTTTCACAATGTACTTCACAATATGTGTAATATAATAATTACCGAACAGATTCTTTGTTAATAGAGTCTTGAATCAGCCCTCGTATAAGATAAATTTATGTTTTCTAATTCATGGTAATTTTGGCCAAACGTATTATCCTAAACGTAGCTTGCAATTGACAGATAGAAAATTATTACTATAAACTTATATTTAAATACATGTGGATCTATGAAAACATTGTAAAGCCAACAGAATCCAATCACGAATATCTTCAAGAATGTATATACATAATATTTTCAGGTAATATCACAATTAATATAATTAAATTGATATAAATAATCATCGTGCAAAAAATAGCATGCAATACTCGTGCCGTGATTGGATAAAATGATCTTAATACAGAAAGGAAAATCAATGCAATCATCTCTGTTCGCTTTTATTGGAAGAGAACCTGAAAGTTCGCAAAAGGTTGTGCTGATACATCTCGGGCAATATGGAAACCGGCTTTCTTGATAATAAGTTTTGTTCATTGTTCAGGAAGAACCGCGATGGGTAAGAAGGGATCGGTAGTCATGACAACCTTCTAAACTTCACTCTAATACTCTTTGATAGCCTGATACATCGAGCTAGCTACTATGAGTTTTGGAGGTCTGGCAATTTTATACGACCTTGTTGTGTGAGCTTTGAACCTTTCCTAAGCTTTCCTCTTGACGGGAACGAGTTATAAATAACATCAAGAACACACATTTTGCCATAGCCTCCTATTTAGTTATTTCTTTTTTGCACGACTTAACTAATTAGTGGTACTTACGAATGTTGTTGCCGTGGATCGTAAGTTGACATTCCCACACGCAATCTTGTTGCTATGTGCGGTAAGAGTTTCCGTGCGGTAAGAATTTACTTACTGCACATCATAATACAAGACTTTATGGACAAGGCCCCCCAGGACAAATATTCGGTTCCCATAACAACAAACACATGCGAATCACTTTCTGAAATAAACATCTATCTTCAAGAATGTATATACATAATATTTTCAGGTAATATCACAATTAATATAATTAAATTGATATAAATAATCATCGTGCAAAAAATAGCATGCAATACTCGTGCCGTAAGCGCATAACGGATTTCGGAAAATTGAAAAAACTCGGCACGAGCGCCTCGTTTTTTCAAACTATTTCCTCGATCCGTATGCATCGCTTACGGCACTTGTATCGCAATATACTATTTCTCCATTTTTCTGTTTTGCTTTTCTTGGTTTATGATGCCCCTTCATTATGATGTAATGGAATGGCACAAAAAAAAACATTATTTTACTCTTCATCTTCATATAGGCCTAAATTTATGTTTTCAAACTTCGTTAATTTTGTTCGCTTAAATAGCGCTGCTAATTTTATGTTTATTAACACGTTTATTAAATATAATTGTGATCCAAAATGTTTCTTGCTTTTGTGAATACATACGATTAAGTTTTTTTTTCGGGGGATACTCTTATTGGTTTCGTATCCTAAATTCCAAATGCTTCGAATTCCTATGAAATCAACTACCATCTTACAGACGTAACTTATAGGGTTACCTTTTTTTTCAAACCACGGTACTATGCTATCCAAAAGCTCATTTGCTAAGAACAATGTTTTTATATACCAACAGTCATTTTATTCATCAGGGATATAACATGTCGAGCATCCAGTAGACAATTTCTTTCAGTGACCACAGTTAGATTCACAAAGTAAAACTCTGGAATCAGTTGGGCAGGTATCTGAATTAAAATGGAATTAACTGAAAAACATTTCGCTGAAGTGGATAAATTCATAAAAATAATTACTTTAAGAAAAAATAAAATAAATAACTGTAAATATCAGGAACTCGATACTTAAATCTTCAGTGCTAACTAAATTGGAAATGTCAATGAAGTTAAAAAAGAAACGCACATGGTTAAGCAAATATTTTTAGTTAAGGCAAATTTTCAACAAGTAAACAATAAAATTTTGTATTAGCAAATCTAATGGGGCTTGGTATAAAATATAATAATAAATAAATAAAAATACATACATTTAAAGAAACAATTTCTCAAATATTTTCCAAAGTATTACAATGTTTAACGCCTAAACAACACTCCAGCACGGTTAACAGTTGAATCTAATTTCCTTTGTTATAGGCTATTCGTAATATTAATTGAAGGGAGGTAAATTCTAATTCGGAATGCACCTTTTTGTGTGGCAAAATATCCCAATAATCAGGAATCAGATTAGCTGAACATGAAATCTGAACGGGATAGCTACTGAATCTAAGTCCAACCCTCTCGCCAATACGATAATGTTACGTTACTGTTATGAAACTCCAAATATAGTATCCATAGTAATATGATTTAACGATTATTAAGTGCCGGTATGGTGTGGGGGACGGAAAAATGTCTGTCCGTCTGTCCGTCTGTCCGTGTGTCTGTACGCGCGATAACTCAAATAAGCTTTATAGGACCTTAATAAAACTTGGTATACGCGTTTATAATGTCCATGGGAAGAAGCCTATTGATATTGGACCAAATCGGTTGACCAGTACCGGAGTAAAACCCAATTTAGTGTCTATTTTAAAGGCGCGATAGCTCAAACACGCTTTATAGGATTTTCATAAAACTCGGTATACGCATTTATAATGTTCATGGGAAGACGGCTATTGGTACTGGATTAAATCGGTTGGACGTACCGGAATAATGCCCAACCTAGTGCCTTTTTACGGTAATATATAACAAAAGATTAATAACTCAATTACGCTTCATCGGATTTTTATGAAACTTGGTATACGCATTTATAACGCCCATGGCAAGAAGGATATTTATTTTTAATCAAATCGGTTGACCGGTACCAGAGTAACAACTGATTAAAGGTCACTTTTTTTTTAATCATGTCTATACTACAGTGCCACATTTCTAATCACTGAGGGCTTTGTCTGCCTTGCAGTCAGATGTTTATTTCGTTGATCTAGTTGAAATTGAGTACTACATGAATACTGTTATAAACAGATGGTACATTACTGTGAAATAATTAATGGAGTCCTTTGCCATAGATTTTTGTGAAATGTTGACATATTTTAAGAATTTCAAGTTGCAATACATTTAGCTTTGACAAATAACACTATTCCTTCATATATGCTTATAAACTAGACCGGCAAACTGAGTAAGTTGGCCGACTCGGACTCGTATTCTGGAGGTCCGTGGTTCAAATCCCAGAGCCGGCCGATTTGACATGCATTTTTTTATTTTATTTTATATTTTTATATGAGTGCGCGATTGTCAAGATATTACAAATCCGTAGTTCTGCTGATGTAGGACGATTTTAATTTGATTTAAAAAAAAAAACTTATTTTTTGCACATCTTAATTGCAATTATAACTGATTCAACAAAAGCATTCTGGCACTTTGTTACATCAGTTTACCTGATGTTGTTTATTACTATTATTATGTTAATGCACATTATAACAATCTCGTTTTTCTTTCGTAACTGCTACAAGGGTTACGTCACTGAATATGAGACGAAGTATGTTGTTTCAAATTAATGGAATAAAGTTCATTTAAAGACAATACGTATCTCCAGACTCTGGCTGTCTTGGAATATTAAGTCTCTTTCCATTTCCTTCATAAATCTAGGCTACATGCCTGGCATGCATGACATGAAATTACCATGTTTGCTTATTATATCATCTTCCGACTTGTCTTCCATATATAATAACTGTGTCATAGGTTGCCACTCCGTAAGCAGTAACGACGTTAGAAACAGAACAATATAAGCTGATTTCTGAGTTTATGAAAAAAGTATTTTTCTCAGAATTTTTTAGCAATGAAGAGAACGAGTCGACTCTGTCAATATACAGTAGAACCCTGATAATTCGAGCTAATTGGGGCTGAGGCTACCTCGAATTACAAAAAACTCGGATTATACGGAAACATCACTAAATCAATCGGTAAATCATAAATAAATGTTTAATGAGCACAATAATGGTTACAAAAATAAATAAATAAACAATATAGTAGGCATACATATCTTTAATAGGCCTGTATGTATATTGGCAAACACTTCCAATTTGCTATCGGCATCCTTTAAGGATTAAGTCATTGTCTGACTCTTAATGGAGTGGAACGGGAAAGCGGCGCTACTAGGAAAACACTTTTAATTACCATTTTTGCTGAAATTACCATTGTTGCTGAGTATTGATTACTGTAACAATACAGTATTCTTTTCTAAAAGGATGGTATGCACCGTATGATTGGCACGAGGTCCCGACAATGAAAGATCGAACCTAACGGTTTCTGTCAATCTGTAATAGAAATGCATTAGCAGTCTGAAGCCAAGGTTATTTCTGTGTATTATGACAAAATCCAGTTTTACCTGCATTTTTGTACATGGAAAAATTGAAAGAAAGCTCAAAATGTAACACATTCGGAAGTGCGTGAAACCTACATGCGGACACGGTATAAAAACGGGATTTTACTCTAGTTTTATGGAAAATTTTAATTTTCGTAAGACCACCTCGAATTACACGGAACCTCGAAATACCGGGGCTCGAATTACCGAGGCTCTCCTGTACTCAGAGATTGGAAGGAACTTATTATTTTGTACAAGTTTTCTTGACTTAAAGATCTAGACAAAATTATGGGAAAACTTGAAAATAAGCACTTTGGTATCAAAAATTAAAAAAAGCCGGCTAATAGAGTATCTGTCAATTCTTGCAGAGTGTTCAATTAGAATAGGCTACATTAATTATACAAACTAGTATAAAATCATTCGAAGCGTAAATTGTAATATAAATTACTTGTCTAATAAATTAAATTGTGTGTTTTAACAATAAATAGTCCTAACAACAACAGTTAAAATTTCTGAAAAATGTTAAAATGCAATCCCATATTAAAATGTAACATAAATTACTTGCATAAAATAGTAACTTACGTGTGAAAATGTAAAATGAAAGTAGGCCTAATTGAGATATCTTTTTAAGATTTCATTGCATGTTTTCATACTTTATCTTCACGCCATCTCTACAGTCGATGTTAAGTCATTGAAAGTGAGAGAAGACGAAGCGTTAATAATAACGGTATTAACGTTCTTAATTGCCTGCAGATGTAGCACTATCTTTCCCCATTTATGTAGAGCTGAATGTATGAACTTCAATTAAGAGTGTGCCACAAGTACTGATTAATCCTTGATAATATTACCCATTAATCGTATGTTAAATGTAAGTTGAAGCCAAGTAAGCAGGAGTTTAAATTAATTTGCATTTTCAGAATTCCAATAACGTGACTAAAAGAAGCTAACATAATTATATTCGGCGGGAATTAAATGATAAATAAAATTTTAATTAATAATCTATATTAATAAATTATGAATTTCCAAAATGTATGACGGATCATCACTTGAGAATGGCTCGACCGATTTGGCTGATTCTTTTTTTGTTGTGTTCGTAATTGTCAGGACAAGGACCAGGTTTGTATGAAAGAACAATTTGGAAAACCCACGAGAAAAGTCGGAAATGTGAAATGAGGCAGAGTTAGAAAGTTCTGCTGTCAATTGTTTACATAACGAAAGTATTGTTTACGGTGTTCACATGGGGCTTTGAAACTATATTATAATACTGGGCTTTAACAAATTCTGATACTATCGATGTAATTAATACATTTGTGAAAATAATTATTGAAGAATAAAATCCACGGAAATAAAGCAGTCACATAACTTTCTCTACCCTCGACATGGAAAATATCATTTTCTCATTTCACATTTAGATGATAAGCGGTCGTATTTCAGGGACAACTTAAGTGTGTGCCAGTGAGTACGCTATATCGGAAGTCGGTAACAAATCCTATCCACTGATATGTCACTCATAGCTGTAGGTTTTGAATTAGTTGAGAAATAGGCCTAGGGATGTTTATCAGAGGCCCTAAGCATCTAAAAGAAGACAAAATGGGATGGAACTTTTCAGTCCTACGCGCGCAGTATATTATGTCCCAGGTTTTTGGGAAGGAAAGTATGAAAGTGATATTGAATTTCTTTTTTACTTCAGCCCCGAAACGGTTGTATGGTAATATGAGAGTGAGAAATACAGTTTTCTGTCAAGACAATGCAATTTTATGTCACCGGAATTTATTTTTCTTCTTATTTGCACTCCTCCCAGGCATGGTGTGTAGAAGCAATGGAATGCAACATTCGACATCCTCTGAGAGCCATAAAAAGCTATATCTAGCGTTTTCTGAGAGAATAGTCTGAGTGTCATATGTCGTTCTTCCTCATTTCGAATTCTACATACATCTTATATAAGGACCTAGAGTTTCAACATCGAAAGTCCTCCATAAGTTAATTTCATATTAAAAAATACAAAACCCGGGCGAGTATTGTAGGATATTTACATATGCAAGGAGATATAAATAAGTACGACATTTTATCAAAATTGAATCCTTCCTATTCAACAGGAAAAACCTGACTCATTATTAGGGACCGGATTCTTAGGTTTTTACCTATTTTTTTCCTTACTTCCAAAACAAAAAGCGCTCATACACTTTTTCGAATCATGTCCATAGGATTCACCCACATTAATTCTGTGGCACCTAAAAATACCTAAATGGGGTATAAATACCTAAATATACCTAAACGGGTTATAAAACCTAATATATCAAATTTAGGCTACTTTTTGTCTTTTTTGTTTGTCAGTTGTGAAATTGATATTTTGCGGGGAGAGAATAATTTTTGTCGGGTAGAAATTAATACCACCAGCGTTTCATTCAACCCATTATCGTCTAGGATGGACAGTATCCTAGACGACAATGGGTAAGTACCGGGGTATTTCTTTTAAAACCATCGTACGAACAACCATTGTTGCCGTACGTATAAACAAGGATATAGATTTCTGTTAGCCTTTAGTACTTCCCTGTTATTCATACTGAGTGGTCAGACTGTGAGTTTTAAGAAGACGTGTTAATTATGCCGATACAAATGAAATCGAGTTTATTACGACAGTGGATTGGCGATGACCTGAATTTCTTCTTCTTCTTCTTCTTCTTCTTCTTCTGAGGTTATTTTATGACGTTGCACCCCGCGTGTTTCTACGTCTGCTCTGTCGTTTTCCAAGTTGCACCTGCTGTATATGACAGACGTTGTCATTCAATACAACTCACAGTTGAGAATCTTGAAAGATATTTAGTGATATACTGTAACCAGGAAATGTGAGGCAATCTTATTTTCACTGCTTCTTTTGATTGTTTATGCTTTCTTTCTTCAATTGTTTAATATCGTCCTAAAGCAAGTTTACACAGATTTAAGTGAATTTAGTTAAGTTAAACTTTACAAGTATTATGTATTGAATCCTATGTAGCACATTCAAATTCATTAAACCAATTATTCTTCCCTAAAACGATATTTTGGACAAAAAACCTAAAAAAAAACTATTTCTCCTAATGGAAAACCTAAAACAGTGTTTTTAAAAACCTAAAAATCCGGTCCCTACTCATTATACATGTACGGGTATCGCTCTTGTAGACCTGTTGTCTGTTGTTCCACACAATTAAGTTGAACGTTTATCCTTAACGAAATTTCTAAGAAATATTGTGGCTTTTCATATTTCTTAGCACAGACTTGATTCAGGCTGTAATTTTATATTAAATATGCGCTTTTTAATTTAAAAGCCCAGGTAAAAGTTGAAAGCGAACGATTCCTTTTATATCTTGTTAGCCTACTCGTTATTACGTTATTAAACTTTATAAAAAAGAATGTGTAGTCCTGGGAACCCGCCTGCTTTTTCATCATTACTTGTTATTAGCTTTGATATTCTCCATGAATGAAGTTAGTATACGGTATTTTAAAGAAGAAAAAACGAGCAGCTCAAATGTGTAATTAAATTTCAGACTTGCTGCTACAGTTTATGTTGAGAGACTTTTCCCGGTTTCCATGGAGTCTGAAACATAGTTCTTTATCGTACTGTTATACTGATCCAAGATGAGTGTACAGAGCAAAAATAAACAATACTTGCCTTGACTGTGTCCTGTCGTTTCATTGGTTAATCGCACCAACGCATACTTCACGATAGTGCGACAAGCTCAGTCCGCACTCTTCGTAAAATTATTTATGTCTTATGTAATTGTGAAAACATAAGTTCTATTAATTTAATTGTTTTTTCGTATTTATATCATAGGCTTACATGTTTTAAGACATCAAGCAAACAAGATTTAATTTGTGTTTATCGTTGCCTTGGCAAATTTGTTGTTCTGGAGAAAAACAAGTGTCATAAGTTAATTCTATATTTCTGAAGCTGATAGCATCTTACTTAAAATACCGTAAACAATATGTTATTCTTAAACATTGTCCTTCCTTTGCTTACAATGTAAATTCTGGTGTACCACAGGGCTCTAATTTAGGGCTACTTCTTCCCCTAATCATTATAAATGATTTATCAGATAGTGTTTAAAAAATACCTATTTTATGACATAATTAGTTAATTCGTTGTACTTTTCAATTACATAATGTGTGATGAAGTAGGCTACACCACTTACTGTAAGTAAAAGTAATAGGCAAGGCCTGAAATAATGTGTATTATAGAGGAAAATTGCGAGTCAAGGCCTTCATTAGTTTACTGTACGCAAACAACTAAGCAATCTTAAAAATGAACTCTTGTGAGCTGTGCTTTGTACGTTTCGCTCCTTACACGTCTTGGAACAAGTATAGTTAATATTAGCTATGTAGCCACTCTATCCAGCTAACGAGAAATCAAATAGTCATCCAAATTTCCTAACAACCCGACGAACGTGCGGAGATAAGTTATTGATCTTAATAGGTACTTTTAATTTGATAATGTTATCAGAGGGGGCTCAATAATTTTAAACTAATTATAATGAGAGGACGACGAGACACAATCAGCAGACCAATAACTTCCATATTTTGAAGCTGGTACTTTTCTTTCAATTAGTCAGTTGTCGGTAGAAACAGTAAAGGTATATGTTTTTCTTTTTCGTGGTTTAATGCGTCAGGCTGATCATTTCCATTTCAAATCTAATTGTAGGGATCTATTATGCAATACAAAAACTTCGTTTCCACAATTTTTGTCTTCAATGTAGCAGTAATTAATCGGCTTTCAATATGGTTTCTGGAATTTTTAAGTATAAAACCTCAATGACATTGACGTTGGACATAAGCATGAGTTTCGTTCTCCAGGCATCTAAATCTGCGCAGGTAAGATCCAGATATTGCTCTAATTGCTGTTGCATTAGCATTCGTAGGTGACTCATTCAAAGGTTTCGAACGTTGGAAATCCAGTTACTTGATTCTGGAACGTCAGCACATAATTCATCACCTTCGCTTTAAGCAGGCAGTGACCATATTGCAAATTCCTTCTGTCGAAGTTCATCTCTCGGTTATTTAGTAACTGATTTTTTGAAAGTCTATAGGACAAGAGGGACCAAGATGTTTACAAGAAGTTTTTACTCATCTTCCAGAGGTTTAACAAAATTAACGTGAAGATTTTTGATTAAATTAATGCAGGTATTATAGATTTTAGTAGAGCAAGGCAAATGATGACATAAATATGCAAAATAAGATATTCGATCAAGACCTAAAAGTAATACAAAAGTTACGAAGTAACTTTAAGAAATGAAAAATACTCAAGTGAATTTATTGCATGACACTGTTCATTTAATATTCCTTCACATTTGATGATCAAATTTCCTCAAGAAACCGTAGCCTAAAACTTAATAGTTTCTTAAATATGGCCTATTAACTCCATCTGTCACTTTGTTTTATCAGTTTATGTTATTCTATTTTGTCAGCCAACAGTTCTTGAAGCAGAAGCAGTGCTTTTCTCGTAAGAGAAGCTAAGGAAACTACATTGAAACTTTAAATTAAAAAAAGTTTCAATTTTGAGGAAAATAAATAGAATGACACAAATGAGTAAACAAACTAGCAGAAAATTACCTCGCAGAAATAGTCATATTTAAAAAAAAAAACCGCCTTATAACAGAATGCCTGCATTTAACTGCTTTTAAATGGTAAACAGTTTAATATGTGAATATTGTTTAAATAATGCAAAATCAACAAATGCATTGCCCTGATCATTACTTTTTTAATAATCTGATTGAGCTCAAACATTTCCAAAACATAAAGAACGTTGTGATTAAATTTCAATTTATTGTTATGTAAGATTATGCTTTAGAGTGTCTAAAATATACGCGACCCCTAACACTTTGAAGAGAAAAATATTATTAATTAATATCCTCTTATAGGCCTATAAGTTATTCTTTAGAAGTATAAGGTCCCCAGTTAGCTTATCGATAGTGTACATGACAAAGGTGCAGGCAGTCCAGAGTTCAAATTCTGGTGGAAACCTCCATCCCGTGATTTCATTCATGATCTCTGAAGCAGGCTTCCGCCTGTAAGGGCCTTAACAAATGTAAATATCTCATGCTAAGAGGAATAGAAGTTAAATTTTCTTTTTAATGCCCATAACTTATCGTAAAAACATTAGTGAGCTTCACAATAGTAGAGGTTTGATAATACCTACGGTCTGATTTAAACAACCTGCGACTTGAGACAGTACATTCGAAGCGAAGAATTGGGAGAGCTGCACTGTATTACATTGTATTATTTGTATTAGAGGTTCTGGAAGCTGTTCAGTAACCTTCCAAATAACAAACCTCTCGCATAGCTTCACCATTGCCATGGAAATAGGCTATAGTCCTTCATTAACTAACACAAGTCGCAGGTTGTTTAAATCAGACTGTAGCTCTATATATTTTTCAATTTTTCAATCACAATCTTACCCCTTCGTGTACAAACTTATTCCTTATATAAAAAATTCAGTCCTTCTTAACAATACCTACTATACTAGATTAACTTCGTTGCATTATATTATACATTAGCCTTTGTACAGTATGCAGTCAGTTGTAAAAATTAGCTACGCCCACTTAGCGTCTTACGACATAACTTATGGCGTCGGAAACATAAAAGCACAGTAATAGTTTGAAGTATAAAAATAGCTAAACCTTCCTGGTTGTGTTTACTGTTAGGGATGTATTTCAGCATTAAATTATGCTGTCCTCAGCCCTTAAAATCTGTTTATACTGTTTGCTAAATACATAATTTTCACCATAGGCGTAACCAGGCCTACCATATGGGGGGTTATAACATCCAGGGAGAGGGGGGTCCGGGGGTCCTCCCCCGGAAAATTTTAAAAATTAAGATGCAAGAGTTTTAAGCTTCCAGGGGTCCTCCCCGGAATATTTTAAAAATTAAGACGCAAAATAACGAGTTTTAAGCTTCCGGGGATCCTCCCCCGGAAAATTTTAAAAATTAAGACGCAAAATAACGAGTTTTAAGCTTCCGGGGGCACTCCCCCGGAAAATTTTAAAAATCAAGACGCAAAATAACGAGTTTTAAGCTTCCCACGCTTTGATCTTGTATTAAGTAATTTATGGGCAGACTTTAAAAAGTTATACAATTATCCTTTTTTTAATCAATGGGGGGGGGGGGGGGTTCAAACCCCCAAAACCCCCCCTCGGTACGCCTATGATTTTCACTACTGACTACATAACCTTAATGCACAAGTCGAATGTATAATATAATATAATATAAAACAAACAAAAAATATTTGGCATTCTTCTAAAGGAATTAAAATACGAAATGTATAACTTTATTTTCTTAGGATTAATTAACTTTTACGAGGATGGCACATATTCAAGAGTGTCTCTAAACTTGTTAAACAATTATAACAGTTTTATAATATTTGCTCTGTTGTACCGCAAGCAATAATTAAAATAGAAAATGAGGGGATACCTTTAACGATTGTGTACGAAGCGGATGAATTCGACAAATTTCAAACAGAGACCAGGAAACCGAAGAGATGAGGTTGCTATAATCCAATTAAATGTAACAGGAATCTTCTTTTTGTTTCTCACCACACTACCTCCTTCCCTCCCTCCAGGATAGATACCACAAGCACGGCTTACACTCCAGGGAAATTAATAATTATTTAATATGTCCGTTGGCTTTGCTCCGAGAAACAATTGCGCATTCATTTCCAATCTACTTCATCCCATCTACAGAACGGGATTAGATATTAGTTTATATTCAAATCAAAGTTGTATGAATTGACTGCCTTAACAATAGTGTTTGTTTCATGTAAGTTTATGTTTTTTAGTACTTTATTTTACTACAGAAAATAATAAAAATTACCGATTCAATAATATCATGTTACTAAAATGTTTGTGATTCTCTGAGTAGAAATAAGTCACCTATACGGACTATATGGACTATAAGACGCTCCGGATCATAAGACGCACCTTGATTTTAGAATGGAAATTTAAGGGAAAAGAAATTTAATGTGATTCTAAACGAGAAGTTTTAAATGGAATACCATACTTTATTGCATAAAAATTATAACATTGTACACTGGAATCACGTAAATTTTAACTGAACTGATTTCTCACGAAAGACTGAAAATACTTTTACACCCTTTAACCCTCAATTCAGCATATCGTAAATGTAACGGGACGTCTGTTTAGAGATATTTGCCTTCATTTATACCAGCCGGCGGAGACAACTCCTTTCGTATAAAAAGAACTCAACATTCCTTTCTTTTCGCATTGTATACCTGGATTCCAGCTATCCTCATTTTACGATTGTGATAAGTGCACTGATGTACAGTGTTTGTCAAAATTTTCAAATATCATACCGTTTACAACACCTTGTTTATAACTATGGTATTCCGGCAATATTTACCGTAATTTTTTTTCTATTGTACTTCGAACCATTAGACGCATCCCACTTTCAAGGCTCTATTTTAAAGATAAAAAAATGCGTCTTATGGGCCGTAAGATACGGTACATATAAATCTGTATAAATTAAAACTAACGAAAAAAAAGATTTCCTGAGAAAAAGTACTCCAAACCAATCGTCACTTAATAAGGCTATTTGGAAGCAAGATACTTTCTTTTACCTCTCGCATTTCTTGTTAATTCTCCTACTAAGGGAAGAGGTGGCGAAGTTTACTTTTAGTTTAATTTATTTTACATTTTTGCGGCAGCCATTTCATAATTTCGGGTGGGACATTCTAGCAAATTATAACAACTATTTTTGTTTATTTCATGTCATAAATAATGAATTAGGACTTGTTCTGCACATTCTGTAAAATATACTATGGCTTCTCCTTCATTCTACATGCAAAGCATTATTAAAAATTTATTTTAAATATTTTAAATTTGTTTATCAAAATCTGTTACGGGTGGGATATAATTTGGACACTGATTTTAATGATGCAAAACAAAAGCTCATTTTCTGTTCTGCTATTACTGTTAGGGTCTTAATGTTGTTATTAATGAAGGTATGAGGGAGTCAATACAAATTATAAACTGTTTCCAGGTTGTCAGAGCATTTATTTAACGATACGGGTGGGACAAAAATTCCCTTGTTTGTTATTTTACATAGTAATTAACCACACATATTTTTTGAAGATAATCTTATACCAAATTGTACCTTAAGATGTATATGTATATGTAAATGAAAATGGACATAGCTGATTACTCTTGACTACTTGGTATTAAAGAGTGTTAAAATCATGCTGAAAATGGCAAAAAAGTAACTCAACGCTATAAATAAGTAAATCGACAAATTCTACACATGAAACCACTTCAAATACACCCAAGTCCTTAAAATTCAGATAATTTGAGGTTTTAAACTTATTTTTGACCACCCAATTACAATAATTTTATAACTTCTCTCTTTGAGGGAAAAATTCCCATATTTTATGAAATGGCTGGCGGTACTTCGCAGTTACTCAGGGGAAATAGTAAATCTACTATTAAAAATATACAACTTAAAGGGGTGACAAAATTTAAAAAAAAACCTCTGATAATGTATTTACTGTTGATACAAGTGGGTTAATTTGTAAAATATTTTACTTCAATAATAATTTTACATAAGATAATATTAATACAACATAATTTGTTGTCTTATGTCAGTAATTTGCATTTTGAACATTATTTCCATGTACAGACAAAAAATGAGGACATTGAAGTCAAATGTTACATAGGCTATAGTCTGTTTAATGCGTATGCAATATTTCACTAATTTCCCTTTATTAGTTCCTGAGTTATATAGGTGTTTTAATGTAATGTGTAAGAAAATCAAACTAGCGGGATATCATCTTTAATATAGGCCTATATACAACATATTATAATCATAATACATTATAGTCTATTACATACATATGAAAGTTTAAGAAAATAGTTTTTCTGGGATAGTTTCTACTTTTTGGTCAGACTTCCACCTCCTGGGCCCTATTTCATAAAACTCTACAGATGTGACTAATACGACAATTATGTCAAGTCTGACAAATTTGTCAATATGTCACGACAATTGTATTTTTCATAAATATTACAACTTTTCCTTACATTACAGGCAAATTAATGTAAATTGTCAGACTAAAAGAACCCATTTCATAAACGCGACAATTTTATGTCAAACCTAAAGATTACTTTAGTACACTGTAGATGGCTCTCACATACGTGTCTCAACATCGAATATGATACCTAAGCAATCGATTATTACTATCGAAAATAATTGAATTATATTTCTCTTTTAATACAAAGTCATTGAAATTGAAAGTTAGGTTAATCCATTGCCTAAAAACACTGGGTGGTTTTATGTCTATTTCTTCACCACTCTCACTACTACCAATATCACTACTACTAGTGTTCATTATTAACAAGACAGTTTAGCAAGTTTATTAACAAAGTTTAAATCACAAGAATGTTTGCCTAGTTATGCCACACATTTACATAACCTACTCTGTTGGCCTACATATGAATGATTGCCTGTCACATCTGTAATGACAATTCTACATTTTTTGTAAATTTGTAAATATGTCAGCAAAAATTAATGTTTCATAAATGATAGGTATCCTAAGATTTGACATATTTGTCAAACTTTTACCTGTAAACTCAAAAGTTTTGAGAAACAACAATATATAAAATTGTCATACAAATCTACAAAATTGTCATGACATTTATGTAAAGTTGTCAGTTTTTATGAAAAACACAATTGTCAAAATGTAAGACAATTTTATGTCACCTGTCACCTGTAAAATTGTAACTTTTATGAAATAGGGCCCTGGTCTTACTACTCCAGAATTCTTATAGTGACGAGAGGTGAGACGTGCTCAGGTACTGACGCCAGAGGAAGTAACAAGGAATTAGGAGACACAGCCAGATGCTCGACTTCAATGATCGTAAATCCAATTAAACCCTTAATAGACAACGCAGGGCTGTACATTGTACAATCACCGGTTTCAAAATGAACTTTTTAGATACACGTTCACCTTCTCTCAGAAAATGTCCATCCATTTTACTTTCTCGCATATACGTAGTATAGAGAAAGTATTGTGATAGTGACAAAAAATCGAAATCGAGGTAACACCGGAAATACATGTTTCACGATGCCTACAAACCGAAAAAAAATGTTCTTGGAATGACGTCTATCCGTCTCTCCATCTGTCTGTCCGTCTGTCTGTGGACAGGCACAGCGGGTAAACGGTTCATTGAATTTACTTCATTTTTTGAATTAAATATTTTTTCTGAATGTTATCCAACCGCCCTGAATTTGAGTTTTATAACTGAAATATTAAGGGGACTTTTCATGATTTTTTTTTAAATTTTCATATTTGAAAAACTGGCTCTAACGATTTTAATAAAAATTTAAAATTGGAAACTCTTAGCTATGACTAACAAAATAGCTATATCCGTTTTTCTGCAAAAATGACTTAGAGGGTACTTTACTCGTATCCATTTTCAATTTTCCTAGGCGATCTCCATTACATTGGGCGATTCATGGAAACTTAACACAGTCAAGTTGTAGAGAAAATTAAAAAGAACATTTTTTGTTAAATACATTTCTTTATAAAATTAATAGGTATGAAGATAAAAAAGAAATAACATGACTTAAATGCGAATTTACATTTTGATTGCCCATAGTAACAAGAATACTATATAATCTAATTATTGTTGTGAAATGTAGTCAGTTTACCAGAGTCTAATCAACACACCAAAATCAATTAGATCGAGGTGGTGTAGAGTAATAGGGTAGAGGTCCCCGAGTGATCGGGTTAAATATCTACGCAAGTAAAGCCGCTAACGGTGTTTGATTCAGGTTCTCACGATTACAGTTAAAATTACAATGAAAATAACCATGTAAGCCTACCTCACCACAAGAGATGTTGGAAATGTCCTCCTCTTGCATTCATACAACAATATCACCTTTCTAAGAAATTTTATTTCACGCACATAAGTTCAGCTTCCAAGATAGAGTTAATTTCTCTTGTGATATTAAGTTCTTCTAACAGTATACGACTATTATTTACGGAGGAAATTGAAAAATAAAGTGTCAAGTTCAAACCCCCATACATTAGAAAACTTAAAGACAATATCACCAGAGAAATTAACTCTATCTCGGAAGCTGAACTTACGCGCGTGAAAGAAAATTTCCTAAAAAGGTGCCAGTGTTGTGTGGATGCAAGAGGAAAACATTTCCAACATCTGTGATGTGGTACTTAGTTATTTTCATTGTAATTTTAACTGTAATTGTAAGAACCTGAATCATTACACCGTTAGCAGCTTTATTCGGGTAGATATTTCACCCGATCGCCGATCGCGGCGACGCAGAAACCCACACGATTGGCCAACTCATACGTGAAACGCACTGTAGTACTGTGAGTGTGATATTCCCCCAGAAAAGTGAGCAGCTTGAATGACTGTATATAGTAGCTTAGTTATTGTAACCATTGAGACGTACACTAACCATATTCAAACCGCCAAGATCAATCATTGTGTAATTATCTGATGCCATTTTGTGGGATAAATACAAAACAAGCCCATTTAATTGAGAACAATGTAGCCTATAAGTATGATTTACTAGAGGCAAGCATTGGGTTACAACTTGAAGCTGATATATAGCCAGCCAGCGGCTTCCATATGCGACTCTCCCACCGCGAAATCGAAGTGTGAAGAACAATCGTATAATATCTCCTGCTTTTATTCAATTTGTGAATCCTCGCGACATCGATTAATGTGGAACTCGACCCGACGCGCCGCCAGCTTAGACTTCTCCAGCCATTTGTCATCCTAAGTTGCTTCTCAGAAGCGGCTCGTGTACATCAATAAGTGTACGGCGGAACAAGGTCAGTTTTGCATGCTTATTTTCTTCCTTCGCATGGGTGGAAAAAGTATTTTTTTACGGGTTTTAACCCTTTAATGTACCTGGCGTTCTTCCAGAGTTGGAATCAGTTAATTTGTTCATTTTTGCAATATTATTTTAATACCTTAAGGGGGACATACAGCTATCGATGCTGAAAAATAGGTGAAGTTTCATTCTTTTCTTTTCTCAGCAATGAATTGTTGTGTTGCCTTGCATTCTGGCATGCTCTATATTGACTAGTTCTACAATTGCATATTATTTTCAGAATTAATTGAACTATTACAGTTAGTGGGTAGTTGTCATTACAAAATGGCAGCCTAATTTTGTGCACTGAAGTGCCGTTACCCTGATAATTTTCATAAATACCAATATTTCTGAGTGATTCAGCTTTCTATCTATTTGTAAATTTTATATGAACAACAAATCTAGGATCTTTGGATTAACTCCAGTATCAATATTTAAAAACAAATAATTCATCACTTGTTACTTTTTTTTAGAAATCTTTACATTAGAAATATTAAAAAATAAACTATTAACATTACATCAATTATTCTAGAAAGTATCGCTCAATAATATCAAATATATTTGCATGAAAAATTTCACTGCAATATGTTTATAAATGTTAAGAGTTATAAGTAGGGACCGGATTTTTAGGTTTTTAAAAACACTGGTTTAAGTTTTCCATTAGGTGAAATAGTTTTTTTAGGTTTTTTGTCCAAAATATCATTTTTGGGTAGAATAATTGGTTTAACGAATTTGAATGTGCTACATAGGATTCAATACATAATACTTGTAAAGTTTAACTTAACAAAAGTGACTTAAATTTCTGTAAACTTGCTTTAGGACAGAGCAGACGTAGAAACGTGCAACATCATAAAATAACCTCAAAAGAAGAAGAAGAAGAAGAAGAAGAAGAAGCAGAAGGGGGAAGATGAAATTCAGGTCATCGCCAATCCACTGTCGTAATAAACTCGATTTCATTTGTATCGGCATAATTAACACGTCCTCTTAAAACTCACAGTGTGACCACTCAGTAGGAATGACAGGGCAGTAATAAAAGCAAACAAGCGCTTTAAAACACAGAAATCTGTATCCTTGTTCATACACGGCAACAATGGTTGTTCATACGAATATTTTAAAAAGAATACTCTGGTACTCTTACACTTCCCCTCTTGATACTGTCCATCCTAGACGACAATGGGTTGAACGAAACGCTGGTGGTATTAATTTCAATCCGACAAAAATTATTCTCTTCCCGCAAAATATCGATTTCTCAACTGACAAACAAAAAAGACAAAAAAGCAGCCTAAATTAGATATTTTAGGTTTTATATCCCGTTTAGGTATATTTAGGTTTTTATACCCCATTTAGGTATTTTTAGGTGCCACAGAATTAATGTGGGTGAATCCTATTGACATGATTCGAAAAAGTGTATGAGCGCTTTTTGTTTTGGAAGTAAGGAAAATAAATGGTGCAAAAATACGTTGCACAAACTTTCTCGCATATACGTGTTAAAGGCTAGCACAGAAAAAATTAAATTAAAGAGACAATTAAATTTTACTTACTACATTTTCATAAAACTAACAAGTATCTAGAACGGAAAGCATCAGGGTCGATCTTTATGTTCAATGCTATTTACCGTGAAATAATAATAATAATAATATTATTAATAATAATAATAACAACAACAATAATAATAATAATAATAATAATAATAATAATAATAATAATAATCAATGACAGTAAAACTGCATATTATTAGTACTACTACTACTACGGGAAAATTCAAATATATGTCGCACCTTGGGTCCCACCGAACCTATCTTCACCGATGCAGTTTCTTTTATACCACGATCTAGCGAATTCTTCTGTCCTAGTATTATGAAGAAACTCGTGATTGGACGTTGGAGGTGTGATGTCTTACCGCTAGACGAGAGGTGGCAGGCTGACAAACCTTTCGGGAGATATAATATCGTACATTATTCGAAAATGCAAGGGCGCTTCGCTACGGCTGCCGCCTCCGCTTCGCGCACTTAACTATGTGGTTAGTGTTATGCATTATTTAGCTATTTGCAACAGTATACAAGGGCAGTTGGTCACTCTGCTTCGCTCAGAAACAAAATACATCACACAGTCTGTGCAAATGTGAATATCGAATGGGGAAGCTTAAGGGGCGACTTATATTTGAATTTCGCCACCACTATACTACTACTTAGGTTATATTGCACGCTTTAACTGCATGTAGGTCATATCACGTGTTTAGTATGTTTGCGTGAAACATTAGTCTATATCAGCGTTTCTTAACCTTTTTGAACCCGAGGACCTCTAAAATGTCTAAAAAACTTTACGGACCCCTAATTTTACATCCCACTTTTTAAAGTAGGCTATATGTAGGCCTATATTCTTAATATTTGGGGTAATAAATTATAGGTCGTTATAACGAAATACATTTGTTTTTAATCCGACGGAAACACAGTTATTGAATTGGAATGAAACTATTGACAGTAAAATTATATTTTGAACAGACTTTAATAGGCCTATGTATTACCAATTTGATAATATAATTAGGAATTATGTTATTACCCACTTTTAATGAGACGGTTGAGCTTATCGCCTCTTGCAGACTCCCTGGATTTTGGCTCAATATTAGTCAAATTTAGTCAAGATCAGCAGATACATTAAGTCGGTTTCTGTATTATGATTTTAGTTAAACGAGCGATGAATATCCCTTCTCACAAAGATAGGTTGTTCAAAACTGCATGGCGCCTCTAAAAACAAATTCCGACAAAGTCTTATTTTTTAGGGTTTTGAATGAAAGAGGGAACCATAGACGTCAGTGCATCAGGGGTTTGAAACTGTGGTCCGTAACTGCAAAAGTAAGGAAAATTGCAATATGACCTGTATTTTCGAAGATTTTAAAAACTTGGACATCTAGTGTCCATTTTATGTGAAAAATTTCTACTTCTTTACTTCCCACTTGCTTTATGATATTTTTAAATTAATTATGTCTGCGGACCATCTGCACCGTATTCTCGGACCACCAGTGGTCCGCGGACCATAGGTTGAAAAACGCTAGTCTATATTAACAACTCATTCGCATCATGTTTCTATTGTTTAGTGATGTCTTCTTATGTGATATTCAGTTTAAACGATTATAATATCGAGTGACATAGCGGCGATGAGTTATGGAAAATAAGCAAGTCCTACAAACCCGGCGTTTGCCTTTGCGAACGACGGAACCATGAAAAACCCAAGTCAAATTGGGCGGCCACGAGATTAGATTTGAACTCAGGACCTCTTCCCTGTTAGCCCATAGGCCTACCACCTCGCTGTAATTGGTTTTAGTGTGTTCATTGCGACTGAGCTAAACTGATTGCATTTCACAACAATAAGTACATTAGGCCTATAGTTTTCTTGTTACTAGGGGCAACAAAATGTCATTCATATTTTAATTGAAATTTATGTTCTGAAATTCGCATTTAAGCTGTCCTTATTTCGTTGTTATCTTGATATCTATTAAATGTACAAAGAAATGTATTAAACAAAAAATGTTCATTTTAAATTTTTCTACAACTTTACTGTGATAGGTTTTCATGTATCGCCTACTGTAATGGATATAATCTAGAAAAATTGAAAATGGATACGAGTAAAGTACCCCTTAAGTCATTTTTGCAGAAATACGGATATAGCCATTTTATTAGTCATAGATAAGAGTTTCCAATTTTAAATTTTAATTAAAATCGTTAGAGCCATTTTTTAAAAAATCAAAATTTTTAAAAAAGTTTTCATGAAAAGTCCCCTTAATATTTCAGTTGTAAAACTAAATTTCTGGGCGGTTCGACAAAATTTTGAAAAAGTCCTTAATTCAAAAAATGAAGTAAATACAATGAACCCTTTACCCGCTGTGCTTGTCCACGGACAGACGGACAGACGGACAGACGTCATTCCAAAAATATTTTTTTCGGTTTCTAGGCTTCATGAAACGTGCTCTCCCGGTGTTATCTCGACTTCGATTTTTTGTCACGATCACAATACTTTCTCTATACTACGTATATGCGAGAAAGTAAAAATAGGTAAAAACCTAAGAATCCGGTCCCTAGTCTTATAAGGGAAACGGCACTTCAGAACAAAAAATTTGGCTGCCATTTTGTAATGATAATTACCCATTAACTGTAATAGTTGAATTAATTCTGAAAATAGAATGCAATTGTAGAACTAGTCAATATAGAGCATGACAGATTGCAAGGCTACAGAATAATTCATTGCTGAGAAAAAAAATAATGAAACTTCACCTATTTTCCAGCATCGAAAGCTGTATGTCCTCCCCTTAAGAAAGTGCAACTAATCATTTATTCTCATTGAACCATTCCTAGAGCGTAACACTTTCAGGAATAGGCCTATAAGCCCTTACACCAAATCAGCAATTGCGAATTGCTTTACATTAGGTAGGCACTGGGCATCGTATCACAGCAGCCTAGCTAACACGCTTGGGGTTTTAAAAAGCAATTAGGCTATAATGTCGAATAACATAGAACACGACTTTATTTTTTACCAAATATCAACCCGTACATAACTGTGATCTTCATCACAAAAACAACTTATCTGTAGCTGCAGTAAAGTCAAGAATTTCTTTCATGTTTTCTTCTTCAAATTTTTCGTAATAAAAGCTGGAAAGGGTTCAATAATATTGTTTTATGATTAGCTGTTCTTTCCTGAGGCGTAATATTCTCACATAAGAATACAAACTGTGTTTTTAAGAAACAGGCCCAAGAGAGAGAAAATAAGTTTACCAATAGGCCGTGAAATATTGATGTGTATCTATTTTTTGTGTGTGTCATGGCTTGTGTTCATTTTAACTGGTACTGAATGTTAATGATTATGCTCTTAGGTGAAATAGTGGAGGTGAGTGAACGGCTATAGAACCATAACCAGTCCGGGTATAAAAACTATGTTCATGCAGAATTACAGCTCTAACCGTTTAGTAGATCTCCCCCCCCCCCAAAACAATGGCAAAATTATTTAGGGAAAATAGGTTTTCTATAAATATTTTTATCAAACTAAGACAGAGATAAACCACTACATTTTTACACAAATATATGACGGCTGTGTACTGCCATAGTCTATGACCGTCGTCGGTGTGCCGCAATTTTGTCCCGCAGGATTCATATTTCATGCATATTTATATGCCATTGAGCTGGGTAGGAAGATTGACCCTCTTAACTTCGGAAGAATAAACCAATAGGTAATAGTCTACTCCAACCAGATGACCGTTTAGCAAGATTAACATTTTATTGATATCCACAAATAAATTAAGCTAAACATATTCCAATAGCTTCCTGACATATACGTGCAAAGATTTGTATTCTGAAACATTTTAGGTAGGGTTTGTTGAATTTCGAGATGTGAATTACATTAATAGTAACTTAATAACAGTGGGTAAATAACGTGAAATGGAAAGGGGAAAATAAATGAAACCTGAAACAAATTCGATGCTCTGTAGTTTATCACAACAGTGACATAAACCAAATATCTCTACTTATATGCATTACACTGTGGGTATACTGAACTTCACAATAATTAATAGTAGCTTTCTTTTTACTCACGGGTTCAAACCCCGTTGCCGGTCAATTTGACTTGGGATTCTCATAATTTCCTCGGTCGCAAAGGGAAATACTGATTTAGATATTTGCTTACCATGACTCATAGTCAATATTTCATCCTATATCATAATCATAAAAAAACAATAATACTTGATATTTACAGGGGTTATAACACAGCAGCAACAGAAAACAGATACGGGCTACATCAATAGTTATTTGGCCCATTCGCATACCCACAGAACCTAACACTTGATATGACACCTCTGTTAAAACATTATGTTTAAGGTTAAATTTTTTAAAATCGTATTATTTTCATAAGATAATCATAATTACTTAAATATATCGATAAGTGATAATTTTGTAGAGAAAGACATTTGATGCAGAATGTTAATTTTAACCGTCCCTATAAGTTTATGGAGCCAACTGTTCATGTATTTTCTACCATAAGTAGGGTCTGATACCAAAGTGAACTACGAATTGTGAAATTTGCTGCTCTCTGCTAAAATACATTGTGAAAGGTGACATCTAATGTGTGCAGCAATGAACTAAGTCGTCAGCTCAAAGTACAGAAAGTAAACCCAATGTTGGCATTCTTGAAAATGAAGTAGGCCTAGGCCTATATGGAAGCGAACCAAGTCTGAATAAAAATGGTTTGCATGTTCGTAGTTAGTTCACTCTAGTATCAGATTCTCCAGCTGAGATAGCAAGAAAAATAGAAAATCAACACCGGAACTAATCCCTAAGTAATTTCCACAGGAAAACGGATATATCTGTTTTATTTCGCAAAGTTATAAGTTTAGACATATTAATCTTTATCAAATCCATTATAGCCTACCTTTTTCAACCAAATTTAGGGGGTACAAGAACAAGAAAGTTCAGAATTCCATATATATATACACACATATAGAAAACTAACAGTTTACTCATACATGGTTTATTCACAACAGGCCTAAACAGACAGACAGACAATCATTGCAAAAACCCTTTTTCTCGTTATCTCGATTTCAATTTTGTCATGATAACTATACTGTCTCTATACCACGTATAAGCTAGAAAGGAAAACAAAGAAAACAGTAATATGTAGGTATTAAAATTAATGAAACATTTTGGACTAGGTACGACGCTAACTACAAGTACATTTTAAATAATTCAAAGTTTTCAAAACTCAACGACTTTCTTTTGATATAGCCTATTAAAGTTTTTTTTTTTTTACTAAAAGGGTAAGAAATTATATTTAAAAAGTTTACTTTACAGTTATAAATATAAAATAACTGCAAGCACTTATCCTAAATGTGAAGCTATAACAGCACTCAGTCATACGATTACTTTATATAAGAGAAAGCTTTATAGAAGAGAATTCCTTAGAAAATGGAATGTTTTATAAAAGACTGCCTCCAGGATTCTTCGCTTGAAGCATTGCAGGATCCTATATCAATATTCAAGAGCTATTTATCTGGCCAAAGACCAAGTTTTGTATAAAACATATCTCAGCTCTTTATACTAAGGAACTTTCTTGTATCCTTCTGAGTGCCATCTCCAGGGTTGCTTTTAAATTAAGTTGCATATAAAACGTTTTATACTCTATGCTTTATAGTTGTTGTGGAAAGAATATTAAACATAAAATACTGTGATCTGTCAAATTTTGGTCAATGCTAACAATACAAACAAACAAATTTGCTCAAAATATTGTTTAAGAAATAGGCTAAGACATTTGATTTCAGTAATAGGACGTCTTCAAATACGCTTCGGTTTGATGACTAGGGTACCCGAATCTTCCATGAAGCCTGTGAATTCTTAATATCGAGTAGCCTAAATTGTAATAGGTGTTTCATTGTTAGAGATTTTAAACCACGATTTAATAATATATTATTTATAAAAAATAAACAATAAAAAATGTGGCTTTGCGTTAAATTTTTACTACTTTCACAAATAAAAGAACAATAGGCTATGGTAAAAGGAGGAGAGAGATGAGATTTGAATCTTGAAGATAAGAAGTTATTAAACAATCAGACGAATAGAATTATTTGGGTGCTGTTGACTGAAAAAGCGGGCAAAGAAGGATAAATAGCTTTTTCACATTTGATAGGTGCATTATTAGAACAAACATATACAAGAGATACAAAAAACAAATATGAGTTCACAATTCTTCACATAGTTGAGAAATATGGAAAAAATCATAATGAAAATTGTTATGGGCGGCGTTCAGCTCGAATATCTAGAAAAGAGAGTATTGGGAATGAGAAAATAAAACTGGACACGTATGTAAAAATATCTAATTTGTTATTTCAATAAAACAGGATGGATAGCCTATGTGATGCGGAATGATAAAAAAGGTTACCGAACATTGCTTTAAAATAGATGCCATTAAGAAGAAGGAAAAGAGGAAGATCTCCTCAAACATGGAATAGTTTACGGAAACGATGAAGGACAGCCAGTCAAGAGAAATTCAATGGACAGATAGTACAGAATGGTCTTTCAATACGAAAGAATGCCTCCGTATTGCAGACATTTTACTATCAGGTGATATTCAAACATTGTAAAACTTACTAAATAATATCGTTCAATTGATTTTATCATTTTTTTTGCACTCCTTAACTAATTAATGGTACTAACGAACGTTGTTGCCGTGGATCGTAAGTTGACATTCCCACACAGTCTTGTTGCTTAGGGCGTTGCGATGCTGTTAAATTACTTACGGTGCTTGCGCCACGTCATAATTCATTGCGATACACTTCATAATACCAGCCTTTATGGACACGGCCCCCAGGACAAATATTCGGTTCCCATAACAAACACATGCGAATCACTTTCTGAAACATCTATCTTCAAGAATGTATACACATAATATTTTCAGGTAATATCACAATTAATATAATTAAATTGATATAAATAATCATCGTGCAAAAAATAGCATGCAATACACGTGCCGTAAGCGCATTACGGATCTCGGAAAATTGAAAACACTCGGCGCAAGCGCCTCGTGTTTTCAAACTATTTCCTCGATCCGTATGCATCGCTTACGGCACTTGTATCGCAATATACTATTAAGCCATAAGGTTGTGTTCTCTACTCCTAAGCGAACCTCTTCCGCTCAGTTTTACCTCTCCCGTCGTAGGGACTGTTTATGATATTCGGGGACCACAAGGGTTTAGAGATTCTCAAGTTCGTGTTACAGGTTAGGAAAAAACCCCACCCTGAAAACTTTTCTCGACCGGAATTATAACCCGGGCCCTCTGTGTGAGGTGAGCGAACACATCCCATACGCCACAACAACAGTGGACAACTAAATTAACTGCACTGTTACCTTTTATTGTAATAAGACTTCACTTTACAGTTTATATAAAATCACGTAGAATAAAATGAAAGTCTCTGAGGTTCTGAGGTAGATGGTAAAGTAGTTCTGTATATAAACGTAATTTAAGGGGTGAATAGGGTGCATTAGGTTTGATTTGAATACGCTGCTGAGAGTGTTGGGGAGGGAGATGTAGCGAAATAATTACAGAACGTCCCTGCGCGCCAAAACAAACAAGTGCGCTTGGTTATTTCAGCTGGAGCGAAAACGAGTTCCCATCAGGAGTGCCACACATGTCGTTAATCATAGCTACGACCACTGCCATCAGGAATATGTTTCCACAGCGATAATTCCAGTAGACTATGAATAGAAGGGATTTAGCGTACTTCACAAAATGTACTGGTTTTCATGGGATCCCTTATCAATTTGAACTGACGAGCTTACAATACAACGGGAGTATTTAAGGTAGCTGAAGTCTTCATCAGAATATTAAAGATTGTGTCGAAGAAAATAAAAGTTTTGGCTCTTAGTATAATGTATTAGGGCCCGGATTTGAAGGTTTTAACACAGTATAAGTATTAATACAGTAAAGAAACTGTGTGTTAAAAGTCCTATGACAACATGTTGGCTGGACGACACTAGCGCTCCATGCGGAGATTAAGTAAAGCTACATTATCATCATATGAAATGGCTTGGGAAAATACATAAACACATCGGAAAATATGTTATGTTAAAAGAGAAAAATACAGAATATTTTTATTTAATGCAAATTTAATTTTTAATTTAAGAAATAATAAAACAGATAATGTATTATATTCTAGTTAAGAAGAGGTAAACAATACCTAAATAGGCTACTGTTAAGGACTGTACCTAGGCTTAGTACTTTTCCTTTAAAATCATTGCCCTTTAATATAATTTATAATTCAAATTATAATAAATAGCCTACATATTAATTACGTAAATTCTGTCACGTTGTTCATCCTGCACTTCATTGTTGACAGTGTATTTTGATTCTTTGCCTTATATGGCAATATACGACTTCAATTTATTGTAGGTCTATGTAGCGTCAATTACTGCAGGATGGACTCCATTAAACAAAACAAAAAATTCTGGAGCATTTGGAATTGAAGACACCGTCGGTACACCAGTTTTAATTAACGAGTTTTTATAGGAATTCATAAACTGTCTGTTTTCGGCGTGTGTCAAGCATAGACGGTAATTTTCACTCAAATATTTTACATATTTTGTTACTAGGTTTTCTTGTCGACCATTAATGACCTATTTTATACACCAGAAATCATTACAACAGAATAAAATATAAAAATATTACATTAAAGTAAGTTGAAGCATAACCACACCAGAATCACGAGTAAGCCAGTAGGCCTACAATAAATATTACTTATTTTCGTTTTACCTTTCTGGATGTTTCAAGAAAGTGAAGGAATGCAATGCAGGATTTTGTCTTTTATTATTAACTTACTGAAATTTACAGCAGAATAATAAGGTCCTTTCGAATATCGCGTGTTCTAATAAATTCAACACTCCTATTTATTTACATACTTCCCGGAGTAGTTAAGGTAGTCTTACTTTATGGCCGCTACGATCGCTAGTAAATGCGCGCGCATGTTCGGCTGGCAGAAAAACGGGCTGAGTTCCTGTACTGTATTAATACTTATACTGTGCTTTTAAGCTATTTTCCCCAGCTTCCTAATTAGAACATTTTGACGTACTTTTCCGTTTCATGTCTTTTGCTTTCGAATGTATGAATCTTATAGAATTTAAAAAGGGCTAAATCGAACTGAAGGGCATAAAAGGGGTTAAGAGGATTTTGCTGACTATTCAACTCATACACCGAGTGTTTGATATTGACCAATAACGTTTAGCAATTTCTCAGATATAGACCAATCACGGCCGTTTATCTTGCAATATTCTTGTGGAATCGCGAGGATGGTGTTTTATCGTGATAAAACCGTCTGCTCGTTACTGGAGACGCAAGTATCAGTGTGCAGTGATTAACAGTCAGATGCTGCCACTACGCGGCACGAAAACAGATTATTTTATACAACATAACTTGTTTAGAAATTGAAATAATAGAAATGTACATTGATTAAGAACACAATTTCGATTCGGTGCAAGCCAGTTCGTGTGTTTTTATTCTGTTCTGCTGTTAGCTTACCTGAATGAAGTTAACTATGTCTTATATGCTCATTTGGTAGCACTGATTACACCAAGGAAGCTCGAATCGATTCATGGATGGTTGAGTCACAGCATGCCGTGATCTCACAACTTTTAGTTTTGTTTTTATACAACGAAGCACGAAAGTAATTATTATTTATATTATCCGTTACATTTTATTCATGGAATAGTCTTAATAAATCCAACTCGAGTTGACGAGTTTCATCAGATAAATTCGCTCCTGCTGCGCAGTCGCGAATCTATCGATAAACTCGTCAACTCTCGTGGGATTACCTATGAAAAACTAGGGGCTAAAGAGGAATTTTGCAGAAAAAACACGATTATTAAATAGATTTTCCAATTAATGCAAAGGAAAATAAATATGTGAATTTGTGTACCTTAAGAAAGGTAAAAAGGTAAAGTGATCCCTATACAGGCCATGGAGGCCTAGAGGGTTCCAGGAGGTTGAGGCTCCCAGACTTTTAGACAATCGGACATGGAGGTGGTAAGGTTGTCAGCCTTATGCACCGGCCGCCTTTACCCCCAGGATTGCTCCTGGTACTCATTTCTGTTAGAGGATGAGTCAACCCCAGAGCCATAGTGCCACCGGAAGGATTAGGCCAATTGAAAAATCTCAACGACCTCATTGGGAATCGAACCCGCGACCTTCCGGTTTGTAGCGCAGCGCCTCAATCACTACGCTACGGCATACCCCATCTTAAGAAAGACATAATAAAAATAAATTTATACAACGCACTGAAATTAGCAATGTATATGTCGCTTTGTCCCTTGTCTTTGTACTCGAAAATTTGCCGCCTCGCCGTCGAAGGAAATGAAACTTGAGCTGGCTGCAATACTTTGAAATCTAAAGGTTAATATCTCAATTGTTTATGCTAATTTTCGATTGCCGATATAAATGATAGTAACTTGTTTATTTTGTAAAAAACTAGAATAAATTAGTCAAAATTGTAATACAATTTTCGGTGTTAATATTAGAGTTCATTATATGTTTTATTAAGACTGCTATAATCGTTTGTTTATAGCCTAAAAAGGGCTATACCACGAAAATAAAAGGCTAAAATCCCTTTTATAAAAGCCTAAAAATCCGGGCCCTAATTATAACATATAATCTAATTTACCTTGTAATATAATATATTGTGCATATTATGGAATTCGTGTAGGAAATCTAAACAAAATCGTTAGTGACGTTTCCGAGAAAATTGACAAACATGACCTTCTGATCGTGTAAAGTGGTTGTAAAATGAAGAGTAAGTGGTTACGACATTTCGTGTCGCATAGCTATTACATGGAGTGGAAATATGGACCTTGAAGAAAACGATAGGTTAACAACCTAATATCTAAATGTAAAAGTATTTCAGAATCTCGCTCGAGTTTCTTTTAAAGTAGGCCTACATGTTGAGAATGCAATCCGTCTGATCTGTACGTAGGCCTACCTGACAACATCGTATAAATTTTATATGGACGGAATTTCAAACTTGTAAGTCCTCTTAAATACAATGTTTCTGGCAGCCCAACGTTTTGAGATGAACGATGAATGGATATTTTAGAACATTTCAATTCCCGTACGATTATTACTAAGTTAATATTCTCCCGAGCCTGAACTAACTTAGCACAGAATTATTCTTATTTAAAACTGTTCCAGATTTTTGTCACTTTCTAAATAGCTTTATAAGTTGTAACTAGGGCCCGGATTTTTAGGCTTTTATAAAAGGTATTTTAACCTTTTATTTTCGTGGAATAGCCCTTTTCAGGTTTTAAACAAACGATTTTAGCCGCCTTAATAAAACACTAATATTAACGCCAAAAATTGTATTACAATTTTGACACAGACCCTGATATGCTTCTCTGTTGTCGGTTGGCAACTTGATACTTGAAATTTGAAACGACAATGGATAACTTGCAGATTTCAAAGTATTCCAGACGGCTCAAGTTTCATTTCCTGCAACGGCGAGGCGGAACTTCCGAGTTACAAAGACAAGGGACAAAGTGACTTATACATTGTTAAAATGAATTTATATTTATGTATTTTCTTTAAATGCATAAATTTACAAATTTATTTACCTTTGCATTAATTCGAAAATCTATTTAAAAATCGTGTTTTTGTGAAAAAAAAGTCCTCTTTTAGTCCCTAGTTTTTCAGCAAAAGTCCTCTTTAGCCCCTTTTAGGCCCTTTAATCAGATTTCGCCCTTTTTAGGTTCTATAATATTCATTAATAATATTCAGGTTCTACATATTCAATATTCTATTCTATAATATTAATAAATACGTTAAAATGTTCTAATTAGGAAGCTGGGGAAAATATAGGTTAAAACCTTGAAATCCGGGCCCTAGTTATAACTAGGGACCGGATTTTTAGGTTTTTAAAAACACTGTTTTAGGTTTTCCATTTGGTGAAATAGTTTTTTTTAGGTTTTTTGTCCAAAATATCGTTTTCGGGTAGAATAATTACTTTAATGAATTTAAATGTGCTACATAAGATTCAATACATAATACGGTACTTGTAAAGTTTAACGAAACAAAATTGAGTTAAATTTGTGTAAACTTGCTTTAGGACAATATTATACAATTGAAGAAAGAAAGCATAAACAATCAACAGAAGCAGTGAAAATAAGATTGTCTCGCATTTCCTGGTATTTCTCAACAGTGAAGTTCTTCCTGTTATCTCTTAGTTAATAGTTAATACTATATCTAGACACTACCATTCTCAGGATTCGAATCCAATGCTTCTAATTTAGTGAGTAAAATACTTTATGGTTGGATGTGGTTAATGTGAAACTGATTATTTTCCTTTCTTCGGTTGTTACGCATGCTAACCGCACAACAGATCAACTAGGGGCGAAAACTTCCCCCTTTTCTAGAAAGGTAAATAATACTTACGTGTTTCTGGCTTGACAAAATATTACTTGGCCAACTGTAGTGAAATTCAGGTCGTCGCCAATCCACTGCCGTACTAAACTCGATTTCATTTATTTCGACGTAATTAACATGTCTTCTTAAAACTCACAGTGTGGCCACTAAGAATAAATAACAGGGAAGTAATAAAGGCAAACAAGGGCTTTAAAACACAGAAATCTATATCCTTGTTCATACACAGCAACAATGGTTATTCGTACGAATATTTTAAAAGGAATACGCCGGTACTCTTTTCCTCTCTATACTGTTCATCCTAGACGACAATGGGTTGAACGAAACGCTGGTGGTATTAGTTTCAACCCGACAAAAATTATTGTCTCTCCGCAAAATATCGATTTCTCAACTGGCAAACAATAAAAGACAAAAAAGTGGCCTAAATTATATATTTTAGGTTTTATATCCCGTTTAGGTGTATTTAGGATTTTATACCCCATTTAGGTATTTTTAGGTGCCATAGAATTAATGTGGGTGAATCCTATGGACATGATTCGAAAAAGTGTATGAGCGCTTTTTGTTTTGGGAGTAAGGAAAAAAATAGGTAAAAACCTAAGAATCCGGTCCCTAGTTATAACACATGATTTTGAGACAAATTATTTACAGGATATGTTTTGAAATTTAAAAATGTATCTCTAATGCAGAGTTTTCATAAGTTTCAAGAATGAAAAGGTGCTGTTTACCAAAAAACTCCATTATTACAAACACAGGAACTGTGATCTTTAACCAGTCCTGCTCCGTTCCACTAGCCAATTGTTTGGCCACCGGTGAAGAGTCCTATCAGGCTGCAGTAAAATTGCGGAGGCGCAAAATTTGGTTCGCATTGCACGGACACACAAATGCCACTGACCTGAGCCGTGATCACCTATGAACTTGGGAACAGTCATCATCTCAAGTGTATTTACTGGGTTTCCATTCAGCATTAAAGGCTATTTAAACAAGCATTATTACAAAAACAATTTAATACAAACAAAAGCCAGCTGAGGATGGGAAAAGGTAATCTGCGCCATTTCTACCTATTCCACAACCTACACGATGTAAACTGCGCCACCGACATATGTAAGCTGCGCCACCGACATATGTAATCTTCGCCACCGACATACGTAAACTGCGCAACCGACATTTTAAATGGCGTCACCGTCATACTGACGCACTAACATTTTCCTTTCCACTTCTCCAGACTTAGGACTGGCTATGAAATTTCATAGATGTGGTTAAAAATGTTAGGCTTAGTAGGCTTGTCATTTTTAAAAATGTTAAAAACAATACCCTAATTTTTTTTACATGAGCACTTTGTTCTCATATGACGCCTTCTTAATAAAATCAAAACGGGTTATTTTATTGTTTATATATTGTTCTCTCCACTTGAGTAGACGAGAATACTTGTCATTTATTTTAGTTGTTTTTCTTACAGGTATCCCTTATTCAATATTTCTCAGTTTTATGTAGGCACTTGTTTGGAACTGGAGAAGTGCATCTAACACAAGGAAGATGTTGGGAGAAGCGTGGTAGAACATTGAATTATATTTTGCGTGAAATGACCTACATATTTCCGTGGCGCAGTTTACATATCTGTGTGCCGCAGTTTACGTATCTCATATTTATTCTATTTCAAATTAGGTGTCAACCGTGGGGCAGATTACATACACTCCTGAGGATAACAAAAGGGTGACTGCCTGGGTCCTCTTTCATAAAACTCTACGGGTGTGACAAAGACAATTATGTCTAGTCTGACAAATTTGTCAATATATCATGATAATTGTATTTGTCATAAATATTACAACTTTTCCTTACATTACGAGCAAATTAATGTAAATTGTCAGGCTAAAAGAACCCTTTTCATAACCGCGACTATTTTAAGTCAAACCTAAAGATTACTTTAGTACACTGTAGATGCCTCTCTTATACGTGTGCGATAATCGATCTCAACATAGAATGTGATACCCTTTCTTTTTAAATATATATTTGACCGATCAGTAAAACTATACAGGCCATTGTTAAACTCTATAACATCACATAATAATAACCTGTTGAGGTACGCCTTAGTCAGCTCCTCTAGCTAAAACACAAATTGATAACAAAAGTTGCGTTAGTGCACATACTGTTTTCTGATATTTAACAGTTAAGATAGTAGGCCTATTTACACAGGATTATCACTTTCTTCTAGTTCACTTAGTACATCTTGGGGAAGTTTTCTTTTCAGTCTTGATCTGTTCAATGACTTTTGTCCAATGTTATAAACAGATGTACCAGGAACATCTAGAAGTTTACTGTAAAATGATTTTGAGAGGGGTTGAATGTAGCCTATTCTTGAATCGGGAGGATTCCAAGTTCATTATGTAGTTGACTATTTCTTACGTACCAAGGCGCATTTGTAGCTTTACGAAGAAATTTATTTTGCACATCTTGTAATCGGTGAATGTGCGTCTTGCTAGCTGCACCCCATATTGGTGCTGCATATGTGATGAGAGGTCTTACAAGAGATGTGTACAGTAGCATTCCAATCCAAGAGAATGTGATACCTATCCAATCGATTATTACTATCGAAAATAATTGAATTATATTTCTCTATGAATACAAATCGTCGGCCGCGGTGTTCTAGAGGTAGCGTGTCCGCCTCTGGATCCGCAGGGCGCGGGATCAAACCCGGCCGCGGTCGATGGATTTTTCAGGACGTAAAAATCCTGAGCACGGAGTCCTCCGGGAGGGACTTTAAGCTGGGGGTCCCGTGTCGTAGATTTACGGCACGTAAAAGAACTCCAAGCCTAAATTAGAGCCTCTGGACAAAATTTCTCGGCCCTTTCACGTCCAAGAAATACTTAGTTTCCAGAGGGGGGTTGCGAGGCGATGGGCTTACCACCTGTCCCTCTACCCCCTCTCGGAAAATAAGCATATCAAAATTAGTATAGGTAATGAAACCTCCATTGGAGGCCCCTTCGCCCCACCTGGGGATCATAGGGTACCAGATACAGATACAGATGAATACAAATACACTGAAATTGAAAGTCAGGTTAATCCGTTGCCTAAACACCCTGGGTGGTCTCATGTCTATTTCTTCATCGCTTTCACTACTGCTAATATCACTACTACTAGTAAAAATTTAGCAAGCTTATTTAGAAGAAAGTTTAAATCACAAAAAAAAGTTTGTCACGCTATGCCACACATTTACATAACCTACAGACTTGTCCTAGTTATGAAAGATTGCCTGTCACTTTTGTAATAACAATTCTACATTTTTTGTAAATTTGTAAATATGTCAACAAAAATTAATGTTTTATAAATGGTAGGTATCCTAAGTTTTGGCATATTTGTCAGACTTTCACCTGTAAACTCAAAAGTTTTGAGAAACAACAATATGTAAAATTGTCATACAAATCTACAAAACTGTCATGACATTTATGAAGTTTTCAGCTTTTATGAAAAACACAATTTTCAAAATGTAAACCTGTAAAACAATTTACTGAAACCTATCACCAGTAAAATTGTAATTTTTATGAAATAGGGCCCTGGTTTCCAAATTGCTCGCAATATGAAGGAATGTGTTGCCACAAAATATTATTGTGTGGATTCCTTATGCGCGTGTTTCCTAGTTTTATTTCAAATAGTAAATACTTTATTTGGAAGGATAGGTTATCTTACAATCAAGTGAAACCTAAAAAATGTTAATTTCTTCCTATTTACTGCCTAGTTCTAGATAATCACTGCATAATTACAAGCGTAATTACTTATGTTCGCTAATATTCCCTTATTATTGCAGTGACCTCAATTGTGTAATAGTAGCTGGAAATGGAGTGAAGTCATTTACTTCTGTTATTATAACATTATTGATTGAGGAGCAGCAAATCAATTCCACATAAACAGAATCTTAGTTTGGAAAGACGATAATACATACTATTCATAACACCAAGCCCCTCGACTCCTGCAAACCTTTATTTAAAGTTCACAATATCCTCCCGATACCATGTATCATTACTTTTGAAGCGTCTCTTTTTGCGTATTGTCATAGGCGACTTTTCAAATCTAATTCAGACTGTCCTACCATTCTTACAATAGGCCTACGCGACATAAGGATAGCAAAGCACTATCGAAACACTCTACCCATCTACTTATGTTCTAAAATATTCCATTCACTCCCTTCATATATCACATCACAAAACCATAAATTTTATTTAAGCATATGTTCAAATGGGGAACGCCTTAGCGTAGTGGTTGAAGCGCTGCGCTACAAACCGGAAGGTCGCGGGTTGGATCCCCGACGATTTAATTGTAGTTGTTCAATTGTCCTAATCCTTCTGGTGGCACTATGGCCCTGGGGTCGACTCAGCCTCTAACAGAAATGAGTACCATGATCAATCCTGGGGGCAAAGGCGGTCGGTGCCTAAGGCTGACAACCTTACTATCTCCATGCCCGATTGTCTAAATGTCTGGGAGCCTCAACATCCTGGAACTCTCTGGGCCTCCATGGCCTGTAATAGGGAACGCTTTACTTTACTTTACATTACATATGTTCATATCCTTTCTTTTAGCAAACCGTTCTATACCAAATACGATCACTATTCGATGTAAATTTGTGTATTTATTCCTTAAATTAACGATTTCAATTGAATTTTATATTATCAAGATTAAGGTACATGCATTAATTGTTTAATTTCCATGTATAATAACAATTTAAATGTAAAACATTCAAATGTATAGTGTTAATAAAGTATAAGTAATATGTAGCATGTATAAATATAGTGATATTATTTGTATATTGTGTAGTGATCTAGAGGTAGCGTGCCTGCCTGGGAGGCCCGTGTCGTAGATTTACGGCACATAAAATAACTCCAAGCCCAAATTAGAGCCTCTGGACTAAATTTCTCGGCCCTTTCACGTCCAAGTAATACCTTAGTTTCCGGAGGGGGTTGAGAGGCGATGGTCTTACCTCCTGTCCCTCTGCCCTCTCTCGCAAAATAAGCGTAACAAAATTAGTATGGGTAATGAAACCTCCACTTGGAGGCCCTATGCCCCACCATAGGGGTTACAGGAACATATCGGTCAGTCATTTTATATTTAAAAGGTAATTTAGCAAATTTAAATGTATGAAATTTTAAGAAATGTACATATACATCCACTTATAAACATTGTATATGTATATTGAAAACCACTGTAGTCTACTGTGTAAGCAAATAAACTAACTGACTAGGGTGGATTTGACGGGACCACGTATTCCACATACTAGATCATAAATTAAGTTTCCCTGCACATGGTATCTGCTTCACAATCGCCGTCACAAATAAGTGTAGTTCCAACTTGGCAAGGACATTTTCATATTAATATTCAATAATTTTACGCTTAAAATGATCTTCGCTGCGTAGGATACGATAGTTCTTTAGAATACGGAATTATCTTTAGTCTTTTTAATTATGAGGCATTCATTCAATGAATTTTGAGAGTAATTATACAAACAGATAGCCTAGAACATAAACTAAACCTGTATATCACATTTATATGGAAACGAATGACAAGATAAATCCAATGAGGAGTGGGAAATGGGTAATAAAGAAGGGAATGGAATGCTGAGGGAAGTAGGCCATAACATGATAAATATAGAACTCTAAAGTTTTATTATTAAGTGCCAGTATGGTACTTTATGAGATTGTGTGGGGGACGAAAAAATGTCTGTCCGTCTGTCTGTCTGTCCGTGCGTCTGTACGCACCATAACTCAAGTACGCTTTTTTGGATTTTCATGAAACTTGGTATAAACATTCATAATGTCGATGGGAAGAACCCTATTGATATTGAACCAAATCGGTTCACCGGTACCGGAGTAATGCCCAATTTAGTGCCTATTTTAATAGATTATGGCGCCTTTCTCATAGAAAGGCGCCATCACTCAAATACGCTATAACGGATTTCCATGAAACTTGGTATACCCATTTATGACGTCCATGAGAAGTGCCCTATTGAATTTGAACCTAATCTGTTGACCGGTACCGGAGTAAAACCCAATTTAGTGTATATTTTAAAGACGCGGTAACTCAAATACGCTTTACCGGATTTTTATGAAACTTGGTATACACATTTACAATGTCCATGGGAATACGTCTATTCATAATGGATAAAATCGGTTGATCTGTTTCGGAGTAATGCTCAATTTAGTGCCTATTTTATGGCAATATACGTATTCGAAAGAATTTATAAAAGAAATGAAAATCAGTTATCTTGACAACATAGCCTATTGTTTTACTGTGATCTTATAAGGCCTTGGAAATTAAAATACAGGTAGCTATGACAAAAAACACTATTGTTTTACATGCGCTTATCCAACTAGACCGTTAAAATAACCCAGGTGGCCGAGATGGTAGACCTTTCTTCTTCCGTAAGCCCTGCTTAATGAATAAATCTGGAGCTTAACATGGAAATCAATTAAAAAAAACATAATTGCAGTCATAACTGATTAAACAAAAACATACTGGCACTTTGTTACATCAGTTTACCTGATTTTATTACTTATATATTTGTTATTTTATTTTAAATGGAAGCAAGGAAGTTAATTGCTTTCTTATGACGTCTCCCAAAAACAACTATCTTCTTGTGTTCAAGTAATAGGAAAAGTCAAAGGAAATACACTTCCTCCAGGCCAGAAGATTCAGCGAAAGTGCCCTTGATTCTGGCAGCATTTCCACGCTGCAGGGCGATGCCAATTCGCTGCCTCAAAAACTCGGTTGAACGAGGTTTGATACAGATGTGTCTAAAGTAGTAACTAGTAACGACATACTCAAAAGTCAGTGAGGAAGACTCAATCAGATCAGCCGGCTAATGAGAATCAAACCTGCGACTCCCAGAAGTGAAGGTTTGACTTAGTCACTCGGTAAGAAAACAGGTTCCCATTAATTTGTTCAAACAAAACATAATATCCTTATATACACGTGTCACACTTTTATGACGTAGATCTTCTTCTCCACTTCATGGATTAGGCATTTTGCCCGTTCCGATGACTTAAATCTCCTTATATCATTTTTGAACTGAACATGTGATATCGGAAACAAAGTTTCGCATGAGTGTTACTAAGGCTCGATAATGGTTCTGTGGCGAAACAGCAATTACGAGGAATTAATATCAAAGCGTTGCCAAACCTATTCACATCAATGAGGGGTGCTTCCAAGAACTTTCATGGAAGGAGAAATCGATGTTTTGATACAGATGTGTCGACCAAAATTCATGGAAGCAAGGTTATTAGGAACATGCAATGTTCTGAATTACGCAATACAGATCTTCAAATTTCATCACAAATGCAGTTCATGTATTCCATTGCTAGCTAGTTTCATTACAAGTTATGAGACTTCCGTGACCATTTCAACCACGTGATCTAAATGATATAGTAATTTTCAGAATATAAAATCTGCCTATATGATGATGATACCTCTGTGGTAAGAAATGTGCAACAACTTATATTGATATAACAGTTATTTACACGAGGGCGAATCAAAAAGTAGGTTACACTTCCAAGTTATGGCCATTTATTAAAAAAAAGCACACCTACACATAGGCAACACGGCTATGACAACATAGGTTACACCAATGTACGTTCACTTTTCCACATGGTCCCCAAGAGACTGTAAACATTTCTCGATTCCGGATGCGTAGAAATCATCTCCAGCGCTATGTAACCACCTGGAGACAGCTGCTTTCACCTCCTCATCGTTTCGGAATCGTCGTCCACCGATATCCTTTTTTCAGCTTACCGAAAACATGATAATCGCATGGTGCTAAGTCTGGATTGTATGGAGGATTCAAGCGGGAGGTATGGCAACATCCTCCATACTGTCTGAAGTAGGGGATATATATATATATATATATATAGAGAGAGAGAGAGAGAGAGAGAGAGAGAGAGAGATAGAGAGAGAGAGAATTCTGCTCGTGTATTCTCTCATTCATTATTCTTTATAAACATTTATGACTGAAAAAGTCTTCAAAAAGCGTCCTTAGAATGTTATGCAATTACAAATCCGATTTAATTAAAAACTTTAGGGGGGACATACAGCTTCGGGTGAAATTCATAGGTGAGAAATGGGTGAAATTGATAATTTTTTTTCTCAGCAATGAATTGCCTTACAATCTCGCAATCTGATATACCGTACTCTTTATTGACTATTCCTACAATTGCATACTATTTTCAAATTTAATCAAACTATTACAGTTACGAGTAATTATCGTTGCAAAATGGCAGCCATGTTTCATGCACTGAAATGCCGTTTCGTTGATAACTTCCGAAAATATCAATATTTCTGAGTAATTATTTTTTTGTGCATTTGTTAACATCATATGAACAACACTATCCACAATCATTCATTTGACATTAATAGTTTCTTTTTTTAAATATATAAATTCTTATGAAAAAGAAAATCTAAAAATAATGACTTTTAAAAATACTTTAATGCAGATATTCCAAAGATTGTAGATGATGATGTTCATATGATGTTTATAAATAAATAGAAAAAAAAAATCACTCATAAAATTGCCATTTCTGTAAATTATCACGGAAACGGCATTTCATTGCACAAAATGTGGCTGCCATTTTGTAATGACAATTACCCATAATTGTAACAGTTTAATTAATTCTGAAAATAGTATGCAATTGTAGAGAAAGTCAATAAAAAACATGCCATATTACAAGGTTACAAGGTTAATTGCTGAGGAAAAATAAAAATGAATTTCGCCTATTATTTACTCACCTATGAATTTCACCCTTAATATAGCCTAAGTTATAAGACGGAAAAACTTACTGCTCAAATTATTCGCACGAACCTAGCTGATTTTATTAAAATAATTTTTCAGCAGACGTGCATAAATCCGTTCTCTTAAAATTCTGTTTTAAATTGAAATCACTGCTGGTATTTAAAAATAATATATAAAGAATATATGCACAGCTTCCGCTTCACCCTCTTGGGCATTACACAACATGGATTCTATTTTAATTTAATGCACTATTTCCATAAATATTTGGTTGTTTTCAACTCGTTTTATTTCTCTGCAGAGCGTGGACAATGAACAGAACACAGAATGGGTCTCCAAACAGAAGTGGTTGTACGAAACAATTACCAGCCGATAATAAACCGGCAACCCCTGGAGCGAATCACCACTAATTGAAATATTCAATTGTATCACAAATTCAGACAACCTATATCAATCATCAGTAATGTTATGTAGTTCATCAAACATTTATAACTCTCCCTATCATAAGAACACACCAATTTTAATTTAAAACTTCTGAAATAGAGTGTTTAAAAATTTTAAACTTTTTTCTGACATTTATATTAGAGTGATTTATCTAAATGAGACGCTCTGATTTCATTCTTGAGATCCAAAATTTTCAAACACCCACAAATTTTTGTATTGTACACTTCGTGGCTACATATATATATATATATACACGTATAATGTGCTGAATTAGTTTCTGAAATTATAAACTTTCTAACAGATATTAGTTTTCTTGTGCTAACATTTTACATGTATAAATTTGATAGAATGACAAACACTACAACTGCAAAGAAACCAAATTAAAAAGTGATTCTTGATTAAAATTAAAATTAGTGAAACATTAAAAACACTTCTTGCTCCACTTACATTATTTATGTAGAACCGGTTTCCAGGGAAGGAGCTCCCTCATCCTCAGCTGATGTAAGTGGAGCAAGAAGTGTTTTTAATGTGTGACTAATTTTAATTTTAATTGAACATGCTCTACTGTATAAAAGACTTCATACTGATTTTTATGATTCTTGATTGTTTGCGTTTATGGACAGCTTCTGGGTGTCGACCCACCTCCTGAGAAATCATACAAATGAAATTGATGTGGAAATCCGGAGGTTCGATTAACAGGCCTATGTGGAAATAAATACTGTAGTTTGAAAAACATTTTCGAAGCAATCCCAAAAATATTAGTTGGTGTAGGTTACATAAGTTTTTGAGGGTATAAGGTGGACAAAAATCCTTTAAATTTTACTCTATATATAGCATGTTAAAATGACTTCTTACAGAAAATATATAAATGATTTTTGGAAAAATTGTACAAGTCAGACAAAATCAAATTACAGATTCGCTTTTTACATAAAACAGTCTACCTAATATACCTATTTTCATCAAAAGGGCAAATTTCGTGTTGCGCAATGATATTTAAGGAATAATATAATATCCCTTTCTATTAATTTGCTGTTTATATGTCCGTAGATTACAGACGGGAATGTATAATTAATGATCGCCTCCTTCATTTTATTACATGGCTTATAAGAGCTGTCATTATAATAATAATAATAATTATTATTTTATTATTATTATTATTATTATTATTATTATGCTGTGGTAAGAAAAACTGCATGAACTATAATATTTCATTTTTCAATAAAATCGCAATTACTTTTTCTGTGCACTTTCTGTCGGCTATATGTTAGTTTCGTTGAAATAAACGAATATATTATTTTGATATAGTTTCCAACTATATAGTCCTAGGACATTATAAAACTGCTGGGAGATTTTTTTTTTATTAATTTACCTAGTGTGTCTTAACAAAATTAGAAATATGGTTTGACGTCAACGTTAATGCCAAACGTAAACTGCCTCGAAACAAAAGAGCAGTATAAAGCCAAGAAATCGTGACAACTGAGTACTTTCACGATACCTGTTGTAAGTGAAGAAACACACTGGTAAAAACGAAAAGTCAAGAGAACATACCCGTATCACGTTCAATGATTTACGATCTCTGAATACCAAAATTACAGTTAAAATTATTAAATTATAGTTATTAATTCATATTATGGCTAACAGCACTATAAGTTTGAAACTTCCATACAAACAACCCTCGCATTGGTAACACTATTTTCTCTCTGGAGAACTTCACTTAACTTCCGATAATACTTTCGAGACATAGGCGCATATTTCCAGTAATTGTATTGTAATTTTAAACTGAAGTTAATGAAATGTAGGAAAATATATTATCCCTGGTAAGGAAATAATTTTTATTCGACGAGCCAGCTCATTGCTAGATTTTTTCAAAATCCTCTTATTTATGTTAGGTATATCTGATACAGCATTCGGTGCACTATAATGTCCAACTCTATTATTACATATAATACACTTTACAATGCAAACATAAGGTTTAAAAATTCAAAAAAATATTTTTTTTTTTAAATGGGGAAAATGGTTGTTCTTGAAACTCACATATCTTCCTAACGACTTGATGTAATTTCAAATGAAAAAGTACTCATTCCACGCAGAACGTCATGTACTTTCATTTATAAAAGAGTAAAAATGTCCTATAAATGCATCGTTTAGGAGTTATTAGTGTAAAACTGAAAAAGTCAGAAAATTTCTATGTTTTTTGGACACCCCTCATACAGCACAAGCAGAAGATTGGTGCGAACTTCAATAAACTCCTTTCACATGCGAATTAAGAGATTAAAACCGTTTCCAGCCTTCCGCGAATTAATTAGCCTACAACCCCTATGTCGCCTGGTCTAATAGACTCCGCACTTGCTTAGTCCGGCCATGAACCTACTTCTAGAGAAACTAACCGTTATGTATGGAAATGAAACTATCCTGGAGCTCTGACTTTTTTTTGGATACAGGCTAAACAATGACATACCTCTAATGACATTAAATTAAGTCAAACATCACAGCTTACTGATTTGATGAATGTATTAACCACATTGTTCAGATTTCAATAATTCGTACATAATTATTGCTTTTATTTTTAGATATTCCAAATGATAATTTTGTGCTTTTGTTAAAATAATAATTATTAATCTGTTATAAGCCTAATAACGTTACAAACAACTATTTTAAATTTATCATTTTCGAATACTTACAAACCATTATCTGCAATATGAATATTACTTACCCATGCTACAATGTTTGTTCTTTATTTAAAAAAAAAACAACGAAGAAACAACAACCATTCTTTACCATTTAACATAAATTAGAGTAAACTGAAATAGAAAATGAACAAAGAAATGAAATAATACGTTTTCATGATTGCCGCTTATAGATTTCATCATACTTTCTTACTTCGAAATCGAACACACAGCTAACTAACATTGCAATTATTTTAATTTCTATAGAATTCTTCCATGTTTACAATAAGCTGCATTTTATGTAGGCCTACTTAAAATATGTACTTCATTTGAGCGACACCCAATTCAGTAGGCTATCTCGTTTCATAAATGTATGAAAGCAAAGTTGCAATAAAACTTACAGTTCTATATTCTAACTTCCATCCTTTTACTTTTGTGTTACACAGTAGGCTTACTCGTATTTGTTAAGAAGATTTGTCTACTTTATTACATTTTGTACACAACCATTTAATTGTATTTACTATAAAGATAATTTTTAATAGATAAATAAAAATAAACAGTAGTATAAACATTATTCAAAATATATCTTCATAGGGCACTAATGACCTGGAAAAGGAAATGCTCACAAATGGGATTGTTACTAACAGAAGATAATATATACTCACTATTATTTGCTGACGATCAATTGGTAATCGCAGAGGATTATGAAGACCTGGAGTATATGACAAGAAAACTTATAGAAGAGTATAAGGAATGGGGCCTGAACATCAATTTGAAGAAAGCAAACTATATGGCACTAGGAACAGACTCAAAGGACCTCATCTTATCAAACGGGAGTGGTACAATCAGACATTGCAATGAATATAGATATTTAGGAATAAAAATTACAAAGAATGGAAACCATGAAGACGATATAAATGGACGAATCAACAAAGGAAGATCAGCAATTTCAAAATTAAACAGTGTCTTGTGGGATAAAGACATTACCAGAGAAACAAAAACAGACATATACAATACAATCATTAAGAGCACAGTTATGTATGGAGCAGAAACCTGGCATTTGAAATCAAATACAATAGCTAAACTACACTCCACAGAAATGGACTTTTGGCGACGGTCTGCAAGAATCTCCAGGAGGGACAAGATTAGGAACAATATCATTAGAGGAAAAATGAAGGTACAAGGATCGTTGGTAGATACTGTAAAAACAGCACAACTAAGATGGTATGGGCACATGAAAAGAATGACAGACGATAGACTACCGAAGAAGATATATGAGTGGACTCCGAAAGGACGAAGAAAGAGGGGCAGGCCCAAATTGACATGGACACAAGGCATCAATCAAACACTAAAGGAAAGGAGAATAGAAGACGAAGCATGGACAATTCGAGAATTATGGAGAAAAATGATAAACTCCTGAAATGGGTGCAGGAAGATGTCTAGGACATTGAATAACCTGATTAAATAAATAAAACAGTAGTATAAAATATTAAGAATTATAATAGTTTAAAACTGCTCCATAATGTTTGACCCTGTAAAACCTCAGTTTTCAAGTATTTATGTACTGGATCGGGGTATAGGCATACTCAGCCACATGAGGCCAACATAGAACATATCTGAATATATAAAACATGAGCCCGTCAAGAACTAGCCAAAACATGTAATAAATCAGAAGAAAAAATTACTGCAGCAATTACTTTGAAACTAATGACAGGCTGAAAACTGATACACTCATAAATGTTTTTAAAATCTGAAAGTAAAATCTATTGGTGGAAAAAGCTATGAGAGAAACAGAAAATTCCTTCGCATATAAGTTAATTGAATAAGCGAACTAATCAGTCCAGATCAAAGTAAAAAGGAAGAATTCTAAATGGACTTAAAATTAAAGGAAAGACTAAATAAGGATGAAAACATCCACGAAGAAAGAGAATAAAAGAAAAAGTAAGTAAAGAAAGACATAAAATTTGATAGGAAGGAATTAATAAAGAAAAAAGGGGTAAAAATAAGTGGGGAATGTTATACGACAGAAATTTAATAAGGGAAACGAACAACAAGAAAATAAGAGAAAACGCTAAAGTTAACTACGGGGAGTTGAAATACAGAAAACAAAATGAAACAATATTGATGATTTTATAGCAGCGTTTTTCAGCCTTTTTGAACCCGAGGACCTCTAAAATGTCTAAAAAAAATTACGGACCCCCATTTTACATCCAATTTTTAAAAGAAGGCCTACATTCTTAATATTTGGGGTATTAATTATAGGTCATTATAACGAAATATGTGAAAGAAATTTTACTTCTTTACTTTCACATTTGCTTTATATTTTTTAATTATATCTGCGGACCAGGTAGTCCGCGGACCATAGGTTGAGAAACGCTGTTTTATAGCCTATGGAAGGACGAGCGATATTTATAAAACAGATATACCGATAATATCAAATAGAAAGAAAATAGAACCAAAGAAAATGAGAAAAACAGTAGGACGGTAAAAGGAAGCAATTAAGTAAATAATATGGAGGACAGATCGAAGAGAGCTTCATCATTGCAAAAGGAACAATTTGTTTCATAATAGCTCTCGCAGAACAAGAATTGGAGTCGCTGAGAGGGGAGGATCCAGCTTGTGTAAATCGCTAGTAATAGCTTCTAAACCAAGATCAATTTCTCTTTCAACTGTAAATCTGTGTTTGTCCAGCTGTTCTCATTGTCTTTCTCACGTTACCATGGCAATGTGAGTGACGTCACAACGAGACTTCGTTGCTAGGAAGAATACCAAGCTTAACATTAATCGCAGGATTAGAAACACGGAAACTCATGCCATCAGTTCAGTCCTCGGAGAAATCATAGAAACTTCTATAGTAACCACTTACAAAATGAACTAACTCCGAAACACAGCAAAACAAGTATTTTCACTGCCCCAGAAAATCTCTCTTTTAACTTATATGTATTGGTTAGAGCAAGAAGCCGAGACATCAAAACCCCGCAAACAGGTTGTGGTACAATATTAGCCATAGTATGACGCTATGAGCAGCCCTAATCATGAACTTTTTAATTTTTATTTTATTTTCCTTTCTTTTTTATTAAATTTATCCGGACATAAATCAATTTTCCTGAGTTTTTTTTCCTGTTTTACCGTTTGGTTATCTTGTTTTCCGTTTGTTTATCTTGTTTTTTCTTTATCACATACAAATATCCATGGCCGAGGCTGGACTCGAACCCACAGCCTCCTTCACCGCAACTCGAAGGCTACTTGTTCAAAACCTTCTGAAGGTTGATACGGAAAATGAACATGTTTTTAAATCGAATCATGCCCAATATTATTAACTTTATTTCCAGAATAAATCTTAACGTACCGCGTGTCCACCGCCGTGGGTAAATAGGTAGCATACTTGCCTTCCACCTTGGCTGTTCGGGTTCGATTCCCGGCCGGATAGTGGGGTTTTCAGTAACGAAAAATCCTCGGATTCAGGACTGGACATCACCCAGGAAAATTATAGGCTACATTAGCTTTAAATTAAAGTGGTGACTGCTAGAATAGGGTATAGGGTATTCACTATAGATCTATTAAGGTCGCAGTATTGAGAAGTCGAATGGCTTTCACTACCCCTCATTAATGAAAGGAACAGCGCACTAACGTTCATAGAATGTTAATAGGTGTAATAAACTCATTCACCTTACCCCTCATTAATCTAATCTAATCTAATCTAACGTACCGCGACAATGCAATGGTGACGTATGCATAAAGAACTGTCAAGAGATTCTCCGAAAAATGTCTCTTGATCAACTCGGTAGCAGGCGATAAAGCATATTTCGATGAAGACTGAGAGAATCAGGCCTGTGAATGGCTGATTTCAGACTCTTCTTATATTATGTTATTGATCTATATCGAAAGAAAGACGTATCATAGGAATGTTATATCAACTTATTAATATACGTGACAATAGTCACGTAAAATATATGATAAGTAGGGGCGGATTTCTATGACATGTCATACTTTTCCCTTTTTCATTATTTCAGGTTTCCGACTAATTTAAACCCGATTCCGAGCATGCTGGTGAAAATGGAACGGCTTTTATTGTGCATATAACTGCATATTGTAGCATATTTAGTATGAATATGCATATTTAGGTCATATTTTTGGCATATTTGTTTGCATATTAAAGAAATTTTGAAGTTTCATATCATATTTTGTAAATTTTGCATTATAATGATACTTTTTGAGAATTTATAGATATTTTAAATAATTAACATTATATTTTAATAAAATGAATTGTAATGAAACTTAAAAAAATCCCTTTAGGCAGGCCTACAGGCGGAGGTAGATTTCGAAGTGCTTTTGGTTTAATTTATTGTCGCTGCATAGCACTCTTCTTCTTTAGCCTTGGCATGGTAAACCTGCAGTAATAAGAACTGAATTCGGTAAAGAGGAAGAGCCTACAATCATTTGTTTTGACAACAAGAATAGGATATAATATTCTGGGAGGCCGTGCGCAAGTTCAGCAATGAATAAAATTAGCAAAGCCGCTAAACAAGACAAAATTATGATATTATAATAATTCTTTTAAGTGTTATTATTTTCAAACATTAAAATCTCGCGTAATATGAGAGCTATCAAGAAACTATTTATTGATTTGTAGAGTACTCATCAAGAGCTTTTCAACGATACCCCACAAGACGTGGTTTCAAAAGTTTCAAATTTTCATCCCCCACCCCCACCTCCACCCCCACCCTCACTCGAACCCCCGAATCGTTGGTGTCACTGTAAACTCCATAGGGAGTACTCTAATTTATTCAAACAAAGTTTCCCTCTATACTTCATAGGGGCCGAGATATACATTTTTTAAAATTTCAACCCCCTCCCCCGACCACCCCCTTGGGCCAATTTTGCCCATTAACGAACTTGTCCGAACTATTGGGCCTAGAAATAACATAATAAAATTTGGTTCAAATATCTTCAAAATTACGGCCGCTATCGTGTAAAGATATATATATATATAAATATATATATATATAAATATATATATATATAAATATATATATATATAAATATCACAAAATTTTTTTTTGAACGGGCGGTGGTTTCGTACTTAGGGGAGCATGAAACGTAAAGATATGAAAGAATTTTTCGAAAATCATAAAGTGGTATCCATTGCAATAGGTAGATTTTTCTTCGAAAATCTACCTAAAAAATTTACACAATGTATAAGTGGTAGAATCATATTTTAAATTTTATTGGTAATATTTTAATGTTTTTAGGTCATAAATGCAAGCATATATCCCATTTTTTAGGTCATAGAAATCCGCCCCCTAATGATAAGCATATACTGTATATTAGCCATACAACACGTTACCACATCTATACCTTCTGACCTTGTAAAATATAAAGAGAACCGTGCCGTAATCCAATATGTGAACATGCAGTCTGCTATCGCATTTATACCGATGGCAACCGATATAATAAGGTCGGGTTGACTAATGACGTAATTTAGTTGGCATTGGGTTGACATGGTGACTTGGAAATTAAAAGACTGAATTAATTTCATGTCACGATAGAAATGAACTTGAACCACACTTATTACAATAGGTCAAGAGTGGAACAAAGCGCGCACATAGAGGGCGTCGATGTAAACTTTACTGCACTGCATTCATTAACGCAATGCCACAATCACTACAACCTTCTCAAACAAGAAAGCTGTAAAAACGGTTGTTCACCAAACGGACTATAGCCTACTTGATCCAAGATATGTACGGAGCAAAAGTAAACAACCCAGTTTCAAAGTATAAAGCATAGTTCACAAGAGTTCGTTTTGAGACTGTTTAGTCTATTACAGCGTTTCTCAACCTATGGTCCGCGCACCACTGGTGGTCCGCGAAGATGGTGGAGCTGGTCCGCAGACATAATTAAAAAATATCATAAAGCAAGTGGGAAGTAAAGAAGTACAAATTTTTCACATAAAATGGCCACTAGATCTCATAAAATCTTCTAAAATACAGATCATATTGCAAGTTTCCTTACTTTTGCAGTTACGAACCACAGTTTTTACTCTTTCATTCAAAACCCTAAAAAATAAGACTTTGTCGGAATTTGTTATTAGAGGCGACATGGAGTTTTCAAAACCTATCTTTGTGAGAAGGGAATTTCATCGCTCGTTTAACTAAAAACAAAATACAGGAACCGACTTAATGTATCTGCTGATCTTCGACTAAATTTGACTAATATTGAGCCAAATATCCAGGAACTCTGAAAGAGGCGACAAGCTCAACCGTATCATTAAAAGTGAGTAATAACATAATTCCTAATTATATTATCAAATTGGTAATAGGCCTACATATTAAAGTCTGTTCAAAATATAATTTTTCTCTCAATAGTTTACTTCCAATTCAATAACTGTGTTTCCGTCGAATTAAAAAAAAAATGTATTTCGTTATAACGACCTATAATTATACCCCAAATATTAAGAATATAGGCCTACATATAGCCTACTTTTAAGAATGGGATCTAAAATTAGGGGTTCGTAAAATGTTTTAGACATTTTAGAGGTCCTCGGGTTCAAAAAGGTTGAGAAACGCTGGTCTATTATATTGAGTAACGTCAATTGATCCTTCTTTTTTATATTAAGAGCCAAGGATCCAGGGTTCGATTCCGAATTCTGCCAATTGATAGTTGGCATAGTGTATCGCGTGCATCAGCAGCAGACCGTATGAGAATTAATTAAGGCTGATAAGAATGAAATGCACGCCATACATTCCGTTTGGAAAGCACGATGATAAGGTTACAAAGATAAAGAAACCATAGGCAATGTAACACTGACACTGAGCTCTTCATATATCACTTCACTCGCTAGAAGTTTCATTGATGTCTTGAAGTCTTCTTGTATGCAGAGATGAGTGATTCCGCCAATAAATGAAAAAACTTGCTGGTTTAAAAGATATATTTAATGACAATTCCGGAGGACCACTTGAAATTAATATTCCAAGAAATGATGTGAATAATAATAAATACACACATGCAGCAATTATATGCTGTAATTATAACGTTCACAGTCAATGTGATACTTGAATTCACAAATTATAACGCAATAATAATGTTACTGAACTATATTGCGTATCAATGTAAATTCAGCTATGTTGCGATAAAGTCAATGCAATATTACAAGCTGTATGAAATAATTTTAGGCTTTAAAGCACTCACTTGGTAATAAAGATTCCTTTCGTAGCTAATATCACCTCAAGAAGTAATCCTGAAGTCCAAATCAGGCCATAATCAAGATAATCAATCCTTGAAGAAATGCCTGGTAGACACTAAACAAATTCAGCCATTCTTCGGCGAATAAAACGTGGAAAATTGCTTCTGTGCAATTAATACCAAGTATGAAGAAACCTTAACTCGCAGGAAGCGAAATATAAGGATCTATAATGATAAAAAACCACTGCTGGTTAAGTCCAGAATGGACTATAATCCTTTAAGAGGATTGTATAATGGCGACGTAGAAGAAGGAATGAATGGTTTGAATAAAACAATGACTTATAACAATACTAGTAAAATCAATCCCATTGGGCGAAGATTACGAAACGATTGAGCAATTATAATTTTAATGAAAAACGTAGATTGTGAAGCAATCAAAAAGAATAGTAAGAGAATGAATAAAATATGTTTATAATTATTCTGTACTTAAAATAATAAAAATATAAACTGAAAATAAACGTTAATTTGAGTTTAAAGAAGAAAAGAACTAATGATCAATTGTTTTTGACAATAAAAATAATAATTACTAGGAGGCAGTGAGGAAATTAGCATTGAATAAAAATATTACCAAAGCCGCAAGAAGACAAGATTAAATCACTGGTCAACAATGATTTTGTTACATATACAATTTTGGGTGTTTCTTATGTATTTTCATCTGCTGATTCCAAAAATGAAGTCAGTAATATTCCATCACCCACCATTTTTTTTAATCCTGTTTATTAGCATTTCATGCTGATTAGAATTAGTATTCTACATTTTATATTTCATTTCATTGTGTCAATAATTGACTTATAACATTTGGTGATTGTTGCCTTGAATTCATGAGTTACAATACCTTATTTAGGCCTAGTCATCATGGCCTACTTGATCATATGCAAAACTGTGATTGTAAGGTAAAGTTTGCAGATGAATAGAAGCTTTCTTAAAAGAATAAAAGCTAATTCTGTACTCTCTTCCGTTGTCAATTGAATTGTGATAGAAGTGTATATTACCATCCTTAGTAGTGCATTATAAGGAGTAGTGTAAAAGTGTACAGTGATAAGAAACATGTCTCGAAAGTGTGTTAATGATAGAAACAACTTCTGTTTTGTGTGTGGTGAGCTGACTTTCAAAGCGCAGAGACGAAACTTTACTCCTCTAATAAGAAGAGTTTATCACTGTTATTTTAACAACAACATAGACCAGAACAAGACATGGGCCCCAGAAATCTGTTGTACCAAATGTGTAACACTATTATCTGGCTGGTTGAAAGGATCCCGTCATCTGCCTTTTGCAGTCCCCATGATATGGTGCGAACCTAAGGACCATTTGACAGACTGCTACTTCTGCTTGACAAATATATCTGGAATAAGTTTGAAGTCCAGACACACTGTTAAATATCCATCTTTAGATTCAGCAATTCGACCGGTGCTTCATGGGCCAGGACTTCCCATACCATCTCCACCAGATGACATAACAATGACTGAAGAATTTCCTGATATTCAGGGTGAATTACAGAATGATTCAGATTTTGTGGAAGAAGATGCTACAAATGAACCTCACTTTCTAACACAGGATGATTTAAATGATTTGGTTCGGGATCTTGGTTTAAGTAAAAACAAGGCAGAATTACTCGCCTCAAGATTGAAAGGATGGAAGCTACTGCAGGGTGACACCTAAGTAAGTTTTTTCTGCCAACGCCAAAAGGAATTTGAGCATTTGTTTTCTAAAGAGAAGGACCTTGTTTTCTGCAATGATGTTGAAAATTTGTTCCAGTCAATGGGTGTTGAGCATAAATCTGAGGATTGGCGTTTGTTCATAGATTCCTCAAAAACAAGTTTGAAAGGAGTGTTACTACATAATGGAAACATATCCATCCATTCCTTTAGCCCATGCAGTTGGGTTGAAGGAAAATTATGATAATATGAAGCTTTTATTATCCTCTATAAAGTATGAGAATTTTTCTTGGCAGATATGCGGGGATTTAAAAGTAATAGCCATCTTACTTGGGTTACAGCTTGGTTATACTAAATTTTGCTGCTTCTTGTGCAAGTGGAATAGCAGAGATAGATGTAACCATTATATTATAAAGAACTGGCCAAAGAGAGAGTCACTTAATCCAGGACAAGAAAATGATCTTCATCAACCACTTGTATGTTCTGAAAAAATCTTATTGCCTCCACTGCATATAAAACTAGGCTTGATAAAACAATTTGTGAAAGCAATGGATCATGATGGCAGTGCTTTTCTCTTCCTGCAAAATAAGTTCCCAAGGATCAGCGAAGCCAAACTAAAAGAAGGAATATTTGTTGGCCCCCAAATAAGGGAACTGATGAAAGATACGCAATTTGAAATCCAATTAAATATGGAAGAAGCAGCTGCATGGCAATCTTTCAAAAAAGTTGTCACAAACTTTCTAGGAAACTTCAGGTCTGATAACTACAGAGAACCTATCAGTGAGATGATTGAGAACTACATGATAATGGGATGTAAAATGTCTTTAAAAATACACTTTCTGTACTCCCATCTTGATTTCTTCCCTGTGAGCGACGAACACGGGGAGCGTTTCCACCAGGACATTGCAGAAATGGAGAGGCGCTACCAGGGTAAATGGTGTCCAAATATGTTGGCAGACTACTGTTGGACACTGAAGAGAGATGTTCCTCAAGCGAAGTACAGCCGAAAATCCAATTCACATACATTTTAGGTAGTAAATGTAATTTTAGTTAAGATATCATAATACTATAGTGTATAGACACGAAAAATGTTTTCCATGCGATTACTCAAAAACCCTGGGTGATGGAAAAGTTCTATAAAAAGATTTGAAATCAGCACGAAAAAGTAAGTCAGACACACCCATTGTTTCTCTTATAACATAAAAAAGTTCAAATTTTGTTGACCAGTGATATTAAAGGATTATTAAAGATAGCCATGATAATAAAAAACTCTAAAGCTCAAGGTATCAAACATAACTGAACAGCATAGTTCACAAGAGTTCGTATTTGAGACTGTTTAGTCTATTATATTGAGTAATGTCAATTTGACTTTCTTTTTTATACTAAGCGCCAAGGATCAAGGGTTCGATTCCCAATTCTGCCAAGTAATTTTTTTGTCTTTGATTTTGGTTTAATTTTGACCGGTGACTTGACACCTCCTGTAGGCCTAGATCTGTATTCTTTTATGACTCTGAAAACCGTACTTGAAACTACTCCCACGGATGGCGCTACTTTCACTCCTACACATACTTCAGGCTATTCTGTTAACATTTTGTATACATCTATAATCTGTATCTTTTCGCCGCTAGACAAACCTTTTCCTAGCTCGTTTCTTTATTGGTGACGTAAGTTCTGAAGGGCCTGGTTCGCAATTTTCTTCGATAATACAAAACTTGCAGCTTTTTAAAATTCAGAATAAATAAATTGCCAAGACAACGATAAAAACAAATGAAATCCTGTTTGCTAGATATATGTTGTAAAACATATAAGCCTATGATGTAAACAGGAAAGCAAGCAACTCACATAACAGAACTTACGTTTTCAAAATAACTGAAGTTACAAATAATTGTACGATGTGTGCGGAATGGAAGTAAACATCTGATTGAGCTTGTCGCTTTATCGTGCAGTATGCTCTGGTGCGATTAACCAATGAAACGATAAGGCATGTATATTGTTTACTTTTGCTTCGTACACAACTTGGAACCAGTATAGTCTACTTTATATTTGTTTGACATCACCAACACAGCGAAACAAAACACAAACTATCGAACAGGCTGTTTTCACTAAATAGATATTGTATAGGAGCTATCACTGGAAAGAGAAGTTGTAGAGAAAAGTGTTAAGGAGTCTCTGCAGATCAGTGGCAGAATTATAGTTCTGTAAACAAAGGGTCGAGAGGTCAAACTGAGTCAAGGTTCTTACTTTTATTCATAGAATGTATTATAATTATCCTTTAAGATGCCAGTAACTGTTTGAATATTTACTTATACAAGTTTAAAAGTGTGGGATTACCTTTTCCATTGCCAAATATATATGTATATTAAACGATTTAGTTCCTTCAGACATCAGTCGTTGCGTATCTATTTTCATTCATACTTGAATAATGATATCCTGTCAGGGGCGGATCCACCGGGGGGGGGGGGGGAATGGGGGAAATTCCCCCCCCCAAAATTTGTAACATTAAGCACAAATTATTGAAAATTTATTAGAACATAACCCAAATTAAAGCAACGACATTCATTATTTTGAAATACCTTTGTAAGAAAATGCTGAAATTTTCATTTTGTTTTCAATTGTGTACTGGTTATAATTAATTTTTATATGTAAAAACTTCCCTCTCTACTTTAGTTCCCCCCCCCCCAAAATGTCTCTCTGGATCCGCCACTGTATCCTGTGCATTTTTATTATAATTGAATCGTACTCTAGTTAATTATCTAAAAAAAGTAAAAAAGAAAAAAATGCTCTTCTTGCAATGTTGTAGAAAAAACACGTCATTTTCCCAGCAGACTTTTAACTGAATGTAAACTATAGCTTTGATACAGTGTTTTGTTTTCGATGTATAATGTTCATAGACACATATTTCATTACTTAAAAATGTTAGTATTCAGGAAACTTAAATCGTGTATTTAATCTGAAAACTCAAGGCACGTTGATCTGTTCAAAAATTAAAAGGTTTCTTCCTAGGGATGTTATAAGTGTGAATACTAAGTTTCATTAAAGTCTGAAAAAGAGTATTTGAGTTATCGTGCGTACAGGCACACAGACAGGTGGAAAAACATTTTTCCCGTCCACTATGTAATTTCCCCCCCCCCCCATTCTTGAAGTTATAAAGACACGCTTTTTCAAGTACATGGTTTATTTCAACGTTCACTGATAAAAAACACGATTTTCAAAGTTGCAAGTCTGAGGAATCTCCGGGTTTTTGGTAGCGGAAGCAATCGAAATGGATGACGTAGCCTATCAATAACTGCAAAGTTATATTAAGACGTTCAGAACGAGCTGAATTTTATCCTATGAAATCTTATCGTTGAAATCATAAGAAAACCGGCCTTGATTGTCAATATCCGGGGCACTGCTAAACGTTAATACGTCGTATGAATGAAATAGTCGATAGAATTTCAAAAGGTTGAGACTATGACAAATGAATTTGAAAGATTTGTTTTCACTCCTAACTGAACTGAACCAGAATTTTATAGCCATGGATTTACAAATTAGAATTATCTTCAACGCGAAATATCTCAATTCATGTTAATGCCAATAGCATCCTTCCTTTACCTTGCTTAATCATCTTTGAATGTACACATTTGCCTCCAGGAACAAAAGCTTATTTTTAAAAAAATCACGGCTTTCACCATTACGACACTAGGAACAAAGATAAAATACTAAGCACACGACACAACTATTTGAAAGATATTCACATTAATTTTGCTCAGAAGTCTTCTACTCTCTCCCTCTAGATACAACATCTCAAACGTCTGTTTAAAAATTCCCTTAACACATTATTAGGCCTACTAAGTTATTGTTATTCTATGACTTACAGCACTATCTAGGTAAGTTGCACGGTTAGATAAACCAACAAGTTAATTGTATAACAATTTATTTTAATGCATAACAGTAATTATCTCACTACTATTGTCCCTGCCTTCTTAGAGTTCTATATTGTACATTAATCATTATACTCGTTCAGTCTCTTCTCTTATTCAAAGTACAAAGTTTCTTGCTTCACGTTATTGATTAAAGTTAAAAATATTATATGTTAAAGTTAAACATACTATATACATATATATACCGTATAAGTCGTTCTTCCTCATTTCAAATTCTATAGGTCCTATATAAGGACCTATAAGTTATTTTCGAATTTATAAAATACAAAACCCGAGCGAAGCTGGACCTTTTAAGTTAGTTTCACCAATAAATCAGGCTGCTAAACATCACAAATAGAAGAGTTGTTATATTTCAGAACAGTTGTGATTACAACCATAGTCCTTCCAACTTTTCCAAGTAACACAAAATTAAATGCCAATCTGAGATGAAACAGAGTCTATGTCACAGATAATTGTCTTTGTTCGACATAGATGATAATATTATAGGATAAAAATTCCTCTGACACTGGAAATAGAACCCAGGACCCTGGATCTCTCATAGGAGAGCGATCTGTTTGGCGCTGTGAAGTGAGCTCTGCCTTAGCTCAGTTGGTAAAGCATTGGCACTGATAGCCAAAAGGTCCTGGGTTCAAACCCCAGTGTCAGAGGAACGTTTCTCCAATAATATTATCATATTATATATACCTATATATATTCATTTATGACAGATATTATTAAATTTTATTGCAGATAGCTGTTTCCTTTCATTTTTCCTCTGTTTGTCTAATATTAATTTTGAGTCAGTACATAATCCATTATTTCTATTGTATATACTGTGTAAAAATGTTAGCTTTAAGAATCACGTAATCTTTTAAAAAACAATGAACTGTGTAAGAATAAACAAATACACAACAAACAAAAAAATAGATTATGTCACAGGGAGACTGGACGGTCCAGTCTAGTTTGTAGCAGAATATATTATTTGTACACATCATCTTTAAAGAAAATGGTGTAGGAGTCAGAATCCTGCTAGTATTAGTTTGTCTTGACGTGGACTTGGGAGAATAGACGAGACAGAATACGACTGAGAGTGATACATATGTATTCAGGCGTGTCTGTGAATTCCCCTCAGGAATACGGGATAAGAATGTGAATGTAAGGAATAAACTTCCACCACCTGACAATGCTCCGTTGTGAAATCTACATACAACTGAAGCCTCTTACATGCTGTCTTAAAGATGAAAGAGTAACCTAATTAATAGGGTTGAGTTTCGAGACCTTCGAAAAAATGGGTTTGCTACTGTGGGTGAATACCAGTAGCACTAACAGCAGTGGAGAAATAAGGCATGGAGAAAAGGACTCCCCACCCCTGCGCCAATCCTTTTTTCGCGTTCTAGGATACGTAGTAGGGGCTAATCCTCCACTTAATTGTTGTCTTCTTCCCCTACCTACCTTCTTCGCTCCTGAACCCCAAACCTACCTGTGTTCATAGGTTAACGTTTGAGTGTCAGAATTTAAACATCAAACCAATACGAGCCAAACTCATTCAAAAGATGGTGTGAATATTCGTTGTGAGGCACGTCTTCTGGTCAACTCTAATGAAGTGTTCTCATGCTCCACCACCATTTCATTGCTCTTCTAGTCCTGAGCGATGTTCATAGGCAAATTTGTGTGTTCGGATTTGAATTCAATACAAATAAGGATGGCGTGGAACACACGAAAAGAAGATTTAATGCCGACTTTAAATAAAGAAAAAAAGCAGTAAGAGAATCCAGAAGCATCGGAAAGTTTCCGTGCACTCAAATGTTAAACAATGTTGATACGGATAAGGCAGGTTATTTACCCACTCGCAAAGGCAAACGCCGGATTGAATATATACTTACCATAAAACAATTATCAGAAGGCATAACACAGCAACAAAATAAACAGATGCACATTAAGAGTTCCAAGGCTTCCGGGTGACTTATATCCATAGATTCAACTTGTGATATTATCTTGGGGTTAAAATGGGTATAAATAAAAACCTAAAAAGAATCTGAAATCACTGTTATTTTATGAAATATTATTGTAACAGAAAGATATCACTTCTTTATCGAAGTCAATTAGGTATTTAAATATCTAATGGTTTACACTACGGACTTCTCACCTATTTGAAAAAAAAAACAACTATTTCGTATGTAAATATTCAAACTAAAAAATAACAGTCACTATATTAATAACAATACTTTCTTATACTTTTAATAACAGTTTGGCTACCCCTGCTGCTGAGAGTCCGCTAGAGACAGAAACTGAGTTCGTGTCTGTGAGGAATTCCTACAAACTGCAACATGGAGCTCTGAATAACGAAGTACTTTTGTTTTTCTTAGCAACGGCACCTCTGGGAAGAAGAAAATATTAATTCCTGCCTCAGGTCTACAATACAATATTTCAAAACTACGGTCCTCAACGCGAAATATACTGTGTATTCATACCCTTATCGAAATATAATTGAGTACGGAATAAAAAATAACAGGAGAAACTATAATGGTCTACATCAAAATGTATTTTAGAGTAAAGTTTAATACAGTTACATACAATATTATTACGCCTATAAAAACAAAAATAACCTAACCAACAAAGAAACAATCTAGAAAAAAAAAGGAAAACAAAGTGACATACAAACAACAAACAGAAACACACAAAAGAACAAGAAAACTAAAAAATAAATAGCAAAAGATCTTGAATTTGTCAGTGTCTTGTGAATATACCGATAAAACACAAAAAAATGTTTGATGCAACATAGATTTCTGAAAATTATAAAAATAGGTTTGCCAAAGTTTGGGAATTCGACTGTACACATGTTTAGCTGGTTCAAACGTTGTACAATAAAGTAAGGAAGAGATGACATTGTTAAATTCCCAGGTTTACATCCTGGCCAAACGTGCTTCTGGGATTCCAATGACTTGAACTTCAAAAATTGGGTGAAACGTGCAATGGAATTTGTTTGTATGAACTTCACGAAATTAACTTGATGAAAATAGTTACAAAAGCAATTATGATGTAATCTAGCCTTAAGTTAATTTTTATCTATATTAAAAGCTGCGAATTTATCTTCAGAGTTAGCTTTCTTATTTGAAAAAAAAAATCTACCACCGGAGTAGGGATCTTTGACATTTTTACATATTTCTTATATGTTTGCAATGTTTAAGCATATTTTTACAGTATTTATATTGTTCTATGATTAAATTCAAATCAGTTTTACATGAATTACAATTTCGATTAAAAGCAGAGTTTGTGAAGGATCAACACATTCAAACAAGAATCGAACTCATAACGTGGGACTTCTTTGGCTTAGACTTGGTGTGTAACGGATGATTAAGATCACGAAAGAAAACAGGACGAAAATCCTGTGTGTATGGGGAGAACTAGGATTCATTTACTGGCAAACTGTGAGGGTACGGAAGAATGGAGGATCTCTTACTGCGTAGTTTAAGGAAAAACTGGCTTGTTCGGCGTTACTAGCTAAAAGAAGGAGATAAATGGGAAATTTCTTATGAAGGCAAGACAACTCAGGTTCGAAAAAGCTGAAAATTTGGTAGCGAAAGTGAGGGGGCGAAATAAGTAATTCAAGCAGCGGGTGTATGTGTTAATATGTGTAGCCCATGTATTAATTTCTTCGACATTGTAAGCGATAGAAGTGAGTTTGTTTTTATTTATAATTTTGTTTATTTATTCCTTTCATTTTCATGCGGACCCCTGGGAATATTTACAATGCAATGTACTCTAAATAATAGTTAAGGTAATAAATATACCTACATTCAATCTGAGAGTTAATATTGAACTGAACTATATTTTCATCTCCTATTAAAAGTTTCTTGTCTATGTCCCCTCTGTACACAGGTGAAATATTTCGGTGTTATTCGTTAACAGCCTAAATATACGAAATGCAAAATGAAGTCCATCACTAGTAGAAGTTATAAACTTCTTAAACTCCTTACCATCAAATAATATCAAACAACTTTCCAAGCTGAACCCATGAGGAAGTCGTGTATGGAAAAGCAGTTTACTTCAGAGAGAATATATAACAAGAGTCATAATTTTGAACACCTTGGGACTCATGCTAATAAATTCCTTTCGAATGTAAATGTGCTTCGTTAGGATGACTTGAGTGCAACAAACTGCATTCAGATAGAAACATGGCGAAGGAGCTCTTCCTTGAAAGGAAATAAATTACTTTTCGGAGGCAAACGTCTTCAGGTTCTCTTTTCCCTCGAAGCAATCCAATTTTTCTCCCCTCCCACACATCCAATGACATTTTACAATTCGACGTTTACCACGAGAAACCCACGACGGTATTACAGCGAAGATGCTTACAAGTTGCGAGGATCATGCGAAAAATTGCTTCCTTCATTGGATTCACTTTTCATTAGGGACAGTCCTAATGGTACACACTTGGGAAAAGAGGTGAAAATAGATTGCAACTGAGTCAGTAATAATAGTTTCATTGTAACTGATGAATTTGGACAAACTTCACGAATATTCATCATTCTCATGAGACTATGTATTGTGCGGGGATTCAAAACCTGAAGAGGTAGAGTAGGATTACTTCCACAAAGTCTCTGGGTTTTTACGTAAGTTATATACCTTAGGAGCGAGTCTCACTGTTCGTAGAGTTCCTGCCTAGGGGAGGTAGCTGCACCCTGATTGGCTATCCCACTCCACGTGTTGTCTGCATTATCCCTCCACTCAACTATTACAGTATTTTCTACCACTGGCAACGTGCAGCATGATCTTTACTCTGTTCTCAACAGTAGCTCACTGATCTTACGCGCAGCGAATCCGCGCATCTTGGTAACGAGACGTAACGAGAAGCTCGCTGGCTGAGTTAGTCTTCAAGGCCAGAGACTTTGTGGAAGTAATCCTACTCTACCACGACATAACTACGTTCAACTATAACGGTCCATGGTATCCTAATATGATTTCTCCAACTTTTTCTATTAGGAATAAAAAAATCAGCTAAACTGGTGTAACAAAGGGCTAGAATGCTTTTGTTTAATCAGTGATAATTGCAATTATGGTATGCGGAAAACAAGTTTCTTTTTAATCGAATTCAGAGTTAAGCTCCAGATCGATTCATTAAGCAGGGCTTACGGAAGAACAAAGGTCTACAGTTTGATAGGCCTGTGTGATGGAATAGGTGAGTAGTGTTGTTTGTCAAAGATAACTTTATTGCAACTTCCAAAGTCTTAAATGAACACTGTAAAACAATATACTGTCATGAGAACTGACTTGCATTTGATAAATTCTGTACCATAACATAGGCAATAAATTGGGCATTGATCCGGTATCAGTCAACCGATTTGCTCCAAAATCAACAGGCTTTGTCTCACGGAATTATAAGTGCGTGTACCAAGTTTAATTAAAATCCGATAATGCTTATTCGAGTTATCGCACGGACAGACATTTCCCGTCCACAACAGAATCCCATAAAGTACCATTCTGACACTTAATAAGCTGACAGAAGTAATCGGCTAGATGCAAAGACGCATAAACTAATTGTAAACATCAGTAACAAGTTGACTATCGGAAGTCGTTAAGCCTGCTTTCCATAATGATTATCTAAAACAGCGTCAACTAAGTCAACCTACTGTCCGTGCATTTAGACGAGAGCACTGTAAACACAAAGCGCAGTGGAATCAGTCATCACGTGATTCATACTAGCAACACACTCCCCTTCCGTCCCGCCCTATCTCTGCGGCGCATGCAAGTGCTCACGTCTAAATGCACAGGCAGTACTAGTCGACGAACTACTAAGGGTGATTTGTGTTTCTTGGAGCCCTAAGCAGTGACATATCAAAATGGATGTCCCACGAAGAGAAACTATGGCATTATCATCTTTCACTGTTTCAGGAATATCTGGTGAAATGGATCCCACTTTATTATCATTACCGCTGTTTGAATAGAAGTTTTAAATAACCTACAAGCTGGATAGTTTTAAATAGTCTTCGATTTTTATACGTATTCTTACAACTTTTTTCTATCCTTCATTTATCAAGTTTCCATATAGTGTAGCAATAAGCGTTCCCCCCCATACTTTCTCTATAAACGAAACTTACCTAAAAACCACATTCACATTTATTAATACTGAAGAGCTAATTTCCAAATTGGGGTTTCTCCACGAATTAAAAATATTTACAAAAGAAAAATATAAAGTAACTAGCAATTTTAAGAAAGAAATTTAGTATTCGATGGATGAATTTTATTATTCAATAAAAGTTTAGACATTTAGATTAAACATATAAACTTGGGAAGAAACAGACTCGCGTGACTAGTTTTAAGTTATTTCCAAGCCTTAGGGCCATAACCCACTGACGCGACTAGTCGCTAGCGGCTAGCCGCGCTTAGACGCGCATGTTCATTATTAGTATTATTTTATATAGACTCAACACCCACTAACGCGGCGCGACTGCCATGTCGCTCGCGGCTAAGTTATCACGAGCGTTGCACAGGCGACTAACTTGCCGCGCGCGGGGAGAAAAGTAACTTAATCCCTGCAAACAACACTCACTGACGCGGCCAGTCGCGCGTGGGTAACAGAAATTAATAGATATCGAGAACGACCTGCACTTTGGAACAGCACGTTAAAGGAGTACAGTGATAGAAATGTAAGAAAGGCTATGTTGGAAGAAATAGTACAGCTATTTGGAGGAGAGGAAGTGAATCTTTCTGTAGTTGAATAACTTACCATCATGTTTACGTAAATCATTATATAAGCAAATGGAACGCGCCTTTTGTTGCACGTTCCATTAACATCGGGTGTATCCAGAACCGTTGAGCTTCTTTTTTGCATCGACGAACGTGAATGAATAACAAAGCTGTTTCATTTCCACCTCCATTTTGATACTGAAGATCCTTGTCGCGCCTTGTCGTATGTTGTAAATCGCGCGCGGCTAGCCGCTAGCGACTAGTCGCGTCAGTGGGTTATGGCCCTTATTGATGATCTCGATATACACTTCTTATGGAAATGAAATATACTAATGTAACACTGCAGGATGCTCACAATGTACAGAAATATTCAATATTCAGGTCTTCATTTAATACAATGAAGCGTAGAAAAGACTGTACCGGTACCTGTATTATTTGTCGTTTCTCTTTTCTTACATCATGGCAGAATTGTTTTTAGGTACATTTCGAAGAAATATCTATCTATTGCAATCGATACCATGTCATGACTTTCGAAAAATTCTTTCATATCTTTACGTTTCATGCCTCCCTAAGTACGAAAACCACTGCCCGTTAAAAAAAAAAAAAAAAAAAAAAAATGTGATATACACACATATATATACACGCTAGCGGCCGTAATTTTGAAGATATTTGAACCAAATTTTATTATGTTATTTCTAGGCCCAACAGTTCGGACAAGTTCGTTAATGAGCAAAATTGGCCCAATTGAAATTTGGAAAAATTTATATCTCGCCTCCTATGAAGTATAGAGGGAAACTGTTTGAATAAATTAGAGTACTTTCTATGGAGTTCACATTGACACCAACGATTCGGGGGTTTTGGAGGTACGAGTGGGGGGGGGGGGTAGGGGATGGAAATTCGAAATTTTTGAAACCACGTCTTGTGGGGTATCGTTGAAAAGCTCCTGGTGAGTACTCTACAAATTAATAACTAGTTTCTTGATAGTTCTCATATAAGGCGAGATTTGAATGTTTGAAAATGTGCTCTTTCCTCTATTTTGCATTTATTATTGCGGGTTTGTCATTCCAAGGCTAAAGAAGAAGAGTGCAGCGCAGCGACAATAAATTAAACCAAAAGCACTTCGAAATCTACCTCAGCCTGTAAGCCTGCTAAAGGGAGTTTTTTGCATGTTTAATCAGACGAAAGAAAAAATCATCGATTACTCAGTGAACTTATTACACTACCATAGAAGTTCAGCACAAATATTTAATTTAAAAATATTTTGCTCAATTTGTCAATTTCTTTAATTTTTATTCCATATAACTTTTGTCAAATTTGATTGATTGGTATGTTGCGTTTATAGCTTGCAGCTATTTTTTTATCCAACAATGAATTACTTATATTTATTATATCCAATATTTTGACGTTTGTGGATAATATTAGGCTACCTATGATAATCTTTTTTTATGTCTGAATGTTCCATTGGTTGTAAGTTATGTAAGTTTTTGTAAATTATCTTGAATTTATAAAGTAATTTCCTTTTGACGATATTAGTGAATAATTCATGGTAGGTTTTAATAATTTATTTTCATATTTTTAAAATACTTTAGTCAATTTCTAATGTCTTATGAAGCACATACTCAGATAAACAGACTTAAACACTCAGTCCCAACGTTTATAAATATTTAGTTCCTACATAATGTATGATAAAATATGATTTTTCATTTTTCGTTTGAAAATAAAATATAAATACAATTTTATTACAACGTTTTTTGATCAGTGTATAATCTGTAACTGAAAGAAATAACAATTCAAAATACAGAATAAAAATAAATCTACAATAATTGAAAATCATAAAAATAAAACAGATGTTCCACATCCTTGTGAGAATCCATTCATTATATCATCATAATTCATATTGCTACAAGTGGTGAAGCGTAGGGCCTGCAACTGGAGGTTACTGTTACCTATTTGAAATGAAGTGAATTTTGTTACACTTATATCCCGATTGAGGGCTGAGTAACAGGTCATAATCTATTAATATGTGATTTTTCCAGTGGAAATTAATTCTGCTGTCACAATACCTGGGTCTTCAATACGTAGGCTCAAGTACATCTAACAAAATTTATTAAATACGCTCACAACTATTTATTTTTCCCCACTTGTACAAATTTTCTTTTCACGATGAGCATGTGATGTAACATATCATTGTCGTCGTCATCATCATCATCATCTCCTTGCACGTGTTAGGCTTTTCACGTGCCTGTTACGCCTCCAGTTATCAGCTTAGTTGGTCAATCCATCTTTTCCTAGGTCTACCTACATTTCTAGTACCAGTTACATTATAATTTAATATTATCTTTGTCTTCCACCCGTTGGACATGCATGAACCATTCCTCTCTATTACATTTTATTTTATCATTTAAACTTTCAAAAAAATTAAGCTGTTGTCGTATATCTTCATTTCCTATTTTAGCGATACGTCTTATATTCATTGTACATCTCAAAAATGTCATTTTAGCAGCTTGAATTTTCTCTTCATCTTTCTTTCCATGACCCAATTTTCAGAACCATACATAAGAATCGGAACAGCAACTGTTTTATAAATCTTCATTTGAGTGACAATTCTGATTTTATTTCTAAATGTTCTATTAACTGTGCCACATATCCCCTTGAATTTTATTATTTTATCTTCTATATCTCTGTTTTCATCTATATTTATGTGATAAATAAATAAATAAATAAGCCCGACACAATCCCTTATAAGGCAAGGGCCTCCTACAATGGTAGGGGTGGCTCTGTTTTACTCTCCTACGGTGAGCTATTTCCTTGGAGAGTTGGGTTTTGCCTCCTGGTGGGTTAAGACCTATATATTAACAACACATTCCTAGGACACTGTTTTCCTAATGAATTAAATGTTCTATCACTTGTTTCCAGTTCACTTTTTCTATGACCTATCCTGACCATCTCGTTTCTGCCTCCTTCCTGAACTCGTCTTCCCTTCCTAGATCACTGTTTTCCTAATGATTTAAATGTTTTATCACGTGTTTCCAGTACACTCTTTCTTTGGCCTGTCTTGTCCATCTCGTTCCTAACTCCTCCCTAAATTCGTCCTCCCATCTGCGTCGAGGTCTGCCTCTGCTTCTTTTACCCTTCCTCTGGTCCCAAACAGATGTTGCATACGCCCATCTTTCTTGATTCATTCTGATGACATGACCTCCCCAATTCCATTTGGTTTTTCTTACAACAATCGCTGCGTTTTCCAGTTCACTTCTTTTTCTTAACTCCTCATTTCTTATTCTGTCCCTTAGATTTATACCCAACAGTTTTCTTTCCATCTTTCTCTGACAAATCTCTATCATGTTAACTTGTTCCTTTTTTAATGCCCATGTCTGGCAGAATATAAAATTGAATTTTTTTAATAACTATTTTACTTCTAAAAGGATATTATCCAACAAAAGCCATTACATATCGTTCTATTACACCAATACCCGAAACACACGACACGCTGTTCACACATGTTTTCTGCTATTCTGTTTTGTATCTCTCAAATATCTTTGTTTGGGATGGTCATTATATAATAATATTGAAGGGAAATATGACACCTGAGTTAGGCATATTATAGCCTCGACGATCTCGTAAAGTTTAAAATAACAACCTCAGAATTAATTATTTTGAATAAATTTGAATTCGTGAATTAACTGTAACTGTTAAAAGAAATGCATTAAGTCCTGACATGCACGCAGGCAACGACATCTATTTGTGGTGTGAGGCAAGTAAATTTCAGAGTGCAACAACATTAACTGCGGTGCGTCGTGTTAGTTATCTAGCATCTCTGGTCACGGAATACCTTCATCAAATTCTGCATGTATCGCTACGTTGTAATTACATTTAAAAAATCATTACCCCTGTCCGGTTTTTGTTTCAATCTCCCCGAGCCAAAACTGTTTTAAATTATGTACTCATTTGAGCTCCAATAATTAAGCATTTGACCATTTACAGCCCTAAGAAATAAACAAGAATAATAGCTCCTGTACAACTAAATTCACACAGTCTCAAGTTATAAATACGAAAGAGAGACAGCGAGCGATAGAGAGAGAGATAGAGACAATGAGTTCCAAATATAGTTTTACACTTTTCACTTGACTGTCCATATACATCAGACATGGACAAACCCCTATCTATTGACACGCAACCCGCAAACTTTTGCCAACTTACACATAGTTCGAAAAGAACGGGTAGATGGATACACAAACAGACAATAAGTGCAGTGGCGGTTGCTCATTCTTAGGGAAACACTAATTTCACTTTATAATGTACACTACAAGAAACAAAAAATACAAACAATTTTGTATTTTTAATTATTCTTTTACGTGTGCAATTATTTCATTATACAAAGGCTTAGAATGTGCCATAACGCCTTTCCAATCGGAACTGTGTCGCGACCCATCACTGCTTGCAAAGAGAGTATGACTCATGCATGGGAATAATCCATCATGTACACCGAATGTCCGCAATGCCATCTTGTGTGTTATGCGGGAAGGTCAAGAACCACAAGTGGTTCGCGAACCAGTAAATGCCCATGTATGATATAGGTACATTAAGAGGAACTCAGCAATGAATTGTTCTCTAGCCTTGTAATGTGGCATGCTCTATGTTGATTAGATCTACGATTGCATTCTTTTTTCAGAATTAATTTAACTATTACAGTTATAGGTAAATATCATTACAAGATGACAGCCAAATTTTGTGCACTGAAATGCAGTTTCCCTCATAATTCAAACATTTATTAACATATTGTAGTGAAATTTCGCATGCAAGTATATTTGATATTAGTGAATAACATTTTTTTAGAATCATGGATGTAACTTTAATAGTTTATTAAAACATATTTCTGATCTAAACATTTGTAAAAATAATTAACAACTGATTAATTATTTTTTAATAAATATTTATACTGCAGATATCCCAAACGAACTAGATTATGTTGTTCATATGGTATTTACAAATATATATAAAAAGAATCACTCACAGGGAAACGGCAATTCAATGCACAAAATTTGACTGCCATTTTGTAATGATAATTATTCATAACTGTAATAGTTAAATTAATTCTGAAAACAGTATGCAATTGTAGAACTAGTCAATATAGAGCAAGCCAGATTACAAGGCTACAGGCTAATTCTTTGCTGAGAAGAGAATAATGAACTTCACCTATTTTTCGGCATTGAAAGCTTTATGTCCCCCCTTAAATGGTGGAAAGAATGGTTATGATTTAATTTAATAGGAACGTGAAGAAGATGTTAGAAAAATAAAGTATACTTGGTACTAACATTTAGCTTCGATCGACATTGGGTATATTTATTATTAAGTTAAGTATTTAATTCATATAGGCCTACTGCAGTTTTATACCTCATGTTTATAATAAAACCTCCGTGGCTCTGCATAGGCTACCTGAAGTGAATAGGCCTACCATCTGACCGCTGCATCATCTACCAAAAGGCGATGGCAGTATTGGGGGCCATGTGGTCAGCATGCCGACACCCACGGCCGTTAATGCTGGTCTCTATGACCGAAGCCGCTACTTCTCTAACTCTTCTATATCTCTATCTCCTCAGTTTGAATCACGCGCCTGAGTGCACCCTGTTCCCTACCTCAGAAAAATCCGAGGCACCGAAGATCGAACCCAGGCCTGCGGATCCGTCGCTAACCATGAGACCACAAAGGCTGCCCATGTTTATAATACCTATGAATACTAATTTAGTACTGTACCGCATATATTCCATAGGCCCTAATACAGTACAATGATGATGATAATGATAATAATGATAATAATAAGTATAATGATAATAAGTATAAAATTAAAAAGTTAATAACGATAACAAATAAAATTAATATAATAAGTTAATAATAATAATAATGATAATGATGCCCATAATAATAATAAAGTCAGGTAAACTGATGTAATAAAGTGCCAGTTTGTTATTGTTCAATCGGTTATGATTGCAATTATGATATGCAGAATACAAAAAAAAAAAAGTCAAATTGGCCGGTTTCGGGATTTCAATCATGGAACTCCACAATGTGAGACCAAGACGTTACCATCTCAGCCACCTGGGTCAGTTTAACGGTCTAGTTGGATAAGCGCATGTAAAACAATAGTGTTATTTGTCATAGCTAACTGTATTTTAATTTCCAAAGCCTTATAAGATCACAATAAAACAATAGGCTATTTTGTCATGATAACTGATTTGCATTTCATAAATTCTTTCGAATACGTATAATAAAATAGGCACTACATTGAGCATTACTCCGAAACAGGAAAACCGATATTATCCAATATCAATAGACGTCTTCCCATGGACATTATAAATATGTATACCAAGTTTCATAAAAATCCAGTAAGGCGTATTTGAGTTACCACGTCTTTAAAACAGACACTAAATTGGGTTTTACTCCGGTACCGGTCTACCGATTTTGTTCAATATCAGTAGATGTCTTCCCGTGCAGGCCCACATTATAAATGGGTATACAAAGTATCAGGAAAATCCAGTCAAGCATATTTGAGTTATCGCGACTTCTTATATATTAACATAAAAGGCACTAAATTGGCCAACCGATTTGGTCGGATATCAATAGACGTCTTCCCATGGACATTATAAATGCGCATACGAAGTTTCTTAAAAATCCGATAAAGCGTATTTGAGTTATTGCGCCTTCAAAATAGACACTAAATTGGGTTTTACTCCGGTACCAGTCAATAGATTAGGTTTAAATTCAATACGGTACTTTTCACGGACGTCGTAAATGCGTATACCAAGTTTCATGGAAATCCAATACAGCGTATTTGAGTTATAGCGCCTTTCTAATATAATCTATTAAAATAGGCACTAAATTGACCGGTGAACCGATTTGGTTCAATATCAATAGGGTTCTTCCCATGGACATTATAAATGTGTTTTCCAAGTTTCATGAAAATCCGAAAAAGCGTATTTGAGTTATGGCGCGTACAGACACACGGACGGACGGACAGACATTATTTCGTCCCCACACACAATCTCATAAAGTACCATACTGGCACTTCATAATAATAATAGATCTCGTCCGTTTACATCAGAACTCTCGAGTGTCTCTGTTCGGCAGTTGCTTTGACCTTCATATCTTTAGCTGTGCTTTGTGTACGTGTAGTTATGGTAGCAGACTTCTAACAAATTGCTTCAGAGTTCGAATCCCGCTCCCGTTGGCAGGTTTTTTACGCAATTCTGTACCCCATTTTGAGGCGATTCGAGAATCATTTTCATATTAGTCTATAGACCGTCCCAACCTTAAAAGACAGTATTGGACTTATGCAGCGCACTGATGCCAGATCTACTCACATTACAAGGCCCGGCACATGATGTGAAAAAGCTCTTAAACCTCGTGAAAACATCGAAATTTGTTTCTTGTACATAATAATTAATGTAAATCATGCCCTGCAGATAGAACGACGGCACACCCTTCTTCCCTTATTTTCAACCCCCATGAGTAATATTTTCTCTATAGGCCCACAAATCTACATTTTCTGACCAATGTCTACAAAATGTTACACGTGTACCCTGTGGAATCAAGTAAAAATTCTACGAGACAATCATTCTCGAAAAAAACACCCCTTGCGAAATTTTCAATCCCTACTTTGTGATCTTTTTACTAGTCTACATTGTTTGAACGATTTTTACCAAACTTTACACACAGACCCTATAAAAACAAGAGAAAAATTAGGCGAAGTTAATTTTGGAAGAAGCCACCCTTTAAATGTTTCTACCCCTATTACACCACCAAAATTTAGATCTACATTCTTGACGTGTTTTTAACAGACTTTGTACACAGAACGTATAGAATCAGGAGAAAATGGTAGGAAAACTAATTTTGGAACAAACCACATTTTAGATCTTTCACCCCTATTTTGTGATATATATTTATCTACATCCTTTGACCAATTTTATCAGACTTTATACCAAGAACCTATTGAATCAAGAGAAATTTTTAACCAAAGTTTATTTGGATGAAACCACTCCTTAAATGTTGCAACCCCTATTATATAAATGTTATTTAAATCTAAATTCTCTGATCAATTTTTGCCAGACTTTACACAGAGCTAACAGAACCAGGAGAAAAACTTTAGTAAAACTAAATTTGGGGGAAAAAAAAGTCCCTTAAATGTTTTAATCCCTATTAAATGACGTTTAAATCTACATTCTTTTGGCTCATTTTACGACTTGACACACAGAAAAGAAATACTAATAGGAATTTCTGTCTCTTCTTACCTCAACCCCACCCTCCATGGTCTTTAGAAGTAATAGGGTCCTTGAGTGTGACAAGTTGTGCTTTCTCTAGGGCCTAAATTTTGAAAATTAAAGGGGCTTCCTCCAAAATTGACTTCGAAGTACAAGTAAAATACAAAACCAGGTGACGCCGGGTCCTTTAAGCTAATAATTTATAAATGTTAAATTTAATATTAAATTTCATTTCGATAATATTATTTTTCATCATTATTATTATTATTATCATTATTATTATTATTATTATTATTATTATTGATATTATTATTACTATTATTATGTTATAATTTTCAAGAATATAATTATAAAGGGAAGTAATAGTTAAAATACATTACATGCCTTTAGGCCTGTTCACTATCCTCAGGGAGTAGTATTATTCCTTCTCAGAGGGCCTTTCGTTTTTTCTTTTCTTATTCTATACAGTAAACTTTCTGGACACCCGGTAGCTTCTGCTATCTCTTTAATTGCCTGGGTAACGTTCATTTTCTTCAAGAAATAATTAAGTATATTTAATACTATAATTCGCTCTTTACTGCGCAATTTGTCAACACTAAGATTTCAAGTTCCTCTATTCATAATTAATATAAAATATTAATTAATATAAAATTTAATTTAAAAAAACACAAGAACCACTTCACATCAAAGTTAAACTTCACTACACAGCTACTATATAACAATGAGCTCTGAAGAAGACACGATAGTCTTAGAAACATCTGAGTACACAAAATCTCAAAGCAACCAAGTCATGAGCGCGAGAATGCTGAGCTCGGGAAAACTGTGATAATTTATTAATGCTACATGATAGAGAGCTCTGGTTTGTTTTAAATACTTTTTCAGACATCTATAAACATTTCTTCTCGCTTAGTCACCAACGTAAAGTCAATACCAAAGTATGTTACTCACTACCTAACTTTTCTGTGTTGCCGTCCGAGAATTTTCAGGTAGCACTTAATAAAAAAATATATAGCTTTCTTCTTATGTAAAATTTATTGCCGACGGAAAGGGAGTACTTTCTTTCACCATCAGGCAGTCCAAGAAAAAAATCTTTACTTGTTTTGATTATTAGTTTTCTGTCTATCGCGTGATAAGTTATTAATGTGCAAAAATATTGACTTCCGCCAAAATAACGTAATTATGAAAATTAGGCCTCATATTAATTATTTATGGCTTTACAATTGACATCATTAGAAAGGGCGGAAAATTCCCTATCAGACCACGCAATCACATTATTACATTTATCACTTTGGAAAATGGCAACATTGTCGGGATAGAAAAGGACGAAGCTAATTGCAGAACGTACGAGTGCAAGTGAGATGCAAATACTACATTTAACTCAATACTGTCTTTTAAGGCTGGGACGATCTATAGACGAAATATATTTACAGAATATTCCTCTCGAGTATAAAAGCGTTCGTCCTCTGGTTCCAGGGTATCAAACGTACAATAGTAAGGGAACAAGGATTCCTTTCATTATTCATTATTCCTGTACGGATCACCATAACCTATTCTGACGACCACACACCACTACTCTTATAGAGTCAGGACTCATAACAGAATACAATATCATTTGTATCACCCCTTAAACCCCTGTAACATGCAAGCAACAGTAGCGACGCGCCATGCAGATTTATGAGGTAGCCAGCCTATAACTTCAAGAAGTGGACTGCGATTCGGGAACATTCTCTATACTAAGTTGAAAAAAATCTTATATAGGATGAATGTGCAAAAGTTTATGATAACCTGTCAAAATCAGATTATTCAAGATTGTGAAAAAGAATAATATTTTTCGTGATTTGCTCGAAAATGGATCTTATAATAATTCCTTTATTGCAACCAATGGTAATAGTGTGATGAATGGAGCTCTGTTGGATTGATACGCGGCAGAGGAAACAGGAGCTCCCGAGAAAACTTGCCCCGACAATATTTTGTCCCCCACAAATTCCACATGGAACCACCGATATTCGATCCCGGTTCCCAGCGGTCTAACCACTCAGCCATGGGGGCGGCGACAATGGATCTAATGATACCGTATTGTTCATTCTGTTACAATACTTTAAAGATTTTCATATAAATTATATGAAAGGTAGTATGGAACAAAACACTGAAACAATGGCTCTCCTTTATGGGCCAGTCTGCCTTGCGAGATAGGAGAGGCAGCGTAATGCACACTCTACTAGACGGCCGTAGTCTAATGCGAAGCTGGGAAACAAGGGGAACAAATTAGACGTGAGAATCTTACATCAGAATATAGTTTATCGAACAGATAAGAAACGAGTGAAAGCTTTTTCGGAAGATTGTTAATCTGACCAACTAATTTACGGTTAACAGTTTAAATGGACTAATGGTGGTATGCCTGAGAGGAGACAAATCCCAGGAAAGAGTGAGGAATTAGGTTGCAGAGGGAAAAGGTGAGGGTACAGAGGGCAATGTTTACAATGCTCAGCAGCGGGAATGTACTCCCTCTGGAGTACAAGACTCGCAAGATGGATTGTGTGGGCTGCTCGTACTAATCAACTCCAGAATTGCAACTCCATGATAACTACTTCACCTGCCAGCCCTCGTAATGCATTGCTAAAATTTAACTTAGTTTAACTTCTATTAATTCAGTATTCAGGCGTTAAATTGCGCTGGTTATATGGAAAATGTCTACACTATAATTTATTAATACCGTTCTAGTTTTTCTTATATTTCGCGAACATTTTTCGAATCGTGGCAACACGCTGCCTCTCGCGATACCTACCGGTCCTGTATGTAAGTTACATTAGTTAGGTAAGGCACTCCTTCTTGCACATTCTGAAGCTTGTATTTGTTCTCAGCAACACCGTAACAGATGCTACCTATTAGTCATTTACAATTCAAAATAACACTAATACTGTTTCGGCTATAAAAATTTGGTCCATAAAGTAGCATAGGTGGTTTTTGACAACGCACAATCTTAAGCCAACACAATATAATTATAATAACATTACTTACGACATACATTTCTCCCCTTCATTCAAAGTGAAGGATTTTGTTACATTAGTCCCTTATTTACGTATTCTATAACTTGAAAAAGGATACTATAAATAAATTTAAATACGAATAAATCACGATTTAGTATTTTCAGCAAATATAGAAGCTATGTTCATTTGTTTTCATACCGGTGTATCATTTATTTCAAAACAAATGTTGACAACCAAAAGAGCCTGAATTCCGCTACGTGGAAAATTACCAAAAAGTTATATATATATATATTATTATCCTAAGCACAAGCGAACCAAAATTATTTTCCTTTTAAAATTCCTTTCTTTCTTTATCTTTGTTTTACCTCTCCCTTTTAGGGACATATATGTGACTCATGCCGCCCGGGTCTTACAGGGCCGCGACCTGTCAGGAGAGGGTTATCTATGGATCACATATATACTTTTTGACCAGACAAGGACATGGAGTGCTGAGACAAAATAAAGATCTGTAGCAAAGTTTTCTTTAGGGATAAAAAATGTACATCCGTTGCAAGGAATGTAGATTCTGACTATGAGAAGCTAATATTAGTTACATTCTGGCATTAGAGAAAAGTTATGAAAATATTTTATAAACTGAGAATATTATGGCAATGTAAAGCAGCAATATTCGCAGTCATCTTCCCTTTATCTGTGGACCACGGGTACAAAACCATCAGACCCAACCGAACATTGAACGTGAAAGTGAGGTTATAAATTGTCCCACTAAGATTACGGCCATTTAACTTTCGTACAGGAGCACTTGGTAATTTCTACCAGTGTGCAATGCTGTTATTAGCATAAATACACCATAAACAATATCAAGGAACATTGCAAAGATATACGAATACTTCATCTGTAGGACAACATCAGTCTGGATTATGTGTACAGTGTCCTACCTTCATTGTCTGCGATACGAAGAACAACGAACAAGACATCTTCACACTATTATGCCACAGCACTTAAAAATACTTAAAACACTGTTCAAAATACACTAACACACGCCAAAATTACAATAATTGACACTTTACGCAACAAAAGAACCAACAACCGGAATAACTCCCGTCTCGGACCATGAAAACCCGCCCACCAGACAAGGATCGATCGATAAATTCGATAGCATGGTGCGTTCGATAGAAATTAATTCACCTGGTCGGTACCAGATGTCACAATCCATCATCCCTGAATTCAATTCTTACCGTCCACACTATTATACCTATCACAGCAACCCACTCATCAGAGCACTAGCAATGAAATAATTATCACATTCACATGTAATTTATTCAAGATCAATGTACATTAAGCTTTTAATGTACTACTTTTCGAGTAAAAGCTTTTCATAGGCTGAGACTTGTATGACATATTGAAGATAATAAAAGAAAGTCCTTACCGGCATTACAGTACGGTTAAGAGTTGAGACAATATTAATATCCACTTCAATAAAATGAAATAGTTTTTAAAAACCTATGAAACCTGTCTATTTTTATATATGTTCACTAGCTTAAAAGGCCCGGCGTCGCTCGGGTTTTGTATTTTGACATTTGAAATTAACTTATGAAGTTAATGAATTTCATTTTGGTCCAATGAGGGTAGAATAGAGAAAAATCTAAATTTTAAAAACCACTTTTTAAACCCTCATTAATTTTGTAGAAATGATACTAGAAGAAGAATAATTATTTTAACTTTACTTATGGCTGGAATAGTTAATTTAAAATCAATTTTCATATACTTGTATAAAATACAATAGTCCAAAAATATAAAATATATTATTAATTACAATTGTAAAATAAATTAAACGTCCAAAAACTTCTTTTATACATAAATTGTTAAAAGCCCTGGTATTAGAGGTAGGCCTTCTTTTCACATATTACAAATTAAAACACATATAATGTATGTAGTTTCTTAGAATATTTTGTTAATTAATGTAGGCCTATACATAAAAGTATCCATACACAGATGTAGTTCCCTATTAATCAGACAAGGAAGTCTTTCAACGAGTGTTCAATCTGCTTCTTTGTAGTATCTAAACACTGTATTAAAAGTTCACTTCAATTAACTATTACAGCCATAAGTAAAGTTAAAATAATTCTTCTTCTTCTAGTATCATTTTTAAAAAGTTAATGAGGGTATAAGGTGGATTTTTAAATGTATAACGTATGAAGGTCTTACGATTTTCACACTCTAGGTCCTTAAATAGGTATGTAGAATTTGAAATGAGGAAGAACGACTTATCATACTATTCCCTCAGAAAACGCTAGATATAACTTTTTATGGCTCATAAAGGATGTAGAATTTTGCACCCCATTGCTTCTACACACAATGCTTCGTAGGGTTCAAATAAGAAGAAACAGAATTTCCGATAAGTTAACATAAAATTGTTCTGTCTTTACAGAATATGTTATTTCTCACTCTCATGTTACAATACAACCGTTTCGATGCTGGAAAAAAAATCAATATCACTTTCACACTTTCCTCCCCCCAAATCTGGGACATAATAATATACAGCGCGCATGGTACTAAAAATGGCCCATCCTATTTTGTTTCTTTTTACATGCTTAGGGCCTATGATAAACATCCACATTTCTCAACTAAAAATCCAAGCATACAGCTTTGAATATCGTATCAGTGGATATAATTTTTTACAGACTTCTGATGTGGCATAACTTACTCGTCGACACACACTCAGACAGCTGGATTAAGCTGTCCAAGCAATACGACCTCTTATTTTACATGTAAATGTGAAGTGAGAAAATGGTATTCTCTATGTCCTGGGCAGAGAAAGTTATGTGACTGCGTCACATTGTGCATTATTTTCGTGTATTTCATTCTTCAATATTTATTTACACCAATAAGTTCTATCGATAGCTTCTCTAATTAGTCAAAGTCCCGTATCATTTACTTCCAAAGCTACATGTGAACCCTGCCAACAATACACTGTTGTCACGAAAACTTTACATGGAATTTTATTTGGATTTGATAATTAAGCGTAAAAAGGTATTTCGTATCCTCGAAAACATTTGATTTTTGCATTTAAAATCAAAATTTTGCAAAATTCTTGCACTTACATTATGAAACGAAGGTACTGTCAAAATGCCAAGTCTCTACATTTTATAGTTTAGGCTCTACGTTGATTCGCTGTCAGGCAGTCATTAAGTTAGTCAGAAAAAAGCCTCTTATACAGAATCTTAATGAATAGAACCGAAATAGTTTACCTGTGTACAGAGGGGACATAGAGAAGCAATTTTTATTAGGAGATTTTTGCTTATGGATTAAATTTTTCCTGCTACATCATAAAATCTCTCACGGCATGGCCGCCATTGACTTCTAACATTTAAAAAATGCAAAACAAAGGAACTTCGTTGTTAATTCGTTGTTAACACTAGAGTTATGAAGAAAAAAGCTAATGCAGTGGCGGCCAGTCATGTGATTATTCTGTAAATTTTTCAGATTATGGAAACATTAAATTATGATGCAGCTGTTGATCAATGTTTAAGAATTAGCTTTTTATCTATCACTGAGAAGGCATGAAGTTAATTTAATGAAAAGTTTAACCCTATTTTGCTTCATTATTGATTCATGTGCACCGAATTGCAATGACTTTAATGCCCTGTATGATAAACATTTTAAGTCGTAGAGCAAAAATCTCTTAATAAATGTTGCTTGTCTATGTCCCCTCTATACACAGGTAAAATATTTCGGTGTTATTCATTAACAGCCTCAGCCATTTCATAATTACAGGTGGGACATTCTAGCAAATTATAAAGAACTCCCGCGAGAGGCAATGGCAAATCTCCGCGGTATCATCCTTGCCTGAATCACCTCGGACGAGTCGTGGTCATCACCCCATGGCTTCGTCCCGGGTCTAGACCTGCCTTCGGGCAGAACACTCATCATCATCATCATAAAGAACTATTTTTGTTTATTACATATCATAGATAATAAACTAGAATGGGTTCTTCACATTCTGTAAAATTTCCAATGCCTTCTCCTCCACACTACATGCAAAGCATTATTTAAAATTTATTTTAAGTATTTTAAATTTGATTTTCAAAATCTATTACGGGTGGTACATAATTTGGAAACTGATTTTAATGATGAAAAACAAAAGTTCATTTGCTGTTCTGCTATTACCGTTAGGGTCTTAATGTTGTTATTAATGAAGGTATGAGGGATTAAATACAAATTATAAACTGTTTCCAGGTTTTCAGAACATTTATTTAACTCATCAATAATAATTTAACGAAACTATCACCATTACGGGTGGGACAAAAAGTAACTTGTTTGTTATTTTACATAGTAATTAACCACACATATTTTTTGAAGTTAATCTCATACCAAATTGTACCTTAAGATGTATATTTTCTCAAATGAAAATGGACGTAGCTTATTACTCTTGACAAATTGGTATTAAAGAGTGTTAAAGTCATGCAAAAAATGAATAAATCGACAGATTTTACACATGAAACCACTTCAAATACACCTAAGTCCTTAATATTAAGAGAATTTGAGGTTTTAAACTTATTTTTGACAACCCAATTACAATAATGTTATAACTTCTCTCTTTGAGGGGAAAATTCCCATATTTTATGAGAATTTTGAGTGAACGGATTTAAAAGAATTGGATATCCGTAACATTTTGCAAATATTCTTGCTGCTTTCTAGTAAAAAGCCACTAATTCATCATAGAAACAATAAACGCATTATCCAAAACACATCACAAAAGAACGCATAAGTAATACCACGAATACTTCCAATAATGGATTAACACTTCGAGTGATAATGAGGATTTGTTTAACGTATTTGTTAAATAACTATCTGGAAGAAGTCAGTAAGGTTGGTTTGGAAAAAAAAAAAGTCTATGAAAGCTCTATTCCTTTTCTAAGAGAAAACGACAGTAACACTCGCCCTATAAATTTTCTGTAAGAGGCCTCAAACATGGTGCTAGAATAACTGATTACGGAGAAATAAAAAGTTTTACAGTAAATTTTAGATTGATAACTCCAGCTAAATCCGACTTGGCGATTCTGTAGCAATAATACATCACCACATTATACTTATTATATCGCTTAATTGTGAAGCATTTCAAACTAAATTAATCTTAATTCAGATTGATTGAGTATGCTATGTCTCAAGGCATCTTGCAAGGTCTTACTGCATTTTGTTTAAAGAATAACGGGTTCCTCTCCTTTCTCTCTGACTCATAAATAACTTAAACCAACGAAGTCCATTAACAGCACCAACAGATCAGTTTGGAAAACTGTTGTGATTGATCTTCATACAAATGCCATCTAAATTAATGATAATAAATGCAGATCAGAAGTATACAGTGAAGAAGCAGCTGGAGAAGAAGATAGAGAACCGGTATACTCGAAAATTCCCAAAACTGCAATGGTTCGAGAAATTAAAGAAGAAGGTATAACAAAATGGCAGGCTGATTGGACCAACACGACTAAGGGAGCTACCTGTAGGGCCTTCTTCCCATCAGTTCGTCGGATATTAAGACAAAGGATCATAATGACAGCACCAATCGCAGCAATAGTTACTGGACATGGAATAACCAAATCCTACCTGAAGAGATTCCACATAATGAATGATAACACGTGCTCCTGTCTTCAAGAGGCCCAAACTGTAGACCACCTATTATACAGATGCAGTAAACTCCAACAACAGAGAGACAATTTAAAAAAGCATATTGCAATCAAACACGGGCAATGGCCGGTTCCTCCAGATGAACTCATTGTGAAACACTATACATCATTTAAACGCTTCATACACGCATTTGACTTCAGTTCATTATAGTCAATAATAATATAGGTTTAGATAACACAGCTGTACAATGATAGAATTTTATAAGAAAATTGTAATTTATTAGAATTTGCTCAGAAACTATTAACTTAATGATTTAATGTATCTAACATTGTAGATACTTGTATATACTTAACTTTTTTAATGAGACATAGCATGTAGTATTGCAGCACTTAAGCAATGGAACATGCTGTATTAATTCAATAAATAAAAAAAAAATAATAATAAATAAAAAAAGTATACAGTGAAAAACTTAGTACCCTAGAGACTTGCAGTGAACAAAATTCTACTTAGTTCTTAAAGAATCGAAAACTTGATAACCTAAGAGAAAGTAATGGAAATAATGTTGGTTGGTATATGATTACTTAACGGCGGAGATGTACTGCAACTTAGGCCTGTGACCGTCGCCGGTATGCCGAAATTTTGTCCCGCAGGAGTTCTTTTACATGCCAGTAAATCTACTTACAAAGGCCTATCACGTTTATGCACACATAAATGTTATCGATCTAGGCCGAGATAGAATCCGCAACCTTGGGCACAGAAAGCCAGCACGATATATGTTCTATGTTCTAAGGGATTTGTCGTTTCAGTTTGGATTTATTCCTTCTTTGTTGTGATATCATTCTTCAGGTCCCCCCCCCCCCACTGTAATTACAATATTAGGTTAATCCCATAATCTTTTCTCACGTTTCTTTTTTATCGCTTTTTAAAATCTTCGTCTTGTAGTCTATTCTCTTGTGAAAAAAATCTGATGTGAAAGTCACATAACTTCCTCTGCCCAAATAAAAGTTAGCAGTATTCACATATCCTTGTACAGAATCGCAAGACACAATTTTACGCTAATTATGCTGTAAATACTTTATAGCCCCTCATTGTTGCGACTAAAAACCACTACCTTCTAGACTTTATTACTCGTGTATACACTGCCTGTCCTATACGGCTAATTTTGCGTACGCGGCGACATTGCAGATGGCAGCACCTACCACACCCAGCTGCAATACCCTTTACATTACCGTATGCTCTGTGTTACCCTCTGAAGTATAAACTCGGAAACTGAAATATGCTGGAATTTCATGTTATCTGGGTGTGAACTGTGTCGCCTCTACTGGAAAAATTAGGCAATTTAATAATATTCTGAACTCCATGTTAAAATTAAGCATAGGACAGGCAGTGTAATTCTCGAGACGGCGGTGGACAGAGTATCTACAAACAATGGGTAGTTTACAACCACCCTTCAGAGAATTTTTTTTTTTAAGTTTCAAATAAAAGTTTTAACTCTTGGTATAAGCACTCCATGTACAAAATTTGAATGAAATCGTTAGAGCCGTTTTTGATAAAATCGTGACAAACGAAAATTTATTCATGTAAAGTCCCCTTAAAAGTAAGGGAAAGTTGTCGCCACTCTTCGTATCACAGCCTCAGAAGGTACCTAACCCAAATACAAAATTTTGTTTTCGTACGACTTTCCGTTACATGAGGCCGTATTGCAAAGAGCGTATATTCACAGTGAGTGACTTATAACTACCCTTCAGAGAATTTCTTCTAAAAAAATGTTTCAAATAAAAGTTTTAGCTCTTAGTACGAGTATAAGCAACCCAAGTGGAAAATTTAAAGGAAATCGTTAGAGCCGTTTTCGAGAAAATCGCGAAAAACTAAAAATTCTTCATGTAAAGTCCCCTTAAAAATAAGAGAAACGTGTCGCCAATCCTCGTCTCACATCTTCAGAAAGTACCTGACCCAAATACGAAATTTTGTTTTCATACGATTTTCCGTTTTCGAGCTAGCCCGTTCACAGATATTCCACATAGACACACACAGACACACTGACACACAGACATGTTTTAAAAAAATAGTATTTTTGGATCCAGGGGGCCTAGAAACGTGTATATTTGCTAAAAACTCAACTTCGAATTTTGGGGTCGAAAACAATACTTCCTCTACCTATAGTACCTATGGTACGGGCAGAGGAAGTAAAAACTGGTAAAGTTCCTGATTAATGTAAAGAAACTGCGCCCTTGGCCGACTAGAAAGCATTGAAAGCACAAGCGTGATGGATTTTAAATTTTCGTGATGTGCGGCGCACGTCCCTTTTCTTAGCTTTTCTCAGCCACACTTTTCTTCATAAAATGAATACCTTGCAATGTAATTTAAGTCAGATTGGCGTGAAATTTTGTACATATTTTGTTATACAAGTGTTCTCAATTTCCTGTGGATTGCGTGTTGCATAATATATGTGACGTGAAAATAGTAAAATAAATATTAAGCGACCCAAGCCGCCCGGGCCTTATAGGGCCGCGGCGCCCTGTCGGGAGAGGGATTATCTTTGGATCACATACATACTTTTTTTACCAGACAAGGACATGGAGGGCCTCCCGGATGAGTGATCAGCCTAATGCCGGGGCCACCTCCGAGATAACACGAACACATGGGAAGAGACACACCATTCACACACACACACACACTCACTCAAACAAGGCGGGGTGGGATGAAGATGATAACGATGTCTCACAGGTGAGGAAAAACCCCAGAAAAAACCCCACCTAGGTAACTTGTCCCGACCAGGAATCGAACCCGGGCCCGCTGCGTGAGAGGAGCGGTGGACCATAAAATACATAATTTGTTTTATTAATCTTATTTGAGAATTGTAACTCAACGGAATAATTTTGGAACTGATTATTCACACATATTTTTTTTTTCATATCAACTCCATCTAACTAAGGTATATGAATATACGAACGATGCAGCTAATTGGCCTCCAAGTAATACAAGGATGTCTTCATTTCTCTTTCTCCCACTCCTATATTCTCTCTCTACTATTTCCTTCATTCTCTGCTTTGCAATTACTACCAATCTTCTTCTTCTTCTTCCTCCTCCCAAATCTCTATTCTCTCTCTTTCTATCTCCCCCCCCCCCCGGGCGGCAGATTTCAGGCTACGCAGTTTTATAGAGACGGTAATTGCCAATTACTAAGCTTGATTTGTCCCTTGTTTCGAAACAGATGAGGGCGACATTTCTACAGTAGGTATGGGAAATAGGCTATGCCACGAATTACTGAAAACTCGGATGGGGTTCAAACGTGTAAAATTACTATATTCGGCAGAATTCACCAGTTCATAGAGGCAACGTTGAACTAAAACTAAGCACATTTCTCGATAAACAGACAGGACAAGGACAAACAAATATCATTGCAGTGTAGTGTTCATGCATTTTAGCTTATTTCAACCTGCCAATTGTTGTACCTAGACTTCTTTGAAAAACCGAAGAAATAATATATAAATACAAGTGTTCGGAAATTCATATTAGCCAATAAACTTATAGGGCTAGTAGAGGGGACTGAGTACACAATATTCGAATAGGAACCCATGACCAGAAACCTACCCTCTCCGTGTTACAGCCATTAAATGTGTCGGATTTGCCGGTGTTGTTTTGCAACAGGAGAGGCAGTACATTATGTCAGAAGAGCACTATGTGAAATGAGGTGTGACGTAAGGTACAGAAGTAAATGACGTTTGACTCATTACAGAGGAAAGTCAAATTTTTTGGTAACAACACCAAAGTAACCAAAAAAACTTTCATTTAATCTCTTGTGCAGCGACCATCATTCGTGCCAGCAGTTCTTCCTCGGTCTCTACAGGAGTCTCGTACACCATACTCTTCATACGATCCCAGGAACACCGGCAAATCAGACACATTGAAACGGTACGTTCCCGGACATGGGTTCCTATTCGAAATATTGTCTACTAAGTCCCCTCTACTAGCCCTAGAAGTTTGTAATATGAATTTCCGAACACCCTGTATAGGACCTATAACAACTTGCAACATTGCTCCTATAACTGAGATGATAACTGATATAATATGACTCAAAATAATAAATTTACTGAACCCCAATTTCTGAAACAGTTTGAAAATAACATTCCTAAAATACGCAATATATCTCATCTAGGTACAGGCTATAAGTTATATTTACAAATGTTTAATTTTAATAAAGAAAAAGGAGAATTTCTCAGAAACGAAGATTGCCACTACTATAGCCTCAGGAACTCATTTTCTGTTAGTATTGACTTACATAGGCTAACTAAATATGAAAATCCCTCAGTTACTGAGGGAAAATATTATCTAAAGGAAATAAAAGCACCGTAATATTATTTCCTAGATTCTAGTTATACCGCTTTACTCCAAAATCTGGTACAGACACACTGTAATATGTAGAATCCCGTAGTATTCTTAGATATCATGGGATGCGACGAAAACGTCTATTATTAAGTGTCAGTATGGTACTTTATGAGATTGTGTGGGGGAAGGGAAAATGTCTGTCCGTCTGTCCGTCCGTCCGTCCGTGTGTCTGTACGCGCGATAACTCAAATAGGCTTTATTGGATTTTAATGAAACTTGGTATATACCTTTATAATGTCCATAGGAAGAACCCTATTGATATTGGACCAAATCGGTTGACCGGTACCGGAGTAAAACCCAATTTAGTGTATATTTTAAAAGCGCCATAACTCAAATACGCTTTATCGGATTTTCATGAAACTTAGTATACACATTTATAATGCCCATGGGAAGAGGTCTTTTGATATTGGACCAAATCGGTTCGCCGGTACCGGAATAATGCCCAATTTAGTGCCTTTTATGGTATTATATAACAAAAGGCCCCATAACTCAAATACGCTGTATTGGATTTTCATGAAACTTGGTATTAACATTTATAACGTCCATGGAAAGAAGCCTATTAATTTTGGACCTAATCGGTTGAACGGCACGAGAGTATAAACTAATTAAAGGTAACATTTTTTTAAAATCATGTCTATACTACAATGCCGCATTTTTCATCATTTGAGGGCTTTGTCTGCAGTGCAGTCAGATGTTTGTTTAATTCGTTGATGTATTTGAAATTGAGTAGGCCTACTACATGAATATTGTTATACACAGAAGATAGATTACTGTGAAATAATTAGCGGAGTTATATGCCACTGAATTTTGCGAAATGTTGACATATTTTAAGAATTTCAAGTTGCAATACATTGAGATTTGACAAATAACACTATTCCTTCACATATGCTTATCAAACTACATCGTCAAACTGACTGAGTTGGCCGAATGGTAGCGTCTTGGATTCGTATTCTGGAGGTCCGTGGATCAAATCGCGGAACTGGCCGATTTGACATGGATTTTTTCTTTAATTTTATTTTTTTTTATGTGAGTGCGCGATTGTCAAGGTATCACAAATCTGTAGTTCTGCTGACGCTCGTCGATTTTAATCTGATTAAAAAAACTAATTTCCTCACATCATAATTGCAATTATAATTGATTCAACAAAAGCATACTGGCACTTTGTTATATCAGTTTACCTGATTTTATTATTTGAGGCAAAAGTGTCCTCTAGTTCACTTACGTCATTTCATCGTGTCCTCTCACACTCGTCACTTGAACTACTGAACCAAGATAATCGCACTTGTATAAATTTCATACCACGTGATGTTCCCTGCCAGTTCATACTCTACGGGCCGTGTAAAAAGATCTTAGTTAGCCTCACAGTGTTAGCCTCAATACTGAAGTGTGATACGTTAATAAGAGCAATGGAAGGCGAATGAAGTTATTCTAGCAAAAAGGTTGGTAGTAGTAAAGTGATTCACAGTCAGAGTAGGGAAATAGTGTGGAATGTATATAGGTATTTCAAACAGGTGCACCGCGATGACCCTAAATATGCAATTCAGCAGCGTGTTTCGGATGCTACAGGAATTTCATTCAGCAGAATTACGAGAATTAGTAAAAGAAGGTGAGAAATGTCTTCAAGAAGGAACGAGATTTAGTACTCCACACAAAAAAGACCAAGAAAAAGAGTGAAAACACACTTAGATTATTTTGATAAGTGTGTAATTAGAAGGACGGCGAATGAATTTCACAAAACAAATGAGGCAAGGCCAACTTTAAAAACACTATTACCTGACCTAAAGAACAAAATTAATTTTTCTGGAGGTAAATGGGCTTTAAAGCAAGTGTCCAAAGATTTACATTTCAGGTAGAAGATAATAGGGAATAACCGGAAGATATTAATTGAGAAAATGAACATCCGTAATACGTCTGAAGTAGTTACGATGTCTTATGGGCTATTATGAACCGCATAGTTTGGAATGAATAATACAGTACATACATTCTCTTCTGCTCCTACTCCATTGCTACCGGCGGACGATGAGCTATCTGCCCGTGCTGGTTCAGGTCCTAGCGTCCCAGTTATAACTCGGTTATGCGTAATTATGCTTTTATTATGAGAATAATATAGGAGAAAAGATTCCTCCGACACTGGGACTTGAACCCAGGACCTTTGGCTATTCGCGGCAATGCTCTACCAACTGAGATAAGCCGGAGTTCAATTCACAGCGCCAGATGGAACCTCTCTCCTATGATTGATTGCCCTAATGGTCTACCTCACAGGCAGACAAGTTATGTCATATGCAGTACTGTGAGGCACACTACGAGTAATTAGTGATTTTTGTGACCGGGCTCCCACTGTTATTGTACAGTTAACATTCAAGATAGATATATAATAGTGTCGGAGGAATCTTTTCTCCTATATTATTCTCTTGTAATGTCCAACAGAGACAATAATCTGTGGTTCTTGAAAGCTTTTTTATTTTTTTTATTATTTTCTTTCTGTCACCACAGATTGCAAAACACAAAGAATACCATTCAATTAAACAAACAGGGAAAAACAAACCACAGTAGAAAGATATGTAGTACAACAAACTCAACGAACTGAAACAAAATAAAACAGTATGCAAACTATGAAACATGAAAACATTAATCCTAGAAACACACTCTATTAGAAAATTAAATAAAGTACTTTTGTTTGTAGTTTCAGTATAACCTACATTACGTACGAGAGTGACCATATAGATGGTTACGCATCATCTGCACAGAGTCCCTCAATACGAGCAGACTTATTTCAGAATACAGATGTTTGTGTAGGCAGAACGATCTGCAGAAGTCCATGAACATCTTGGTGATTGTTCCACGACTACCAATCATGAGTCCAATTACAGATATTTCTTGTATACGGTACTTTTCTTTCAAGTATTGGACCGTGGGTTCATAAATTTCCTTTTTTTCGCAGTCTACTTCTTGTGGCTGCTCGGAATCCCGTTCAAATCGAACAGTTGGATCAATTATATAGCCCAGGTCTTTCTTTCTGTCAAGAGCAATGATGTCTACTCTTCTGCTGCTTCCATTATCAGCAACGCAATGGACTTCTTCGTAGACTTCGAGCCCTTTTTGTGTCAGGGAGGTAGCTATTTTGCTCCTAATGCGATGGTGACGAGTGTTCCGCAGGAGTTCACCATGTGGACAGCAGCCTAGAACATGAGCTAATGTTTCTATCTCGCTACAGTGTCTGCAGCGGTTTCCGTCCAGACTGCGTCCATGGATTGCCCTTACGGGAGCAACATTACCTTGTAGTTTGATGGCATCTCTCCATTCGGAGCTGGTAAGGCCTTTTCTTGTTTCAAGCCATCTGTTGGCCAAAGGACACTCTCCATACAGTACAACGCCTTTTCCGTGAGTTCTTAATTGACACCATTTCTTAAATTCCTGATTTCGCAGATAGCCTCTTATGTCAGGTGTTTTATCTTTCACCATTTCTTTATCAATTTCTAGTACCTCCAAACATCGCAACTTGTCAGCACACAGATCTCTGGTGGCATCGACATACTCATTGTTGGCACTTTTCAGGATTCTACATGCGTTAAATTGCTGAAGTGGGGCCTCCCATTGAGCCTCCCATTGGGCCTATGCTTTTATTAGCTTTAATATTGTAAGCGACATGAGACTAAAATCAAACACCAAGTTTCACTTCTACCACTATACTACAGTACACTTGATGTAATATTCAAGTGACATTGCACCTAAATCTATAATATCACATTAATAAAAGCAATGGAAAAATTAACCAATGCATTCATGAATGTAACGGTAACCTATGTATAATATGTTCTTTGTCTCTGCCCGGGGCTCGTGATATATTATTTTCAAATTGATTTTTTCAGTAGTCAGTTTGTTATGCCGTGACCAGTCAGTTTAAAAATATTGTTCTTTCACTGCTTGGCATGTTTTCCCCCATTATGATAACTTATTTATATTTAACTTTTCCGGCTTTCATTTTGGAGCCCCTACGACCTCGAGCCTCCCCGCAAGACGGGGTCTGCGGGGCCTCTTCAGTTACGTCACTAAATCAAGAGATATATTAATCTGATGTACATTGTGGTTATATAATGCTGGTTTTATACTGTTCCTTAGGTATGTAATCACACGGCTGTGCCCGAATTTACTCCCACAGACCTTTTACATGCTTGTAGATCTACAGACAAAAGACTTCTGGATACAACTGTCATTGTCCTGGGCTTGAATCAAACCCGTGAACTTGGAAGCAGAAAGCCAGTCCCTTCCTGAGTTTCCATCCACGCCGGCGATAAAGAAATTTCATTATCTATGCACTGAACATAATATTATTGGAATATTCTCGAAATATTTATTATCGTATAACTTACTTGCCTGGGATCAGAGTTGAAATCGAAGTGAATTTGAACAAAGTATTTACTCAATATACCTTTTGCGGGATTATCAACTTCAAGATACCGTGGTGGAAACTGAGTATTTATTCAATAAGCCTTTTTCGGGATTCTCTTCTTCATGATACCATGGTGGAAACTACTTGATCTTCTGGACAGCCAAATTAAAAGAAAAATTACATTTAAAAAAAAGAAGTTGTGTGCTTTTTTAAAGAAATTATTGTTAAAATAATGCACAACATGCAAAATTTCTTAAGAGAAAACTGGAAATGGCAGTGCAGCCATGGGACTACTTATGGGAGCCGTATTAAATTTTCAAACTGGAATATAGTGTTGGGTAATGAAAGAAACAACCGAACGACTGCAGATCCCAGACGAATTTTAATGAGACAATAGAAACACGTGTAAACAGAAGAGTAGCAATTTTGTTTCCACGCCTTGGGGAAGGAGACGGAGTACAACCATTAACTTCGCGACAACAACAATTTAAATGAGAACTATGTGACACGTGAACAGCGTGGGTGCTGGAATGTGTCCTTACTAACGTTGAGAGTCCAGGAGAATAACAATCTAAATTGTTTGCAGATGTAGAGGAATCACTGCTTGAAAATGAAACACAAGCTCATACTTTTGTTTACGGTATTTTGTAATTGCCTACAAATTGTAGTCCTATTGAAGGTATCTTTTTCTTTCATTTCTTTTCTCCATCCGCCTTGTAATTTAGGATTAATATTAACTGAGATTTCTAAAACTTAACTAAGCTTTCCAAGAATGCTGTTTGGGATTATGAATAGCTGGTGCCTACAGGATGGAAGAAAGGAGATTATAATAGTGTGATGGTGGCTGCTGCTATTTATAACCAATAACAGTACCTCTTTTATTTAGGAATCTTAATCAAAATAAGGAACTAGTAAGCTATGCTACGCATGGCAGTATAATACATGAAGTTAGTAGTTGGTAATCACTACTGTCGAATTCAAGAACTAAACAACTGTCACGCTAAATGTTGAAAATTGAGTTTAGCTGGAGCCTCATTTAGCATTAATCTTTATCAACACTTCATCTTGAATTTCCAAGACGTGTTTAAACGAAATTATTAGTGTAACACCCAAAAAGAAACGTATTGGTAATAGCGCTTACAGCTGGAGTCATCACACTTGATTTTTTTCTGTGCCGCTGGTGATATGTATGTATGTATGTATGTATGTATGTATGTATGCATGTATGTATGTATGTGTGTATGTATGTATGTATGTATGTCTTTATTCACTGCAGTCTGCAAGTGGGTTACTACCCGGTGGCAGCGTTTCCTAAGACTACAATACTACAACTAAGACTATAATATTTACACATGAACGAGTAACATTTCATAAGCAAGAACCATTAAATAAGAAGGTACCATTAATTAAGCTAAGTAATTCTAAGTGGACATAGATAGTATAGTACTAATATGACCCTCAATAGGTTCTTATTTTCTTAATTTATACCTAGACCTTAAGTTATTCTTAAATTTATTCAAGGAAGGGGGTTTCCCTGAAAAGCTGCTACAGGCAATTAATTCCATTCTTCAATGGTTCTATATACAAATGAAAACTTCCCTACGCCTGTTCTACACCTCTTTATTTTGAGGTGTGGTTGCCTCTTCCGTTATACGATGGTTTTTCTAGTCTTTTCCTAACGTCCCCCCATGCCTTAGAACCATGATAAGCTTTGTGTACATACAAAAACAAAATCTCTTGAATTATTATATCAAGAGTAGATTTAATCCGGCTTATAACGCGAAGTCCGTAGCAATGATTACAGTTCACACAAAAAAATATAATAAAAATAAAACAATACAGTCCATTCAATGTCTTTTCCACGACGTGGTTGTCCACTCACTTGTACTTTGAACTTCTGGTTTTGTGAAAGCTTGTTTCACACCAAAGTGCTTTCACGTGCCTGAGCAGCTTGCTCTATTCAGACAGTCTAATACTGGTGTAAAGGCTTTTGTTTTTCCGTGTGTGGGCGCTCGTGTTTAGTTGCGCATAAGTTCTACTGCGCATTCCGAGTTTTCCCCATTTTGCTCTTTTGATAAACCTTCACTTGCTCTTGGATTTTCGATCCTTCTCTCACGGCTTAAGAATAGCGATTCTCTCGCTGGAGGGCCTCTGAAAATTGGTGAGTGAAATTAATAATGATTGAATTAATTTTAACATGTCATAGTTTACTAAATTCCTTTTCGGTAGTTAAATTGTAGTTTGGATTAAATTTATAGATATACATTTTAAATAAGGTAAATCATATAACACCAGAATGGAAAATAAGATCGCAAATTTGTTATTTTTATCTGTGCTGGTCGCAGGAGATTTTTAATAATTTTTAATAATTTATTACACAAGAAATCCCTCTTACTGAATAATGCTATGAGCTTTGGAAAACATATTTGATGAGCATTCATTGTAGCTTTGTTCATTGCGTGTAATAAGTGCCATGTCATTGACCTACTTTCATTTTTAGGTCTTCGTAAGTATATAATGTTTAAAGTTTACGTAGCCTAAACCATGACAGAGCGAAACGCACCGGATTTCAACTAATGTATAAGAATTAAGGAGTAATACATTGTATTATTAATTTTTCACGTTATTAATACGTGCTTCATGTAATACTAGAGTAATGTACTGCCTGTGCATTTAGACGTGAACACTGTAAACACAATGCGCAGTGGTATCAGTCTCACGTGATCCATACTAGCAACACACTCCCCTTCCGGCCCGCCCTATCTCTTGCGGCGCATGCGAGTGTTCACGTCTAAATACACAGGCAGTACCCCTACCAGGGTATTCTACAAAATATATCGTAGTGAAGAATGTGATTCAATCTCAAGTTCACTGCCCCACTAGGGAATTCAAAGGTTTCGTCTTGCACTCATTGAAGTACGCTCTGATCTCTCAAACGTATTTATTTATGCAACTTAATGTATTTAAGATTCAAACATTAAAATTGTTACAGCAATTTTGTATTTTTTATTAACATGCTTCGTTAGTTTGCTTAGTCCCATCATACCTGTCATGCATTAGGTCCATTGGTCTCAGGTAGACCCAGCATCACAAGTGGAAATCGTACTTACCTGAAAAGAAAAGAAATCCAGTTGTATTAGTTATTAATTAATTCTCGTTGAATAAATAACCCTGATTCTTATGATTTTTTTCCCATCAGCTTATTAAGTGTAATTTATCAGAGCTTTTTTTATAGTTTAGGCCTATTTCATAATTGTTATTTAGTATCATTTTATAACCTGGAAAAGTTATTATAATACGCGGATTTTAATAAAGTTTAAAGTTTGTTTAAAGTTTATTTGTATACAATATACAAATACAAGTAAAATAAAACAATTTTCAAATTTCAAATGTAACTACAACTACTTTTTAAAACGAGGAAAAGTAATATAGGCTATATCTTCACAAGAAGTATTAAAATTTAGTAATACACCCGAATGAGCAAGACTGCTCGTGCATTAATTTATTAATATATTTCATTTCATTTTTAAATATTAATTACTATCTCAACGTATGTCACTATATAATTTAGCCTTTGTAATATGGTTAATAAGAGAATAGAAACAAAGATATTGGTTCCAGACCTAAATTCATCCGGGTATCCGAGCAAGTTAAATGTGTAAGGACATGGTTTCATCAAGCCTGATGGTCCAAATATCAAAGAATGAACAACATTTGCCATTGGAGAGGCATTGAATGGCTATACACTCCTTGAATGAAGCTGTTTGCTATTATCCTGAGGCATGTTCTTAACACTAAAATTATCTTACTCCCTGATATTGTCCTGAGAGAAAAAAATGTAAATCGTGGAGTCATTGAAAATGAGGGTGAATTAAATTTATAACTTACTAGCTTAAAAGGCCCGGCGTCGCCCGGGTTTTGTATTTTGTAATGAGAAATTAACTTATGGAAGACTTTCGATGTTGAAACTCTAGGTCCTTATATAATATGTATGTAGAATTAGAAATGAGGAAGAATGACATATGACACTCAGACTATTCCCTGAGAAAGCGCTAGATATAGCTTTTTATGGCTCATAGAGAACGTCTAATGTTCCATTCCATGGCTTCTACACACCATGCCTGGGAGGAGTGCAAATAAGAAGAAAAAGAAATTATGGTTACATAAGATTGTATTGTCTTGACAGAAAATTGTATTTCTCACTCTCATATTACCATACAAGTAAAGTAAAAGCTGAAGTAAAAAGGAAATTCAATATAACTTTCATACTTTCCTTCCCAAAAACCTGGGACATAATAGGCTATACTGTGCGCGTAGAACTGAAAATGTTCCATCCCATTTTGTCTTCTTTTAGATGCTTAGGGCCTCTGATAAACATCCCTAGGCCTTTTTCTCAAATAATACAAAGCCTACAGCTATGAGTGACGTATCAGTGGGTAGGATTTGTTACCGACTTCCGATATAGCATACTCACTGGCTCACACTTAAGTTGTCCCTGCAATACGACCGCTTATTTTACATCAAAATGTGTAGTGAGATAATATTTTCCATGTCGAGGGTAGAGAAATTTATGTGATTGCTTTATTTTCGTGGATTTTGTTCTTCAATTATAATATAGTTTTCAAAGCCCTATGTGAACACAGTAAACAATACTTCCGTTATGTAAACAATTGACAGCAGAACTCTCTAACTGTGCCTCATTTCACATTTCCGACTTTTCCCGTGGATTTTCCAAAGATTTTCTTTCATACAAACCTTGTCCTGACAATTACGAACACAACAAAAAAAGAATCAGTTGAATCGGTCGAGCCGTTCTCAAGTGATGCTCCGTCATACATTTTGTAAATTCATTTTTATTAATATAGATGACACATTAGCTATCATTGTAGATTTCAATTTACGTAGAACTAATATTATCGAAGATAGGGGTTTCCTGTCTTTTAGCTATTTCCCACAAGACGTGATTGCGATGTCTTCTTGTTGCAAAATTCTACAATCCCTACATAGTCATAGTGATGAGCGAGACCAGTCTTGGTCTTGCAGTCTTGGTCATGCAGTCTTGGTCTTGGTCTTGCAGAAAATGTAAGACCGAGACCAAGACCAAGACCGCATCAGCGTTACCAAGACCAAGACCAAGACCGACCATGCAAGACCAAGACCAAGACCAACCCTGCAAGACTCTGTCAAGAACAAGACCTAACTGCAAGACTTTTGCAGTCTTGCTACTTGAAAAAGTTTTATAAAGCCCCGTTGTGTATGCAGCGAGCCTGCGACAGCTACTCAAAGACGCCGCAGAGTCGCTAGCCGGGGTAGTCCCAAGGCTGGTAGGCCTATAATGTAGAGGTTGCCTCATCGTGCGGTAACCAATGAGAGCAGACCCGGTGCGTGACGTTGTCCGTATCCAAAAACGAGCGCACCATTCAAATAATATATGTTAAATCCGTATACAACCTCTCTCACCACTACGTTAAAACAAATTCCTGCAATGAAAACTTACAGTTCCTTTAATTGGTGGGAGTTAAATTCACGATAAACACTCCATATTCATTTTTAAAATGTTTAATTCTAGTATTATGGTACGAAAGACAAACGGATGTAACAAAGGCCCTAAGCCATATATGAAATTTCATTTTGCGTACAATAAAAATACTGACCACATAATTTATCAATAAAACTGAAAAATTCTGCCATACAGTTATTTAATAACTAGTTTCTCTAACCTCTCACTGGGTTAAAAGAAAGCTATGACTGAGGATTTATAACAATTCTTTATTACAACCAAATGGTTATACTATGATGAATGGAGCAACGATGGAATGATATATGGGAGGGGAAACCGGAGCACCCCAAGAAAGCCTGCCCCGACCCCACTTTGTCCACCAAAAATTCCACATGGATCCATCGAGATCCGTTCCCGGGTCCCAGCGGTAGAGGGTGGGCGGTCTAACCTCTCAGTCATAGGCCACGCCATGACTTTAAACAGTAGCCCTCATAACTTAAAACGCCAATTAACATGCTCAGTAACCTATTTCATTAACAATGATATCCTTGTTTACACCTAGGCCTATCATTAATATTCATAGCCTACTCTCACATATAGAATCTTTCCTGTCTACTTGACATAGCTATTCAGCTCATTGCATTCTCCTTGCAGAAAATTTCAAAATAAAGTAAAGTCTGAAAAATTCAGGTTATACGCCCGGTATTCTTCATAATTATTCAATAAAACACAATTAAACCGTAGATTAAATAAAACAGGAACTTATTTGACGGGTATTTGCTAGTTATTACTTTACAGTTACGTATCTGATTCTACTGTAGCTATACAGGCCTGCATTTTGCTGATGATAGGTAGGACATCCACTGAAAACCTTTTTTTACCACTACAATTTTGTTATTGACACATAACGGTGGAGGTTTTTAAGTTCTTGCTGCTGATTCATATTAAGGATGCATATCGGATGGGAAAAGATACTAAAAGTAGAAAATGCGTGGTCTAGAAATATTTGCTTGCATGAAGAATAGTTATGATTATTTATGACTCAATTAGTTGAAGGCCCGAAACTTGAAAGCAATTAGACAGTAATTTACGGGGGTAGCGGAAATCTTTAAAATGCAGAAATGATTTGTTCACAATGTGCTATAAATTAGAACTAGGGTATATGGAAAGAGAAATATTATTAATTGCAGCCTATGGGTTTGGGTTTCGAATTTTAAACATTTCATACACATCCTGTTAATATTACTTCTTGTCTCCACAGCCGTTCAATTTGTAACTTTACAATATAATATTCATAATTTTACACTCTCAAATAGTGTATAGCATCTCATGGATTTTGGGTTTAAAGATCTGCAATAGGATAACAGAGAATATTTAAATTTACACTCAAAGTTTTCTGTTCTAGCTTATATCACCATGGACGTTTCGGTAAACAACGTGACATCACATTACTGTTTACATGGTCAAAGCAACTAAAAGCAATTAGCTTTTGTTACTTTCACAAGAAATAACACATGTAATCGGCGTAACTTTAAATCATGTAAACGCCATCGATCACAGTAAGATGCGAAAACGAAAACTGCAAGACTCTTGCGACAAGACCAAGACCTAGTATGCAAGACCGAGACAAAGACCAAGACCACTGATGCAAGACCGAGACCGAGACCAAGACCAAGACCAGGGTTACCTATGCAAGACCAAGACCGAGACTGAGAGTGAAATACCAAGACCTAGACCAAGACTGCGTTGGTCTTGGTCTTGGTCTTGCATTTGCTCATCACTACATAGTCACCAGGGTTAGGATTTGTATAAATTGCTTTATTTATTATGTACGAAGTTTCCGAAACATTAATACTTTAGCAGGCGATTAGATATGGTATATTCGAAAACAAAGCATTAAGAAAGACTTTGTAATCAAGATGGAAGAGCTCGCAGGGAAATGGATAACGATGAAGTTAAACTTTTATACCACCCATCATGCAGTGCATTATTTATTAAATCACGTGTACTAAGGGCGGTAGGAAGAGAGTACGGAACAAGATATTCAAGGATAGAAGAAGACCTTTAAGGATGATAGTGTTAAAGGATGATCTTGAGAAATCGGGGTGAGACGAGGAGCCATGCCAGAAGAAACCAGGGACAAGACAAGAAGGAATGTTCGTTAATACAATAAAAAAAAATAAAAAAAACGGTGATTAACTTTCGACTTCTGTACTACCATCAGCTGCGTTCAATCGCTCGCCTTCGGACTCGCATTCTAATAAACAATAAGTGAAGAAAACCCAAATTACAGCTAAAACAGGATAAAATATTATGGTTAAAGTAATCCTCGACATAGGACATTATAATAACGACTGATCTGATTCTGATGCCGTCAGTTTATTAGAAGATAAAGACTTTAAGTGCCAATGTATACTACTCATTTATCACACATCACCACGCATATTTCTTACTTCATCACTTCCCGACCTTTCTCCTTATATTTTTACTAGCTTAAAAGACCCGGCGTCGCCCGGGTTTTGTATTTTGTAATTGGAAATTAGCTTATGAAGGATTTTCAATTTTAAATTCTAGGTCCTTATATAGGCATTTATAATTTGAAATAGGAAGAACGACTTATTACACTCAAATTATTCCCTCAGAAAACGCTTGATATAATTTTTTATGGCTCATAGAGGATCTAGAATTTTGCATCCCATCGCTTGTACAGTGCACAGCAAGCCTGGTAGAGGTTTAAATAAGAAGAAACAGAAATTCCTGTAACATAAGATTGTAATATCGAGGCGGGAAATTTCCCACTCTTATGTTACCACAAAGCCGTTTTGGAGATGAAATTAAACAGAAAGCATTATCACTTTCATACTTTTCTCTCCAAAAACCTGCGATATAATATAATAATATACACATTACCATACCTCGTTTTGTTTTCTCTATGTCCAGTGTAGAGAAAGTTATGTGATTCCATTATTTTAGTGGATTTCATTCTGTAATATTTACTTATAACATGAATTATTGTGATAACTTCTCTTATTTGTCAAAAGTGCATTTCATTTGTTTTTTCCAAGCCCACCTGATACCATTTGGGAACAATATATTCTGTGATTTGGAATGGATAATTCTATGTAAAAAGGGATTAAGTATTTTCAAAAACATTTAATTTTTGGCATTTCGAATCAGAATTTTTCAAAATCCTTTCTTAGTGAGCACCTACATTATGAAACGAAGGCACTGTCAAAATTCCAAGTCTCTACCTGTTATAGTTTAGGCTGTACGTTGATTCCTGTCATTCAGTCAATCAGTCAGTCAGTCATTCATTCAGTCAGTCAGGACAAAGCCTTTTATATATAGAGAGATATTTCTTTATCTTCCTCCAATCTAACGACCTTTCTTGTTATTTGAAAATTTCTTCTTAGCCTATTTCTCTTTAATCTTACTTGTTTATTTCCTTATTGTTTTGTTCCCTAAACAGCTTATTTTATTTTATTTTATTTGTAAGTTCGATCACTTTCTTCTTCTTTTTTCTCTCCCCTCTGACCTCAGTCAGAATACAACATCGCAGATGAAAGAAACGAATGTTTTCTTTTTATAAAAGACGCCCACAACATTTGACATTCCGTGTACAAATATGATGAATGTAAAACATCTACATGGCTTATGAGTTTTGTATCTCTTTGTACAATAAAATGAATGTGAGCCTTCTAGTGTGCTTATGCAGGAAGAAGGCAGTCATTCAATGTTTCACAAAGTAACCAACACCCACTTGTGTCATCCAGGAAACAAGACTCTCTGCTAAAATTTTACTTCCCTGCTCACTTTATGAGTTGTCTATTGCTATTTCCCCCTTTGACTCGTGTTCTTCCATTCATGTGATATGCTACAATACCAAACAGTTCGCAACCTCAAATGTAGGGTCCTTACTTGTACTTCTAAACTTACTCGTATGAAGGAACAAAGACTCGTTCCCATTTAATGGAAGCGAATCGAACAGAATTTATCTTCATATTGTAATTAAATGGATAATAGAAGAGGGCGACAAAACGAATCAAACTTAATCAAATTAAATGGTAACATCACATAAAGAATATGGCACTTAGTTGTAGGAAAGCTTGCAAATTATCATTAGGTTGGTGGTAAACAATTAATTGTACGGCGTGTAACATAGGGTTATATATATATATATATATATATATATATATATAACTGAAACGGTTGAAAGTATACTACGATAACAGAAGCAAAAAAGTTCCAGTAAACATGGGTTCGCTTTCAAGCCGTGTGGGAGATTTATTATTGCGAATGTGTGATATGAGCCGCCACTGACTTCATTAAGACACATCGTCCTAATTAGTACAAATGAATTTGAAAAATAGATTTTTCGTGTAATTGCCACTCTAAGATGCCTCACAATTTTCTCATAGCTTAACTTAACAAGGAACACAATTCTACTTTAGTATGTTACATTCATTAATACTGTACACTCTTCCTGTTAAAGGTGTTCCAAGTGTCGTCCCTGCACCGTCTCTGCAGGGAGTTTCAGATTCTTTCAGCCACCCGGATAATCTCGAAATTCTTGACAAGCACGTATAATTCTTTGCTCCAGTACTTCAACGGTATCAACGTCAGTGGCGGCTTATAACCACACATTCACAATCATAAATCTCACAGTACAGCATGTTTTTTAAATAATTTTCCTAACATTCAAGCCAGTTCCAAAAGAATTCTGAAACTGGAAAAAGTCATGAAAGCAATATTTTGTAAAAATCTTATCTTATATTCACTGGCACTAAATGAATTGGTACTGTAACGAGGTTTCTTATATATTTTATATGGGAGAAGATCCGTTCAATTGCATTTATTGGCGCAATGCGAGGATGGCACTGTAAAGAGGGGCATTATACCGAGGGTTGACTGTAACTGTAGATTATATGAACTGAAAATATGACCATATTTCACAATATCCAATTAATCTGATCTGCGGAATATTACAACTTGTTTTTCTTTTGTTTCAGGTAAGTATACTGGTAGGCCTGCTGTGAGACCCCAGAAGGCCAATACATCTGAAAGACTGGATGAGTAAAGAGAGTAAGAATGCATGCCCCACACATGTTATGAACAGACTCTATTGAGAGCACCAATTTGAATAAAGTTTAACTGTTTTACACTGGTATTTTCAGATACTACGTCATAATACGTAATCTTTGGCTCGAGTCAGCCAGGACTGAACTAATGTGGAGCAATGAACTTGACTTAGTACACAGGAAAAACTCCGATATTCTGCGCGGCCTATATTGCAGGGGACAATACGCAGGCTACAGTATTTATCCAGAATTATGAACATGAGCAAGACGGGCATAATACACGAGAATAAGGTAAATTGGCCTCATCAGAAATTAATAAAATTCACGTCTAAAATAAATACCCCTACTGCATAATAAAAAGTTCATCTAATAAAAGAATAAATTATACTATCCGGCGACCAGCGCGAGAACTGTTACTGACTGCATCTTATTATTATTATTATTATTATTATTATTATTATTATCATTATTATTAATATTTAAGGTTAAATAGACAATTAATATCTTATATAAAATTGAATACAAATTAATAACAAACAACTAAAAAATTGAATTAAAACGTTAAAAAGTATATTTCTGGTTTCCACTCACCGCAAGTAATTACAACGGAGATTTTCCTTGATGGCACTATATAGTTTTACTGATAAGGCCCACTCAATAAGCTACTGAAGGTCGGAATCACTCCTTAAGAGATCGGAGTAGAATCCATTCATGAAGAAGCAAAAGTCACTACGAAACCTCGCATATCACACAACTATCGCACGCATCCTCACTCGGCAAACGCTAAAACCGTCTCAGCGGGTAGACGTGGATCTCACTCCACGGTTTCGCTTTTGGATTTCTACAGCCTTCGGGGTGTTCAATCCATCATTACGACCATTACCACCATAAATAAAATATACAGTAACATAAGATGTAAGAAATGTTAAAATAACATAAGAATTATATTAATACTAATAATAATAATAATAATAATAATAATAATAATAAATTCGAGACTGCTAGTATTTAGTCACATTGTTTCACGATGAGAGGCCCTTGTCCTTTAGAGATTTTATGGGCTAATTCTAACAATAATAAAATAGAATAATATAACAATGTAATTCAATAACATAGTTTGGTGGGAAATTCCTTTGCACTGATCTTGATGCGTTGTGGTTATGTGTAGCGTATTTCTATGAATCCGAAGCGTATGTGAGGTTTCCTACATGTTTGTATCAGGGCTTATTTCAAGAAAAGTGGTAAATACATTTTGTACCTTTTCTCAGCGCTGAAGATGATACTTCCAGACAAATGTTCGAACTCGTAAAGTGTGGAGGCACATGCAATCTCAATTGGCATGGGCTGTGTAAATTTGTCCAGAAAGTCATGTATGAAAGAAAGTCTCAGTCTAGACTCTAAAGAAATAGGGAAATTTAAGTGTTATTTTCTTTAATTATATACATCAGGCTTGATAATTTTACTTTTACTTTGTTTTGTAGGTATGGGATTATGTCTGTGATTTTAATTAGATATATGCATTTATTGGATATACAGTACTACTGTAGTATTTCGACTACTGCGACATCTTGTATGGAGATCTGAGTGTTGAATTGTCACAGAAACTCCAACGTGTTCATAATACTTGTGTTCGTTTTATCTTTAACATTCGTTTCCACGATCATGTCTCAAAATATTTCAAGCAACTGTCTTGGCTTCTATTGCAAAATAGACGATTGGTCCACTCTCTGTGCTTATACCAAATTCTTAAGTTTTCCATACCTCTTTACTTGGTTCCCCGATTTACATTTCTATCCTCCTACCATAATCATGGTACACGCTCGCAGCACAACTCTCTGTCATCAATTCCTAGTCATCATACAACCTCACACTCTCATTCATTCACCATAGCCACAGCCCGTTCTTGGAATTCCTTGTCACAAGATACCAGGGGTAGTCGGAGTGTACACTTTCAAATCTGCGCTTATTAAACAATTATTGCCCACTGAACAGAACTAGCTCTTTGTAGTCACTCCATCGCTCATTGTACAGGGTGGTCCATATGTCTTGTTACCCCCATACTTTTACATAACTTTATAAGAATTATATATAATTTATGTTATATAATATAGTATAAGGTAGTATGGATTCAACGTCAACCAGGATGGTCCATATTTACGCATCCAGAAGGTGACCATCAGCAACAGTTAACGAGCTCAATGATGATGACATTCAGCATGCGCAAGGTAGTTGGAGGTATTTCCGACATTCCAGCAGCGGACTGACCTTTTCTGTGTTTATGTGTGGTCCATTATTACGAAGAGCTGGAACATAACCCCCCCACATGTGATGATCTGGGTTGCTATGTCCGCTAAACACTTTATAGGTCCCTATTTCTTTGATGGCGAGTCAATCAAAACTCCTATCTCGCCATGTTACAGACATTTTTTGTTCCAGAGCTCCAAAGAATGAATCTCCTGGAACGTTCCTGGTTCCAACAGGATGCAGCACCGCCCCACTATGCCATCACTGTCAGGAAATATTTAAATGAAGTGTTTCCCAATAAGTGGATAGGACGTGGATCGGTAAATCTTCTGGCGCCTCTGGATTGGCCTCCCAGAAGCCCTGATCTCTTCTCATGTGACAATGCCCTCTGGGGCATTATTAAGGAGAAGGCATCACAATGAGGATACCAAACAACAGAACAATTCAAGGACGCTATTAGGACTGCCTTTGATACAACAATCAACAGAAATGTGTTTCGTAAAATATCATAGGTCATGGCGACGCATCATTTTGTGCTACGAAAATAATGGTGGTCACCTTCTGGATGCGTAAATATGTAGCCTACCATCCTGGTTGCCGTTGAATCCATACTACCTTTTACTATATTATATAATATACATTATATAGTATTCTTATAAAGTTATGTAAAAGTATGGGGGTAACAAGACATATGGACCACTCTGTACATAGCATTACTTAAGACTCCTTATAACGTATCTATAGCTAGAGTTAAATTTCCATTATAACATAAATTTACATATGCCTTGTTTTGCTTGTAACATTATTATTATTTTCTTTGATGACACTTATGTTTTCTATAAAGCCTATGCTTTTTACATATTTAATTTATTATTATGATTAGCCTTAACCTTAGTCTTAGTATTAGTCATAAGTATCTTATTCACTAATTTGCTATTTATGTAAAACTACATTGTATATATTTTCTGAAACCTGCTTGAGTGGAAGAGAAGGCCTTATGGCCTTAACTCTGCCAGACAAAATAAATCATTTACTACTACTACTACTATATTCTTTGAAGTTGTGTATTTTTTGTGCCTTTTATTATTTCAGTAAGTTTTACAATAGATGGAGTACGCCGTGGTGTAGTTAGTTGAGGCATTTCAGTAGAAACCGGAATATTGTGTGTTCTTCCCCTATGAGGTCGTTGTGATGTTTCAATTGGCCTAATCGATCTGTGACCCTACGACCGTGGGTTCGATTCAATGTCTAACAGAAATGAGTACCGGCAGAAATCATTATGTAAAAGGGGCTGGTACTTAAGGCTGATGGCCTTTACTGACTACCTTACCATCTTCACGTCAAATATCTAAAAGTTTTGGAACCTCAACCTCCTGGAACCTGTATATTGTATAAGAACCACTTTATTTTTGCTACAATGTATGATATGAGCACGAACGGGCAATACTGACCAGAGCACTGGTCGGTCTGTAGGTATGGAACAGGCTTCCAATGTTTATACTGGGATTGGAGACTCAAGTTTAGTGCGACATGTTCCCAGCATGACGTCACTGTGTACGATCTGACGCTCCACCGCATAAGCAGTGCGCGCGTCGACTGCACCTACTGCAGTCTACATTAAGATGATAGAAGGACAATTTATTTGGATTCATATACATCACAGGTCACCATTTATGTGTTGAATATAAATCTGAGATAATTTATTTGATCATGCCTTTTATATAAAAGCAAAATAGAAAGTGTTCACCTTATATTTGTACCGGGTTATACCTGAGGGCATTCTTGTTGTCATAACGTGTTACACTCCCCCACCTCTTCCTATAGAACATGCTAAGTGATCCTAACCGTTTCTTCTGTAAACATTCAAACCCTGGTATGGAATAAGTTATATCAGAAATATGCCTAAGTATACACTAACATACTAAAACTAAGATAATATTACCAATTAAAAAAAAAAGTTATCTTCATTTTATTACGCTGTCTCTGTGCTTAATATTGAAATATCACCATCCCATTAATAGTACGATAGAGATCGAAAAAGAGAGCGGGAGAGGGAGATTGAGAGAGGGAGGGAGAGAGAGTCACAGGGGAAGAGGGACCCGAGGGATGGATAGATTCACTCGAACCACTTTCAATTGTTTGGAAAGCAGTAATCCGTGGTTAATTCATTTCGAAATATTTCACTGTTTTAAAATGTCACTTACACTAGTGCGAACTTTATTATGTATTGGTCTGAAGAAGAATAAGCAAATAAGAAACATCTACCCTGTTAACAGCACATGTCTTCTATTCACAGACAGGTTGATGAAAATAGTAGTACTGCTATCATAATATACCTGAAGTTGCATTTTATCGATCCCTTCTCATTTGTTTTCGTATAATTCCTGTCTAAAATAGAGTAAGGATTGAAGTTCCGTTTAATAATTCAGAACTCCAGACAAAAGCACGGATCCATTGCAGCAGATATCCCTACATAATTAATCACTTCCAATTAAAAGTCGCCATTTTGTCTGAGTCGCGACTGATAGAACAACTCTTTTCTCCCAGAGTTGGGTTTATATAATGCCTTTATCTTTGTGACTGCCGATTTTCTTTGAATTCAATTCCCGCTCCGCCACCACTGAGATACCGAATGGATAATAACTATATTCTATATCTGCTAATAAATCACACTGTGGGAATTAATATTCTGTTATCTGTATACATCGTCATAAATCTATTAGAATAATATAATATTAATATAGCCAAGTATCATACGTCATAACTTGTGTGTCAGTGAGATAGACCATTAAGGGCATTCAGTCATAGGAGGGAGGATCCATCTGGCACTGTGAAGTGAATTATGGCTTAGCTCAGTTGGTAGAGCAGTGGCACGGATAGCCAAAGGTCCTGGGTTCAAATCCCAGTGTCAGAGGAATAGGTATATAATTAGAATGTAATATTCTCTTAATATAGTTGTTCATGAATGTCTGATAGAAAGTTATGTATTTTTTTTTTTTTTTTAATTTTTATATGATAGTTAGAGTCAACCGCTGTGGCTCAGGGGATGCGTTCAATCCTCTCATGCAGCGGGCCCGGGTTCAATTCCTGGTCGGGATAAGTTACCTAGGTGAGGTTTTTCATGGGTTTTCCCTCACCTGTGAGACAAATGTCAGGTAACTTTACGCCCTTGTGGTACCCGGATATCATCTGGCCGTCATTAACATCTTCATCCCCATCCTCGCCTTGTTCTGAGTGAGTGAGTGAGTGTGTGTGTGTGTGTGTGTGTGTGTGAAAATGGTGTGTATCGTCCTATGTGTCCGTGTTGTCTCGGAGGTGGCCCCGGCATTGGGCTGATCACTCATCCGGGGAGGCCCTCCATGTCCTGATCTGGTCAAAAAAGTATGTATGTGATCCAAAGATAATCCCTCTCCCGACAGGTCGCGGCCCTGTAAGGCCCGGGCGGCTTGGGTCGCTTAAATCCTAAAAAAAAAAGAAAGGTAAAACTCCGACAAAGAAAGAAAGAAAGAAAGAAAGAAAGATATGAAAGTTATTGAAATATTATATATTTTGATCCATTAAAAATACTGCTAGATAAATTATATTATACAATAAGGTTATACTTCCTAAATAAATTTAAATAAATAATTTTCCTCTGTGGTACTTGCAGTGTTTTTATACTGCTATGACTCGTTGTCGACCTTCGAATTCTGTTTCTTTGTTCAGTATGACAGTAGCATCGAACATGGTTCTCATTAGTGCATCATCCGATATGCAAATATCAAAGTTCGTTCAGCAATGAGAAAAGTGACATGTTTAGCCTGCAGCTCTCTGTTAGAGTACACAACATGCCTTTTCTGAATGCCAGAACAAATATAGGTAGGTCGCTACCTGTCAATTAATTAATGGACGAATAGTCACTGCTTTGACTGAACCGAATTCATGTACCACAAGTATACATGTGCACAGGGTGTAAAATAAAAGCATTCAGTATGTTGAGATGATTCTACTAAGAGTAGGAAGTGTTCCTATATCCTTTGTCTGTTTCCTGAGATCAATTTTGAATGCATGAGCTTGTTTTGAAAAGCATTTCAGCAATTCTAATTTCCTTGGAAATTATTCTCAGACCGCTAATTTCAATAAGACTTAAACAAACACAAATCTTATCCCTGGATCTCCTTTCTCAAGATGTACACATGTTGCATTATGCCAGAATTGCACACTGCTGTGTTCGTTTCTTAAGCATCTCAACAGAATATATTAGTTTGTATGTTCCCATATTTTACAATTGGCGTAACCAAGGATTTACATACTAATGCATAGGACTTTCTTGTACCGGTACATCTCTCAACCCTTAGCGCACGACTTCATGTAGTGAGTGTTCATCAAAATAAGAGGAAAGTAAAATAAGCACGAATGCTGAATGTAATATCTTCTGCCGTGTGAGTACTTGTTCATATACCGGTACTAGAAAGATAATGCATTTATTGAAATCCCAATTTCTTGTTAACATATTTTAACGCCTCGTATATTACCATACTACGCGTAGCATGTGCCCGCGGCTTCGCCCGCGATAATTATTTCAAGAATTAAAAATTAAGAGCATAATAGTTAAATCATTATATTTATTAACACCTAAATCGCGTGAACTGCATACCACGTTTAGATAGCATCGACTGGTAAAAGCTACCTCAGATTCGAGTTCCTTGGCCCAGAATACCCCTGTATAGTGAGTTTCGTCCAAATCGAACAATATTTTACCATATTTAGGCCTATATTGATTATCCCTCTTCCGTGTAGGTTGAAAATTTCATATGTCTGCCTTGATATTCTAAACAAATGAATCGTCCAGGATGGACTTACAAAATCAAGCGATGGCCCGCGATAATTATTTCAAAAATTAAAAATTAAGAGCATAATAGTAAAATCATTATATTTATTAACACCTAAATCACGTGGACAATATACCACGATTAGATAGCGTCGCCTGGTAAAAGCGACCTCAGATTCGAGTTTCTTGGCCCAGAAAACCTCTGTATAGTGAGTTTCGTCCAAATAAAACAATGTTTGACCATATTTAGGGCTTACAACATTCAAGCGATCGCGAAAGTTTTATTTTCAAGGTATGACAAAAATAGGCAAAGCCAACTGTAATTGATTTGACATTGAAATGTATAACTGAAAACTGATGCTTCGAAAACGCAAAAAATGCACGTTTTTTGCCCGTTTTTCACTCATAACTCACGAACGAAAGCTAAAATTAAAATTCCGGCTTCGAAGGTACATTTTCCGACCCTTCAGCCCACCAATGTTTAAAATTTCAGATCGCTGCGTTCAGTAGATTTCGCTGGGCATCGCGGACAGACAGACTATTCCTTTTATTAATATAGATAACATGAATTATATTGATCACGGCCTCCACGGCCTCCATTTCATTTAATCCAAACCCATCTGATAAAACTGGCAACAATATGTTCTGTGATTTTGTTTCGATAATTCTGTGTGAAAAGGGGTTAAGTATTCTCAAAAACATTTAATTTTTGGCATTTAGAATCAGAATTTTTCAAAATCCTTTCTTAGTGAGCACCTACATTATGAAGCGAAGGTACTGTCAAAATTCCAAGTCTCTACCTGTTATAGTTTAGGCTCTACGTTGATTCCTGTCAGTCAGTCAGTCAGTCAGTCAATCAATCATTCATTCAGTCAGTCAGGACAAAGCCTTTTATATATAGAGAGATTCTTGAAATATGTCACCATTTCACAAAATACACAGGCGGAGAACTCCACTTAATATACGTTGGCCTAAATTTCACAGTAATATACCTTCTGTATATAACAGTATTCAACTTTATCAACGAAATAAACATGTGAGTAGTTTGATAATCAAATGCGAAAGAATATGTCATGGCTAACTGTATTGCAAATTCCAAAGCCATATATCAACAGTGTAAAACATGTTATGTTGTCAGGATAACAGATTTACATTTGTTAGATTCTTTATATTACCATAAAATAAGCACTAAATTGGGCATTACTCCGATACCGGTCAACCGATTTGGTCCAATTTCAATAGGCTTCTTCCCATGGACGTTACAATGCGTATACCAGGTTTCAAGAAAATCCGATAAAACGTATTTGAGTTATCCGTGCCTTTGTGATATATTACCACAAAAAGGCTCTAAATTAGGCATTATTCCGGTATTGGTAATCCGATTTGGTCCAATATCAATAGACTTTTTCCCATGGATATTATAAATGCGTATATCAAGTTTCATGAAAATCCGATAAAGCGTATTTGAGTTATCGCGCCTTAAAAATAGACACTAAATTGGGTTTTACTCCGGTACCGGCCAACCGATTGGGTCCAATATCAGTAGGGTTCTTCCCATGGACATTATAAATGCGTATACCGAGTTTCATTAAAATCCGATTAAGCGTATTTGAGTTATCGCGCGTACAGTCTCACGGACAGACGGACGAAAGACGGACAGACATTTTCCCGTCCCCCACACAATCTCATAAAGTACCATACTGGCACATAATAAAAATATTAATTGCTTTTATTTCTCCTTACGATTTCCATGGCCCTGAATCACAAAACTATAGAAACACATTTTGCTTAGTTTTCAATAGTAATTTATAGTTTATAGAACACAATCGAATTTAGATATTGCTTCTGTCGTTTCCAACTCCACCACATAACCTCAACAAGAATGTTTTTCAATTATTCAACCAACTTGGTAATACCACAGTATAGTATAACAGTAGCGAAGCTCTAATGAAAGGAAAATGCATCCTTTTGACAGATCGTGCGACACTAGCACCCCAAGCGGCCAGCAGGATGGAACTAGCAAACAGCCATTTCCAGCATTGGAAAGATACGAATATATGGCTGTATTTCTTCTTATTTTTAAAATTACCAGAACGAGATTATTACCGGAAAGGCATACTGGTGAACTCACCAAATCATAGACTTTATGGTAATGTAAAGAAGTTGTAGTTTCAAGATCGATGACATTGTATATCTTATAAAGTATCAGACCGGTTTCCGTCTACCATATAAGCTACATCCCTACATCTTCAAGAATTTAATTGACCTACTACTAACATATACTGTACTTACACTGAAAATTCTGACAAATAAGAAAACTTAATAATTTCAATAAGCATGTAGTAGTACTAGTTCAGAAATTAGGGGGGAAAGTAAAGTTCTATAGGCATATAGCACGATAGGCCTATGGTCAGTATCAGATGCAATAGAAAAACACTTTTGTCTTTTTCTTCATTTTGTTAAACACGATAAATTATTAAAAAGTAAAGGATTAAACACGTTATCTTTAAATTCAATTATATAGGCCTAACATAACCTCGTGTTAAAACATTTTTAAAATTAGTAGGGTCAGGTGGGGTATTTGTAAAGAGGCCTATATATTTAGAAACCTTTGCATCGTTAGGATTTTCATTTATGATATACATATAAAAATAATTAATTGTATATAGCATTTACAAGCCATTTTCTGCTCCTAAAATTAAAAGAAATAGGAGTAAATACATTAGTATGAATGAAAGCATGATAATCACAAATTTGCAATTTAATTTCACAAATAACTGTTTTTGCTTACCTCTCAGGATCTTTAGGGAACCTGAAGAAAGATAAATCGGGAGAATTCCTTTGGCTGTTGGTGCAATTTATAGCACCACAAGCATTTCCATAAAATATTGTTGACATTTTACATAAGCAACAATGTAACATATTGTGTGGTTCTTGCTCACCGCTACGAGCGCTGCAGTCGCGCCGGTTGAAAAAAAACTGTATGGAGCTTCGCTACTGTTATACTATACTGTGGTAATACTTTATTTTCGGATCTTGCTTAAGAAAACACTGTATAAGCTTCTTAAAATACCTTTAATTTCCTTCTACAGATACTGGGGATGTCAGTTTACTATTTCCTTTACCGGGACAATGGAGTACAAAATTTAAAAAAAATATGTAAAATGTAATGTTGCCTTTTTTTAAACGTACTGCAACAATGAGCGAGATGCTAAATTGAGGCAAATATTTAAAAAGTGATTTTAATAAAACAATAACAATTCGATTAATTACATATTAGGTCTATTAGTTTAAATATCTTATCGTATTTTAATAATAAAAACTGTTTTAGCAACTCTTTATTTTTAACGTGTTATTTATCCAATTTTACTTTAGTATGAATAACTGAAGCAGCGAGGCTGTAACCTATAACCCACCTAGATTTTCAGATGATATTCTGGCTCACGTCGATGGTATTTAAGTGTGCGTAAATGCCAAAGTCCCCTGTCTGTAGATATAACAGGCATGTAGAAGAATTGCTACAGGACAAAAGACTTTCAAACTGTTGAAGGTTACAGGAGTGATGATCAAATGCAAGATCAATACGGTCTTGGCCTTGGTATTGCATCGGTAACCCTAATCTTGTTCTCGGTCTTGGTCTTGCAAACTCGGTCTTAGTATTGATCGTGCATCGGTAACTCTAGTCTTGGTTTCGGTCTTGGTCTTGCAAACCCGGTCTTAGTAGTGGTCTTGCATCTGTAATCCCAGTCTTGGTCTTTGTCTTGGTCTTGCAAACTCGGTCTTAGTAGTGGTCTTGCATCGGCTAGTCTTGGTCTCGGTCTTTCAAACTCGGTTTAGTAGTGGTCTTCCATCGGTAACCCTAGTCTTGGTCTCGGTCTTCCAAACTCAGTCTTAGTAGTGGTCTTTCATCGGTAACCCTAGTCTTGGTCTCGGTCTTGGTCTCGGTCTTGGTCTTGCAAACTAGGTCTTAGTATTGGTATTACATCGGTAACCCAAGTCTTGGTCTTGGTCTTGGTCTTGCAAACTCGATCTTAGTACTGGTCTTGCATCGGTAACCCTAGTATTGGTCTCGGTCTTTGTCTTGCAGAAACCAAGACTGGTCTCACTCATCACTAGTTGCAGGGAAAGTAACAGAACACAACGGATGAAAATGTTTTGTATTTAACACATTTGGCATAGCTCTATTAGTTAAGATCGCTATTATTGTTTTACTTAACAGAATTTACACATTTATTTACCCTTTCTGAGACAATTTTTATACTTCCAGAAAACTGCACGTCAATGATAGAATAACATTATGATTATACTGAACTAAAATAATTCACAAATTTAAATTATATATTTGTAATTCAAGTATAGAACAAGCAATAAGGTAATGTATTTCTGTACCCAAGTTGTCGATTTCTATCACGCCCCATCCGGTATCATGTTATTGTTAACTACACTTCCGGTCACAAGGAGTAGTTTACTCGGGAGTGTCTCAAGTAAAACTGTACATTTTAAATGTACATCAGATAAATACATTTAAAAGAAGAGACATCTCATGTGCGCCTGTCACACAGCCGTGTTAAATATCCATAGACAGATAGATCTGTATTTGTTAGAGACATCAAAGTGTATATCAACGTCAAAGTAATAAATGCACATACAATGTTTGATAAAATTGAACATACAGTGTTTGATAAAATGGTACTTTAAAATAATCTGCTATTAAAATACTCATCCAACGTATATATATGATTTGAGATCAATATTGTCCTCTTGAATAGCTACTAAAGAAAGATTTTTAATATTGTCAGAAAATCTATTGTATATAGGGTATTAATAAATAACACCGAAATATTTTACCAGTGTATAGAGGGGACATAGACAAGCAACTTTTATTAGGAGATTTTTGCTCTAGGGATTCAATTTTTCCTGTTACAGCATGAAATCTCCCAGGCATGGCCATCACTGACTTCTAACATTAGAAAAAAAAAATGCAAAACAAAGGAACTTCGTTGTTAACACTGTAGTCAGTAGTTATGAATAAAAAAAAATACTAATGCAGTGGCGACCAGTCATGTGATTAGTATGTAAATTTTGCAGATTATGTAAACACTAAATTATGATATAGCTGTTGATGATTGATTAAGAGTCAGGTTTTTATCGATCACTAGGAAGGCATGAAGTCAGTTTAATGAAAATGTTATCCCTATTTCGCTTAATTATTGGCTTATTAGCAACAAACTGTAATAACTTTAATGCCTTGTAGCATGCACATTTTACGTCATAGAGCAAAAATCTCCTAATAAAAGTTGCTTGTCTAAGTCCCCTCTATATACAGGTAGAATATTTCGGTGTTATTTATTAACACCCAGTATATTTTAAGATATGACATCAAAACTATTTTGTTTTACTATATTTGCATTTGGAACATATATGTGTGAACTGTTTGTCGTGAAGTATCCCTGAGATACTGTAAATACCACTTTGCGTCATTAGAGAGGGAGAAACAAACTGACCAATCTCAGTGTCCTCAGAAATATAACTCAAATAAATTTTCATCTTATTTTTTGTTTTATTTTACTGATTGATTCTCGTTTAAATGTAGGGTGCAAGGGATAAATAGTGCAGATTTAACGGGTTGTAGATAGTATTAAAGTAAATATATGTATATATATATATATATGTGTGTGTATATATGTATATATGTATATGCAAGACCTATTTTGCATATTGTGTTTATGTTGATGAGTTAATTAGGCTGAAAATTACTGCAGAATGGCAACAGCACACTGCATGGTAGGAGTTCTTCCGGGTGGTAAATACCTCTGTCACGCGTTTCAAAATAGATACGCTACGGTAAGCAGACACTTTCGCTTCGACGTTGCCTTATATCGCGTATTATGTCGTCCACGTTATAACCTTGGTTTTTATTTACATGAAAACTACCAACTTTATGGGAAAACCACAAAGGGAAAAATGATTTCTTATTCTTCTGCTGATATGAAAAAAAATACTACGGATAGTGTTTAGCGACTAGAACACGATTAAAGTTTAGAAACTTTTTTTTTTCTGAGAACAGTATTCACTTGTGAAAAATATGTTGTTGGATTTAACCTTTTCCATCGAAGGAAATTTGCACAGATATTCTCCTTCCACTCTATATAAAACAAATAATTGTACCTTATTGCATAAAAAATTACTGGGACAAGTGCAGTAGACCAATTGATGTTACTCACAGTATCGCGAAAGATAATTTTTCATAAAACGCACGTTTATTCCAATTGCCGATTCTATATAAATTATATAAAGGTATTTCGCTTGGTTAACGTAGAGTATTTTAGTATGTGAATTAATAAAAATAGCACATTCGATCGTTTCTTGAAAGGTTGATTTATTTTGTTCACAAATTTTCCCATGAGAAGCACAATCTTCAAAATGTGCATAGGCTATGAGAGTAAATCTTGTGTGGACAGTAATTAGTGATAGAATTATTTTCCACTGTCATATTTACTTATTTTTTCTTTCTTTGTTTCTTTCATTCGTTCCCTTCCTTTGCCTCTTTCATTGTAGGATGTGTATGCGGCATACGCCGCCCGGGCCTAAAAGGAGAGAGGGATTATCTTTGGATCACATACATAGGCTAAATTTTTTACCAAACAAGGAGATAGAGGCCCCCCGAATGAGTGACCAGCCCAATGCGAGGGCCACCTCCGACTTTGTCATATTTCAGCATGGAAAAAAGAAATTCCACTTCACATATTATATTATACCCATTGAAATAAAATCTGCATTACAAAGTATAAAATCCAAGATTATAGGTGCAGACATCATCAGCATAACTCTCATTCAGAAAATCATAGACATAATCCTTACTAAACTGACACATAATATGTTTAATTCATCACTACAAACTGCTACATATCCTTCCCTCTGGAAGAAGGCGTTCATCACTCCCATCTCCAAAATCAAATCGCTTTTAACCCCTACCGACTATAGACCAATCTCTGTACTTCTAGCACTGTCTAAAGCCCTTGAAAGAATTGTACACAAGGAACTTACTGACTACCTGAATACAAATAGACTACTCGACCCCTATCAGTCTGGATTTAGAACTGGCCACAGCACTGCAACAGCACTGCCACTGCCTTCTATATCTTACGAGCCATGTTGCTTGGAATCTGGCAACACAGGAGGTAGTCCTATCTGTGGTGGTCTGTGGGAAGCATTTGAATACGTTTTTATTGCAGATAATTTTCTTCATCACAAATACTGACTTTATTTAGGCCAAATCAGTAGGCATATATTACATAGCCTATACATGTGATGTGCTTAATAACGTAACGTGCGGTGACTCCACATATCTGAAGGAATTCGTAGTTTTCTGTGTCTCATTATGCGTTATGATGTCGCGTTTTTTCTTATTTTATTGGTAATAACCTCACTTATCCTGTTAGGCCTACGAGCTCTGTTATTTGACCCACAACAGAGTATTATTTTATTAAGCTGCTACACTTCTCTGGGTCATTTTGTACCACCACTGAGCTAGTTGTCCCAGGTTTAATATAACCTAGAATACTGATATATCTTTTCTTGTTACATGCACTTTGTGGAAGACTACGCCCATGACTGTCCCAGAAAAGAATAACTTTGCCTAATTCCTTGAGAGCACTCAGCTTTCCGTTATTTGCTGTCAAGTCATTCATTCGTTCATCCTCCGGTGGTGAACTGTGTTGATTCTCCAGCACATTTGAGGTTAAGGTTTGAATCCCGTTCATTACCTTCACCAAACTGTAGGAAAACGCTGGTAGTAATATTGGGAGGATAGGAGACTGCATATACTACGATTTGGCATCTGCCACATTAAGATGAATTAGGCCTACTGTGAGCAGCTTGATAAAAGTTCATACCAGTAAAAGTGACTCTATTTCTCTTCAATTCTTCTTTAATACCAGCCAATTCTTCCTTAAGGACACTAATATCATACCGTACCTCACTCTGGTATTCGTTTGTAGCTGATGAACACGAAATTCTTCTGTTAAAAACTGTTCTCTGGTGTACTCAATTAGAGGTGACGGTTTATATAAATCTCTCATTATGTACACGGTTTTTACCTTCCCTAAGCTCTCCAGTTGCTCTTCAGGTGTATCCAGATTTTCTCCAAACAATAGGCGATGACTGGGATTACCTTAAGCTGAAATATGCTTAATTTTTCGATGATTCTGGCGGAGTTCATTGCTTTATTTACATGTTCATAGCCGACAGGACTACCGATGCGATGTTGCCAGATTTAACAGCATGGCTTGTAAGAAATAAAGAAGGCAGTGGCACTGCTTAACATAAACAGAAGACATCAGACTAGCTTTAGTTCTTAGTCACATGATTGTGTTAGTATTATTGGACTTAAGCAATGCATTCGACTCAGGAAACATTGAATTACTAATGCATGAATTTATCGCTTTACATTTATCAGATAACGCAGTACCTTGGGTTCACCTCCTATCTCACCGACATCATATTATCATATCAAATCAAATCAAATCATATCAAATCAATTCAAACGTCGAAATGGCAGCCAGTAGAGAGAGGAGTGCCACAGGGTTCTGTATTGGCACCACTACTGTTCTCTATCTACATAAAGGCATTTCTAAATCCCTGAGATACTGTAAATACCACTTGTATGCTCACGATTTCCAGCTGTACATACATTCAAGACCTGAGACAATACACAAAGGAATATAAAAACTTAACAAATACAAAGAAACTATATCTACATGGATAGAAAAGTTTGACCTAACGCTAAATGCAGAAAAGTCAAAGGGAATCTTAATTGGACGACAGCAAATGTTTTGCCACTTGGATAGCAACAGTAATGATAAATGAATCAGTTATTCCTTTCGTATCACAAGTAAAAAAAACCATCGCATTGTTATGGTAAAAAATCTTAAGTGGAAAATACAAACTACAGATAAATGCAGAAAAATTTTGTATATTGCATTCGCTAAAGTGTCTTAGGTACTTTCTCCCCTTCAAATAAAAAAAAAAATCCTCGTGCAAACATTAATGATGCCCCATTATTATTGCGACATATTATATACAAACTTAACTATTGACTTGGTACGATTTCAACGGGCTTCTCTGGGTTCGTTACGTTTGCAACATCCATAAATAGCCTATGATCACATCGCCTCCTCTTTTGATCTATTTGTCCTGGACTAGGAGGCTAAATGAATGACAACTGATACATTAATGTACTCTATTATTCAATACCTCAATTCTTCTACCTCTGCTAATTTGTATGAACGCATTCATTTGTTATCTACTCACTACGATCTCGGTACCCGCTCACAGAGAAGCTCCATACAAAGTATGCCTTGTCACCACCGCCGTCTCGAGAATTACACTGCCTGCCCTATGCTTTATTTTAACATGGAGTTCAGAGTATTGCTCAATTGCCTAATTTCTCCAGTAGAGGCGACACAGTTCACACCCAGATTGCATGAAATTCCAGCATACTTCAGTTTCCGAGTTTATACTTCAGAGGGCAACACAGAGCATACGGTAATGTAAAGGGTATTGCAGCTGGGTGTGGTAGGTGTAGAGGTGTACATATTCTGATTTTAGCTTGCTTGCCCCTTTGAAATTCTGCAACCAGAAACAGCTTTTAACTTGCTTGACAAGAAAGCAAGTCAGATTACAACGATGATAAGAAATACTGTCGCTATGAGCACCGCCATCGTAATGTACAGGCCAGATTGTAGAGCGCGCGGGAAAACAATCAGCTGATCAACGAAGTCGGATACAAGCCAGCGTGCGTGCATGTTGACAGTACATAAGAGCATCGGTATTTGTTTTTACCCGTTGTTTAATCAATAAATTCTGCATTTTTCATGAAATGTAGGTCTTATAAAGTATTGCCGAAGATTAATAGGGTAATACTACCCTTTTCAAATGAGCAAATACGAGCCGGCGTGTTACAGAGCTTAAGCCAATGTTGCACCCTAACCAACGAACTCTTTATTGCTTGCGATGTATCATACGCTTTCTATTACTGAATCTCAAAATATAATGTATATTCTGTGAGCATCACAGATATAAAAAAATTGCAAAATGTTACATGCGTTATAGGCTGTGTAGTGTTATGCTATAAATGTTACAACCTAACCTAGCAAATCAACCCACGTTTTGCTTCGAATGTGGCATAACCCTCGCAGTTGTGTTTTGTGAATTTTCAACAGAAATACAGTAAAAATGCCAAAAAGTTTTGTACCTGGATGCAGGTCCAATTATTACGGTGTTGAATATACACCTGTGTTCTCTTTTTCTGCTGATCAATAGGGAAGACAATTATTGTGGAATAAAAACATTCCAAGGGAAAATTTAGTGGTTACTAAAAACAGTGGATCTATATCAAACACTTTCACGAAGCGAAAATTCTGAGGGAAATTAGAGGCACTCGTTCAGATGGTGAGTACATTGCTTAATTTAAAACATATTCATAGTGACACGTAATAGGCAAGGTAATCTTTGAATGTATGTCTCCGTGTCACTGCAGTCTCCTGTTTGTGCTGTAGTTCAGCTGTCAAAAGGTCACATGACTGCACCTAGTCAAAATATAGGCCTACATATTTTAAATGGTTTGTGATGGTACTATGAGGTATGTGATAATTAGGGACCGGATTCTTAGGTTTTTAGGCCTACCTATTTTTTCCTTTCTATATAAAATCAGAAATCCTCACATACTTTCTTGTGTCATGTAGGCTACATAGGATTCACTCACAAATTCTGTAGTACCTACAAACTCTTAGGCCTAAATGGGAAGTAAAAACTTCATTTACTTAAAGGCCTAGGCCTAATAGGGTTTTGGCAAAAATTATTATAATTTTTTCTTGAAAAATCAATATTTTGCAGAGACAGACAAAAAAGTGTTGAAAGTAAAACTTCAAATTAATTTTGTTCAACCCATAGTGTGTGCCATGAAAAGGCCAAGAGAATGAGGGATGAACATAACATTACTGGAATAGGCCTACCTTGTGATCAGTCTATAACAATTTGTTTCATATTATTGTCAGTTAACCATAAACATTTTTTGTTCGCCCAATTGGAAGAATTGAGTTCGATTCCTGAAATAGGCTAGCTTTTAATAGATAGCCTACAGGATTAACTATTTTGCCTATTATGTTTAACTTTTGCAGGGTTTTGTAGTCAAGTTTCAGAATTTTTAACTCAATTTTTCAGCTGAATTTTATACATGTTATGATATTATGTGTTGTATTCTAGGCCTATGAAACGCATTGAAAGTTCATTTAAACGCATTATTATAATCTAAAGCGATTTTTTGGACCTAAAAATCTGGGCCTTAGTAATGACGAACTCATGGAATAGTTTTGAACTTAATAAGGCTATCATTAAATTGCTGTGGTATTCATTTTCATGTAAATCTTTTTTACTGTATTTGTATAAATGAATTGTAGCCTATAGGCCTATCATTTATGGGTTATTCAATTAATATTTTTTTCATGTACATTAATTCTTATGCTACAATCTGTATATAATTTTCTCCGTGTATTGTATCCTATAGGCCTATATTCTGTCTATATTACTTGGTAAAGTAGGCCTAGTTTGTTAATGTAGGCAGTAATTCAGATTGTGACATATTATGTAATGAATGTTTTTAAAAGATAATAAAATAGTTCCCAACATAATAGGCATATCTTTATGAAGAAAATGGATAGGCCTACTGCTCTGACGTTAAAGTTGCATTTAATATTCAACTATTTGAGGCCTATTGTATATATTGTCTACTGTAAAATATATTATATTATTTGATGGTTATATAGGCTAGTTATCAGATGTCTGTATTTTCTGGAATAGTGTTCTTAATTTCCAGTACCGGTGCGTAATTTCGAGTATCTTTACATACGATAGAATATTGCTATTTGTTTTCTTTTGCTGAAAACTTTATTAAAACTGTATTATGCCAGTGGCATAGATTTATTCTTTCTAAAATGTGATCAAAGTTGTTATTAAGTGGAAATTGCCATTAGAATCGCGGTGTGTTAATGGATTCAACGCGACCGAGTCCCGACTCTATGCGTGACGTCACGAAAGCTACCATCTGGCCTGTACATTACGATGGCGGTGCTATGAGTCACAAGCTCTTCATAACCTGATGGGTTTCACAGGACCTAAGGAAACTGCAAGGCCTGGCGGAAAGAATATGAAACTGGGTATAGCAGTGCACGGGCACTGGTAAGTCGTGCAGTTACATAGTTGAGGAACTTCAGATGTGTTTAGAGAATTTTACCCTGAAGGAAGCCGAGGAGAAACTAAAATGTGGAGAGTTTGAATTATCAATGAACAAAGGTACTAGTCCGGCATGGGAAAAGTTTTCAAACATTTTCGAGAAAACTTCATAAAATCATTAATAACAATAACAAAAATCCCTTTAGGCAAGCCTACAGGCTGAGGTAGATTTCGAAGTAGCACTCTTCTTCTTTAGCCTTGGCATGACAAACCCGCAATAATAACTGCAAAAAAGAGGAAAGAGAACTTTTTCAAACATTCAAATCTCGCCTTATATGAGAACTATCAAGAAACTGGTTATTGATTTGTAGAGTACTCATCAAGAGCTTTTCAACGATACCCCACAAGACGTAGTTTCGAAAATTTCGAATTTTCATCCCCATGCCCCCACCCACACTCGTACCTCCAAAACCCCCGTTGGTGTCACTGTGAACTCCATAAGGAGTACTCTAATTTATTCAATCAAAGTTTCCCTCTATACTCCATAGGGGCCGAGATATAAATGTTTTTAAATTTCAACCCCCTCCCCAGACCACCCTCTTGCGCCAATTTTGCTCATTAACGAACTTGTCTGAACTATTGGACCTAGAAATAACATAATAAAATTTGATTCAAATATCTTCAAAATTACGGCCGCTAGCGTGTAAATATATATATATATATATATATATATATATATATATATATCTATAAATATATATACATATATATAAATATAAATATCACAGTTTTTTAACAGGCGGTGGTTTCATACTTATTAATTATTTATTTATTGAATATACAATTACCTCCACCCGGAGGTATATTAGGGTTATAGTTACAAGACAATATATTTGCAATATTACTACTTCTTATCCATAGGCTGGATGCAGGCCTTACTGCTCTAAGAAAACAAGATAACTAATATATTATATTATAAAAGAAAACTATAACATCTTAAAAATAGAACACAAAAACTTTTGGAATTCTCTATAATAGCATTTTTTCCTAAAAATATCAAAGAGTGATAGATATATAAGCTTTCATGAACCACAGATTATTGTCTCTGTTGGACATTACATGAGAATATTATAGGATAAAAATTCCTCCGACACTGGGACTTGAACCCAGGACCTTTGGCTATTCGCGCCAATGCTCTACCAACTGAGCTAAGCCGGAGTTCAATTCACAGCGCCGGATGGAACCTCTCTCCTATGACTGATTGCCCTAATGGTCTACCTCACAGACAGACAAGTTATGTCATATGCAGTACTGTGAGGGACACTAATTAGTGATTTTTGTGACCGGGCTCCCACTGTTATTGTACAGTTGACAATAATAGGAGAGAGGTTCCATCCGGCGCTGTGAATTGAACTCCGGCTTAGCTCAGTTGGTAGAGCATTGGCGCGAATAGCCAAAGGTCCTGGGTTCAAGTCCCAGTGTCGGAGGAATTTTTATCCTATAATATTCTCATCAAAGAGTGGTTTGTCTAATTTCTTTTTACAATAATCTAAGTGTGCGTTCAATATTCTTCTTTTATGCTCTAGGACTGGGCAATGAAAAATTAAATGTTCAACAGTTTATTGTTCAGTACATATACATTGATAACCGTTCTGTCTTTGGATCATGAAACGTTGAAAGTAAAAACCAAATTTCTTTTTGTTGGTTTCGTACTTAGGGAGGCATGAAACGTAAAGATATGAACGAATTTTTTGAAAGTCATTAGGTAGATTTTTCTTCGAAATCTACCTAATAATAAAAACAATAATTGTATTAAGACGCTAAAACGATTTTTAATACTTTATCCACCTTTTATTTATCTGAATGATGAATTTCTTCTACCAGCATGTAGAAAAGCAAGAAAGTATTACCTACACTTAGCAACTACAGTTGTTTAGCTGATAGGAATGTCGCAAGCTTATTCTGACTTGCATAGGTTGGGTTTAACCTGACCCAGCAAGCTTACAGAAACCTGCCTGCATGCTAGCTATGACGCTGGCAACTTGCTTGCCTGGCGTTCAAGCGAGTATGGGCAAGCTAAAATCGAGATTTGTACACCTCTAGGTAGGTGCTGCCGTCTGTAATGTCGCCGGGTACACAAAATTATCCGTATAGGACAGGCAGTGTATACACGAGTAATACAGTCTAGAAGGCAGTGCTTGTCACAAAACTACTCATTATTCTCGCTCCATTACTGTTTCCATGTCTCGTTCTTGGAATGCTTGGAATGGTTTGCCAAATACAAACACAATTCTTACGAAAGCTGTCCAATGATGCCATAGCAAGGGACTTGGTTGCACATTAATATTATCAATTGTAAATAAATCTTTCCATAAGCCATTTATAAGCTAGTTATAACATATTGCTTTTCAAATTTTCATTTTTATATTTCCTTAGTAAGAATAAGGACATCTTAGGTAGTGAGCATTTCATAAACTAAGTTTAAATATTAGGTATAATTATTGTCTTCGTCTATTTAGTTCTACTAGTTCTTATTTATAAGCCTTATACTACAAAAGTATTGTGTTTTACCATATTTGTAAATGTGTTATATTTGTATTATATTTGCAACTTTGTACAGTTCATTTGTAATAATCCTGATTAAATGGAAGACAAAACCTAATGGCCATAATTCCACCAGGTAAAAATGAATCAATTCTAATTCTAATAACACCGTTAAACTTTACGTACACAAATATTGAAATGCAGCTAGGTTTAAATTTCAATCAAAACTCTCCTGACCGGAATATTTGAAATGGGACTATAAATTATTTTAATAAAATAGGTATTTAACAAGAGATGTATCTTATAGGCCTATGCATTCTTATAATTGTGATAGCAAGTAATCCCCGGAACTATTTTCGCCACATTCAAATTCGAAATAAAACCAGTGGTTAATTGCAAGGGAGTAGTTCTGTCCAAGACTGTAGGCTACCAGGTTCACTGCACACTGATATCTTAAAAATGTCCACACGCATTAACTTAATGGTGTAATGTTGCGGAGTGACCTTCCTGCAGTAGCAGGAGTTAATCCCACCCTCAAGTATTTATGAGGTCGTGTAATTAGTAGACAGGAGGCTTCGTGACTTCTAATTACCTCCCACGCCACTTGAAGCAAGTGCACTTCATGCTAGTGTAATACAACCCATGCCAGTGCATTGCATGTAAGCTTGTTAGTAATATTCTTACCAAGTGAAAGGATAGAACTACTGAACGTATAAGTGAAAAATATTCTTCCTTGAAAAATAAGCAATATAAGCACTTCCAGGAGTCTCCAGCTGACTGCATCTAGAGCGTACGTAAAATCCCTTAAGCCCTGAAGTACGAATGGGGGCATGAGAAGCAGCAATTACAATAATCAAGTATTTCGTGCTGACTGGAATTGCATTAGGAATATTCAGTAAATTAATCCCAGTTATTACCTGAAGTATATAATATAATATTTTTCCTCTAGATATTCATCTTCATTCCCTAATTGAACCTCTCCCAATCGTACGGAAGCTTATGCGGCTCACGTCGACCAAGCCTTACAGGATCGCAATCTGTCGCAACAGGGATTACCTGTGGATCACATACATGATTTATTGACCAGACAAAGACATGGAGGACTTTCCTAGAATGGTGATCATCCCAATCCAGATCCATCTCAGAGACAGCACGAGAACATAAGGCCGGGCACACACGTTACGATATAGGCCTACCTGTCAGGTAAACCTGCACAGGTAAACCGGAAAGGTATACCTGTGCAGGCTAGAGCACACACACGCTACGGTAAACCGGAAGATTTTAACTCAGTCGAGAGATGGCGAGCAAGCAAGAAGACGACGCGATCGCCAATCGTTTGTCATCCAAGTCGTCCTCGTCATCCAAGGGGTGTCTTGATCGCCAAGAAAAGCGAACAAATCTAAGTACCACAATTTTGAAGTGTATACGTTGTCTGTTGAAGCTCCGGATTTCATTGACATGTCACGTTTCTTCTTCTCTTTGCATTTTTTTTTTCTTCTTTTTAAATTACATATTTCTTTGTTGCATCGGGTTCTAACTCTTTTGATTTAATCACAGGTCTTTCATAGGCTGCATCTCTCTTTTCACGGTCGTGGCACTCTTTACTTTTCTTGATCTATATATTTCAATAAACTCTTCTATCACTTGGTTCCGTTTTCGACTTGACATGATGATCACGAATTACAAAGACGGACCGACGCTCTCTACTCAAGGAACCTTAAAAACTGTACAGGCGTACCGGAGTGACTCACACACACGCTCAGGTCTGCACGCCTGCGCAGGTAGAAAGAATTGAATTTCGATTCTTCTCCGGTCGCCTGCGCAGGTCGCTACGCCTGTGCAGTTTTACATATGAACATATGTCCCATAATCCTTGTTTACTCCTTAGGAACTGTTCAACACATTGGTACACTCATAACACGTCAACACACAGAACTCATAACAGATGCTCGAAATGTCCTCCTCTTGCTTCTAGACATACATGCACTCATCGAATCATGGACTGTCGCACCCTTTCATATACGTCGGGATGGTGTCGAATGGTTTCGCACGCTTCCATGACACGTCGATGAAAAGTTTCTTCATTCGGGAATAAAGGATTAGGCCTAAGCACTTTTTTCCTTCTTTTGGTGTAGGAACCAATGCCCAAAATTTGTAAAAGTATTTTTGAAACACCCTGTATAAGATAATACTTTGCAGAGAGTATGAGGTTGCAAACTGCAAAGCATTTTAAAAAGTTCTTTCTATTTATCAAGTTCGTCTGATCAATACAGATAAAAAAAATTACGGACAAAGCAATAACTTTCTCTTTTCGTGAGTTACATAGTATCATCACCTGAAATAAAATTAGTCCTGTATCACTGCCGCTCCCCACAGCTACGATTGAATAAACACAACCTAGCACAAAGAAAAGGTCAGTGAACTGTTCCATGGTATATGACGTAATATAAACACGTGTGTTTGAACTCTGCTCTTTTATAAGCACACAACGTAGAAAAGTTCCTACCTAGAATTACGAAAACTTTCAAAACTGGTATTCGCTCTAGAAATCCAGGCTGTCTGATGAAAAAGCAAATAAGCATCACACACCAACGTTATGTATTGTCATGCAGAAGAGCGAGAACGGTAACAGAAAAAAATCAGGTAAACCGATATAATAAAGTGCCAGAATGCTTTTGTTTAATCAGTTTTAATTGCAATTATGGTATGCAAAATTAAGTTTTATTTTTAATTGATTTCCAAGTTAAGCTCCAGATTAATTAATTAAGCAGGGCTTAAGGAAAACAAAGGTCTAGTTAAAAAAAACACAGATTAAAATCGTCCAGCATCTCCAGAACTACACAGATTTGTGATATAATGAGAATCGCACACTCAAAGAAAGAAAACGTCCAATTGGTCAGCTTCGGGATTTGAACCAATGACCTCCAGAATAAGAGTCCAAGACGTTACCATCTTGGGCACCTCGCTCAGTTTAACAGTCTACAGGGTGGTCCATATGTCTTGTTACCCCCCCAAATAAATATCTTGTTATCCCTAATTCAGTGTTTCTGCAGCAGAGATGGCTGACACAAGCTCTTACAGTGTGGGAGAGAGTGTTTGTCAGGTCTCTATTTCTTTGATGACCGATTCAATCAACATTCCTATATCGCCATGTTACAGACATTTTTGTTCCAGAGCTCCAAAGAATGAATCTCTTGGAACGTTCCTGGTTCCAACAGGATGGAGCACCGCCCCAGTATGCCATCATTGTCAGGGAATATTTAAATGAAGTGTTTCCCAATAAGTGGATAGGACGCAGATCGGTACATCTTGGATTGGCCTCCCAGAAGCCCTGATCTCTCATCTTGTGACAACGCCCTCTGGAGCATTATTAAGAAGAAAGTATGAAAACAACGATACCAAACAACAGAACAATTGAAGGACGCTTTTAGGACTGCCTTTGATACAACAATCAACAGATACGTGCTTAGCAAAATATCACACAGGTCATGGCGGCGCATTATTTTGTGCCACGAAAATAATGGTCATACTGACCTTCTGGATGCGTAAATATGGACCATCCTGGTTGATGTTGAATCCATACTACCTTATGCTATATTATATACTATATATTATATTGTATTGTTATAAAGCTATGTAAAAGTATGGGGGTAACAAGACATATGGACCACCCTGTAGTTTGATAAGCGTATGTAAAGGAATAGTGTTATTTGCCATAGCTATCTGTATTGCAACTTCCAAAGCCGTATATGGAGATTCTAAAACAATATGTTGTCATGATAACTGATTTGCATTTGATAAATTCTTTCTAATACATTACCATAAAATAGGCATTAAATTGGGTATTACTGCGGTACCGGTCAACCGAATTCTTCCAATATCAATAGACTTCTTTCCATGGATGTTATAAATGTGTATACTAAGTTTCATGAAAATCAGCTAAAGCGTATTTGAGTTATCTAGAATCTAGACACACGGACGGACGGACAGACATTTTCCCGTCCCCATACACAATCTCATAAAGTACCATACTGGCACTTAATAATAAAAGGTCTATAGGACAATTTTAAATTATTACAGAACACATTTGAAATTATACTTAGAAAAAGCTTTTGATCTCAATGATAGAATGAAAATAATTATACGGTATCCTGTTCTCCTGACTAACTGTGCGGATACTAGCGGTGCGAGTTGTTTTACGGTACGCCACCGTAAATAATAATAATAATAATAATAATAATAATAATAATAATAATAATAATAATAATAATAATAATAATCAGGGCCCGGATTCTAATGACATGTCATCTTTTTATTGATGCTGCATGGACATTGCCAACTTGTGGATAAATCCTTATCATGACCTCTAGATTACAGAAATGCATTTTTAATAGGTCTTTTTTTGTCATTTTATGCAATTTTATATTTTTAGGGCATTTATTTCAATTTTAGGTCATTATCTTGTCATTTTTGTGTCATTTGCTTCCTTATTTTGTCATTTTCATGTATTTACATTGAGTGTATTAACTTTTTTTCCGTCGCTAGCGGTGCTGTATTTGAAGTGTTGTTTGTTTAATGCAAGAAGGAAAAATTCGGCGTTAAAGTGTTGACATGTCTCAGTCGGAAGTGAGAACAAAGAAACGCCAAAATGTTGTATTATATCACTATTGTTATTAGATTGAAATGGCAACAGTCTGCCACCTGCTTGGATTTGAGAGTGCAAACTACTTTTTACCCTCAATAAACAACAATACAATCCGGCAGACCACAAAAGGATGTATCGAATTTTGACTCACCAGTTCCTCAGTGCCAGTATAAATTTCCATGAAAAAAGAATATTCACAACATTACAATTATTTACAGTTTTACAATTATGTACAAACTAGTCTTTTACTTTGTGTGTACAATAATAATTCTTTATAAATAAAATATCAGTTTTTAGGTCATTTTTTATAATTATTAAGTCATTTTCTTTAAAATTTAGGGTCATTTTATAGGTCATTTTTCAAACAATGTTAGGTCATCAGAATCCGGGCCCTGATAATAATAATAATAATAATAATAATAATAATAGAGTCTCTAGAATCTAGACCAAATTCCCCACCGTTTTTACATCCAAGTAAAATCTAAGTTTATAAGAGCCTCTGGACAACATATATCTGCCCTTTCAAGCCCAAGTAATACTTTAGTTTCCGGGGGGGGGGGGGGTTGAGAGGCGATAGGCTTACCATCTGTCCCTCTGCCGTCACTCGGAAAATAAGCGTAGAAAAATTCACATACAAATGCCCCAACACTAGCGGATATAGGAAACGAGAGAGAGAGAGAGAGAGAGAGAGAGAGAGAGAGAGAGAGAAAGAAAGAGAGGGAGAGAAAGAGAGAGAGAAAGATAGAAATAGATAGGGAGAGAGGGGAGAGAGGGGTAAGGGAGGGGGAAATAGGGGTAAAGGAGGGGAGGGAGGGGTAAGGGGGAGGGAGGGAGAGAGAATGTGAGAGGGAGGGAGGGAGAGAGAATGTGAGAGAGGGAGGGAGAGAGAGAATGTGAGAGAGGGAGGGAGGGAGGGAGAGAGAAAGAGAGAGAGGGAGAGAGTACGTGAAGTAGGTGGTTCTACAAGAATGTAAATTAATTTGTATGCTACTTGCTAATACCTACTGTATTTAGGTTTATTGTTCCATTAATATTTTACTATAAACTTTGTTACATTCATTACACTATATCTTGTATATCTATCTTCATTACACTAGTTAACAAGGTTTTTGCCACATGGTTGAAACTATGTGTATCAGATCAAGTTTTATGTGTTATTTACGAATATGAACATAAAAATGTTCCATCACCTTCAAATTTTTAGAAAATCACAAAAATATATCTAAAAATATGAAAAATAGTAGTAATAATTATTACAACCTCTTCTTTTTATAATTATAACTAGTAAACAAAAATTATTATAATTATTAACCAATTGTGGAGCTTTATTATCTTTCTTAAAGCCAGTTTGCACAACAATTTGTCCATTCTTACATGCCTGAAGAGGCATAGGGATGTGCGGTACCTTTCGAGGTAGGGATTAGTGAAGTGCTTGGCGGATAGGAAATGGCTGCGTGTATTGGGTGAGATAGGGTGTCAACATGAAATGTTCAGGTTTTTTTGTTTAGTTTGAGTTTGGCTGTGCCTCTGAAAAGTGTTGTAAGTGAGTTTTTCTGCCTGTAGTTTTCACTTTCACTGCACTGAAGAAATTACGCCGTGCTTGTGTTAATTCGCCAAATACTTTCTGTTACGTGTGTGAACAATTTACTATTAAAAATCAACATCGATCTTTAACAGAAACATTAAAAGAGGCGTACTACAGTTATTTTGGATGTCGTGTTGGTGATGAAGACAAAGTGTGGGCCCCGAACGTGTGCTGTATAACATGTTATTCAAATCTAAATAAGTGGGAAAATGGTGACAAAACCTGTGCTATGCCTTTCGCGGTCCCAGTGGTCTGGCGTGAACCAACTAGCCACGCACAAGATTGCTATTTTTGCTTAACAAAAATTGGAGGGCATTCTAAAAGGACAAAATCTAATACTGAGTATCCCAATGTTCCTTCTGCTATAAGACCTGTTCCACATGGGCCTGAACTCCCAATCCCTAGTCCACCTACACAGTTAGAAGAGTCCTCTCCAGGAGAAGAACAAGCAGATGAGTTACTGAAACCATCCACTTCCTCTGATCCAAACTATAGCCCAGAACATAAAAAGAAACCCCTCCTGATTTAATCAATCCAGACTGAACGACTTAGGTAGAGATATGTACGAGTATCTCACGAAGTACCAGGCTGAAGTGCTTGGATCGCAACTTCAAGAATGGAATCTACTTTCCCCCAGTACTAGAATTTCTTCTTTCTGGAAGAGACATGAACAATTTTCTGGTTAATAAGTAATGGAAAATGCCCTTTGTGCATGTATAAATATTGACGGTTTAATGGATGAGTTTGGATTTCAACATGTCCCTGAAGAATGGAGATTGGTTATTGATTCCTTGAAAGCAAGTCTCAAAGCAGTATTGTTACACAGCCTGGAAGGCCTTTTCTGAGGTAGTGAATGGGTTTCTGGGAAATAATAAAGCAGAAAGTTGCCGACAATTGGTTCAAGAACTTCTGGAGAGTTACCAACAACTAGGATGCAGAATGTCTCTAAAAATTCATTTTCTCCTTTCGAACCTGGAATTTTTCCCTGAGAATTTGGGTGCTGTCAGTGATGAGCAAGGGGAAAGATTTCACCAGGACACTCAGAAAATGGAGCAGAGATATCAATGTAGATGGGATCCTCACATGATGGGTGACTATTGCTGGTTTTTAGTTAGGGAGACTGACACGCACTACAAGAGGAAGAATTAACTGTAATTCTTAAAATTAAAATTAGCTGTCACATTTATAATCCCTATCCTGCATGTTCAAGTTACTAAGTAGTACTACAAAGGGTTGTTGACTATTAATTCTTAGGATTTCTTAATTCCAAGTCACAATTTCAAATTGTTTTACTTTATAGCAAAAATTACATCATTTTATTACATTTTACTGAGGATGAAAGTAAATTTGTCAATAGTAGCAACAATTTATTCCTTTTATCTTACCTCATATTTAAAAGTAAGGCATTTTATAACATAATTTTATAAATAAATTAATTATACTTGTGACATTTTTAGAATTACGATTAAATTAAACTAAATTTTCTGAATTTTTTCTAGAATCGAACTCAGTTCTGTCACACGAAAACGTTACGTGTTACGGACTTTTTAATGTCATTTTCGTGTTCAGGCGGTCTGATTTATATAAAATGACCTGTTTTTGTCCATGTGGCAGACAAAAAGTTGAAATTTGTTTGTCTGATAATTATCAGACAAACGCTTGTTCTGTGTTCAAAGATTGGATGTCCTATGTTATAATTACTATTTAAAAGACGTCTAAATTGGAGAATAGATAGACAATTATATACTGCATATATATTCGCCCCCATAAGCAAACTATGAAATTCATGCATATTATTGTGACAAAGCCAGAAAAGCCTAGAGCCTGATAGAAGGAGGAGTAAGCCCGAAAGAACTAGAGTTAGATAAATCTAGAAAGGCACGGCCCTCTTATTGCTGATTGGAGCCGCGCGTCGACGGGTGCGGCCTACTCCCTGGCACGGCGGCGCGGTGAGGACGGTGCGCGCCCGTGGGAGGGGCCAGAGGTGGAGCCACGCGCCCCGCGCGGACATTCTAGACAATGCGCGGGCGGAGAGCTTTCGAGAGACCGGGTCTGGAATATTCGTCGGCCCTATATATGGGGCCGCGAGCGAGCTGAGCAGTCAGTCAAGGAGAGTCAGTCAGAGACGGCAACGAGGAGTGATGAGTCAGTCAGTCAAGGAGAGTTCAGTACAGTGAAGAGTCAGTACATCAGAGGAGAGGCAGTCCGTGAAGAGCCGGAGGGTCAACGAGGGAACAGTCAGAGAGGCAGTCCGTGAGTAGCGGCGAGCGTCAGCGTCAGAGGGTGAGCTGGACGGAGAGGACTGATCAGCGCGGCCTCGAGTGAGTGTGTCTTGGGAAGCTGAGGAGCCAGTGACCGGAGGGACCTGAGAGCGGAATAGCTAGTCAACGGGGAACTAGTGACCGGAGGGAAGGGTGAACGGAAGAGCTGGTGAGCTGATCTGGGCTGAGGTAGTGCCGTCCCGGGGAACTCGGCGCGACGGGTGGATCGCACAGCGGCAGCGAGGACTGTGGAGTTGACCGGCGCGGCGTGGGATGATCTGGATTGGACTGGAACAGTGCTGTAATTAGGACTGAGCACAGTGAGAGTGAGCACTGAACAGGACAGTGAACTGGCGAATAGTCTGGAGATTTCTGGCTGTAATGACAATTGTTGTAGGTAATAAAGAAACCTCCATCCTTCAATTATAAACTCGGTGTTCTCATTTTGAACCCCGACGAGCCCTTGTTACACTGGTGTCAGAAGTGGGATATAATTGAAGGAAGGCAAGATGGAGGAACGCAAGATGGAGGACATGCTAAAGTCGTTACTTCACGCCATGGAAGACCGACTGAACGAAAAAATGGACCAGCGGAGCACCGAGTTAAGGCAGCAGAACGACCGACTGAACGAAAAAATGGACCGGCAGAACTCCGAAGTGAAAGAAATAAGAGGAATTATAAGGGAAATGAAGAACCTGCGCTTAAGCCCTAAGGATGAACTCGAGCAGGAACTGACACCGGCCAAGGAAAGATCGAATGAACCGGGCAGCGAACTGGTGGCCGTGAAAAGTGAACCAGAAAGAGAGGCCAAGGTGGAAGATAAGGAAGAGCCGGAAGAGGACATGGCCATCACCGTGCCACCAGTTACCGAAGGGGAAGATCACGCCCTGAGTGAACAGACACCGCGGGACGACGTGGACGTAGCACAGCCACCGCGGGACGACGTGGACGAGGAACAGACACCGCGGGGCGACGTGGACGCGGGACAGGCACCGCGGGACGACGTGGACGCAGGACTGGCACCGCGGGACGACGTGGACGCTGGAGAGACACCGCGTGACGACGTGGACGAGGGACAGACACCGCGGGACAACGTGGACGTAGGTGAGACACCGCGGGACGACGTGAGCGTAGGACAAACACCGAGGGACGCCATGTCCGCTATGGGACCGACGTGGGAAGAGGAAGCCAGTCGCAGCGCCATCTACGAAGGCTATGGGAACCAGCAGGACGCCCTAGTGGTCAGGGACGGGGGCCTGAAAGGGAGCTGGGAGTCTGCGGATGAGAAGGCGACTGCGGAACACCTAGTCCTTCCAAGAGCCGGAGTCAAGGAGGTCCTGGAGGAAGTCCACGCAGGAGCAACAGGTGACCACTCGGGAGCAAACCGGATCCTCGACAAACTGCGGAGAATGTTCTACTGGTTGCACCAATGGAGTGACGCCGAGAGGCGGCGTGAACAACGCGACACCTGTGCTGCCAGCAGAGGGCCTAGAACTTGCAGCCGTGGTGCCATGAGGCAATACAACGTGGCAGGCCCATGTTCCATTACTGATGACGGAAATCGGCACCTGTTGTTGGCCATGCATTAGTTCACCAAGTGGCCAGAAGTCTACCGCATCCAACGACAGCCAAGGGGAAGATGCTGGTAGTTCACCTGAACCGTCTGGCGGTATATCATGGGGCACTTCGGGACGAAGGCCCTTAAGGAGGGGGCAATGTGACAAAGCCAGAAAAGCCTAGAGCCTGATAGAAGGAGGAGTAAGCCCGAAAGAACTAGAGTTAGATAAATCTAGAAAGGCACGGCCCTCTTATTGCTGATTGGAGCCGCGCGTCGACGGGTGCGGCCTACTCCCTGGCACGGCGGCGCGGTGAGGACGGTGCGCGCCCGTGGGAGGGGCCAGAGGTGGAGCCACGCGCCCCGCGCGGACATTCTAGACAATGCGCGGGCGGAGAGCTTTCGAGAGACCGGGTCTGGAATATTCGTCGGCCCTATATATGGGGCCGCGAGCGAGCTGAGCAGTCAGTCAAGGAGAGTCAGTCAGAGACGGCAACGAGGAGTGATGAGTCAGTCAGTCAAGGAGAGTTCAGTACAGTGAAGAGTCAGTACATCAGAGGAGAGGCAGTCCGTGAAGAGCCGGAGGGTCAACGAGGGAACAGTCAGAGAGGCAGTCCGTGAGTAGCGGCGAGCGTCAGCGTCAGAGGGTGAGCTGGACGGAGAGGACTGATCAGCGCGGCCTCGAGTGAGTGTGTCTTGGGAAGCTGAGGAGCCAGTGACCGGAGGGACCTGAGAGCGGAATAGCTAGTCAACGGGGAACTAGTGACCGGAGGGAAGGGTGAACGGAAGAGCTGGTGAGCTGATCTGGGCTGAGGTAGTGCCGTCCCGGGGAACTCGGCGCGACGGGTGGATCGCACAGCGGCAGCGAGGACTGTGGAGTTGACCGGCGCGGCGTGGGATGATCTGGATTGGACTGGAACAGTGCTGTAATTAGGACTGAGCACAGTGAGAGTGAGCACTGAACAGGACAGTGAACTGGCGAATAGTCTGGAGATTTCTGGCTGTATTGACAATTGTTGTAGGTAATAAAGAAACCTCCATCCTTCAATTATAAACTCGGTGTTCTCATTTTGAACCCCGACGAGCCCTTGTTACAGACTATTATTTTTTCAAGGAAATGCCAGTTACGAGAAAAAAAACTCTGGAATACCTCTGTGTAATTAAAAATAAAATTATGTGCTGATTTCAATTTACAAGAAGTTTTATTTAATTAAATGTATAACGACATGAGCAGTAAGCACTCAAACGAAAACCACTAACGCAGTAGCGTATTTCCATATAAAAATGCTGGAATGTTAAACGAAACTGTTAATTTTCATCTATAGGCTCCATCCATGTCTATAGCCTACGTTTCCTGCGCAGGAGTAGTTAACAAAAGTTCACTTTAATGAACAGTATTTGACGAGTCTTGAAGAGAAACAAGGTAGATAGAATTTATTTGTATTCCATTATTCATATTTTGTTTTCATTACAGCTCCACAGTGGGATTTTTTGTCCCACACCCTCACTCTATCAAAAGAAATGTGAACGAAACGCGTAGTGTATCTAGCTCCAAGCATAATAAAAACCAATATATACACGTATATATATATATGTAAGGTATACACACATACTAACACGTATCTAGATACACACCTACAGAATATTAAGACCGTACACCATTCATATCACGAAAGTTGACGGCTTTATACCCCCTAACAGCAATTTCCCTAAGGGTAGCTGGAGAATTGAGGAAAGCTCCAGCGAATGAAATAGTGTTGTGGAAACTGTGGTTATAAATCAAAGAGTTACACAAGACTTTCAAAGCGCTTGGAAAAATTGTCTATGATATACAAAATAAATTACAGAAAAAAAAAGAAGATTAAGCGTAAGTCTTGAAATTGTGAGTAACATGACTGAATGCATTTTTCTAGAAGTAAGAAAAAGATAAATAAAAGCGACGACTCAGGCATTTTAATTACATTTAGTTCCAGGAAAAAGAATTTCTACATCATTAAAATCTACTTCATTTTGCTATCTCTTCATCCCTCTCCCACTTACCGCCCCGGAGGTAAGAAAAATTTGCTTTCCGCATTCAGTGCGTCATGAAGGAGGAAAAATTCTGAAGTTACTTTACAAAATTACACTCTGATGCTATTAGTAAACATTAGGGTTATGGCGCTGCGTTAACTGCAGGGTTCAAAGCTAATAGAGCAAGCCTGTATTATTGTAATTGGTACATCCCTTCTTCACTACTTTCATTCTCAATTTAGTTTAGTGGGCTATGGTTACTTAGATAGGTTATTGTAGACTAGCTTAAAAGACCCGGCGTCGCCCGGGTTTTGTATTTTGTAATTGGAAATTAGCTTATGAAGGATTTTCAATTTTAAATTCTAGGTCCTTATATAGGCATTTATAATTTGAAATAGGAAGAACGACTTATTACACTCAAACTATTCCCTCAGAAAACGCTTGATATAGTTTTTTATGGCTCATAGAGGATCTAGAATGTTGCATCCCATCGCTTGTACAGTGCACAGCAAGCCTGGTAGAGGTTTAAATAAGAAGAAACAGAAATTCCTGTAACATAAAATTGTAATATCGAAGCGGGAAATTTCCCACTCTTATGTTACCATAAAGCATTATCACTTTCATACTTTTCTCTCCAAAAACCTGCGATATGACATAATAATATACACATTACCATACCTCGTTTTGTTTTCTCTATGTCCAGGGTAGAGAAAGTTATGTGATTCCATTATTTTAGTGGATTTCATTCTGTAATATTTATTTATAACATGAACTATTTTGATAACTTCTCTTATTTGTCAAAAGTGCATTTCAATTGTTTTTTCCAAGCCCACCTGATACCATTTGGCAACAATATATTCTGTGATTTGGAATTGATAATTCTATGTAAAAAGGGATTAAGTATTTTCAAAACATTTAATTTTTGGCATTTAGAATCAGAATTTTTCAAAATCCATTCTTAGTGAGCACCTACATTATGAAACGAAGGTACTGTCAAAATTCCAAGTCTCTGCCTGTTATAGTTTAGGCTGTACGTTGATTCCTGTCATTCAGTCAATCATTCAGTCAGTCAGGACAAAGTCTTTTATATATATAGAGAGATAAGCAGCAACCCGTGTATCCTAAATAAAGGGGGCGGAGACAATTTGATTTTTCATTATTTACTTTCTCGCATAAACGTAGTATAGAGAAAGTATTGTGATCTTGACAAAAAATCGAAATCGACATAACAGCGGAAACACGTGTTTCACGGTGCCTAGAAACCGAAAAAATTGTTTTTGAAAGGACGTCTGTCCGTCTATCTGTGGACAAGCACAGCGGGTAAACGGTTGATTGTATTTACTTCATTTTTTGAACGAAGGACTTTTTCGGAATTTTATCGAACTGTCCAGAATTTGAATTTATTAACTGACATATTAAGGGGACTTTTGATGAAAATTTTTTGAAAAATTTTGTTTTTTGAAAAATTGGTTTAAACGATTTTAATAAAAATTTAAAATGAGAAACTCTCATCTATGGCTAACAAACTGGCTATATCCGTTTTTCTGCAAAAATGACTTAGAGGGTACTTTACTCGCATCCATTTTTAATTTTTCTAGGCTATCTCCATTACATTGGGCGATACATGAAAACTTAGCACAGTCAAGTTGTAAATAAAATTTAAAAAGAACATTTTTTGTTAAATACATTTCTTTATAAAATTAATACGTATCAAGATTAGAACGAAATAACATGACTTAAATGTGAATTTCAGAACACATTTTGATTAAAATATGAATTATATTCTTCTGTTGCCTGTAGTAACAATAATACTATAACCTAATTATTGTTGTGAAATGTAGTCAGTTTACCACAGTCTAATAAACACAGCAAAATCAATTACAGCGAGGTGGTATAGGGTAATAGGGAAGAGGTCCTGGGTTCAAATCAAATTTCGTGGCCCTCCAAATTTACCAGTAGGCTCTTATAATAACGCATTCATGCAGCATTTGCTTCTATTGTTCGGCTATATCTCAATGTATCGTGCATTTTTGCCTTTGATATTGAGGAAAGCATGCAAACTCCAAGTTGTTGTTGTTGTTGTTGTTATTGTTATTATTATTACTATTGTTATTACTATTATTATTTTTATTATTAATATTATTATTTCACGGTAAAAGCTTTGGACATAAGGATCGAGTCTGATGCTTTCTTTTCTAGATACTTGTTAGTTTTATGAAATGTAATCAATAAAATTTAGTTGTCTCTTTTTTAACACGTATATGCGAGAAAGTATGTGGAACATATTTTTCCACCATTTATTTTATAATCTATCGGCACTTTCACTTTTGTTAGTGAAATGAAAACAAGAACCCTATGAATATTGCTGTGTAAGTACAGTGTTTGGGACTCTAATGGTAAAATATAGGCTAATTGGACACTGTTAGTTAGACTTCTTAGGTTTCTAATATTTCGGATAAGGAAGTTCGTTTAAGTGGAGATTTAACTACATTTTACATTTGGTCGAAACCACTTACCGTGAGATTGTTTTAAATTATCCAGTTTCTATACAGAATGTTTCAAAAATACTTTTACAAACTTCGGCCATGGCTTCCTTACACCAAAAGAAGGAAAAATGTTCAAGTTCATATGAACATAAGTCCCATAATCCTTTGTTTTCTAGTTAGGAACTATTCAGCACATTGGTACACTCAAAACTCATAACAAATGCTCGAAATGTCCTCCTCTTGCTTCTAGACATGCATGCACTCGTCGAATCATGGACTGTCGCACCCTTTCAAATACTCCGGGATGGTGTCGAATGGTTTCGTAGGCTTCCGTGACACGTCGATGAAAAGTTTCTTCATCCGGGATCTTCCTGCCCTCTATCTGTCTGGCAAGGTGAAGAAGAATTTTTCCTGTTTATAATTCCAATCATTTCCTCTATAAGTAAGCAATTAAGATACTTAAAAAAAATCTTGTTCGGAAAAATGCTCTGAAAATATTCTGGACCCAAACTCTGATCTGTTGTTAATCCTCCAGCTGTACTAATATACATTAACAGATACAAAAAAAATGAGCCACCATAGGTCACTTGAAAGGTCGTCGTGTGAAGCCTTCCCACAATAATTATCTGCCATAAATAAGAGATGAACAATTTGGCAAAGAATAAAACATGGGATCAGGCGGATTCTTACCCCAATTCATAACTTATGATGTTTTTAAAGGTGATACATAGGACTTTTCAGTAAAAAATTATGAATCAGTAATGTTCAGTTTAGTATTGGATGGAACTATGGATGGCGATGGAACAATGCGGCAATGCGATAAACAAGAACTGAGTTGACATGAGTAGATCTGCCCTAGTGACTGAACTCTGCTGCTAAACTGGTCACGCCAGCGACCCCATGGTGGAGAGCAGACATGGGCAAACCCCTATCCATTGACACGCAACCCGCAAACGTTTGTCAACTTACACATAGTTCGAAAAGAACGGGTAGATGGAGACACAAGCAGACAATAAGTGCAGTGGCGGTTGCTCATTCTTAGGGAAACACTAATTTCACTTTATAATGTACACTACAAGAAACAAATAATAAAAATTATTTTGTATTTTTAATTATTCTTTTACGTGTGCAATTATTTAATTATACAAAGGCTTAGAATGTGCCATAACGCCTTTCCAAACGGAACTGTGTCGCGACCCATCACTGCTTGCAAAGAGAGTATGTCTCATGCATGGGAATAATCCATCACGTACACCGAATGTCCGCAATGACATCTTGTGTGTTATGCGGGAAGGTCAAGAACCACAAGTGGTTCGCGAACCAGTAAATGCCCATGTATGGAGGAGAGTAATCTCCTGGTTCAATGTTGTCTTAATGACTTGGGTAACGTACCTGCTAAGTCGCTGGTTCTTCTCTTTCCCACCAGCAATGATCGGCGATGGTTCCTGTACCTGTTAATCTATAGATCCTTGTTGGGTTAGAAGATATGGCCACCGGGACCACGGAACCTCTTTCACGTCTTCTTAATATAGGTAGAAGCTAGTACCTATTCGTTTCGCTACATTTTTTACTTCTTTATGTGATATTTGTAGGGAAATGGCTAGCAGGTCCCCCGTAAAAAATAGTCCACTGTTCTTCAGTTTAAGTTTAAGCTTTGTGCTTAAAGATTGCTTTAACTGCATTAAACTCGCAGGGATGTAGAGTACGATTACTTCCACAAAGTCTCTGGGTTTTTACTTATATACCTTAGGAGCGAGTTCCTAGGTCCGCCGTTCCTAGAATTCCTGTCTAGGGGAGGTAGCTGCACCTTGATTGCCTCAGCTCTTCTATCCCACTCCACGTGTTGTCTGTCTCTGTCCCGCTGCGGCATTATCCTTCCACTCAACTATAATAGTATTTTCTACGACTGGCAACGTGCTACATGATCTTCACTCTGTGCTCAACAAACTGATCTTACGCGCATGCGAGTCTGCGCAAGCTGGTAACGAGACGTAACGAGAAGCTCGCTGGCTGGGTTAAGTCTTCAAGGCCAGAGACTTTGTGGAAGTAATCGTACTCTACAGTTTAACATGGAATACTAACTTATTAGGTGCCTGTCACACTTCTAGTGGTTAAATCATAACATCTATGAAACAAGGATGTGATAGCCAACAAATTCGCATCTGGATTATGACAGAAATGTTGTATTCATAGCACAGAAGTCAACACTTTACTCACCTACAACAAGGAAACGTTTTCAGAAGGTATACTCGAGGGTGGACTAGCCAAAGAATGAAATTTACCATCGGATCAAGGCCACTTCATAAGAGATCGTTAAGAGGAGCATTGCAAAAATCTAATGACAAACAACTTAGATAAAGTGGCGATGTACAAAGCAGTAGAAAGCTTCAACTTCAATATGTACAGTAAATTTTGTAAGAAGGTGCATGAAGGCCTATGTTCCGTTTGTAGACTACGATTGTTTAAAAACGTCAGTCATCTAAACAGTATGTAACACTGTTATTAAGTGCCAGTATGGTAATTTATGAGATTGTGTGTGGGGGACGGAAAAATGTCTGTCTGTCTGTCTGTCCGTCCGTGTGTCTGTACGCGGCATAACTCAAATACGCTTTATCGGATTTTCATGGAACTTGGTACACACTTTTATAATGTCCATGGAAAGAACCATATTGATATGAAACCAAATCGCTTCACCGGTACCGGCGTCAAATCCAATTTAGTGTTTTTATTTAAAAGCACCATAACTCAATTACGCTTCATCGGATTTTTATGAAACTTGGTATACGCATTTATAATGTCCATGGGAAGACGTCTGTTGATATTGGACCAAATCGGTCGGCCGGACCGGAATAAGGCCCAATTTAGTGCATTTTTGTGGTATAACAAAAGGCACCATAACTCCAACATGCTTTATCTGATTTTCATGAAACTTGGTACAAACATTTATAACTTCCATGGCAAAAAGCCTTGTTAATTTTGGACCTAATGGGTTTACCGGTACCAGAGTAACGACCAATTAAAAATCATATGTTTTTTAATTTTTGTCTACCGGTATAATTTGACAGTTAACACTATTCCTTCACATATGCTTATCAAACAACACCGTCAAACTGACTGAGTTGGCCAAATGGTAACGTCTTGGACTCGTATTCTGGAGGTCCCCGGGTCAAATCCCGAAGCCGGCCGATTTGACATGGATTTATTTTATTTTATTTTTATGTGAGTGCGCGATTGTCAAGGTATCACAAATCTGTAGTTCTGCTGACGCTGGTCGATTTTAATCTGATTAGAAAAACTTATTTTCCGCATATCATAATTGCAATTATAATTGATTCAACAAAAACATACTGGCACTTTGTTATATCAGTTTACCTGATTTTATTTTATTATAGAAGGCACCTATTTTTGTTGTTAGGTACATAAATAATAGCAATTCATGTGTCAATTACGCAAAAGGATAATAATATTGAACGAATATAATATATTATAATATATAATATATATAACATATAATATATAATATATATATAATATATTATATCTTACATGTATTTAACATTTGACTTTCAAAGGAATACCTTACTTTAGCCGTGAGGAAACTCGGGCAGGTTGACAGCAATATTATGCCACTCTAAAGGAAATTAATAGCCGTAAAACTAGAACTGTCATTCTGTGCTCTTAATGATATGCTACCAGAGCTCTCCCTTGTTATGCAGGAAAATTAATTATGGTCGACGTCATATTATTAGCAAGTAATTATATTACTTACTGCCTTGGACGCAATTCTCCATTACTAGAATTTCACACTGGATACACTGAAATAATGATACCTGTAATTTAAATATGCTCTATAAGAGTTCATTCGTTGCTGAAAAAATTACAAAAATATGAACACACATAGGCCTATTTCGAGCTAGTTGGTTGAGGAGGTACCATCACGGACTCACATCCTTCCTGCAAAGGCAAATTACGGATTCTTTCTTTCTTTCTTCCTTTCTTTCTTTCTTTCTTTCTTTCTTTCTTTCTCTTTCGTAGTTTCACCTCTCCCTTGTAGGGACCTTTATGCGGCCCGCGCCGCCCGGGCCTTACTGGGCCGCGACCTGTCGGGGAGAGGAATGAGCTATGGATCACAACACAGACAGACATACTTTTTTGACCAGACAAGGACATGGAGGGCCTCCCCGGATGAGTGATCAGCCCAATGCCGGGCCACCTCCGAGACAACACGAACACATAGGACGATACACACCATTCACACACATACACACACTCACTCAGAACAAGGCGAGGATGAGGATGAAGATGATAATGACGGCCAGATGATATACCTGACATTTGTCTCACAGGTGAGGGAAAACCCCGGAAAAAACCTCACCTAGGTAACTTGTCCCGACCAGGAATCGAACCCGGGCCCGCTGCGTGAGAGGATAGGACGCATCCCCTGAGCCACAGCGGTGGACAAATTACGGATTCAAATTTGCTTAATAGCTTATCCACTGATTATCTAAGTCTGTGATGTCCTAGGAGGAAGTATTGCGTCATGCTGATCACACAAACAAAGATGTCTCTTCATACCCTGTCTACACTCTCCCCTATGGGTTTAGGCTTATTATGAATCACGACAGCGAAGTAAAATTACATCGTGCAATTAGACACTCCGGAAATGGGAAAATTGAGACCATGTCAAAATTATTGAGACCTGGCAGGGAATAAAAATATTATTGTCAATGAAGAAGGATGTAAATACGAGGCGGAGTCCAAGAAAAAGTTTCCCCTGGCGATTGTGTACAGAGGTGTGGATGAAAAACCAAAAATATAATGAGACATTAAAGATAAGACGTACCTTTATTTTTCCATGTAATTACCACGTACATTGGGACATTTGTCATACAGCTTTAGAAGCTTCAAAAGGCACTCCAGGAAAAAAATCAGGGCTCTGCATACGGAAGAAGCGTTCAACGGCTTGTGTGACGTCAGCAGGGCTCCCAAAGCGCCTTCCGTCGAGAGTCTTCTTCAAAGCGGAAACATATGGAAGTCACTGGATGCGAGATCAGGACTGTATGTCGGATGGGCTAGCTGCTCCCAACCAAGAGTTGCAATATGGTTTTGCGTTTCCGTCGCCGAGTGTGGTCTCGCATTGTTATCCAACAAGATAACGCCAGATTGGATAAGGCCAGGCCGCTTTTCCCGAATCGCCTCCTTCAATTTCTAAGTTTCTTCCGTATGCAGAGCCCTGATTTTTTCCCTGGAGGGCGTTTTGAAGCTTCAAATGTCTCAATGTACATGGTAATTATTTGAAAAAATAAAGGTACGTCTTATCTTTAATGTCTCATAATATGTTTTGTGTTTCATCCACACCTCTGTACACAGTCACCAGGAGAAATTTATTTTCGGAATCCCCCTCCTAATTAAATAAACCTACACAAATACATAGATTTTGAAAAGAAAAGTTAAAGCACTTCCATTGTGGTTAATCATCGAGTTCTCTTACAATTGTTCCACTTTGGGACATGTATTTTTAGAGAGAGAAACAATTCATTCATATGTATTCAAATACTAGGCCCAACAGTCCTTATCTCTATACGTCACGCAGTTGTCTTTGTGCTATTTTGTCTTAGTAAGAATTAAATGAGTAGTTTCTACCTACCGGTCTAAGATGGTGCTTTAAAATATCACACACGGGGTAAAGGATAACAATTCAAATTGCTAATGACGGCAGATGATCTGCAAGACTTTTAAGAAAACTACATTTGCATAAGGAGAGGTATGAAAAAAAGTTCTCAACTGAGACTCATTGCTACGGGGTACGTTCGAACATTAAATAATAATTAATTGCGTTAATCTTAAAGTGGAGATTTGTTTCTTTTCTTAAATTTTGAAAATAAATATTGTACTTTGTTTAAATCACATCTAATTGTGATCAATCAGTAACTCAGTTGCACACAAAACGATTCTGTGAAGAGAATTATTTTAATCAGATCATTTGAAAATAAATTGTTGTAAAAACAAGGAAAGAATTCCACTTCCTTTTTAATTAAAAGACTTAATTCTTCATCCGGGTAGAAATAAAAGCACATAGTTTTTAATTATAACTAATTGTTCCTGGTCCGGGGGTCCTATCCTCTTGTATTAATTTCTTATTATTGATTGTTTTGTTTTGTTTTGTCTGTTTGGGGAGGAATCTTTGTTTAAATCCCCGTTAGCCAAAACAATTTCTAGCATTACTAGGCCTACAGCAGGCTGATTCAATAGAAGCCTCTGTTTATCAATTATCTTCTTAGGAAATATGGGCTGTTATCTAAAATATTCAAAATTTACATTTAAAAAAATATATAAAACTTAACTGCTGAGACTGCCCACTCAGTTCTTATTGTTGCTGAAACATGTGTCGAGGTAGAAAAATCCATTTTTCATGATAATGCTGTATATTCAACCAATAGTGAATATCAACTTCCTCGTTTCAGTGAGATTTAATACTGGAAACACATCTGTAGGAAGATCAACTCTCGTATTATTTAACGAAATGCTAAGTTATTCCTGAATAAAGGAAGTCAAATATATCGACAAGTCCCTTAGAGAACTCCATGGGACGGTATCCTATGAAAGGACGAGGTTTCTTTGCTCTATCTAAAGTGTGCATACGTGTTTCTTTTCTTATTCGCCTCTATTCTGACAACAACTGACAACAAATTAAATTCAAAATGTTAGTTCTGTACCAAGAAAATTGCAATAGTCTTATGCTATACGCATTATTCTGTGCCTTAAAATAAAATGAAACAACCAAGGTGTCATTCCTAAACCTGATTCAAACAAACTTAACAACATGAAAGTATAGAAGTGTAAACAACAGAACCGTAGTGACCAGAAGCATGAAGAGAGAGTGCACAAAGGGTGGTGTTAGGGGAGTGCAAATTTAATTACAGACACAGGGTGACCTGACGTTACCCTAGTGTGGCCTTTCAACTCCTCCTCGATACAAGACATACAGCCTGAGCGAGCAACACTGACTCAAGTGTTTCAAGAGAATGCTCTTCCTTATCGCACCTACATTATAAGATGACTATGGTGACTTTAACTGGGGAATAATAATAATACAGAACACATACACAGTAAAAAACTCAATTGAACTAGTAAATAAAAAAAAAACATTAAAATACACAGAAACGAAACAGTCATATCATCTATATTAATAAAAGGAAGTGTCTGTCTTCCTTCTGTCTGTCTGTCTGTCTGTCTGTCTATCTGTCTGTCCGCGATGCCCAGCGAAATCTACTCAACGCAGAGATCTGAAATTTTAAATATATGTGGACTGAAGGGTCGGAAAATGCACCTCGAAGCCGGAATTTTAATTTTCGCTTTAATTCGTGAGTTATGAGTGAAAAACGGGCAAAAAACGTGCATTTTTGCGTTTTCGAAGCATCAGTTTTCAGTTATACATTTCAATGTCAAATCAATTACAGTTGGCTTTGGCTATTTTTGTCATACCTTGGACATAAAACCATCGAGATCGCTTGAATGTTGTAGCTCATGCTGGTCGATTCATTTGTTTATAATGTCAAGGCACGCAGACATATGAAATTTTCAACCTACACCGAAGAGGAATATTATTATTATTATTATTATTATTATTATTATTATTATAAGAGGGATAATTAATATAGGCCAAAATATGGTCAAACGTTGTTCGATTTGGACAAAACTAACCATACAGGGGTTTTCTGGGCAAGGACCTCGAATATGGGGTAGCTTTTACCAGGCGACGCTATCTAATCGTGATATGTAATTCACGTGATTTAGGTGATAATAAATATAATTATTTAACTATTATGCTCTTAATTTTTAATTTTTGAAATAATTATCGCGGGCGATTGCTTGATTTTGTAAGTCCATCCTGGACGATTCCTTTGGTTAGAATGTCAAGTCCCGTAGACATATGACATTTTCAACCTACACGGAAGAGGGATAATCAATATAGGCCTAAATATGGTCAAACATTGTTCGATTTGGACGAAACTCACTATACAGGGGTTTTCTGGGCCAAGGACCTCGAATCTGAGGTCGCTTTTACCAGGCGACGCTATCTAATCGTGATATGTAATTCACGTGATTTAGGTGTTAATAAATATAATGATTTAACTATTATGCTCTTAATTTTTAATTTTTGAAATAATTATCGCGGGCGATCGCTTGATATTGTAAGTCCATCATGGACGATTCATTTGTTTAGAATATCAAGGCCCGCAGACGTATGAAATTTTCAACCTACACGGAAGAGGGATATTCAATATAGGCCTAAATATAGTCAAACATTGTTCGACTTGGACGAAACTCACTATACAGGGGTCTTCTGGGCCAGGGAACTCGAATCTGAGGTAGCTTTTACCAGGCACGCTATCTAATCGTGGTATGTAGTTAGTTCACGTGATTTAGGTGTTAATAAATATAATTATTTAACTATTATGCTCTTAATTTTTAATTTTTCAAATAATTATCGCGGGCGAAGCCGCGGGCACATGCTAGTTAGATATAAAAAAAATTAAAAAATATCCCAATAGTTGAAACGATTGAAATTATCAAGCAGAATTTACTTAAGAACGGTTACAGTGAGAATGCATCAAGCAGCAACAAGTTTGATCCAAAAGAACCAAAACAACAGGCGATTATCCAGATTAAACATATATTAAGTTTTGATATCTGCCTTAAGTTGTATATTCACGTATTTTTATCTTACTTAACTTCTACCTCTGTATCATAAATGATAAACTCATTAATTAGAGGTGTATAGACTTACAAAAAGTATTTAAAATAAGTGTTTTCCAGCAATTGTTTTACTCGAAATTTTAATGAAAGAGATTTTAACCAAAGCATAATTCTTATAAGTTTTGGAGACATTTGTAATTACTATATTTACACTTTTCGACTTGCGTATTTGTTTACATATCTTCATGCTGATTATCACAAATTGATAAACTAATTTTTGTAATTTGTAAACAGAATATCGTGATGCTAGGAAATAGGTCAACAAGGTTACAGTACTGTGATTGCATAACAACACCTTATTTTCACATAAACAGTATTATTATTAGTTGAATGTTTGTATATTCTTTTATAGTATAAAATTACTAATAAAACTTTAGTTAGCAATGAAATATACGTTTGTTCGTATTCAATACACAACTTCGTTGTCCGTCTTATAAATTACTAGTACGTAGGCGGAACCACAATTTTAAAATTATTAATAATAATAAATATAATAATAATAATAATAATAATAATAATAATAATAAATGTCCTCTTATTGAAAATATATTATATTTATCACATTGGGCATAGCAGCCTCGACTTTTTCTAAGGGAATAGGTAAGTTGGATTCACCTAATGCATCGCTTTCCAAAGACTGTGTAATAGCATGAGGATAATGGAGTTGAGATGTCAGATAGCCTTTCTTTAATAAAGTTAAATTTCCATTTTCTGCCAGGACTATTATCTCTGTCCCCAGGTCCTGAAAATGAAACGTTCTCGCTTTCACAAATTTTGAAGTACAGGATTCACGTTGGATAATACTGTATTACAGTAATGATGTACACAACCCAACAAAAAATAGCTTATTGTTTGGTGTCTCAGATTGTTCTACAGGATTTTGGCTATATTTAGTGTGCTTATTCCAAATATGTAAACAGTTTTTCTCCACCAGCTCTACTTTTATATAGAGTGCCATTAAATTATAATCTCTTTCGCTAAAATAAATCTTGCTTGATAATATAGCTAGTGAAAGATCTTGACCATACTTTGGACCCGTGATACGAAAACTGGGCACTGTACAAAAATTGTACGAAGTACAGAAAAACTAAAATCTGGATTATTTTTTTGGCCCTCAAATTGACAGCTCATAAACGACCATACAATACGTAATAGGCTAATATCAATATTTGACAGACCCCATGTTATATTGTTATTGTATTGTTAATGTAATGTTAGTGTGTTGCTTTTTTTCTTCACGTGATATAGAAGCTAAATATAGGCACTGTTTTTTATTATACCAAACGTAAAATGGGATACTACCCGCGCGCGATTTCTTGAGCGCTCGGCTCCCTAGTCCTCATTCGGTAGGTTTCGTTCAACTTCGTAGGTTAAGCTGACAACATTGAAACACGAAGTACGCTATACACCCTGACATCTAGTGGCTTCAATACTAAGCTTTCAATCTGTCTCAGGATTCCTATTTATTTATTGACATTATCTTTTCTGACGCATCGAGTTATGGAGAAAAATACAATCTTTCGAACTGCTGATTTCACAAACACTACATTGTACATCCAACACTTTCCTCACCTCTTTAAGAATTCCGTATGTGCTAATTTCTGACGATCCCGTGAACTCTGATGTCAATTTCATGGACTGAAAGTTGAGTGAACTTTTCACAATTTGTATTAAATACGTTTAAAATTAGGCCTATAGCTTTCTCCACTTTTAGATGCCTTACCTCTCTTACGTTTTAAAACACGAAATGGTGAAGCATGTTCTGCTAAGACTCTTCTTTATGCTTAAAATAGTCATCCAGTGTAAAAATATTGAGCCTATATTATGCATAATATTCTTATTTGATGACTTATTTTATAACCAAGGCTTATGACGTGTAGTTAATTGTTACGCAATACCGTCACCACGTTATATTATTGGACTGCATTAAAATCGTTGTATATTAAAGTCACTACATAAAATACCATACGCGCGATTCTGCTGAAACGTTATTTCTTTAGTTGACAACACTGCAGAAAGACTGGCGGATTAGCTATGTTTTGTTCCCCCCGACCCTCACTTCCCCGTAAATCGAGCGCTCAAGATATGGCGCGCGGGTAGTACTATGTATAATGGTAATACCATATCTCACAAACTAAAGTTGATAGGGCAAAACTAATGGCACATTTGTCATCAGCGACCTAAATATACCCAAGAATAGGTATAAATTCTAAGGCACCAAAATGGCTGTTGGTCTGCGTAATCAGAACATTCAGATAGACTCAGGCCCGACAAACGAGGCACTGGAGGTGCGAAGTTACCCTCCCTCTCGTCCCCACTACTCTCGTTCAACAGCAGGCAGAGGCAGCTAAACCGGTAGATTCTGGGATTAGACGCGTGGCAGGTAAAAGGAAAAGGAAGGGGCGATTGTAGGCGCCTCGTCTCCCGGGCCTGGCTAGACCAAACCTACCTACACATTAATTATTATTTAGTAGATAAACTTCCTTATTAATATAAATTATTAATTAATCTAAAGAAGAAAATCTGAAAATGAAGAATAAAATGGAGCTAGTCGTACTGACTTACTGATAATCCGAATTAATATGAATAATGAATGAATAAATGAATGAATGGGGTTAATCATCTTGGCTTCTGGAAATAAACGTGAGTATGAGTTTCTTACAACCAATAATTGAATATTTTCTAAATGGAGTAATTCAATTTGGCTTCTGAGTTACACAATTAAAGAATATTATGACGAAAAAAGTTGATAAGAGATGTCTCCAAGAATAAGGAAAGCTTGACAATTTAATTTAGGATAACAAAGACACTTGGAAGAAGCAGAATTATAAATTCCCGCAAGCAATGAAGACGGATGAAGCCTCAAGGCAAACAGAAAATAGAGAGAACAGTACAATAAGATACATCGACATCTTCATCCTCAAGCAGAATAAATAATAAACTCATGTGTCAACCAAGCATCAGTGTTTCATGGCAGCAGCATTAAACAGCAAACACAATAGTCTATACAGTACAAACTTGGAACTATTAACTTATTTTAATATGGGGCTTTTGAACTTGATATTTTATTGTGCTCTAAAATATTAAATTAAATTGTTGTAGGCTGCATGTGTAGGTCTGCTTTTATGCAGTTCAGAAACTCTTATCTTCCCGTATTCTCTCCAGAAATCTAAAAATATAAGTTTATAAGACAATTATCCCGCCGGTTGTGTTATATGGTTGTGAGACATGGTCGCTTTCCTTCGGGAAGAGCATAATCTGAGTGTGTTCAAAACCAGGAGACTTAGGGGAGGAAAGACATATCTCAATGGTATTGACTGAGAGACCCGAAGGAAAAGACCATTTGGAAGACCTAGAAATAGGTGGGAGGACAATATTAGGATAGATTTAAGAGAAGTAGGATTTGCGATGGCTGGTTGGATGGAGTTAGCACAGAGTAGGGTTGAATGGCGGACTCAGGTAACCGCGGCAATGAACCTTCGGGTTCCAAAAAATAGATACTCCTTTAGCTTGCTAAGGAATTGTCTATTGCTAATGAGTGAGTATGTACATGTTAGGCCTACGCATGTGTGTCTATGTACTGTACATAGACACACATGCGTAGGCCTACATATTATATATATATATAATGATTAAAGGATATCGTCCTATTCAACTCTACACAATAAGAAATATGTAGATGAGATCAATAAATGTTCCTGCGTACCCCAACTGGACTAACAGGTCTTCCTCGGTACAAATTTTCTTTCTGCGGTAACAGAGTTACAAATGGGAGTCTCTATGTACGGGCACATTAGTTTTACGATGGGCCGAGAAAGGACGGCCTGGAAGCAAGCCTTCGGCCGGTAAAGGCTCGCGTAAATAACCCCTCAATTCAAACGCACGGATTTCGGATTTCGGCCTACGGTTATAAAAATGGGCAACCCTAGATACGCACGTCAAACAAATTGTTACCAAAAATTGGTTTGACCGGAGGTAATCAACTTCATTGTTGGGCACTCCGGGGGTAAGGGTGGGCAGATACACACACACACATACACACACAAAAGTTAAAATAATCATCTACCTTTGTCATAGAAGATGTTAAAAAATTATCTCCCTCTATCGCCACACATTTCTGACATCTTTAAGAAAGTTTGCATTCACACGCATTAATTCTTCTTGTGAAATCGTTGAATTTATTTTCTTATGTTCTCTTTCAGTTATTCAATTGTAGAGTATAAGGGTTATTCTTGTACACTTTATTTGTTAAGTTCCCCCCAAAATAAAAATCACATAGGCTACAGTAAGATCTAACGAGAGATCTGCAGAAAGCGCTGTAGCGGAGTCTTGTTGGAAAAATGCAAATTTTGAGGATAGGGTAATTAGTATGGGGTTATGGCCAGCAAGATAACTATATCTTACTGTATGTGATTTTTATTTTTGGGGAATTTAAAAAATAAAGTATACAAGAATAACTCTCATAATGTACAACTTGGAGAACGGAAAGAGCACATAAGAAAATTGCAGCAATTTCACAAGAAGAATGCAAACTTTCTTAAAAGATGTCAGAATGTGTGGCGGTTGACGGAGACCATTTTCAACATCTTCTATGACAAAGATAGGTGATTATTCTAGCTGTAGGCCTAATTAAGAAATCCGTGCACTTGAATTGAGGGGTTATGTACATAAGCCTTTACCGGCCGATGACTTGCATCCAGGCCGCCGCGCGGACCGTGCGTTCTCGGCACATTGCAAAAATGTCTGTGTATATTAAGTAGAAATCGTGACGAAATAAGTTTTCTATGTAATGAAGCTATAAAGACGTATAAGTCGTTTGCATACTTTTCAATTCGTTTATTTATTTAGACCGTCTTCATTATAAAGCTGCCGATAGTAGGCTTTACACAGTTTAAGCTAAATGATGTAATACTCCAGTGTCAAAGTATGTTACTTTGTATTTGTGTGTGGATTATGACATATTGTGTATAGCTATTAGAAAATCCATCTTCTCATACTACTTTTTTCTTTCAGGTGAGTGCTGTGCTTCAGTGCTGTTTAACATGTTGAGGTAGGATTCTACAGTAGGCCTGCAATATTACTACAAGTCAATTCTTAAAGTTTGCCCATCAAATTCAGTGCTTAAGCACTTCCAACCAGAGAAACAATTAACACCCTTTCAACACGTCAGTGTGCATTGCATCAACCCTACTAGTTGTAGTGCTTTGCTAACAATTCGTTTTATCACTTTGTTGCAAGTAGATTACTTTCCTTCATGTAATGGACCAATGAAGGACGAGGAAGGAAAGGAGAATTCACTGATCATACAAGTTTAGCAGGCAAACATTAGGGCAGAACGTTGAAATATAACTCAGTATGATCATGGGAGGGACAGATTGTGGAAGCCTTTATTTCAAACTTCGATATTTTTTTTAATTCAGCCACAGCGGTGGACTATATAGCTTCTAGAATAGAATAATTACATATTTAACGGGATGATATTCAGGGAACAATTCAAGTATAGAAAGAATGTCATCTTACAAATGACTATCGTTTAGATAATCGATGAATTTACTTCAAACAAGGGTTAAGTTACTAAGCGCTTCTTGACGAGCATTTGGAATCGTACGATGTTCTCCTGAGTGTTGGGGGTAAAATGCAATATTCAGTAGAACGAAAGTGCTATTCGATCCCTTCTTCTTAGTCTGTTAAGTAGGTAGCCTCCCTTAGTTCGGAGAAGACTAACTGCATGTAATTCTTATTCTGGCTTAATAGAAGCATTTGAGACACACGGCCCATAGAGTATAGTACGGCAATTCCAATTGTCTTCTGAAGGCGGGCGAATCCGATCGCATTTAATTCTCCAGGCTTGCAGGCGCAAATATTTACCACTGGGGAAGCTCTCTGTTGAGGAAAATAATGGTAATTTGTATATGTCGCTATTATTAAGTGCCAGTATGGTACCGGTACTTTATGAGATTGTGTGGGGGAAGAGAAAAATGTATTTCCTTCTGTCCGTCCGTCATTATCGGATTTTAATGAAACTTGGTAGGCTATATAATGTCCATGGGAAGAAGCCTATTGATATTGGACCAAATCGGTTGGTCGATACCGGAATAATGCCCAATTTAGTGCCTTTTTATGGTAATATATAAGAAACGCGCAATACGCTTTATCGGATTTTCATGAAACTGGTATACGCATTTATAATGTCCATGGCAAGAAGCCTATTTATTGTGGACCAAATCGGTTGACCGTTACCAGAGTAACAACTAATTAAAAGTCACATTTTTTAAAAAAAATCATGTCTATACAACAATGCAGCATTTCTAATCATTGAGGGCTTTGACTCCAACGCAGTCAGATGTTTGTTTATTTCGTTGATCAAGTTGAAATTGAGTACTACATGAATATTATTATGTACAAAGAGTATTTTACTGTGAAATAATTAGAGGCGTTCTTTGGTACCGAATATTGTGAAATGTTGACATACTTTAAGAATTTTAAGTTACAATACATTTAGCTTTGACAAAATACACTATTTTTTCGCATATGCTTATCAAAATTGACCGTTAAACTGAGCGATGTGGCTGAAATTGTAACGTCTTGGACTAGTTTTCTAAAGGTCACTGGTTCAAATCTCGGAGCCAGCCAATTCGAAAAGGGTTTTTTTGCTTTATTTTTATTTTATTTTAAAGTGAGTGTGCGATTGTCAATACATCACAAATCTGTAGTTCTCCTGATTTTAAATAACTTATTTTCTGCAAATCGTAATTGGAATTATGATTGATTCACACAATCATTCTGGCACTTTGTTACATCAGTTTACCTGATTTTATTAAGTTAATATTGTTGAAGCTTTCAGGGTATTTCATGTGCAAATCCAGAGCAGAATTGATGGTTTTCTTGTTATCTTTATGTAATCTAAACTAAGCTAACAATTAGAAGCTTAGAAACAGCCCGAAAGGAGCTTCTAATTCTAAAATGACCCCCGCCATCAGGGCCGTGGAAAGAAAGCATGGGCCCCAGGTACAAATTTTCCCGGGCCCCCGTCAAATATTAAAATTCACTACCCAACTCGCCCTTTATAACGTATGCAACAAAAAAATTATGTAATCATATTACATAATTATTAAGTGCCAGAATGGTACCGGTACTGTCTGACTGTCTGTCTGTAAGCGTGTGTCTGTAAGCGTGTGTCTGTAAGCGCGATAACTCAAATACGCTTTATTGGATTTTCATAAAACTTGGTATACCATTTATAACGCCCATACGACGAAGCCTATTGATTTTGGACCAAATCGGGCACGAAACGGAAAAATACATTAAAATGTTCTAATTAGGAACAATTTTATCTGTATGTAGCGGTTTAATTTTTGAAAATTATGATTTTAAATGCCGAACATTCGTAAGGCCTACTGTTGAGTCCAAAAGGATTTCTGCTTCTACTTTTTCAAAAATAGCCATTTTTCTTCAAGAATAATCCGTTTCAGATTAACTGATTACCGTTATACGATAGGATAATGCAGATAAAATAAACACATACAACATAACTTAAGCTGTTTATTTACTTACAATCAATTTTATTTTAGGGTAAATTTAGAAAGTAGCCCCGGCTGCTCCTCCCTCTCATCGGGCCTACCCGCCATGAAACCTCAAGCATATTCATAAACTAAATTAAACTCCATGGCACTCCATGGCGCTCCATGCCTTGAAGGACTAGGCCTTCCATCCAACCGCTGCGTCATTTATCATAGGCGAATTGTTTCTTTTTGTAAGTATTAATCTCAGGATTTTTAATTCACATAGGGAATAGTAAATAAAAACTACTATTTTCGTGAACGTAATCAAGTTATTTATAACATGTTATCTGTGTTGCCAGCCTACGACAAAAAATCTATTGCGTTGGCAGTGATTTGGGGATGATTATCATTTAACATTATAGTGTATTATTTTATATTTTTATATTTACTATTGCGGATAGGAAAAACAAAATATTAAAAATAGAAATGGTAGACGGAAAAGGTTATGACAGAAGCTCTTGCAGCAGAGGTTTCATAAATATCAAATAAACTTCAAGGCATGTTAGAATTACTAATTGTACCACCCGAATACTTCTTAAATAGAAACAGCGAATGCTAAGATCTGAAGTTTTTAACGATGAACAGAAAATTTAAGGGGAGATGGTAGTTATCAGTGTCAAAAAAATCGATTTTTTTTTTCTTAGGCTCATGTAATGGAGCATAGTTTTGTGAACATTTTGATATATAGGTCTTATATGTTGCATTATTATTAAGCCAAGCAGAGCGACCTGGAGCTTTCTAAAATGGATAAATTACCATAAGGCATGTCATTTTCTTTTCGCTCTCCTGTAAAATTACATTTTTTTGCACTTCAGGTACCATTTTCTGAAAAGCTATTCATGCTAAAGTAATGAAACTTTCAGAAATTCATTATAGATGGATAACAAATCTCTCTTAGCAGAATTATGGGAAAAGTCTTGACTATACAGTCTTCTTTTTTAGTCGTGAAGTTTTCATGCAGTTTTCATGCAGTAAGATTGTACATATTAGACTGATTGTGCTAGGGTAAATAGTAGTACTATTGTTAGTAAGTTCCCAAAGTTTCACAAAAATTTAAGTTACAGAAATTGAATAAAGCGTACCTATGTCAAGGGAAGTAACTCTAAAAATAAATTATCACCTATGTGTTAAAAAAAAATATTTCCTACCAAACAGTGAGTTCTAGAATAACCATTATCTGCTTATTTTAAACTCCAGAGTGCACTTGCAAAGCATAAAAAAATTCAACTAAATCTGACTGTTAACACCTGAGTTATGGCTTCTTGAACACACGCTATATTTTATATAATTTTGCTAGCGGTAACTACCATCTCCCCTTAATTTAAATGGGTGAAGTGACAAACTCGTTCATTTCTGCCATGGCTTAACATTAACAAGGAATGTTATTGCTATTAAGTCTATTAATTAAGGAAAGCTGATATTATGTTGCACCCTCCCCTCACTCGGAAAATAAGCATAACAAAATTCACCTAGGTAGCAGAACCTCCACTTGGAGGCCCTACGCTTCACCATGGTGGAGGGGGGCAATAGGAACAAACATACAGATTCTATGACGAGGAAAGCACGAAATTTGTGTGGAAGCCAGGTTGGAAGGATTGATTTGGGACAAATGTATACATTTGAATAAATTTACTCTCAAGGGGCAAGAATTAAGCAGGCAGAAGGCAGATTGAACTATAAATGCTTTCATGGAGGAATGCACAGAATCTTTTAATGGAAATTTCCTAACACCCTAAAGTACATGTAATGCTTCGTATATTTAGTTTCGAAAAAGAGAATCGCCCGAAATGCAATCGAATTCACCCTACCTTGGAGGGTTAAAAGTTAGCCCTACACTATAATTATGCCGACTATTCAACTCATACGCCGAGTGTTTGATATTGACCAATAACATTTAGCAATTCCTCGGATATAGACCAATCACGGCCGTTTATCTTGCAATATTCTTGTAGGAATCGAGAGGATGGTGTTTTATCGTGATAAAATCGCCTGCTCTTTACTGGAGACGCAAGTATCAGCGTGCAGTGATTAATAGTAAGATGCTGCCACTAAGCTGCACGAAAACAGATTATTTTATATAGCATTACTTCTTTGAAAATTGAAATAATAGAAATGTACGTTGATTAAGAACACAATTTCGATTCAGTGCAAGCCAGTTCGAATGGTTTTATTCTGTTCTGCTGTAAGCTTACGGTGCTTACCTGAATGAAGTTAACTATGTCACATATCCAATATTGGTACCACTGATTACACCACGGTTGCTTGAATCGATTCATGGATGGTTGATTCACAGTATGCCGTGATCTCACAACTGTTAGTATTGTTTTTATACAACAAAGCACGAAAGTAATTATTATTTATATAATCCGTTACATTTTATTCATGGAATAGTCTTAATAAATCCAACTCGAGTTGACGAGTTGCATAAGATAAATTCGCTCCTGCTGCGCAGTCGCGAATCTATCGATAAACTCGTTAACTCTCGTGGGATTACCTATGATAATTTATAATAATTATAATTTTTGAAGAAATATTTCCAAAGAGGCATATAGACCTAGAGAGAGTGGGGTGATAAGTCACAGCATTGTTTGTTTTTTTATTGTTCTACTTATTAGTCTAGATCCAGTTCTCCCAAATTCAATAGGAATAGTCCGGCTACACTGCACTTGAGAAAATACTACAGTACTTTCCTTCGGACTGAAAACTTGCATTGTTATTTAAAACAGGGCCCAGGCAGCACTGCCATGATTTCTTGCAGCACGAACTCTCTTGATAGGAGTAAAATTCTTCAGCTGACCCAAAAAGCTCGACATTTCCATTTTAATCTGCAAATATTCTGTGTAATAAAGAGATGTTAACACAAAAACATTATGTAATAAAACCCATACATTATCGCTTTACTGCAATATCCTGTCTTGAAAAGCATTATAGCATCGTGTTAAACAAACGTATCCAGTTTTTATGGAACAAAGTGTTAATCCTTTATGCCAATAAGACGCTCTTGCACGGAAGGTCTGTATCATATGAGACCAGGCCGCGAAATTGAAATTGACCTCCCCCACCACCTCACCTGCTGTGTACACAGGATTACAAAGTCTCGCATGACGTCACTATGACGGTTAGAGTATTAGCTTGGGTAAGTAGATGGGATACCTTTTATTGTTATTAGGTAGTTGACATGAGGCATGATTAAGATTAAACTATGCTGCTTTCTCTCATATTGTTAACTCTTACAAACAACTTCACATTACACAGTTAGGCCTATCTATCTACTGTATATAAAAACGAACGTATGTCTTTTTGTCCTTTATGCATTACTACACCATGAAACTTTGGGAAGTTGTTGAATACACTCCTGGGAAGGTTTATGGCATTTTAAATTTTAGCTTTCGTTCGCGAGTTATGAGTGAAAACGGGAAGAAAACGTGCATTTCCAGCGCTTTCGTAGCATCAGTGTTCTGTAACACATTTCAGTTGTCAAATCAATTGCAGATGGCTTTACCTATTTATGTCATACTTGGAAATAAAAACATCGCGATCTCTTGAATGTTGTAAGCTCACGCTGGTCGATTCATTTGTTTATAATGTCAAGACACGCAGACATCTGAAATTTTCACCCTAGACGGAAGAGGGATAGTGAATATACGCCTAAATGGGCTAACGATGTTCGATTTAGAGGAAACTCACCATGGAGGGGTTTTCTGGGCCAGCGAACTCGAATCTGAGGTTATTTTTCCCATGCTGCGCTTTCTAATGGTGGAATTCACTTCAAAGCCGGATTTATACCCGTTTCATTAATTAGACCTATCAATCGTTTAGTTTAGACCTATGAATGTTTCGCGTGCAAAGCGTTAATAAATATATTTTAATTGTTTGCTCTTAATTTTTACTCTTCCTATTAATTATCGTGGGCGAAGCCACGGGAAATCTGCTATAAGCTATTAATAAATGGTGCAAAAATATGTTGCACAAACTTTCTCGCATATACGTGTTAAAGGCCAGCACAGAAAAAGTAAATTATAGGGACAATTAAGTTTTATTTATTACATTTTCATAAAACTAAGAAGTAGGCCTATCTAGAACCATCAGAGTCGATTATTATGTTCAATGCTTTTACCGTGAAATAATAATAATAATAATCATAATGATTGACAGTAAAACTGCAAATTATTAGTACTACTACTACTACTACTACTACTACTACTACTACTACTACTACTACTACTACTACTACTACTACTACTACTACGGGAAAATTCAAATATAAGTCGCACCTTGGGATGAATCGGCCCCACCCAACCCACCCACTGATGCAGTTTCTTTTATACCACGATCTAGCGAATTCTTCTCTCCTCGTATTATGAAGAAACTCGTGATTGGACGTTGGAGGTGTGACGTCATACCGCTAGACGAGAGGTGACAGGCTCACAAACCTCGCGGGAGATATAATATGCCACATTTTCGAAACCTGTAAACAGTGTATCGTACATTATTCGAAAATGCAAAGGCGCTTCGCTACGGCTGCCGCCTCCGCTTCCCGAACTTAACTATGTGGTTAGTGTTATGCATTATTAAGTGCCAGTATGGTACTTTATGAGATTGTGTGGTGGACGAAAAAATGTCTGTCCGTCTGTCCGTCCGTCTGTCTGTCTGTCCGTCTGTCTGTCCGTGTGTCTGTCCGTGTGTCTGTACGCACCATAACTCAAATACGCTTTTTCGGATTTTCATGAAACTTGGAAAACACATTTATAATGTCCATGGGAAGAACCCTATTGATATTGAACCAAATCGGTTCACCGGTACCGGAGTAATGCCCAATTTAGTGCCTATTTTAATAGATTATGGCGCCTTTCTAATAGAAAGGCGCCATCACTCAAATACGCTGTATCGGATTTCCATGAAACTTGGTATACCCATTTATGACGTCCTTGAGAAGTGCCCTATTGAATTTGAACCTAATCTGTTGACCGGTACCGGAGTAAAACCCAATTTAGTGTCTACTTTAAAGGCGCAATAACTCAAATAGGCTTTATCGGATATTTATGAAACTTCGTATACGCATTTATAATGTCCATGGGAAGACGTTTATTGATATTGGACCAAATCGGTTGGCCAGTACCGAAATAATGCCCAATTTAGTGTTTTTATGTTAATATATAGGAAGTCGCGATAACTCAAATATGCTTTATTGGATTTTCCTGAAATTTTGTATACCCATTTATAATGTACGTGGAAAGACGTCTACTGATATTGGACCAAATCGGTAGACCGGTACCGGAGTAAAACCCAATTTAGTGTATATTTTAAAGACGCGGTAACTCAAATACGCTTTACCGGATTTTTATGAAACTTGGTATACACATTTATAATGTCCATGGGAAGACGTCTATTCATAATGGATAAAATCGGTTGACCTGTTTCGGAGTAATGCTCAATTTAGTGCCTATTTTATGGTAATATACGTATTCGAAAGAATTTATTAAAGAAAATGAAAATCAGTTATATGACAACATAGCCTATTGTTTTACTGTGATCTTATGAGGCCTTGTAAATTAAAATTCAGGTAGCTATGACAAAAAACATATTGATTTACATGCGCTTATCCAACTAGACCGTTAAAATGACCCAGGTGGCCGAGATGGTAGACCTTTCTTCTTCCGTAAGCCCTGCTTAATGAATAAATCTGGAGCTTAACTTGGAAATCAATTTAAAAAAAAAAAACATATTCTGCATATCATAATTGCAGTCATAACTAATTAAACAAAAACATACTGGCACTTTGTTACATCAGTTTACCTGATTTTATTTAGCTATATGTAGAGGTGGATACAAGGCACTTGCGACAATATACAAGGATAGTGGGTACAAGGCACTTGCGACAATAAACAAGGACAGTTGGTCATTCTGCTTCGCTCAGAAACAAAATACATCACACAGTCCGTGCAAATGTGAATATCGAATGGGCGGAGCTTAACGGGCGACTTATATTTGAATTTCGCCACAACTACTACTACTTATTAGGTTATATTGCACGCAACTGCATGTAGGCTATATCACGTGCTTAGTATGGTTGCGTGAACCATTAGTCTATAGTAACAACTCATTCGCGTCATCTGTTTCTATTGTTTAGTGATTTCTTCTTATATTGTAGGTCAGTTTAAACGATTATAATATCCAGTGACGTAGCGGCGATGAGTTATGGAAAATAAGCAAGTCCTACAAACCCGGCGTTTGCCTTTGCGAACGACGGAACCATGGAAAACCCAAGTCAATTTGGGCGGCCACGAGGTTTGATTTGAACTCAGGACCTCTTCCCTGTTAGCCCATAGGCCTACCACCTATCTGTAATTGGTTTTGGTGTGTTCATTGCGACTGAGCTAAACTGATTGCATTTCACAACAATATAGTTTTCCTGTTACTAGGGGCAACAAAATGTCATTCATATTTTAATTAACATGTATGTTCTGAAATTCGCATTTATGCAGTCCTTATTTCGTTTTTATCTTGATATCTATTAAATGTATAAAGAAATGTATTAAGCAAAAAATGTTCATTTTAAATTTCTCTACAACTTTACTGTGGTAGGTTTTCATGTATCGCCCACTGTAATGGATATAATCTACAAAAATTGAAAATGGATACGAGTAAAGTATCCCTTAAGTCATTTTTGCAGAAATACGGATATAGCCATTTTATTAGTCATAGATAAGAGTTTCCAATTTTAAATTTTTATTAAAATCGTTAGAGCCATTTTTTAAAAAATCAGATTTTTTAAAAACGTTTTCATGAAAAGTCCCCTTAAAGTTTCAGTTGTAAAACTAAATTTCTGGGCGGTTCGACAAAATTTGGAAAAAGTCCTTAATTCATAAAATGAAGTAAATGCAATGAACCGTTTACCCGCTGTGCTTGTCCACAGACAGACAGACGGACAGACAGACAGACAGACAGACGGACAGACAGACAGACAGACGGACAGACAGACGGACAGACGTCAATCCAAAAACACGTTTTTCGGTTTCTAGACATCGTGAAACATGCTTTCCCGGTGTTAACTCGATTTCGATTTTTTGTCACGATCACAATACTTTCTCTATACTACGTATATGCGAGAAAGTAAAAGGTATATCTAGCGTTTTCTGAGGGAATAGTTTGAGTGTGACAAGTCGATCTTCCTCATTTCAAATTCTAAATACCTATATGAAGACCTAGCGTTTGAAAATCGAAAGTCCTTCGTAAGTTATTTTCGAATTTACAGAACTATTTTTTTGCCCAATATAATCAAACATCGGCAAGGGAATGACTATGAAATAGTATATTGCGATACTCATGTGGAAAGTGTGTTAATCGAGGAAAAATTTCGAAATTCTGTTCTTCACACACACAATTGTCGCATGGCATTTCCTTGACGATAAAGATAAAACCTGAAAAAACTTACTTACGTGAAATAACAGTTGAATACAAACATTTGTTCAAGAGGCACTAAGACTACCAACATTAAAACCTACCTATTAAATTTTGTCTTGGTGCACTGTCTTCTTGATCTCATGGATGATTACGTAGGAGGGGCTTGGTAGCGATCGATTGGTTTCGCCTGGCGTTCTCACAGTTTGTTAATGCTCATTGTGCGTGTTCTTGTTTTCATATGTTACAAAACATTTAGCAGTGGTCTTGGATTTGATATAATGCAGCTATTTGGTAAGTAGTGCAGTAAGTTAGATTGCCGACACTGATTACTGGAAATTCGACATTTCCATCATGATAGCATGAACGGGAAATATATGAAAAACACTATCGTAAAGAAAAGAACTGCAGTGCAAATGGGAGTTTTTTTTTTCAAATCTAAAGCCCATTTTCGGTAAATCAAAATGTCCTTTGTCCAGTTACCCGAACAGAAACATTCTGAATATTAATCATAAACTGATAGTAATTGCTATCCGGGTTGGGCCGCGTCGTGTTTTTAGTGTCTTCTGACGTTTCGGACATCATATCATGTCCTTCTTCAGAGAAAGATTAGCAATAAAAATAAGTGCATGTGGATAGCAATTAGTACTATCAGTTTATGTATAACACCGGCCGTGAAAGCCTGCGAACTAATTCTGAATGTTAGTTTTTGCACGACTTAACTAATTAATGGTAGCCTACTTACGAATGTGGTTGCCGTGGATCCTAAGTTGACATTCCCACACGCAATCTTGTTGCTATGTGCGGTAAGTGTTTCCGTGCGGTTATGAATTCACTTACGGCACATCATAATACAAGCCTTCATGGACGAGGCCCCCCAGGACAAATATTCGGTTCGCATAACAACAAACACATGCGAATCACTTTCTGAAATAAACATCTATCTTCAATAATGTATATACATAATATTTTCAGGTAATATCACAATTAATATAATTAAATTGATATAAATAATCATCGTGCAAAACATATCATGCAATACTCGTGCCGTAAGCGCATAACGGATCTCGTTAATTGAAAAAAACTCGGCGCAAGCGCCTCGTTTTTTCAAACTCTTTCCTCGATCCGTATGCATCGCTTACGGCATTTGTATCGCAATATACTATTTCAGCACCTCGTTATATCCTATTTTATTCAATGAAGGTTATTCAATACTATAATGGAAATGAGTGAAGATTAAGAAAATATTTTTCTGCACTCCTTAGCTAGTAAGTGTTACTTACGAAAGTTGTTTACATGGATCGTAAGTTGACATTCCCACACAATCGTGTTGCTAAGGGCGTTGCGATGAGGTTAAATTACTTACGGTCCAAGCGCCACGTCATAATTCATTACGATACACTTCATAATACAAGCCTTTATGGACACGGCCCCCAGGACAAATATTCGGTTCCCATAACAACAAACACATGCGAATCACTTTCTGAAATAATCATCTATTTTCAAGAATGTATTTGCATAATATTTTCAGGTAATATCACAATTAATATAATTAAATTGATATAAATAATCATCGTGCAAAAAATAGCATGCAACACACGGGCCGTAAAGGCATTTACGGGTGTCGAAAACTTAAAAACCCTCTGCTGCGCCTCGGGTTTTCAATTTGTTTCCTCGACCCGTAAACGTGCCTTACGGCACTTGTATCGCAATATACTATTGATACACTCACGTAAGTTCTTCCACGTTAACAATAGATAATTCGATTTTCTCACATCACATTCCCATAGCATTGCAGCATACTCCCATTCAGTTGTTTGAGCCTCGTACAAAGCTTGAGTTTAATATAATAATTCTATGAAAAAATATGTCAAATAAAAGTTTGCCGTTTTAATGCAGTTAATAGCCCATACGGTCCGCCGGCGTGGTCTTGTGGTTAGCGTCGCGGACTACAGATCAGTCGGCTCGGGTTCGATTCCTCGGATTTTTCTGAGGTAGGGAGGTCTGGCAGGGGTGCACTCAGCCTCGTGATTCAAATTTGAGGAGCTACTTGAGAAGTAGCGGCTCCGGTCAAGAAAACCACCATTAACGGCCATGGGTGTCGGCATGCTGACCACATGCCCCCCAATCCTGCCATCTGCCTGCGGGAGATGACGCAGCGGTCGGGTGGTAGGCCAAATCCCTCCAGGGATGTAGCACCACGGAGTTTAGTTTAGTAATAGCGCATACGGAATTTAAACAAAATCGATAAACCTATTTTAGAAAAAATGTAAAAATTTCAATTTTCTTCTTATAAAGTGGGAGTACGAGTTGTTGCGTTTTGATGTGCTTAGAGTCACACTCCTGAAAAATATTTAACTCAAATACAAAATTTCGTTTTGATTAATTTACAATTGAGCTATGCTGTTCATAGACAGACGCACATACATGTTTTCGAAAACCGGCGTCTAGAATTCACGAGACGTCGAAACATGAATTAGTACTGAAAACTTGATACGAAATTTCAATGAGTCGAATGGAATCCCGTGCCTATAGTAGGCATACCCACAATGTCGAAACAGAAACAAAACTGAATACGGAATTTTGAAAAAGTGTACTGAATAAGAAGAACCGGTGTGAAATTACGGTCTTTTGACGTCATTACCTAGGTATAAGCTTTGGAATACACAGGCCTGACACTAAATTTTATTAATCTATGAATAATTTCAAATTTATTTCTCTGCATTATCGTCAATCCCCGCCAAGTCTTCTGTCCCGAGCTACCAAGGATATAATGTTCTGAAGGAAGGAGAAATACCACTGAATAATTTTTTTAGATATATTTGAGACGTATCCGCCGCTGATTTCTGGTCTCATTGGGGATTTTTAATATTACAAAATTTCCTTCCTGGATTCAAGACTGGTATTAAGTTATTCTCCCTTCGTCTCCATGCCACTGAAGGCAATGGTAAAAAAACACAGGAATCACATTGCCTAATACACAGTGGATGAGTCTTACCGTGATTCCGTCAATGAAGGCTATCCAACAAGCCTTCAGGCTGCATAACACATCATCATCATCCTCATCATCATCATCCTCATCATCATCATCCTCATCATCATCATCCTCATCATCATCATCCTCATCATCATCATAACTCGAAGAAATTAATACAGACCTACTCCACATGCTCCACAGAATGTCCAGCTAAGATTATGAAAATATATCTGGGGTTTTCATGTAGTTCTCAGGATTATTTCAGTACAGATGGTACTATCACAAAGCAAGATAATATTTCTAAGTAATTCATACCTTCTGTATCTGTATCTGTATCTGGTACCCTATGTGGGGCGAAGGGGCCTCCAATGGAGGTTTCATTAGCTATACTAATTTTGATATGCTAATTTTCCGAGAGAGGGTAGAGGGACAGGTGGTAAGCCCATCGCCTCGCAATCCCCTCTGGAAACTAAGTATCTATTTCTTGGACGTGAAAGGGCCGAGAAATTTTGTCCAGAGGCTCTAATTTAGGCTTGGAGTTCTTTTACGTGACGTAAATCTACGACACGTGACCCCCAGCTTAAAGTCCCTCCCGGAGGACTCCGTGCCCAGGATTTTTACGCCCTGAAAAATCCATCGACCGCGGCCGCGGCCGGGTTTGAACCCGCACCCTGCGGATCTAGAGGCGGGCACGCTACCTCCAGACCACCGCGGCCGACAATTCATACCTTAATCTTTTTAAATTAGACGTATGATTAGACGTATGATTACTTTAGGATAATCAAGTCCTGAAAAGACGCCTAATTCCACAACTTGTACTTGTCTCCGGTTTGACGTTCCAAAATCGAAAGGTTTACACGAGGAACTATGCTTCCTGGAGAGCTATCAACTGCAGGGCCTCCATCAAAGACAACCCAAACACATAGGACAACGAAGAGAAACATTCACATTCCATTGCATTTTCGAGTAGAGAAACTGGAGAAAACAAAAATCAGGTTGGCTATCCATGGGATTTGAGCCCGCGAGTTTGTAAAGTTACCTCCTCGGCCACCTCACTCGAACATTAAAGAACATACTATATACATTGTACGTATGTACGTTTGTAGTTGTGTATTAGCGAATGCAGTTGTTACCTCTCACATGTGAATTACTGGTAATGATGACTTACGGTTGCAGAGAAAAAGTTCATTACAATTGATGTGCACATAAGAGACCTCAACTAATATTTAAAGCATGGGCGTACGGTAAGGGGGGTTCAGGGGGTTCAAACCCTTCCCGAAACATCTGCCATATTTTGAAGATTGCAAATCATGGAACGAAGTTAAAATAAAAATAAAAGAAACTGTGGTTTGGTTGTTACATATTTTACAATTTCGTACATATCAAAGCATTATTTAAGATTTATCGTAATTTATGTAAGATTCAAATTTCAAAACCTCGTGGTGTTGATGTATTACTAGAAAACAAAAATCCCTTTGGAATCTGTCAAATGACAATTCGAATACTCCAGCCGAAATCCATCAACCTGTTTGTAAAGTCAGCAGTAATCACGAGATCATCACAAAATTATCATGAAGTAATCGGCATTAATCGGGTTTTTCTACCGGTGTATTTACAGATGACTTTAAAAGCACCATACAGTATTATGATAATTTTTCAAAAGAAAGTTTTTATTTATAGACTCTAGCTTAAACGAGAAATGGATAGAAATCTCAAGAAAATTAGTTTCAAAGACTGAGCTGCATATTAATTTATTGCAGTGTATTCATTATCACAGTACAACTGTTTAGTAATTTTAAAAAAATGTAATAATTCACAATGTGTGCAACGACATGGAGCCGAGACGACTTTACATTGAACCCCTCCCGAACAAAATTTCACCGTACGCCCCTGATTTAAAGAATGCAACTGAAATAACGGCCACACGAAAGTAATCTGTCAAGTATGCGGAATGAAACAAGGAGATATGTAGTCTATTGTATATTATGATTTGCTCACAGCTTGGTGATCATAATAATGCCTATGTCGCCGCAATTAACTATGAGTGACATTTCAGGACATAATTACGTAATTAACTGTCAGTCAGATCCTCCATTAGAAGGTACTGCACAGTAGGCTAATATACATTAGATATGATAATATTGCATTGTATATATTCATATTTTATTATTTAGAGATACAAAATCCATGCATACACTCGTAGTAACATAAATTTAATCATAATATAATTTCATAGCGGAAACAACTGAAAGTATGGAATCCCGTTAGTTAATTTGCTCGTGTGTGGCACTAGTGGAGTGCTGACACAGAAACTGAAGAGCTTAATAGAGCACGTCAATGCTTATTAGCTCTAAGTGCACACCACACTACAGTTTGCTGTTACACTAACAGCTGCATTTCAACCACTAATTTCAAAACAATATCTAATTATATATTATTTCGACCAATAGATAGAGTGAATACGAAATTTAAAGGCTTACACACACCTACGTTAAATTCATGCTTTATAAATTGTACTACTCCACATCCCTAAGCAGTTTCGAGTATATTATGAAATTTGATATGCATAATATTTAAGACTTGCTCTTCACAGTATTGAAAACATATGATCACACCCTACTAACTTTTTGTTTTGAATTTTTCAAAATATTCTTTGTGAGCTCTAAACCATATTTCTGCTTAAAAAAATGTTTTAAATAATATTAATATAATATTTTAATAATCACTTTATAAAAACGGTAATACTCAGATTAACAATATAGAGGACCCAGCAACCTACGTAATGTCTTACTTCGCACCGGAAGACAACGAAAAAACGGAAGATGAATACCAAAGAAACATTAGGGAGCAAATAAAGGAATCCCCAAAGACATGAGATGATAAAAGACTCACCAAATATGAAATCATGAATAAACTTAAAACATGGACCCTACGACAGCCCCCCCGGAAAGGATCGTACTAACGACATAATTATTTATGTTAAAATTCAGACTATTCCCTGCAATCATCACAAAGATCTACAACAGGTGCCTTAGAGATAAGTTACGTTCCTGACAGGTGGAAAATCACAATTACTGTTCTGATTGTTAAGCCAGGAAAAGAACACTCAAGATATGCGTAAAATTTAGACAAAATAACTTACTAGACGTGGGGGGAAGTGCTTAAGAGGGCATTGGTAGAATATTGCACCACATGTAATCAAATGAGTAACTCAACGGAAACCAAGTTTGGATTTTCGCCACAAAAATGAACATAGATTCACTGTTCACAATTGAAGAATATGTTGACGATGCCTTACGACAAACGGAAATGGTTTTAATGACTTCACTGGATTAAAAGGGGCCTTTCACGCTGCCTGGTGTGCTGCTTAATCTAAAACAACTAAATTGTCTAAGGAGAACCTATATAAACTTAACCAGCAAAGGATGCCTTCAAGGTTCCTGTTGTGCAGGGGCGAATCTAATATATATATATATATATATTTATTTATTTCGGGAGAGGGTTTGTTAAAACTAACAAACACTATTATCATAATTATATTGAATCTTCACAAATTAGAATAACGTAACAAGGACCCGGATTTTTAAGTTCTTACAGGTTAGATTCCTTCTGCCTATACCTAAATCATACCTTTGCTTAGTCGATGGACAAGTGAAGTACAGATAACTAACCCGGAATTGAACCTCGGACAAGACAAAAGAAAAATGTAAGGAAACAGTTATATTTTGGTGCATTCTAAGCTATAGTAACCTAAAAACCCCTTCCCTAAATATAAGTAGGCCCTACACGGTACTCAAAATAAGCAGGTTTGTTTGATGATGTATACGTCAAAGACACACCTCATTCTAACAAAGGTAAATACATTAAAGCTGTTGAGTTATAGGTAAAATCTTTTCTTGCTTTCCCACTATTGGAAAATCTATCAAGCACCTTTTCAAGCACTGCTCGCTTTGCCGCTATAATTTACCCGAGGTGCAGTACTGCTGGCTTGATCAGCTGTTAGTAGCTAAGCGAGCTAGCTATGCGTTCAAGCCAGCTTGAGCTGCTTCGCCAAAAATTCAAAGTTAGGTTGAGTTTTGTAAATACGTAGACATAGCAGTACTGGGATTTCTATTTCACGATTCGCCTTTCGCATTAAATGCGAATGAGTCAGGATGTGCAATTTAACTGTCTACTATCTGAGAAATTAGAACGTCTTTATGTGCAACATATTAGTATGACTTCATCTTTCGGGGGGCTGTATAGGTAATAGAGTAAGCAGACGAACTCGTAGTTTTTACAAAAGGAAAACAGCTGAAAGATTTCGAAAACTACGCTAACCAAGACCTGAAACAGACTAAAAATTTGGAAAAGAACAAGAAACTTGAATGCAATAACAAGAAATCAGTAACGTTACTAATGACATGTAAAAGAAAACTGAAAGAGATCGGAAGTAAATACAGAGTGTTAATGAATAATACCGAAATATTTTACCTCTGTATAGAGGGTACATAGACAAACAACTTTCATTAGGCTATTTTACTCTATGACGCAAAATGTGTATGCTACAGGGCATTAAAGTCATTACAATTTTGTGCTCATAAGTCAATAATGGAGTGAAGAGTTAAAATTTTCATTAAATTGACTGCATGCCTTCTTAGTGATCGATACAAACCTGGTTTTAAATCATTCATCAACATCTATATCTTAATTTTGTGTTTCCATAATCTGCAAAATTTACAGACTAATCACATGACTGGTCGACACTGCATTAGTTTTGTTATTCATAACAACGAAGTTTATTTGTTTTGCACTTTTTCAAATGTTAGAAGTCAGTGGCGGCCATGCCCTGGGGAATTTTATGCTGTACTGGAAAAAATGAATCCTCAGAGCAAAAATCTACTAATAAAAGTTGCTTGCCTATGTCCCCCTCTATACACAGGTAAAATATTTCGGTGTTATTAATTAACACTCTGTTTTTATCTCAAAACTAAAAATCTGGAACAAAATAGAGAACTCAAATACATCGGGATATATTTTGGCAACAAACTCATCTTTAACACATAATATGTGGATTACATCACGTGGAATGGCATACAAATAATCAAATCCTTTCAAAATCGGTGAAACTTCAATGGGGATTAAGGCAAGAGCCTTGACGATTTACAAGGGAGCAATAAAACCGATCACGTACAGAGCAACAGTATGGGAGGCGGCAATGAACCGATAAAGGAATAAAACAAAAATGCGAGTCCAGAGACTAATAAAGTACTCTCTCATATGAAGCATCGATGCCTCTGGATAAAATAATTCAAGAGACAGCGAAATCTACAAGATTAAACATCGTTCAGAGGAATACGACAATCCAATACAAGCAAGTCACTGGAAGCACCCAGTTGGCAGAGTAGAAACAACTACATTGACGTTGACAAGAATGCAGCATACTCCATTGAGAATTAAACGGGCATCGAAACGGGCCAAGACGTGGGATCTGGCATAATCAGCATCAGAAAAAGAGAAATCACACACAAATTAAAATTCACACAACGAGACAGATCATCGAAAAATCAGGCAGAACAGGTAACAATTCTAAAGGCATTGGGAAATTTCATCAAATTACAGAAACAGATCGTAAAGCACTCGCCATATACACAGACAGTAGGGTAACGACAGATTCTCTCAAGAAAGAACAAAATCACAGCTTTCTCATGGAGCAGATCAGGAATTAAATCAAAATACTTGAACTTGACAACTGGAAAATAGCCTACACGTGGATTGATTAAAAGGCAATGCTGGTATACTTGGAAATGAATTGACGGACAGGCTGACGAAAGAAGCAATTGGAACAGGATTTGAACTAGCTTACCAAAAGGTGCCAATATCAATAATACAAGAATACATCAGAGACCTAAATATTGCAGACTGTAAGAAAGATAGGGAGACATCCCAGAAAGGTAAGAAAACCAGAAATATTTCCCGAACTTCAGAAGGACATCCGATTTAGCCGAACTTCACTACAAAAGTAAGAGGCTACGGGAAACTGAGAAGCTACTACAAATGATTCAAAATAACAGAAGTCGCAACAAGGTGACCACACAACAGACAACTGATTGCTACGCTGGAAGAATAGAACTTCCACACAGAGAGGACTAAACTCATAAAAAGTGTCACAAAAAAGGATGAACTTGGGCGCTACAAAAGCACGAACTGGTAGTTTTGTTTTGTTTGTTTGTTTGTTTTTTGTTTGTTTGTTTGTTTTTTGTTTGTTTGTTTGTTCTTTTTACTTTTGAAAATTTTGAATAATATAACATTAGACTATGCTTAAAGTGTTTGTTAGTTTCCTACAGTAATATTAGTACGTAGAACATCAACCATTCAACATGAAACATTTTACTAATTGATATTAAATTCCTAATATATGAAATCCTAGCACGTAATATTCTATATAGAATGGAACATGCTGTTCATGATTAATTAAAGCAGTCACATTTTAAACCTTTAACTGAACAAAATTATTGCAGGTTTTCATATTTACTAATAATGTAGCCAATATTCGTAATACAGAGTGATTTTTGTGCACACATTGTGTATTTGATAATTTCGTCAGATTTAAGTATTTCTGAGTCAATATTAGTTCTACTTATTTCAGAAGGAAACATACAAAATGAACTAAAAGCTTATATATATATAAAAACTCAAGATTACTTGTGGGTTAAAAATAAAAATGTTGTTCACTTGCTTCTCAAGACTGGACAGTCTTGTGCAAAATCGCATCTTAATGTTAAACAAATTTATTACGTTAGGCTACATGAGGAAAAGGGTTTTAAATATACAAGTTGGGTACGGGATATATAAAAACCTATCCTGTGAAGCAAAAATTATAAGCTCCAGGTATACTTGAACTTGAATTTAAAATAATCTGGATCTTTGCACGCTATAAACAACTTTACAGCGAAAAGAAAGTGAACGCTTGCATATTTATGGACATAATTTCCAAAACAATTTACATAAAGTAAACTTCTTGAGTTTTCTCAAGGAAAATATTATTGATACTTTGTTCGGGGGTTGTCACTCGAGTTGTAGTTTTGGATAATTCCGAGCTTTCCCTCCATAGCTCCGAGTCCATCCTCTGCGATCTGAATGCCAAGAACAAGTCCGTCCGTAAAGCCTACATAAGACGGAGCTATGATCCGCCCATTATACAGAGTGCGGCAAAACATCCTCCCTATTTGAAAGTTCAAATAAAAAACAGATGGATCAAAATAAAGAAGCTGTATTAACATGAATGATTCTATACAGTGGGAAGTTTCATGTTTTGAACAATGTGTCACTCAAGTGGTGTCCTTCACTATCAGTACATTGTTGAATGCGACTTCGGAAAATCTCCATCGTTCTAACCATCATTTCTTGAGGAATAAGACCAATCTCTTCCTGAATTGCATTTCTTAGGGCTGGCGAAGTCCTCGGCCAATGTTTAAACACCTCAGCCTTAAGATATTCCCACAGAAAGTAATCACAGGGTGTAAGGTCTGGTGATCGTGCTGGCCAGGGAATGTCGTCTTGTAAAGAAATTAAGCGTCCTGGAAACATCTGTCTCAGCACTTGGAGAGAAATCCGAGCTGTGTGAGCGGTGGCTCCGTCCTGCTGAAACCATACCTCTTCAGTCGGCAGTGCATTGGGTCTTGGCGAAAAAATGTGTTGATCATGTGAGTGTATCTTTCAGAGTTTACTGTCACAGTAGCACCATTCTCTTCAAAAAAGTAAAGACCAATTATCCCGACTCTTCCAACTGCGCACCATACAGTAACACGGTCGCTATGCAGAGGTTTTTCATGAAGTTCACGAGAGTTCTGTCCACTCCAATAACGGAAATTTTGCTTATTAACACATCCAGATAGGTGAAAATGTGCTTCATTACTAAAAAGGACCACAGCATATTCTGGTACAGCTTCAAGGATGTTTGCACATGACCTCATACGATTTTCATAATCACGTTGACGCAATTGATATGGTGAACCTTGCTATAAGAGGACGGAGACAGTATTAAGGTCTATTTACACTTAGCAGTGAGATGAACTAATGTAATATACTGAAAACACTAAATTCCCACTGTGTAGATGTCATTAATATTAATACAGTTTATTTTTATCCATCTGTTTTTTATTTGAAATTTAAAATAGGGAGGATGTTTTGCCGCACCCTTTACATCGGCCTTTGTGGCACAGCCAGTAGACCTAAAAGTACTGCCTTTCTGTGCGGAAGATTGCAGGTTTTATCCTGGTCCAAGTCGATGGCAGTTCCTCGGTAATAAATCACAATAATAACAATAAATTTAGCTCATTTGAATCCCTTGTGGGCTAGGTTCTGGCTTTTTGCAGGGACGAAGCGCGAGAAAAACTCATTACGTGAACAAGTGAATGGTATTATTCATGGGTACATAAATGTGTCAGGCCCGTGTCTGTAGAGCACACACCCGTCATTAAATGACTATAAACCTATTAACGTGTTACTGTACCATATTATTAAACAACTTAACAGTTTAGTTCTACAGGCTATTATTATTATTATTATTATTATTATTATTATTATTATTATTATTATTATTATTATTATTATTATTATTATTATTATTATTATTATTACTAATAACATTGTGCTTACATTCTCTTTAGTAAAATTACAAAGTTTGTGGAATCAACTATTCGGAAACGGATTTACAAACAGTGAACATGAGTAACACATTGGCGAAAGTTGCGAGAAGGTCGCTATACTTTGCCATTATCGCTCAAGGAAATAACAAACTAAACCTCATATCTATTTAGTAAGGATTCCTGAAGTGCGTACACAGGCACATAATATAAACACGAACCACCATATCAATGATGGATTACATTTTGAAGTATGTTTTTACTTTATCGCATATACGTAGTATAGAGACAGTATTGTGATCGTGACAAAAAATCGAAATCGAGAGAACACCGGGAAAGTATGTTTCACGATGCCTAGAAACCGAAAAAAGTATTTTTGGAATGACGTCAGTCCGCCTGTCCGTCCGTCCGTGGACAAGCACAGCGGGTAAACGGTTCATTGTATTTACTTCATTTTTTGCATTTGGGACTTTTCCGGCATTTGATCGAACCGCCCAGAAATTGAGTTTTATAATTGAAATATTGAGAGGACTATTCATGAAAGTTAAAAAAAAAAATATTTAAAAAAAATGGCACTAACAATAATTTTAATACAAATTTAAAATTGGAAACACTTACTATGACTAACAAAATGGCTATATCCGTTTTTCTGCAAAATGACTTAGAGGGTACTTTGCACATATCCATTTTCAATTTTTCTAGGCTATTTACATTACATTGGGGGATACATGTAAACTTAGTACAGTCATGTTGTAGAGAAAATTAAAAAGAATATTTTTTGTTAAACACATTTCTTTATAAAATTAATAGGTATCAAGGTAAAAATGAAATAACATGACTTAAAAGCGAATTTCAGAATAAACTTTTTTTTAAAATATGAATCTTCTGTTGCCCATAGTAACAACAATACTATAATCTAGATTTTGTTGTGAAATGTAGTCAGTTTACCACAGTCGTAATGAACGCACCAAAATCATTAGAGCGAGGTGATAGGGAAGAGGTCCTGGGTCCAAATCAAGTTTCGTGGCCATCGAAATTTACCTGTAAACTCTTGTAGTACTCTTGTAGTACATCGTGCATCATTTGCTTCTATTGTTCGGCTATATCTCAATGTATCCTGCATTTTGTCCTTTGAGATTGAGGAAACCATGCAAACCCCAAGTTATTATTATTGTTATTATTATTATTACTATTATTACTATTATTTCACGGTAAAAGTATTGAACATAAAGATCGACCGTGATGATTTCCTTTCTAGATACTTGTTAGTTTTATGAAAATGTAATAAATAAAATTTAATTGTCTCTATAATTTAGTTTTTTCTGTGCTAGCCTTTAACACATATATGCGAGAACGTTTGTGCTACATATTTTTGCACCATTTATTTTGATAGATGGGATTGTAAATAGCCGTGGTTCACCTTGTTCTAAGGTCTAGACAGTTTCGTGGAAAATCAAATCTCAGTGTCATATAACTTATTCCGTAATGAAGATAACGGGTTTGAATATATAGTGTAAGGGAGAAAAATTAATCTATTGCGTGAAACATAGATTGCGTGAAATCTATTGCGTGAAATATAGATTCATTTTCCCGCATGGAAGTGATAGTTTGATAAAATTAGTGTGAAGTATCAATGGGAATATTATAAGCTCCAGATATACTTCAACATAAATAAAAAAGAATCTGGAACAATGCATGCCGGGAACAAATTTACAGCGGAAAGAAAGTGAACGCTGAGACTCCCCAAGCCCTGCGTGTCTGCATGCTTCAGTGACTACGACAACATCCCCAAGGTGGTATATGCCCCAGGGTATTGTATAAAGCAACTTATGCCCATGACGTCATAAGTTTAAACTTTTCGCTTAATATTTAATTATTAAATCCACAGACCATTTGATCTAATATTCTATGGCTATACATTATTTAGATGCTCGCCAACTGAGGACTGAACTGAATTAATTTGTCCTTGGGAAATGGAATTCCTTTAACATAATTTTAAAAAATCAACCCTTACTAATTCAATATTTAATGTGGATTTTATACTCTTCAAAAGTGTATTCCTGCGAAAACATGTATCATAATCGTTGTCTAAACCATACTTGAAAATTTTCACAGATTATTTACTTAAACAACCAATGACTTCCAGTCAAGATACGCTGAATATTAACCAATCACAGCTGACTGTTATTACATTTTTATAGTTTTCTTTTCATCAATTTAATTTTTATCCTACATACATTGGTTTTTTTTAAGTTATTTCGTCAAAAGAACTCTTTCAGTGCATCGTCTCCACAAATACTGCTATGTCTACTGCATTCGGGATTGTTAAAAACCTAGGTTTAGTTCACTGATAGTTGAAAAACTATTTACACTAAACAAAGTTAGAGAATTTATGCTTTTAAATCTTGTGTTCTAATTCGTGTTTGTTATGATTTCCCATGCTCAAATGTATTTATGTTGTTATTTTATATAACCACAGTAATTTATATGATTATTTGTACAGCTCAAAGTATTAATGAAGCTTTTAAGAGGAAAATAAGCTAGCATATTTTATTGCGGAAACTTATGTATAGGTTACAGGCCGAATGAATCCACCTGCAGTGTCTGACTCAAGCTGATTTAATTATTAAATTACTCATTGAGTGGTCATAGGATTTATTTTAAGAGAATCCGGACCGCGAGTAGTACTTATTGCACTATTTAGTTAAGTATAAATATGTCAACAGATAACAGAAAAAAGGAGATTTTGTGGTAATTTGGGAAAATCAGGGGTTGTCACACCACACGCGATGACGTCAAGGCATGGAATAAAAAATGGGATGATATAGCGTTCTATATAGGGTATTCGTGAAAGGACCTCGTTAATAAGAATTCACCTATGAGCATGTGACTGTAAAGAATGGTGACAAGAGCAATACTGGCTAGCACCAATGTCAAATTTTGTGTAGTCGGAAAGTGGATGAAGAAGTATAGCTCTGCTTATTTTTAAGTTTTCTCACGCCAATTATTAACATAATTGTTTTAGCTTTGAAAGTCAAAAGCATTGATAACACAGACCAACAGCCATTTTGGTGCCTCAGAATTTATGCCTATTCTTCGGTATATTTAGGTCGCTGATGCTAAATGTGAAATTAGTTTTGCCCTACGAGCTATAGTTTGTGAGATATGGTATCGCCACTAAGCATATTATTCCATTTTACGTTTGATATAAATAAAAACAGTGGCTATTTTTATCTTCTAAATCACGTGAAGAGAAAAGCAACACACTAACATTACATTAACATTATAATAACAATATAACATGGGGTCTGTAAAAATATTGATATTATCACATATTGTACGGTCGTTTATGACATACGAGCTGTCAAATGAGGGCCAAAAAACAATCCAGCTTTTAGTTATTCTGTACTTCGTACAGTTTTCGTCCTATGGGTCCAAAATATGGTCAAGAACCTTCTCTAGCTATATTACCAAGCAAGATTTTGTTTCGCGAAAGAAGTTATAAGTTAATGGCACTCTATATAAAAGTAGAGCTGGTACATAAAAACTGTTTACATATTTGGAATAAAACATCTGAGGCACCAAAGAAAAATTCTTTTTTTTTTTGGGCTGGATCTGTATCCACAAATTTGTGACGAACATGCTACCTTTAGCATTCCGAAGCATACTTTACTTCAAAATAAACTGGTTTCATTCCATTAAGCACATAGCAATATTAGAAATAATTTTGTATATTCGTTTTGTAGAAGAAACTAACAGAATGAGAGTGGTGATGAGAATATGAAATGCTTTGTAGATACAACAGAGGGATATGAGGGAGTGTGTTCTGGTTGGGTGGTCAGTTTGAAGCAGTGACCTACATGCAGAACTCTGTCATCATGCCAATATAACATCATGTCGAGACTACAAACTTGTGATTGAAATGCACCCAGGCAGAGCTATGTTATTACATATGCAGGAATCAAACACGTTTCATAGTTGGCATTCTGATTCCAAGAGCGGTTTTCCTATGGAACTTCAGTCTCATTTCACCTCAACAAAGTACTTAATTCTCTCCTGACTATTTCAGCTTTCATAGGATGTTGCCACCACGTAACAGTAAAACTTTGGCACCTAGGAATGATACTGGCATGAACTGGGGTAATTTTGGAAAAGTTTAGGCCTAACCTGCAAAACGTTCAGTAACACCAAATTGGGTACAAATATGCCTATTTCCGAATACGAAGATGGTCCTAGAGAGCTTGGAGGAGTTAAGACTTCAAATTATGTTGTTGATGATTCTGCTTATGAAGATAATAATTCAAATCTGTTTGACTTTGGGATGGTAATCACGGCTGACAAATTTGGTCCAGTGTGTACTGTGTTTTCATTGGATGTGTGGAAAATTTTATGAAAGTGTCAGGGATGCTTACTACAATTCTCCCAGCTGCTTTGATTTGTTATAAGCCCATCGATTCGACACCAAGGTATAACTTGGTAGAAAATAGTTCATAAAACCTATGAAAATGTTTGAAACATTTATAAATAACCACAATTGATAAGGAATTAAAGAAACATTTGTGGTGCTATTGTCGGATGTTTCAACTTGAAACCGTACATGGGCTGTACCAAGAATCGTACCTGAACAGGACCATTATTTAGGGTAACTTTGTATAATCCTAATACATGTATTTGGTGGATACGCTAAGTTTAATTGCTGCTGGAAAATATATTATACAGGTGTTGTAAAAATGTTAGGAAATACCAACATTGTAAGTATTCTCGGACAGTATCTTACTTTCGTGTAACTTATATATTTCAGAACATATTTTAGTCCAGACTTCAAAGCAATTATATAATTATTAAAACCGTAATGAAACTTGCAGCTGTACTTTATTGCTGTGAGCTAAAACACTATAACTGCATTACCTCAATGGTATTTTCCATACGATACTTGTTTCCAAAATGCAAAACTGGAATATAACTTGAACTGTTTATATCACACTAGCTTAAAAGACCCGGCGTCGCCCGGGTTTTGTATTTTGTAATTGAAAATTAACTTATGAAGGATTTTCAATTTTAAATTCTAGGTCCTTATATAGGCATTTATAATTTGAAATAGGAAGAACGACTTATTACACTCAAACTATTCCCTCAGAAAACGCTTGATATAGTTTTTTATGGCTCATAGAGGATCTAGAATTTTGCATCCCATCGCTTGTACAGTGCACAGCAAGCCTGGTAGAGCTTTAAATAAGAAGAAACAGAAATTCCTGTAACATAAAATTGTAATATCGAGGCGGGAAATTTCCCACTCTCATGTTACCATAAAACTGTTTTGGGGATGAAATTAAACAGAAAGCATTATCACTTTCATACTTTTCTCTCCAAAAACCTGCGATATAATATAATAATATACACATTACCATACCTCGTTTTATTTCTCTATGTCCAGGGTAGAGAAAGTTATGTGATTCCATTATTTTAGTGGATTTCATTCTGTAATATTTATTTATAACATGAATTATTTTGATAACTTCTCTTATTTGTCAAAAGTGCATTTCATTTGTTTTTTCCAAGTCCATCTGATACCATTTGGCAACAATATATTCTGTGATTTGGAATTGATAGTTCTATGTAAAAAGGGATTAAGTATTTTTCAAAAACATTTAATTTTTGGCATTTAGAATCAGAATTTTTCAAAATCCTTTCTTAGTGAGCACCTACATTATGAAACGAAGGTGCTGTCAAAATTCCAAGTCTCTACCTGTTATAGTTTAGGCTGTACGTTGATTCCTGTCAGTCAGGACAAAGCCTTTTATATATATAATATATATAGATTTTCAAAGTGGACATACTTACTTAATACATTATGTCATTATTGTTTCAAACGCCATCGTATATATATATATATATATATATAGAGAGAGAGAGAGAGAGAGAGACAGAGACAGAGACAGAGACAGAGACAGAGACAGAGACAGAGAGAGAGAGAAAGCGAGAGAGAGAGCACTGTCGCTTCCACAGTGCCGACCCTGGCGTATTGGTGGAAGATAGTGTTTTATTTTTATTTTTTCGTTTTCTCCGCGTGTGTTATGCTTAAAAACCAAGTACCATATTCTTGAATGTGATAAAGTGTATAATTAGATTATTATCTTAATTCCAGCTATTTTATTTGATTCATTTTTTCCGTTCTTTTATTTAACAGAAAACTTTAACTAATGGCAGATCAAGAAGAAAATTATTGATATTTTCGCGGAAATTAAAACAAGAAAACTGGATTTCATTTTTAAACGAATAGATCAAGCTTGAACTGTGACAATTTAGACTAAAATAAGTGGACATTTTTTATTTTGTTGTTTTAGGATTTGATCAAGTTTCTGAATAAATATTCTTCTCATATATGTATGTTTCATTTCACACAATTTTAAAGCAAATGCTACAAATTTTCTGGAGCAGCAATCCACTAATTTTAGCTACTGCAACCTTTAGTATTTGTATCCAGTCCCCGAAGATAAGAAATTAATTAACAACCCGTTTGTAAATGCACTGTCTCCAAAGAGCTGATTAACATGTTATTGCTTTTCGTATGATTGAAATCCATTCGTTATTAATTTGTCACTTTGATACGGTTAGCCGTTGATCAACAACTCTGCATAGCAATGGAAATTTAAAACTGTCCCTCATACCCTGGCAGTGTTGAATTATGTTAACAAATCCCACTTGCAACCCCATAACATTGACCCTTTATAATCACGAACAGTCATTAACCTTTCTATACCATGGCGTCCCACCAGGCCCTGCCTATTTGTGTCGAGTGTTAATGCGTTAGATGTAAAACCGATACCATTTAATTGCATGTCATTCTCGTCCCCTCATGCCTTGTAATTCAAAGATTCATTGCTACCACCGTGAAACCTCAAATACTGTGACAAATTAATAAATTCCAAACCGGATTTACAAAAGCAGTTCTTTACCAAAGTGCAGTTAGTTTAATAGTTTAATACGCATTCCATATTTAATTCCACAATGATCAACGCTCCCCGTGAGTGTGAACTGTAATATCTTGCTAAAATACTGAAGACTAAAGCAGTTCAATCTCAGATCATTATTTTATTAACTTGTAACTTCTTTTGTGAATCTAAATAAAATTAGCATACTGGAACTTCCTGGTACGAAACTATTTAAGAGCAGAAAACATAGCGGGGAAAGTACATAGGTATGTGATGATCAGGGCCCGGATACAAAAGATATGTCATTTCTTTTTATTGATGCTGCATAGACTTGCCAACTTGTAGACAGAACTTAATCATGGCTTCTAGATTACAGAAATGCATTTTTATCATGCCATTTTTTGTTATTTTATGCAATTTTATTTGTAATTTTAGGGCATTTATTTCAATTTTACGTCAATATTTTCATTTTTGTGTCATTTGCTTCCTTATTTACTCATTTTCATGCAATTATATTGAGTACATTGAGGCAGTGGTTCTGTCTTTGAAGTGTTGTTTGTTTAATGCAAGAAGGACACACTCGGTGTTGAAGTGTTGTCATGTCTCAGTCGGAAACGAGAATCAAAGAAACGCCAAAATTTTGTACTATATTATTGGGGTCTGGACTTTTGCGTCCCAAAACCACTAAACTAGGACTTTTGCGTCCATAGATCCTCAGATCCAATGACCCGTTTGCGTCCCGGGACTCTCTAGAGCAATGACCAAAATGCGTCTCATGGAATACAGGTAAAATTAATAATTGGTACCATGCAGTTCGTTTAGCATTACCCAGGGTGCACCGCGAGGTGGCGAACTGTTACACTTCCCAAACATTTTAATCCTTGCATTACTGTCAATAATAAATAAAATTGAAGCGGAGAATGAAGTTACATTTGTCTTTTGGCTACCAGTTTACTTTCTTGTGGCTGGTAAGAACTTAAATGATACTGTTCGCACATATTCCAGTCTGCTGAGTGCTTCAGTTCTATATTCTACCATTTTTTCTACCAAGAAGGCCTCTTTTTCATGTTACTTGGCATTTACAACGGTTGTTGAGCGTGTGTGAATTTATGTTTCTGCTTGTATATTTTTCAAGGCTTCGTCAGATAGATGTATCGATCTTGTTCAAGACGGGACACACGAGGGTTGTTTACGTCAAATTGCACCGGACGCACGAGGGTTGTTTTGATGAAGCGACCACTTGCTTTGGGACACAAAAGGGTACGACCCATATTACTATTGTTATTAGATTAACTTGGCAACAGAGTCTGACACCTGGTCGGATTTGAGAGAGCAAATTACCGTTTACCTTCAATAAAGTAGGCTACTAGGTTGCTATAATGCAACATTTTTGTAGGATCTACTTTAAAAACAATTATCTTACTTTTCTTCTCAAATGCTCCAATCAAGAACAACGAACAAAGTTTTTAGACCAAAATCCTCTCTGCATTTACAGTTTTTACAAGTATGTACAAATTAGTCTATAACTTTGTGTATACAATAATAATATTTTATAAATAAAATATCAGTGTTTAGGTCATTCTTTATAATTATTAAGTCATTTTCTTTAAAATCTAGGGTCATTTATGGGTTGTTTTTCAAACAATTTTAGGTCATCAGAATCCGAGCCCTGGTGATGATATTATAGGACACCTCAAACACTTCGTATTTAACATAGAAAGTAAGAGCTTGAAGTTGTTGAAGATTAGCGCTAGATGAAAGGGTTACTAGTGCCTCAATGTACCTTGCATTTTCCCTCGATGTGTGTGAACTGATTGCGACAATATTATTTTTATCAAGTGCTGAAATGGTTACTGGCTTTTTTGGCCAGTGTAAAAACAAGAATTTATTGTAGTGATTACAGTTTTAGAAGACTATTCCATTCATAAGCCACTTGTTTCATATTCACGTTTATAAATTCCTCGGATATAGACCAAACACGAACATTTATCTTATAATACGCTTCCTAGGGACGCAAAGGATGCAATTTTATCTGATAAAACATGTCATTGTCATGATTTGACATTCTAAAATTATTTTGATGTTAGTAAAGAATAAACACCAATAGGATTAGCCTACATTCATTACTTTATCGCTCAGTTAAAAAACTCGCCAAAAAAAAATGCAATAAGAGACAGCGGTACGCAGGTAGCCTCGACACAGTTTATTTCACAAAATATTCACGACACCGATTCAGGGTTAAAATGAGATACGCCGATACCCAGCTATGATATTGATGACCTTTCCTCTAACGATTTCAACCGTATTTGTGTATTATTCGTGTCCAGTAATGAACACAGCCTTGCCAAGCTCCGCTGAATCTCATCATCATAATTAAATACCAGGAAGAAGCGGGGGATCATCACAATTAGTCCACTTTTTAGCAAAAAAAGAAGAAGTTGTAACGGGGCTTGCCACTTACAGTTAATCAGTCCTAGGCCACGCAACTTACGAGGTGCATATAGCACTGCACTAGAGTTCTGTCAGGAAGTTCAACAATTTCTTTCACAATTCGCCGTATAATGACATCCAGGCCGTCAAGCACATTTTAATGGAATTTATGACAAACAAAAGATTATAATTCATATTTTAATTAATGTATGTTCTGACATTCTGCATTTAAGTCACATTTATTTCGTTCTTATCTTCATACCTAGGCCTTTTAATTTTATAAATAAATGTGTTCAACAAAAAACGATAATTTTAAAAGTAGCACGGTAAAGTATTCTGGTATCGCCTACTAGGGCGATAGCCTTAAAAATGGATAGTCTACGAATAAAATACTTATTAAGTCATAAAAAACGAATGTGGTCTTTTATTAGTCATAGGTAGAAGTTTCGAACTCTACATTTTTATTAAAATCGTTAGAGGCATTTTTTTTCTAAATCAAAATTAAAAAAAGTTTTCATGAAAAGTCTCTTTAATAATAGGCCTAAATTAAAATAACCAAATTCTGGGCTGTCCGATAAAATTCCAAAAATATCCTTGATTAAAAAATGAAGTAAATACAACGAACCGTTTTCCCACTGTGCTTGGCCACATACAGACGGACAGACAGACAGGCGTCATTCCAAAAACCCATACAGACAGACAGGCGTCATTCCAAAAACCCTTTTTCGGTTTCTACGCATCGCGAAATCTGCTTTCCTGGTGTTATATCGATTTCGTTTTTCTTGTCATGTCTCTATACAACATAGCCTATATGCGAGAAAGTAAAAATAAAATATTGAAGATTTTCGGTTCATTTTCTATCCTATTAATTAAGGACCATGCACTTGAGAACATGGGAGATGAAGGGTGCCAACGCTAGAAGCATGCGTTAAAACGTACCAAATGCAAATTATTCTTCTCTAACTGTAGTAGCGGTACCAATATTACGACCAACAGAGCAGACTTGAAAATATTGTTGGAATCAAGAATCGGATTTTTAGTAGTTAAATAGGCCTTAAATGATAAAAACTCAAAAGTTGTGGGGACAGAAAGTACCTTGTTCCCCCAAAGTAGGTGCCAATTCAACTATATTAGAAAAAAAGGGGTTTCCAATATCACATAAATGAGGAAAGCTCATAAATTGGACTATATATTAATTCGACTTGAAGACCAAACACGCATTTTGAAATGTACGCTTCCATCCACCCTGAGGCCGACAAAGTACCCGACGTACCACAGGTAATCTACATTGCTCATTACTTCTCAGGGGTATTCATGATCCGTTCATGTCCTGCAGTTGTGTTTTGTATTCGTTCATAAAACAAAATTTAGAGATGCTATAATTAGGAATAAAACTCCATGATAATTAATAGAGGTAAACGAAGTGAAGCAAAAGAGGGAGAATGCAATTAAGCCACATGTGCATTCTCGTCCCTCATATCTAGAGTTAACGTCTGCATGAGTCCCGGACTCAATAATTGAAAAATTCGAACTACAAATAAAGAATTTAAAAAGCAATTGGCAGCAAGCGAGCGGGAGCAGGTGATGACATAGAGGAAAGAAGATTGGAGTAGGTGGTGAAAACGAGATTGTGCAACTGCTCGGAATACGAATCTACAAAGCTAAATAATAAAATATAAAGAGGATTGTTATTGCACATAGGTGGTGTGAATTACATATTCATAAGGCAAGCTTATGTTCGTAAACAATAAACAGGCTATTTTTACAGCTCCTCCACTTGTAAACGATATCCGCTGCTTCATAAAATATTTCATTTAATTTCCCTACTTCAACAGAAATAGAACGGGAGAGCAGGTAGTTTTCATAGTACAATATCTGTGGCTTGGTTCTAAAATGGCCAATGTCAATTTCTTGCAAAAATGAGATCTATGCATTATTGAGCTCGGCTAGTCTTTATCTTTCGTATACTTAAAAATACCAATGTCTGATGCTATTAATAGACTTAATAGAGAAATCTTAAGCTGCGTCTCCATTGATCAACATTTAACACCAATATGTCAATATTAACAAGTTTATATTGACATGTATATTGCAATTTCGCGTTCCAATTGACTTGACATACAAACCCAGCTTGTTAAACTTAAAATTTTCAGACGTTAATTTGTTTTCCCGAGAAAATGGACAACATATAAAGTCAATTGACTGGTCGATCGATATCGGCTTTGTTTCGGGAATTTCTGGCAAACAAAATGCGATTGGCAGCTTAATCGGCTTTGGTTCGGGAATTTCCGGGAAAACAAAAAGCAATCGACAGCTTCCTCAATATTGCCGGCATCCATTTTGTATTATGTGAGTATTCGGTATATCAGTGTTCTCAATAGTATTGCATCTACTTTTAAAATTATTTCTTACGGCATACTCCATTGTTGAAAAATGTGATAGTTATTTTTGAAAAGATCAAGACATCTGTACAGAAATAGTATTTAGGAAAGTCATAGACAGTTAACAAAAAGATATTAACGAGTATATAAAATTACTCCCACTTTGTAATGTTGGCTGCCCTCTTCAGAAGCGTTTCCTTTTTTAATGTTATTTATTATTCATTAATTTCCGTTCATAACCGCGCCAACCCATGTTAACCTATAACATAGTAGTGGAGACAGTTGTTAACTGGCAAATCACTTGACTCGTATACGTCAACAAGTTGGGGATAAACATTTAACATATGTTAACTGCAACATGTTGGTGCTAAATGTTAAATAGTGAAGACCCGACTTGAGAGGCTAATGTCGGAAGTTCTCAGCAAAAAATGTTACTTCTATAAATGATTCAAAGTCAGTTATGTCAAAAGCAAGGTTTATGACATTGACCCTTTTAGAGCCAAGCCACAGATATACTGCATTACCATTTCTGCATTCAGCTGATGAAGCCAAGTAAAATGTAAAGAACAGAGAAAATGGCACTTTTCAAGTTACAGTATAATATCGCGACCGACTCACATCGAGCTCAACGGTATTCAAATTATACAGAGCCTAACTGTACAGATCAGAACAGCTTATTCCATAGGTAGAAACAGCCTGAAATGAGCACTTTTATCGTACATAGGCCAATATAACGAGAGGTTGAGATGTTTTCGATAACTTCGATTTTATCTTGAGATAATCCGAACCCAGAGTTATATTTATTGTGACTATTAGCGAATACTCATAGAATTAAGCATGTAATGAATAATTTAAAACAGCGAAAATGAATATAACAAATATTCGTTTGTGTCATTGAAGCTAGAGATACTGTAATAGAGGTAGCCTATAAAAAATAATAGAAAAGGGATAGTTGAAAAACTTGTAATGAAAAGTCCTCTTAATATTTAAGTTACAGTACCCAATTTCTTTCCGGTTCGATGAAGTTCTAAAAAGTACTTGGTTAAATAAAAAGTAATGAAATGAACAGAATACACGCTACGATTGTCCATAGAGAGACATACAGACATCAATTAAAAACACTTTTTTTTCGGTTGCCCTGTACTAGTATGTATAACTTATGCGAGAAAGTGAAAATGAGAAAATTATAATATTTTTTTATAATTACAATGTTCATGCCTGAAGCATGCCTACGTAAGCACGAAGATGCTCTGCAAGGTATCGTGGAACATGGATTGACAACTATTAATAAAATGTACTTTTTCTCCTTGGTCCCCGCCTTCCCCCCCCCCCCCCCCATCAATTTTGCTTTTCGTTTACAGTCTTTCATTGAATACATACGTTAATGAATAAATTCACATGAGGCTTTGCTACAAGGCAATCTCCGTACCCACAGCAGGTTCTGGTTTGTGTGTCACAAATCTACGACTAAAAAATCTAAGCTTAGAAATAGCAATGAAGCTATTCAGAGTTAAAATTCTACCCATCCTAACGTATGGCATCGAAATTATATGGACACACCACACTGAAACAGAGGCGAAAGTACCATACATAAAGAGAGCTATAAGAGTGGCGAAGACATCAAGGTCAAGAGACGAACTCAGAACCTTACATCTACTGGAGTCCACGGAAGCATACCAACATGTAAGAAGGACTTTACTAAATAAAAGAAGTGAGATCTGGCCAGATTTTTGTAGCACTGGAGCCACGATAGATCGACAGTAGACATCAGTAAATTTCGAAATGAGACATGTGTTTACACGGCTTCCACCACCTGATACGCACAAATAAGGCATACCAAGAACCAACAACAGAATGCAAGTGTGAATTATGTGGAAAAACCTTCGAGCATTATCATATAGAGTGGTGTACCAAGCGAGTACGAGCAATAAGTGACTACGCAAAACAAAAATAGATGTGCACATTTGTGAGCGCTTCAGTTGTTATTAAATCTACAGCTACACCAAACGTCAATCCAAGTCTGAAGCTTTTGTGCAACAACCGCCAATCTCCTTATATTACGTCTATAAGTTATTCTAGAGTATTTTCTTGAGGGGCAGTAAGTTGTGGAAGTGGTATTTAATGTGTCTAATCATTTACAATCTTCAAATCAGTCCACTAGTAAACTCGTACCAAGATCTCGAAACTTTACACATAGGCCTGCCTACATTCACATAAACATACGGTAAATGTATGTCCTATAAAACTTCAATCATTATCATCATCATCTTCTTCTTCTTCTACTTTAGTTTCTCGTTTATAAAGTTACTAATATTGTGGAATCAACTTTTGGGCGACAGACTATAAAATAATATCAGACAGGCTTTGAGAGAGGGTTATGAATATTACGTGGAAGAACAGCATAAGTAGAGGATCACTAAACACTACCCTTAGTCAGACTGTCACTATGGTATGGATTGTATTCCCACTACCTGAAGCGTCATACCAGTACCGGCCAACAGATGACGTTTGATGATATCAAGATTCTTTCTGCTTTAGTTACGCACATTACACATCTCATTCCCACGCTAAAACTAACTACACACAGAAGACTGTAATGCGACGCTACCTATTTTCAAAGATTACTCCTAGACAATCACTTTCACTACTAGCTATGGCAGTGCTTGCAATTCCTTGGGATAATTACTATAACCAATATAACACACAACATGCTACAGAATGTAATAACAGTTGTAGTGTAATTTATTTACCTGTGTTGGGATGTCCATGGGTAGCGTCCAATTCCGTACACACAGAACTTGACATACACTTGAAATCTTACACAGAGCACAGCCTATACACGAAATAGAACACTGAACACGCAATATTTCATACTTAAAACAACTCAAAATTGCTGGATTCACACGATTAAAACAGATAATACAAGCCAACATCCGACGCGATACGTAAAGAAGCCATTAGCCGCGAGCACCAATGCCCTCTGTGAATAGTTTTCATTATTCGCATTCCTCATGTCAACTGCCTTCTTATCCAATAGGTTTGTTCCCACAATCGTTTCACGTACAGTCATGCGCCAGGACGCCTGCGCACAGTGTCATTTTTCAACGAACTCACAATGTGTGCAGTACTTGACAATACATAACTTTGCTTCAGGAACTAACCGAATTTATCATCTTTTTAATTCAGCGGAATTGTTCGCATGAATTCGGGTAGCTGAATAGTAAAAAGTTTTACTTCTCGCAGTTGTTTAAGGGATTCTATTATAAGTTATAGGGTGTATAGAATATATTACTTCCTCTGCTCGTACCATAGAGGTATAAACCCCAAATTCGAAGTAGAGTTTATAACATAAATACACGTTTTGAGGCCCCTTGAATCCAAAAATACTATTTTCGGAAACATGTATGTGTGTGTGTGTGTGTGTGTGTTTGTGTTCCTGCGAACAGCCCAGCTCCAAAACGAAAAATTGCGAGAAAATAAAAAATTATACGTATGTTAGGTGTCTTCTGGGGTTTGAAATGAAGATTGGTGAAAATTTACTCATTACTTCCTGGAATTTTACACGAAGAAAAGTTCGATTTTCGGAAGAACCAAAACAATTATTTGAAACACTTTTCGCAAAAATTCCATAGTGTAGTTATAAGCCAGGTACCGTTCTTATAAAGTCAGTGAACAATAAAGCTCTGCTGAATACGCCCTATTTGCAATACGGCATCTTATTCTATATCAGAACGTGAAGTGAGGAAGGTGTATTGCTTACGCTTATGGCAGAGAACGTTACCTTAGTGCAGTGGTTCCCAACCTTTTTCAGCTGACGACCCACCTTTCCTTATCGGAATATCTCCACGGTATATCGGTCCACGGTGGAGTAAAAAACCTTATTTGTATCTTACCCCTTCCTTATGTATATATAGTTTACCATCAAATATTGCAAATATATATATAAGCTTATATATGCTTTTTTGAAGATACAGAGTGATTATATTTAAATAATTTGTGTTCTGATTTGAAAATGGTTGACCAAATATAAGCTTTGTAGCAAAACAGTAATTTATTTAACAATAGATATATGTTTGCAATATATGCAACAAGTGGTTTCATACTCACCAACAAGTGATCCTAGGTGAAGATAAAAACTACAATTATAAAAGTACAAAAAGACCATCTTAATTTTTCAGGTAAAATTTTATTGCTGTTTAAAAGTAATAATGAGATTTTTTGTCAGTTTCGATTAAACTAACACGTCAATGTCACGATTGAATGAAGATGCTTTTAATCTTAAGTCACTTTCAACATTGAGTTGATTTCTGTATTTGGTTTTTAGGAAAACCAAAATTGAAAAGTACGTTTACATAAATACGTAGTGGTGAATACCATCAGAAACCAAGAACCAAGAAAACAATCAAAACACAATTTGATTTGTTTCGATTTTTCTTATTTTTTCTTATCTTTTCTGATGGTTTATTCGATGGTTTCTGATAGTTTTAGGATTGAGTCGCGACCCACCTGTAACCATTCCGCCGGTTGGGAACCGCTGCCTTAGTGCATTACTGGAATTATAGTACTTTTAGGTTGTGTATCCTTCGAGGATGTGATATGATCTATTTAACGACATTCTCTTCATTTTTACAATTTACATGATGATTATAATAATAATAATAATAATAATAATAATAATAATAATATCATTTGTTGTCGTTCAGCAGTACAAACGGTAATAGACAGTGTCAATCGTATTAACTTATATACATGTACAAAGTCATAAAGTTATATTACATTAAGTGAGAAAAATTCATCAATATTATAACATGGATTTTTGGTTAGCCATGTATAACTCTTTTTTTTTCAGTTCTTTCAGTAGCAGTTCCAATATAGTGCGAGGTAATTTATTAACAACCTTTTGTCCTAAGTATTCATAAGTTTTTTGTAGTCTACAACGTGGTATGTCCATGAAGAGAATGTCATACAGAATACATTATATTAAGTAAGAGGACATACTATTATTTGGGCAGAGGAAGTTGTCTGTACTTTTGGCGGACACGTAGCCTATACATAGGATGCAGAGGGTAAAACTGCGGAGGTTTTAAGAACTTCTTCCTTGGGTTTCATTAAACAAACATTTCAGTACCATTTTTATCTCAAGTGAGTACTTGACACAGAAAAACATGTTGTCCCTAAACCGTAACCCTGTTTTACTCGACAAGTATTATCTGTACTGTTTACATCAGCAGAGGAAAAAAGAAGGAATATATTTTCCCTTTGCAAATTTAATACAAACATTATTACATGGACCACATACGTGTCTCAAGCTTTGTTTTATACAGAGATCATTGACACCCCAAATTCGAAGTAGAGTTTATAACATAAATACACGTTTTGAGGCCCCTTGAATCCAAAAATACTATTTTCGGAAACATGTATGTGTGTGTGTGTGTGTGTGTTTGTGTTCCTGCGAACAGCCCAGCTCCAAAACGAAAAATTGCGAGAAAATAAAAAATTATACGTATGTTAGGTGTCTTCTGGGGTTTGAAATGAAGATTGGTGAAAATTTACTCATTACTTCCTGGAATTTTACACGAAGAAAAGTTCGATTTTCGGAAGAACCAAAACAATTATTTGAAACACTTTTCGCAAAAATTCCATAGTGTAGTTATAAGCCAGGTACCGTTCTTATAAAGTCAGTGAACAATAAAGCTCTGCTGAATACGCCCTATTTGCAATACGGCATCTTATTCTATATCAGAACGTGAAGTGAGGAAGGTGTATTGCTTACGCTTATGGCAGAGAACGTTACCTTAGTGCAGTGGTTCCCAACCTTTTTCAGCTGACGACCCACCTTTCCTTATCGGAATATCTCCACGGTATATCGGTCCACGGTGGAGTAAAAAACCTTATTTGTATCTTACCCCTTCCTTATGTATATATAGTTTACCATCAAATATTGCAAATATATATATAAGCTTATATATGCTTTTTTGAAGATACAGAGTGATTATATTTAAATAATTTGTGTTCTGATTTGAAAATGGTTGACCAAATATAAGCTTTGTAGCAAAACAGTAATTTATTTAACAATAGATATATGTTTGCAATATATGCAACAAGTGGTTTCATACTCACCAACAAGTGATCCTAGGTGAAGATAAAAACTACAATTATAAAAGTACAAAAAGACCATCTTAATTTTTCAGGTAAAATTTTATTGCTGTTTAAAAGTAATAATGAGATTTTTTGTCAGTTTCGATTAAGGGGAGGTTGTAAGCTGTATCTCTGCAATGTTAAATTATTGATGTTCATGTTCCTTTTTCTCAAAAACCATTTGATCAATTGAAACAAAATTTGGTAGACTTTTAGATCTGTATCTTGTCTTTAAACGTTGGTTTTTTAAAAGGAATATGTTTGTAAACAAATATGTTATAACTTTTTTTTTTAAATTGCATTTTTTCATTCGGTTTTATTAATTAAAAATGAAATAAATTTCTTACCATTGAAGATAAATGCATTATAAAACCACCGTTTCTGTATTAATGTAGTTTTAGTAACTGGAACAAAAATCAGATCTCTACTCTTAATAACTCCCGAGAAAAAGGAACAAATGTGCACAAAAAACAAAACGAGAGAAAAAGTACGTTAAAGATAAAATGTACCATAATGTGCTCGAAGTGCACATTCAGGACAAAACTTGTATATCGGATGAAACCCTATGGAAGAAAGTAGCCCACACTGCTCTCTTCATATTTTCCAATCTATCTGTATTAGTACCTACATCTGTATTAGTGCTAAAACCTTGTCCATAGTACAATTGCAGCTCCTTCTCAGTGGGCCTTCGTTGCCGTGTGAGTGGCTTCAAGACGGTTCCCACTGTACTTTTTTCTCGATTTTCTAAGGCGTGAGGCCATACGTTCCTGTACATGCTAAAATTTAATGGATACGTTTTTTTTTAACTATAGAAAAGAGCAAAATACCTTATTATTCGAGAGGCTCCTTCATACCCCGTCATCTTCCAGGCTTGCCAACCACCGATTATTTTACCTGGGCCCTCCCACCTCAGTTCCACAGGCATCCAGAGCCTCTCGAACCCCGGATACTCCGGGAACATTGCGTCATCTGGCCAGGATGCCACAATGCTAAGGTTGAGATAAGTTCTCTCCGAACTGCATTATATAGTTAGATCACTGTTGCGCACAGTACAAGCGAGGGATATGCAAAAAAAGAAATATCTAATTTTTATGAATATATATTTGGGAAATTATTGTTTTTTGTGTAAGATAACAATTTTTTGCAACATTCACTCGGTAGATATGAAAGCATATGCTAAGCTGACTTCCGTGAAAAACATTTTAAAAAACACAGTAAAAACCTTTTTCAGCTGACGACCCACCTTTCCTTATCGGAATATCTCCACGGTATATCGGTCCACGGTGGAGTAAAAAACCTTATTTGTATCTTACCCCTTCCTTATGTATATATAGTTTACCATCAAATATTGCAAATATATATATAAGCTTATATATGCTTTTTTGAAGATACAGAGTGATTATATTTAAATAATTTGTGTTCTGATTTGAAAATGGTTGACCAAATATAAGCTTTGTAGCAAAACAGTAATTTATTTAACAATAGATATATGTTTGCAATATATGCAACAAGTGGTTTCATACTCACCAACAAGTGATCCTAGGTGAAGATAAAAACTACAATTATAAAAGTACAAAAAGACCATCTTAATTTTTCAGGTAAAATTTTATTGCTGTTTAAAAGTAATAATGAGATTTTTTGTCAGTTTCGATTAAGGGGAGGTTGTAAGCTGTATCTCTGCAATGTTAAATTATTGATGTTCATGTTCCTTTTTCTCAAAAACCATTTGATCAATTGAAACAAAATTTGGTAGACTTTTAGATCTGTATCTGGTCTTTAAACGTTGGTTTTTTAAAAGGAATATGTTTGTAAACAAATATGTTATAACTTTTTTTTTTAAATTGCATTTTTTCATTCGGTTTTATTAATTAAAAATGAAATAAATTTCTTACCATTGAAGATAAATGCATTATAAAACCACCGTTTCTGTATTAATGTAGTTTTAGTAACTGGAACAAAAATCAGATCTCTACTCTTAATAACTCCCGAGAAAAAGGAACAAATGTGCACAAAAAACAAAACGAGAGAAAAAGTACGTTAAAGATAAAATGTACCATAATGTGCTCGAAGTGCACATTCAGGACAAAACTTGTATATCGGATGAAACCCTATGGAAGAAAGTAGCCCACACTGCTCTCTTCATATTTTCCAATCTATCTGTATTAGTACCTACATCTGTATTAGTGCTAAAACCTTGTCCATAGTACAATTGCAGCTCCTTCTCAGTGGGCCTTCGTTGCCGTGTGAGTGGCTTCAAGACGGTTCCCACTGTACTTTTTTCTCGATTTTCTAAGGCGTGAGGCCATACGTTCCTGTACATGCTAAAATTTAATGGATACGTTTTTTTTTAACTATAGAAAAGAGCAAAATACCTTATTATTCGAGAGGCTCCTTCATACCCCGTCATCTTCCAGGCTTGCCAACCACCGATTATTTTACCTGGGCCCTCCCACCTCAGTTCCACAGGCATCCAGAGCCTCTCGAACCCCGGATACTCCGGGAACATTGCGTCATCTGGCCAGGATGCCACAATGCTAAGGTTGAGATAAGTTCTCTCCGAACTGCATTATATAGTTAGATCACTGTTGCGCACAGTACAAGCGAGGGATATGCAAAAAAAGAAATATCTAATTTTTATGAATATATATTTGGGAAATTATTGTTTTTTGTGTAAGATAACAATTTTTTGCAACATTCACTCGGTAGATATGAAAGCATATGCTAAGCTGACTTCCGTGAAAAACATTTTAAAAAACACAGTATATTCAGCTGTAAATTTGTACATAGCATATTGCGCCATCTACTCAGGGAAACCTAGAACTAAAAGGAAAAGGAATTGGTCCCGTCTGACAGCCGGCAACGTATGAATGGACTTTCATTATTGTGCCCGGCACTCAGCCGGTAACGTATTAAGAGATTATAAAGAGATTTACTACGCCATTATGGCCCTTATAGCACAAAACGACTATGTAACATGTAAATTATACTTAATTCAATTGAAATATGCAATAAACCGAAAATCCACATTTTTGATCAAATGTGCTTACAACCTCCCCTTAAACTAACACGTCAATGTCACGATTGAATGAAGATGCTTTTAATCTTAAGTCACTTTCAACATTGAGTTGATTTCTGTATTTGGTTTTTAGGAAAACCAAAATTGAAAAGTACGTTTACATAAATACGTAGTGGTGAATACCATCAGAAACCAAGAACCAAGAAAACAATCAAAACACAATTTGATTTGTTTCGATTTTTCTTATTTTTTCTTATCTTTTCTGATGGTTTATTCGATGGTTTCTGATAGTTTTAGGATTGAGTCGCGACCCACCTGTAACCATTCCGCCGGTTGGGAACCGCTGCCTTAGTGCATTACTGGAATTATAGTACTTTTAGGTTGTGTATCCTTCGAGGATGTGATATGATCTATTTAACGACATTCTCTTCATTTTTACAATTTACATGATGATTATAATAATAATAATAATAATAATAATAATATCATTTGTTGTCGTTCAGCAGTACAAACGGTAATAGACAGTGTCAATCGTATTAACTTATATACATGTACAAAGTCATAAAGTTATATTACATTAAGTGAGAAAAATTCATCAATATTATAACATGGATTTTTGGTTAGCCATGTATAACTCTTTTTTTTTTTCAGTTCTTTCAGTAGCAGTTCCAATATAGTGCGAGGTAATTTATTAACAACCTTTTGTCCTAAGTATTCATAAGTTTTTTGTAGTCTACAACGTGGTATGTCCATGAAGAGAATGTCATACAGAATACATTATATTAAGTAAGAGGACATACTATTATTTGGGCAGAGGAAGTTGTCTGTACTTTTGGCGGACACGTAGCCTATACATAGGATGCAGAGGGTAAAACTGCGGAGGTTTTAAGAACTTCTTCCTTGGGTTTCATTAAACAAACATTTCAGTACCATTTTTATCTCAAGTGAGTACTTGACACAGAAAAACATGTTGTCCCTAAACCGTAACCCTGTTTTACTCGACAAGTATTATCTGTACTGTTTACATCAGCAGAGGAAAAAAGAAGGAATATATTTTCCCTTTGCAAATTTAATACAAACATTATTACATGGACCACATACGTGTCTCAAGCTTTGTTTTATACAGAGATCATTGACACGTGATACGAGGGTTGTTCTGAAAGTAAGTTTCGTCATTTTTTTTCACATGGAAACTTTATTACCAAAACAAATACACCATGCAATCATGAAATATACCCCTTGCACTATTTTTCAACATAGTCTCCACCGACATTGAGACATTTGTCATAGCTTGCAATCAGTTTGAAGAAACCACTCTGGTAAAACTCGGTGCCCTGCTATGCAAGGAATTGTCGCACAGCCTTCTCCACCTCAACATTGTTTTGGAAGTGACGTCCCGAGAGTGCGGCTTTCATTGCATGGAACAGGTGCCTTCCTTCACTGAACATGCAACACCAGCGACCAACAATTTGATGAGACATGACCTCTTCACCATACACAGTCTGTAGGCGTCCATGGATGATGGACACACTAGTCCTACATGCCCATTCATACCGGATAACAGCATGTACTTCCATTGTCGACCACGTTTTCAGTACACGTCCATCTGCCATCGTGATTTGTACTCAAATAACCTCGGGCACGCCAGTCTACTGCTACTCTCTCTTCTTCGGGACTCTACTCATGCATCGTTTCTCCTCTGCTGACGCTCTTTCCGTCGTTGAACCAGCAATAGGTGTCGATTCTTATGGCAGTTGTTTGCTTCATCTGCTTTACCATCTTCACTTTTTAAAAAAACGACGAAACTTACTTTTGGAACATCCCTCGTATAAGCTATCTGGCAGTGCGCTGTTGTAATTCTGTGGAACGTTAAAAACCTAATTACCTCTTAAACCATAAACTAATTAGAAAACGCAAAATAGGTTTTACATTCATTGTGAAGTTCTACACACCTACGAGGCGCAAGTCATGGCAACTATTTTTTCCTTCGAAAATATGGCACCATTTTAAAATCACTATACTATAAAGCCACATGACTGACTCACTGACAACTTCTAACTATTATCATAATTTGTACTATATTTCGTACTGTCTTTTGTATTACATTATGCATTTAAATATTTTAATTTTAATAATAAAAGAATAATAATAATAATAATAAAAATTATAATAACTTCCACATGAGCAAGAAAAGGGAATTTGGGACCACTTACAGATTTTATACTGTAACCGAGGAGAAAATACCAAAAGAACAAATATTCTATTTTTACCCCCAAAAAAGTTTTAAAGACTTTCCGCACATTTTAGGTTTATTACGGCTAAACGGTTATAGGCAAAATGGCGTTCTAAAGACGCGGACTCTATCTCCGATATGGTGTCAGTTCATTTTAAAAAAAGGCTTTCCCGAGAACCCTATTAGGCAGAGCCCCCAACGAGCGATGCGATGTAAGATAACGAAGGAAACTGACACCTGCAAACATCCATACGCGACTGCATCATGCCACGCTAATGTACTGCAATAGTTGGAAGAATGAAAGTTCACATACCCACTCCATTATCCATTTAAATTCGGTAGGCCAACTGATGGATATTATTCACCAGAGCTTCCGTCAGCTTCCGTCACATCTAAGACGGACAGACAGGCAGACGTTATTCCAAAACACTTTTTTCGGTTTCTAGGCACCATGAAATATATTTTCCCGGTGTTAACTCGATTTAAATTTTTTGTCGTGATCACAATACCTACTTCCTCTATACTACGTATATGTGAGCAAGTGAAAAATTGGACATGTAACAAGTTTTATTTTTAAATATACAAATTGAATAATATTAACTGTTGAATATCTAAATAATAATAATAATAATAATAATAATAATAATAATAATAAACTGAAACAATTAATTTTCTCCATATCTATATCTACTAAAGCATGAGGACGTGAACAAAAGTCAAATAGACAGTAGCCAGCAGAAGATACGAGTATTTTACATAGTTTAACCTCAGCCATCCCACCAAGTTCATTGCCGATTCTTATTCTGCATCTTGCTATTAACTTCCTTTGTGATGTGTGTTATGACCTACAGTATATGCAATGTTACTTCCATCTAATGCATTTGTGCAGTGACATGGCAAGGCTTATAATATATGCATTACATCTTCTATAAAACACTTTGCAGTGCTTCGTAAGCTGCTAGTCTCAGGAGGATTATGGTGGAAAATAAATTTGACCCAGGTCTTTATAATTATTGTTCCGGAGTCCTCCTTGTACTGTTCAACATTATTTCACCTTCCTCCAGGCCATAATAAATGTGCTGCTGGGATTTTGTTGGTATAAATGTAAAGCAGAGAGAACGGTGTTCTAAATTAAAAAATAAATACCACAACCCTCTATCCCATGGTGGAAATTGTTCTTCACATACCAACGATAATAGTTTTACTTTAGTTTATAATTTTGCTTTTCTTTATGCAATTTTTTTTCTCTTGTGTATGTCTATAACTTTCCCTTCTGAAATAATTTATTATACGTGTTTTTTCATCTATGTCTGTATACAATTTCCTGCTCTTCCAGTGTTATCTCTGTTATATAAATTGTCTTGATTTCTTCTCATGCTCTCCTTTATGTTATGAATTATTGCTCTTATTGCCGAATTCTCCTTCACTTACACTTCTTTATTTTGAAATTAAATCTGCCTTATTACTAATTTAACCACTTTTCCTGCCTGGTAGGCCTAATCATTCATCTGTAGGGTCAGCATAACAGTGGTCTAAGTCACTTCTTTAAAGATTAGAGCAGGGGAGGACAGAAGGTAGCTCTATGACGTCATGGCAGTCTGCTATTCTTTCACGCGGCAAGACTTCTGCGAGAAGATTGTGAAATGTAGGCACCACTGAACAGGGGGAAAGAGAGGGACATTAGTATTGCGGTAGAGAAGCGCTCTTGCCTGACGTCAGACACAATGACTTGCCGTGCACTTCCTTCACAAACGTTTCACCTGACGAAGCTGTCTTCTATTGGTTTAGAGAAAAAGCAAGTAAATTTCTGCACTTCTTGTTTTTCATACAATTTTGAAATCAAATTTTCCTTTGAAGGATGTTCAATCTTGCTTGTTAAACTTTACTATAAAGCTATGTCCTTTACTCTTTGGAACATTAAGAGAAAATACGATTTTTATGAGAACCTGCAACACATTTTTTCTTGTTAGATTACTGTTGCACTGATCTTTATTTGTACTTTAGAAAAGGGGGAAAATGTTTGAATAAATACAGGATTTCTTTATATGTTATGACTAGGGACCGGATTTTTAGGTTTTTAAAAACACTGTTTTAGGTTTTCCATTAGGTGAAATAGTTTTTTTAGGTTTTTTGTCCAAAATATCGTTTTCGGGTAGAACAATTGGTTTAATGTATTTGAATGTGCTACATAGGATTGAATACATAATGCTTGAAAAGTTTAACTTAACAAAATTGACTTAAATTTGTGTAAACTTGCTTTAAGATAATATTATACAATTGAAGAAGAAATGCATAAACAATCAAAAGAAGCAGTGAAAATAAGATTGCCTCACATTTCCGGGTTACAGTAAATCACTAAATATCTTTCAAGATTCTCAACTGTGAAGTTCTTCCTGTTATCTCTCAGTTAATAGTTAATACTGTATCTAGAAACTACCCTTCTCAGGATTCGAATCCGATGCTTCTAATATAGTGAGTAAAATACTTTATGGTTGGATGTGGATAATGTGAAACTGATAGTATGAACAACAGGGAAATACTATAGGCAAACAAAAAACAAGCGCTTTAAAACACAGAGATCTTTATCCTTGTTCATACACAGCAACAATGATTGTTCGTACGAATATTTTAAAAGGAATACGCCGGTACTCTTTTCCTCTCTTGATACTGTCCATCCTAGACGACAATGGGTTGAATGAAACGCTGGTGGTATTAATTTCTACCCGACCAAAATTCTGTGGCTTGGATCTAAAACGGCCAATGTCATAGAGATAACTGACTTTGAAGTAACATTTTTTGCAGAGAACTTCCGACATTGGCCTCTAAGGTTCCTGTATTATGCATATTAATAACATCAGACTTGGGCACTTTTAGTATAGGCTACGAAAGATAAAGACTAACCGAGCTCAATAATGCATAGATCTCATTTTTGCAAGAAATTGAACATTGGCCCTTTTAGAACCAAGCCACAGAATTATTCTCTCCCCACAAAATATCGATTTCTCAACTGACAAACAAAAAAGGAGCCTAAATTAGATATTTTAGGTTTTATATCCCGTTTAGGTGTATTTAGGTTTTTATACCCCATTTAGGTATTTTTAGGTACCACAGAATTAATGTGGGTGAATCCTATGGACATGATTCGAAAAAGGGTATGACCGCTTTTTGTTTTGGAATAAGGCTACGGCTCCACTAGCAGTATTCGACTGCTGAAGCGAGCAGCATTCTACTGCTTGAAATTGGAACACACGCAAACAAGCCTAGGTGGCTATATGGGCAGTCATTTTACTGCTCTTAACACAATTACTGCGGCAGTAAAAATTTCTACTGCCGCGGAATAGAACATGTTCCATTTTGGCGCAGTAATCTGCTGCGGCAATCTGGCTTCACTAGCTGTAGAAATCTGCTGGCAGCGGCAGTAACTCGTTGTCTCGAGCGCCCTTGTTGTATAATTGTTGTTGTTCATTGTTTGTTTGTTTGTGTACTGGCAAAATGGAACTAGACAGTGAAGAGATCATAGTGCAAGTAGAGATGTATCCTGTATTGTACAATTTAACATTTTTAAAATTCTCTTTAACTCTAAAATTCAACATGAAAATACAAAAAATTGAATTTTTTTCCCAAAGTTCATGTATTTTTTTTGAATATGTGAACAGTCGTAAGTCATGACTTTTATTGGGATAATATGGTATGGAAACTGGACTAATTATTAGCAATAAAATTTCTGCCCCAGCGTCTCACATTAAGTAGATAAATCTTTCTAAAAAGTGAAAAAACACATTTTTGACTGTTTTTTAGAAATTATTTTCTCCAAAACACCCATCTCAAAAGTTTTTAAAATTACACAAAATATTCTTTGATGGTTGTTCTTTTTGGTGGTACAATCACATTGGGGGATATTTGTGTGGAAAACCTGAGAGAATTTTTTCAAAACTACTCTACCTGTTCCATAATATTGGACATTTAGTATATAATGTAATACATTGACAACACTGTATTTGCCAAATGTTTTCAATGTACACGGTTCTATTAAATTAAATTGTATTGAAAGATCACACCATAGATGGTTGAGTCCATTTCCGGATTGGAAATCTTACCACTAGAGGTTTTTGAGTCCAAATTCAGCAAAGGGTATTGCTGGTTCTTTGTGAGAGTCCATCAGTTTCGGTTAATTATTAATATTGATCACTAGATTTAGACAAAAGTAGTAGAAAAACTACTTAAGGTAAAATATATGTTAACATATTATACAAATACTGAAATATCATTAGGCCTATATTTTTCACTTGTAACATCATACTGCTGAGAAGAGTTCTTCTGTCATCTTCATGTGTTCTGCATTAAACTTATGAAGCTGGGCTGACTGTCCATGTGGAAAAGAATGATCCAGCTTGAGAAGCACATGGGAAATTTATTTGTAAATACTTTCCTATTAAAACATTTCTTTGTTTATTTTTATTTATTTTGAGATTATTATATTTAGTGTAGTGTTTTTTCATGAATTGATTAATTAATTCAATATATTTTGATCAAGCTATTTTTTGGGTTGGCGAATATCTAATTATTTCAACCTTCTGTTTTTTTAATCACACTTCTTCGAAATGGATAGCTTCATCCACGTTCCATTCACCTTTTCCAAGAGCAAGGAATTCTTTTTCAACTTATTAAAAGTTTCTAGCATTTCAAGATATTGAAAATTTCGGGCAAAAGGCCTTTTTCTTCATTTTTATCATGGATTCAGTAATTCAACGACCATGAATATTAAGGACCGCAAGGACTTCTTTACGAAGATAATAAATCTTCATCAATCCTCAGGACATTAATACTAACCAAGGGGAAAATCCTTCATTTTGTGAGTAATTTCGTGAATCACATACCAAAGGTACGTTTCACAGCATATTTGGACCAAGGATTAGTGGGCTTCGTGAGATTCGCAGTCTCAAAGAGAATTTAATGTAATTGTGATTGATAATAAATGCAGACATTTATCAATTAGCAAGTGTGTAAATCACTTAATTCAATGCAAATCCTCATTCTGAGCTTCAGATACTGTAAACATTCAAATTTTATCATTTCTACGAACATTAATATGCAAATATTCTAGATAGTGAGAAGTAACAATGTCATTAAGCTACATCTTTTTGCTACAATTATAGCTGGTCCTCCGATTGTATTTGATGGATTCTTGGAGTGGATGATCTTATATTTCAAAGATATACACGGATTCTTCATTTGCAGGAACATTTATTAATACTTGCATCCTCACATGACACAGGCGGAAGACAGAGTTCATCACACACAAACGGAAATGGATGCCATCTTGCACAGAGACTTAAGAAACAAAACACAGTAGTCTCTGTTGCCAACATTATAAACTGTACAAAGAAACTAAATATTACACAACCTGTATTTAAATTATAGTATGGATGCTGCACAATCCAACAGTATTCAGTTCCAATACATTTACATGTGTATTCAATTAGCTTCATAAACATCAAGATTACGACGAACATTTCCTCAACTGCATGTTTATGTTATTCAAGTGACGTCACTCCGGAAATGGACTCAACCATCTATGGTATGATCTTTCAATACAATTTCATTTAATAGAACTGTGTACATTGAAAACATTTGGAACAGGTAGAGTAGTTTTGAAAAAATTATCTCAGGTTTTCCACACAAATATCCCCCAATGTGATTGTACCACCTATAAGAACAACCATCAAAGAATATTTTGTGTAATTTTCAAAACTTTTGAGATGGGTGTTTTGGAGAAAATAATTTCTAACAAACAGTCAAAAATGTGTTTTTTCACTTTTTAGAAAGATTTATCTACTTAATGTGAGAACCTAGGGCAGAAATTTTATTGCTAATAATTAGTCCAGTTTCCACACCATATTATCCCAATAAAAGTAATGACTTACGACTGTTCACATATTCAAAAAAAATACATGAACTTTGGAAAAAATTCAATTTTTTGTATTTTCATGTTGAATTTTAGAGTTAAAGAGAATTTTAAAAATGTCTTCCCATATCATGATTTGAAACTACTATGAACAGGCTTTCAAATAAAAAAAACCTCAAGTCTCCATATTCTTTGGTTTCTGATTTATAGCGCTTTGAAAATTGCAATATTTTCTTTGCGTACAACTCTTTACCAAAATCCCGATTCTTTGTGTGCCTGTAACATTGTTACAAATCAAGTGAGAAGGAAAATATTTCATTTCTGAACATAGGTCATGTGGTCCTTTAACATATATTTTTTTCAGAAAAATCCATGATGTTGATGTGACACCCCCTGTATGATCTGAGATGAAATGGGTCAATTACTTTTAAGATATACAATGCACTCATTTCCACCAATTATTACAAGACAGTCTATATTCTATGCACAAGAACCCCACAACGCTGTGTGCAACGCAGAACAAAACTGCTAGTGAAGCCGGGCTGAGCAGAGCGGAGCAGTAAACTACAGCTTTTTTTCGCAGAAAATTTACAGCAAGTGAAGCCACCTTCTCGCAGTAAAAATTTAGGCAGTAGAATGCTGCTCGCGGCAGCAGTCAAATACTGCTAGTGGAGCCCTAGCCTAAGGAAAAAAATAGGTAAAAACCTAAGAATCCGGTCTCTAGTTATGACACATTAGTTAGGAACAGCTGCGTATTAGTTTTATTCATAAGTTCCAACGATTACTCAGTTCTACACATAATCTGATACCATCGAAACGGTCACCGTCGTTCTCCACATTACCTGCCTCATCTACCTCAGTTAAAGAAATCAGAGTGCCATGAAATTAATGATCAATGGAAGTTACATATTTGAAAGCATGAACTATTGATCCTGGTTTGCAAAAATTTGGTTAATTTTGTACTAGAGAAATTTTGTTCCAGGGGTTAAATTAGGGATTTTAAAACTAACTATATGAGGTGTAATTCGTTCAACCACAACACAAGAAAATAGTTCATTCCCATGTACTATAGATGGTATCAATATCCAATTTTACCTGTCAGGAGGGTTTATACCACTGTAGCACTGAACCCTCTTAATGTTTCTTCATCAAGCTGCTAATATACCTTGAAACATGTTTGCCATAGCCAAATAACGTTATATCCCTTGATGCTATCATTCTTCCTTCCATTTTGGTTTAACTTTATTTTCCTCTAAGCCTATTGAGGAACTAATACAATACTGTTTTAAATTCTGTTTTTGAGTTTTAAATCAGTCGTAACTGCTATTTTTAAAGCTTTGCTCGTGTTTATGCCAGGTCCAAGAAGCATGATATTTTTAACACTCTGGGGACCACGCCCCAAGGCTAGTATACTAGTGTTGAGCACGCCCCATCTATACTTCGACAGCTGAAAGTTGCGAGCGCATTAAGTCCTAGGTGGGGCAGTTGTATATAATAGCGTATACTGTACTTCATTCTTGGGCCCCATCTCGTGCTGAAAGATTATACAGGGTGGACCAAACGTCACGCACCATAGGAATTATATTATTCTATGATTATGTTTTCAATATGAGAACCGTAAAAATTAAAACACGTCTGTAAACGGTCGCCCATGTTCCATAGAACACTGGACACCAAGTTTGGCGTGACAGCACGGCACTCTGCTACAATTTGCTCTCGAAGATGGTTTTCATCCCTGATCTTCACTTCGTACACTTTTGCCTTCAAATATCCCCGTATAGCAAAATCCATTGGATTTAAATCAGGGGATCGAGGAGCCCACTCCACTCGTCCTCTGCGACCAATCCACTGTAAAATTATATCTCTATGGTGCGTGACTTTTGGCCCACCCTGTAGTAATATTTCATTACCATTTCTGAACCCTGTTGATCACTGTCATCTTAGGTACGCTCCTATTGCCATGTCATGTACTGTCAAGTACTACGACGCATGCGCAAATTGTCAGTTTCGGTGCGCGATGAATGCGAACAATGTAATTTTTCAGGGAACTGACAACGTGCGCATGCGTCGAGGTACAGTGAACATTACATGACATGGCTGTAGGAAGAAACCTTATATTTTCTCATTGAAAAGAAAGAAAAAAAAACAAACAAAAAAAAACAAACAAAAAAAAAACAATACAAATGCATAGTGAAATGTTTTTACATTACCGAAAATATTACCCTCGTAATACTTAGTTATGAGCTTCCTGCTACTTTCACGTACGTTTTACCATCTCTGAAATCAGGAACTACTCAAGTCCATAAAAAATTAGCTCTTTTAAAGACAGCAGATGATAGAAGGCATGGTATTACCGAAGACAGGGGTGATAATAGGTTAGGTCTGCCTAAGATATGAACGTCTTCACGGGATTTCTTTATTTCTAATTTACAATATCTATAAATGCATAACCACTTACCCCGTATCCAGTTTATTTTTTATCTACATTATACATCAGAATGATTCCTGGAGTATCGTCTTCCTTAATGAGCACTATTAAAAAAAAACATAGGTTACCCAGTACATTTATAACAATGGTAGTCGGAAAATACTCAAAATCGGCCAGGGTTTCTGGTACTAAATGGCTGTTGTCCAATTATCTAGCTGGTAATTATTTTTAAAATGTTATTTAACGTACTCTACATACGAAAACAAGAAAGCATACCACATCTTCACGGCTAGTTAAAGATTCCTATGTTAAAAAGTATCTGGACTAATTTATCGACTGTTTAACGTGTTCTTTCCTCCCCTGCAACAACCTTGATCCAGTGTCTCAACATTGAACACCTCACAAGGAGTAACAGAGAATATCCATTCGATTTCAAAAAGTGTCGTTTCCAACCGGTCAGAAATGTCATCAGTGTGTAGATACCTCTCCGAAACACATGACTGAATTAAGATATGATAGGCCTATTTTCAGATTCATAGTACAGGCTTGCCATAATTTATTTATTAATATTACCTCTTACAAATATATGCTTTATAGCTGCATAATATCAGCGGTGGGAAACTTCCCTAGAGGCTATGTAGATTTTATTCGCTTGCAGAGTGAATTTACTTTAGAGATCACGGGTACTGATCGTTGGGTTTACTTCTGATACGGGTGTATTATTTATACACTACTTTAGATAAGTCCTGCCCAGCACCCGAAGAGTAAAACCAGGGGATTTTGGAACTCTTGTATCCAGAAGCCGGTCACATGAGCCGTTCTGTCAAGCTGAGCTCATGAAAAATGCATGGCTGCCTGCCGGGAAGTGACACAATCATAAATCCCATGTAGCATAATATAATAATTCCTGCTGACAGGTTATATAATTACTCATTCAAAATGTTAATATCAATCTAGTTATTAAATTATCAGCTAATTTTCTGGTATGCAGCTATTTTGATGAGAAGGGGAAATGCAATGTAATTGAATCACGTATTGACGATGAAAGCTGTTAATGACTGCCGTATGATATTGAATTAAAATAAAAACCAATGACGGAAAGCCACAATCACATGTAATCCCATGCACTAAGCAAGCAAACACAGCGGTACAGAGATGTAGGCCTACACATGATACGCGATAAAAACTTAAAAATCGATGATGTAGACATGAAGACAAGTAGGTGAAACGGACGTAAGGAAATATAATTTTAGTGGAGAAAATTAATGAGAAAAATTAAATTAGCATAAAAAACACGGATATAATCCCAGGTGTACAAAGAAGACTGAAAGTAAAAGATATAGGAAGAAGGTAGAAAGGAAACTCCTCTATTCTGTTAGTAACGAACCAGTCACTTTGGTCATCTCTGTGAGATTCAAATTTCATTGCAAGATAATATTATAACAAGTACTGCAATGCAGTGATTGCCCCGTTGCCGGGCAGGCCTCGTTACCGGTCAATAAGTAGTTACGCAAAAAGACGCTAGATAGCAGCAGCAACTGTTTCCTGCTGCTATCTAGCATCTTAATGTGTAACTACTTGTTCACAGGTAACGAGGCCTGACTGGAAACGGGGCAATCTCCCCTGTAATACACTCACATATCTATAATAATAAAAGGAAGTGTCTGTCTTCCTCCGTCTGTCTGTCTGCCCGCGATCCCGTGCTGGGATGACCCGGGGGCTGGGTGCCCCGGTGACCAGGGCTCTGGGATGACACAGAGTCGCCTCCTCTTAGGCTATCGGGCGGGTCCTGTAAGTTGCGAATGCAGGCCCCACACTGTGATGGTGTGGGGGGAGGAGGAATAAGCGTTTTCGTGAATACTCCTTCCCGGACAGTTAGGGGCGCCATTTGTCGTACTTCAGGGACATGGTGGTGGAGGGGTGTACTTTAGCCTTATCCCCGGTTTTCGGGGTAACGGGCGGGACCCCCTTTGTAGACTGAAGTACCAGTGAGGGTGATGCGTACTGGGGCATCTAGGATTCGGATGGGCGTGCTAAGCGATGTTATGGCGGGCAGGTTGCGTCGCCACTTAGCCTCTGGCCGTCAAAGGGTCATCTCCACCTACAAGTGGTGTTTCCCCGTTTTTGCAGACGGAGCTCTGGCCTAGTCGACTGTTGCTGAAACAGTAGTCGGGACGGTATTGAGCCGGTCTGGGTTCCCTTAGGGGTCGTTCTCTTCGGAGGCGCCCGACCGGGGCCCAGATTTTACCGTGCTTGGTGTTGGATTCGACGTGGCAGTGGTTCCCGTACTCAGGGTACGAGGAGGGGGGTCGTCGTGTGTGCGTGACCGGTACCATAGCAGGGGGAGGCATAGTCCAACGATCCCTGCCATGACTGGACGTCGGTGGCGTTACTACGGCGATGCTCCCGACCTAGAGGGCGGGGAGGCCTAGGTGGTGCTGGGTCCACCGAACGGTTCCTACCCTCCCCAAAACGCCCATCCTTAATCTCCGTGTCACATGGGCTATGCGTAATCGCGAGGCGGCCTCGACAGGTGGATATCCCTACCAGGGAATTTACTCTGAATCTCTCTCTCTCTCTCTCTGTCTGCCCGCGATGCCCAGAGAAATCTACTGAACGCAGAAAACTGAAATTTTAAACATAGGTGGACTGAAGGGTCGGGAAATGCACCTCGAAGCCGGAATTTTAATTTTTGCTTTAGTTCGTGAGTTATGAGTGAAAAACGGGCAGAAAACGTGAAGTTTTTGCGTTTTCGAAGCATCAGTTTTCAGTATATTTCAATGTCAAATCAATTACAGTAGGCTTTGGCTATTTTTGTCATACCTTGGACATGAAACCATTGCGATCGCTTGAATGTTGTAGCCCACGCTGGTCGATTCATTTGTTTTTAATGTCAAGGCACGCAGACATATGAAATTTTCAACCTACACCGAAGAGGAGGATTATTATTATTATTATTATTATTATTATTATTATTATTATTATTATTATTATTATTATAAGTGGGATAATCAATATGGGCCTAAATATGGTCAAACGTTGTTCGATTTGGACGAAACTCACTATAGCCTACAGGAGTTTTCTGGGCCAAGGACCTCGAATCTGAGGTCGCTTTTACCAGGCGACGCTATCTAATCGTGGTATGTAATTCACGTGATTTAGGTGTTGGTAAATATAATGATTTAACTATTATGCTCTTAATTTTTAATTTTTAAAATAATTATCGCGGGCGAAGCCGCGGGCACATGCTGGTATATACATATTTATATAGGCCTATATAGGCTATAATAGATTATAAAACGGGTTCAGGAACAATCAAGATAAGGCTTAATAAATACGTAAATGATATCGTTGCCGATAAAACTTAGAATTTAACTACCAACCTACATACTCCAAGTAACGTATGGCTTAGATGAGATGTTAGAAAAGAGGTGTAAGTCTTCTTCTTGGAATTATTTTTTGCTAATTCTTAAGGTAGGTATAGTGGTGAGAAGGAAGATGAAATACGGCAGTCCTACAGATATCAGAATGCTTTTCTCCCTAACACTGACTGCTACATAGGCTAGTCTCTGTCTGCTTGTTTGAACAGGCATCCCATGAAGAAAAGATCCAAGAGTTCCGTGCATGAAAACTACAATTGCAGTTTGTCCTGCCTATTAAAAGATAACACGGGAAACATGAGATATGGTAACACGAAAAGGGGCAAGATAAAGAATACGCATTCCGATTTTCTTCTCCGGTGGTACAGTACAATCACAATCATTTTCATCGGTCTCTTTGGAATAGTACGTTAAGCACAGACTTTCTGTTTCAAAGTTAACGGGCTCGATCCCGACCCAGGTCGATCCCATTTATGTGTGCTGAACTCCGATAGCCTGTACAATTATAGGCGTGAAAAAGAATTCATGCTGGACAATATTCCGGCAAACCCGCGACTTTTAGAGCCTTTTCACACTTGGTCACTTGTGACGGTCACCGGCGAAGACGCATTGATTTAAATGGGAGTGTTCACACTGGTTCACCGCGGTGACCCACCCAGACACAAGTGGCGCTGCAGTGTCTACTCCAAACACATGTGACGGTCACGCATGTGACGATCACTTGTGACCGGTCACCGGCGAAGAAGCATTGGTTTAAAAGGGAGCGTTCACACTGGGACACTTGTGACGGTCTCCGCATGGTCACTTTTATTATGATTGCCATCAATGCAAGTTGTATAGGCCTATACATAATTCAGTTGTATAATCGATGTATCGATCTCAGCGAAACTAGTTATCCAGTCATGAATTTTGATTTGGTTAATACTGAACATTTTATAAGTGAGGGAGAATGTCGACCTGTCACTTGGAATGTCAAAAGCGATTAGGCCTACAAATATTTTTATCATGTAGCTACTATTGGCAATACTGGCCGTGACCGTCACAAATGACCCAGGTGTGTTCACTGCAAAAACCGGTGACCGTCACAAGTGACCCAGTGTGAAAAGGCCCTTACAGGTCTAAGTATCAATTTAAATAGTCGTTAAATGACAGTAACAACAACAAATTGATATTCGTACGTTATCATGAACCGAACATAAAGTTTTTCTTTAATTTATTATTAATCCACGTATGGTCATGGACAAACTTGTGTTACGTTTTGCTCAGGTGAAGTTTCACTTTCCTATTCTTGAATGTTAACATTCCGGATCCACAGGTCTGGTTCATTCCTCCTAGGATTTTTATGAGATAGGAAGGTGTGGAACGCGGTTCATTCAGCCTCGCGAGGTCAAATGAGCTACTTAATAAAGAAGTTGCGACTCCTGTCACGAAAATCATTGATATCTCCCATGGGAGCAGCCATGCTAACCACATGGCTTCCAATCCTATCTTCTGCCCACGGTAGGCGACGCAGTGGTAGGACGATATGTCGACACTTTCCACGGATTTTAATATGACAATATATGGAAGTATTTCATCTCAAGTTGGGAGGTTTCGAAGAGTACAGAGACTACATTACCTAAAGTAGGTTTACTGTTATCTTTGCTATAACACAACAGTGAAAAATTGAGCACAACCTCCACCACATATCTTACCTCTTTTCAATCTCATCCCTGCGATTGCTGCTGTAGAAACAGGAACATGTCGAAATTGAACTGTGAACATTCCTACTGTACTTACAATATATATGATATATTATGGTGTCACACAGTTTCTCCGAGGCGTGTTTGTCTAAACTCTAAATCCTTTCAGAGCATGACATCTCCAGTAAAGAAAAGATCGCTGTGATTGCATTTCTGAATAGACTAACTTCTAAGTCACCTGGTATGTTTTAACCCCTTCAGTTTCCTCTTGAAATTGATTTTGCAGAATATTCGTCTTCTTCCATAGACAAGGTGATTATAAAAAGAAAGAAGGATGGCATGTGAGTGAAATATTTCCAATTACTGTTAGATGGTGCGGCACTAAAATGACGCACCGCCACAAACTGCTTGCAATGTTATACTAGTGGGGTTTTACTTTGGTTATATAGAGTATGACATGTTTGGTGGAATAGGGGCTTAAGGAACTCTAGGAAAATCTAAAACCTTTATGTCGGAGCTTACGTAACTAGGTCAAGAAAGGCCTTAAGTGAACATGAACTGGATTAAATATTCTTCTTATTTGCATTTTAAAACTCTGGCTGAATTCCGTAAGAAAGTGTGGATATCCTCATTTGCTTTCACCCACTCTCCCTCGCTTACCCGCACTCGGTTCCTCCTCCACCTGAAGCGTGATTCTGATTTTGGCCTGCAGGTATCGCATGATAGAATAGTATCTTTTGTCAGAGCAATATAACCAAGTGTGGTGGTTAGAATACACCATCTTCAACATAATGTTTACACCCTATGGGCTTCTATGAAAAAATATCGATAGTTCAATTGTAGAAACAGTAGTTTTGCACTAAACGGTCGAAATATGGCACTGGAATTAAGCGTTGTATCATTTTCTTTCAGTTAGGCGCAGTTGGTTCTCGAAGTCAATGAAGCGACGTATGAAGGTATTATATTTTGTTATATTTCGTTTCAAGATATTAGCGGTTTTAATGGTTCCTTTTTATATAATGTTCAGCTTCTTAGAATGATTATAGTCATTCGGCTCCCCTGGAAACAATGTTGTCTTTGTGCCTGAAAACCCCATCGTCGCTGACGCCGAAGTACTTAGATAAAAATAACATGAATTAAAAAAAAATATCCCTTCACAAAATATTATTCTTATCTGTTGATGACAAGGAATTTACTTCTATGTCGCATGTAATAATTAGATCTAGAACAGATGTGGTACTAATGAGCTAATTAGAAAATACTTGGCGAAAGCAGAAGAAGGCTTGCTTACAGTAGACTTAATTTCATTACACACTTCCTCCCATCCTCCAAAAGTCATTTTCCACAGCTACCAAAGTTCATGCAGAAGTTGAGGTTAATTGAAGGGGGATTCCACAAAAGAGAGAGGCAGAATGAAAGCAAGAGAGGATGGGGAAGATTTCAAATATCTCAAAGACTAGAAACTGTCTCTTAAATATGTAATCCATGTCAGTTAATTTAGAGAAACCTAGTCTATTAAACTTCCCATAGTCTTCTTTCGTGGGTGTATCGAGAGCTTACCTGCCTTCCACCCCGACAGTCCAGGTTCGATTCCCGGCCAGGTAGGGGGTGTTTCAGTAATGAAGATCCCCTCCCCCGGTTCAGGACTGGGTAATTGTCAGTAGGTTAAATCTTACGTTAAGATATTGCACATTGTGCGCGATTCCTTAAATATTAAACTTTCCACTCCCCCCCTTGTTCCTTGTTAAACATTCATTTCGATGGAAGGATAGAATTGGTAAGTTTAAACTTACTCGATTGCTTAGAACTGAATCTTAAGTACCAAAGTAGCGGAAGTATTGAGTTCGTCTTGAATTTCAGTACACGCATTTTTTATAATCATTCAACATCTGAAAGACATCTCAGCAATGCAATGCTCAACCAATGTTAAGGCAGAGAATTTCTTTAAGGGCGAAGACTTTCGTCGTTAGGAGTTTACCATCACATTCATTTATAAGAGTCTACATGAGTAATAGAGCAATGGTGGAATAGAGAAGCTGGAGGGAACAGAGGCCTTTCAATAATATCTAATCTGATTCCCTTACAAATCCACGCAGTTGGAGAGAGATGGACCTTCCAGCTAGGGCTACTATTTGAGATTCACCACAGGATATTATATTCTAGTCATATAAGCCAACTGGTAAAATAGGGTTCTGTACTTTTGGAAATTCAATAATAATAATAATAATAATAATAATAATAATAATAATAAACGAAAAAATCAGCAAATATACTAGTCTAGCTGAAGAAATAAAGACAATGTGGAGGCAAAAAAAGTATACGTGATACCTAACGAGATCTGCAACCGGACTGATCCCTAAGAAGCTCAGGAGCAGCCTGGAAATGATAGGACGTCCGCCTTCCATATACATAAAACTGCAAAGGTCCGCCATCCTTAGCACCTGTAACCTGACCAGAGCATTGCTGCCATCACAATAGAATTTGAATGGACTTGTCTCTTGGGACCGTCCACTCAAAAATCCAGCAAAAGCTGTGACTCAGTGAATAATAATAATAATAATAATAATAATAATAATAATAATAATAATAATAATAATAATAATAATAATAATAATAACTATTGGTCATATGATTTCCAAACTTTTCGGCGAGTTAAACACCGCTAGATCATGAATGGGTCAGCGCTGCATTCATCTCTCACGAGTCTTCTCGATTAAAGTATACAGAAGAAACATCGTGGTTTGGATTCCAAGTACCGGTACATCTGCAGGCTTCGACTACTGTACTAAGAATTTCGGTAGTCGTTACTACAACAGCTGAATCTTCTTTTTTCTAAGGGATCGCATAACAATCACCCCATGGAAAAGTAAACATGCCATAGGCCTATGCCTGCAAGAATAGGAAGAAGATTCAGTACTTTCACTTTGTAACTGGTATCTCATTTATATAACCAATGCGGTCTTATTAAGCCTTATACTATAAGCTAAACATGTTACACGTACACAGAAGTATCAAAAATGTAAAACACTAGGATGTGCCCGCGGCTTCGCCCACGATAATTAACTGAAAAATTAGAAATTAATAGTATAATAATTATTAAAGCATTATATTTATTAACACTTGCACGCGAATCATTCTTAAACTAAACCATTAATAATTAATGAAACAGCTAAAATTCCGGCTTTAGAGTACATTCCACGATTAGAAATTGCCACCTGGGAAAACGATCTCAGATTCGATTATGTAGTTCCAAAGATAACTGTGATCCACTGCCTTCTAAACTGTATAGGCTAATTCTCGTGCGTAATTCTCGAGACGGCGGTGGATAATGGCGTTTTTCAACTGTTTGTTGACAGATGAATGAGATGTGAATTTTATTTGATAAATTCAGTGTAATTTTAAGAAATTATATAATTTTTCAAGAGAAGGAGTGATTGATTTGGATTATTATTATCAGCGATATTTCAAGAGTTAAATCATCAATATTTTACTGCTGGTGCCCCCGGCTTCACCCGCCACTATTCATTGACTCCAGGAATTTTAAGAAATTTACACTGGTAGATTATTAAAAATGTTTGTGGTTCAGAGCTATAAAAATTGTAAGTAAAAATAAAATTAGAATATTTGTTCATTGAGTTCATTTCACTTAGGCCTTATATAATAAAGAAACGGTTTTCCTAATCTTGTAGTCGTCATGAAAGTTTAGACTGAGAGATACGAACATCGCCGAGTATACCCGATGTCTCACGAAGCGGGCGAGCAAGCACGCTATTTAGGGCAGTTGAATTGTATAAGAGTAGATTTGTATAAAAAAATGTTAGATAGCGAAGGCTGTGTTAAGAAAAACAAATATTTTTTTATTTATTTTCTTTGTACTCGTATGTACACAAAAAAGGTAGATTATCGGCTTTTATTTTTACAGTATATTCTAGGATACAAAGCAGAGAAGTCTAGCGAACTTTTTGTGTGTTCTTTGCACACAGGACAATAATTGTTATGTCAAGGCATTTAAAGACCATAAAATAGTGAAATAAATAAAAATAAACTTCTAGTTACTCCAAGTGGTAAGTAAATTTATACTATTTGGAGACCAAGAAATTCTTTCTGAACTGGCATGCCCATCAAATTACCCCTAGCAAATATGTGCCATTTAAAAAGAAAGAAAGAAAAAAATAATAAATGCCTTATTGCTTCAAGACAGACTGGATTAAAATAACTACGAACACTTGGCGGAGATTCTCAAATAAAAACTATTGTCTGTTGTATGAAAGTAATGGAAAACTTCCTCTCTACATCCACTCAATCATGACCGAAAAATGCCGAAAATTACCTGAAAATTGCCAAAACATGACCTATCTCTTGAAAATGACAAAAATGGAAATAAATACAAAAAATGCCCTTATTTAATAAATGAATTCATGGCACACATTTATATACATTCTAGTTATCTTTTAACCTTCACATAAAAAGATGCAAAATCATCATATGCCATGCCCTAAAAATTATGAATCCAGTTCACTCACGTAGCCTATATAGTTTCACTAATTTATCTCACCACCAAAAAAGAGTACCGTATACTACACTTTTTTATTCCTCTAAAATTGACAAGTTGTAATCCACTTTGATTGGACCACACAAAAATGAGAAACGAAGTAAAACATGAAAGCTGGCTTTAAAAACTGACCGTGAACGTGTTTGTAATACGCACCACGCAGAGCATCATGGGGATATTTGTGTCACAGGATTAAAACAATCTCGTTGTATAAAAAGGAACAAAGCAAACATTGCGTTCGTACACCCTTATTATTTTGAATTCCAAACAATACCAGCCTCTTCCCAACACTATGACAATGAAGTATTGGATTCTCACTTTGATGTTAATAGCATCACCAGCTGAGAATATTATGAAATATTTATAGGCCTAATTTTAAGGATGAAAGTACTAATCACTAGGGACCGAATTCTTTTGGTAAAATAAAATGGCTGATTTCGGTGTTAACTTTCTTCTATTTCGTGGGAATTTCGCGAAATAAAATATTTCATATAACTATCCTTAAGGGAAGCTACGGCACTCTGCACGCTATTTTTTTTATTTACTTTATTTTTTATTTTTTTCTTGATCCACGAAAAATGTTCCTATTTGAGGTTACAATGTTCTTAGAAACCTATATAATTCATATATAAACTGAGTTTGCTGTCAAAAATATTCGAAATAAAAAAAAATATGAAGCGGGCTTTTATATAACCTAAAATGGCGTATTTTATATGCAAAAACGTATCAACTATTGTAGATAAATATTTAATCTGTTGAATCCACACTCTTTGCCGCAATCTAAAATAGGCACCCAAAACTCGGCATGGATATAAGAAAAAAGGAGTGGTATTGTGAACACTGAATAGCGCTAGAAGGCAAAATTTGTCAAAAAGCGTGAGGCAAAGAAGATATTTTCGGAAATTTTTGGTATTCGATAGCTGATATCTTGAAAGCAGTTGGGAATAGAAAAACCTTACTAATAAAAATCTTGTAGGAAATTTTTTCCGCCTCCATTTTGATTTTATTTATTTATTTAAATATTTATACAATTTTATTTATTTATTTATTTAAATATTTATACAATTTTATTTATTTAAATATTTATACAAAATATTTATACAAAACAAAACAAAACCACCCGAATAAGCAAGCGCTCGTGCTCGGGCACAGTTCAGCCATTTACATTACAAAATACAAATTACAAATACATAAAGAAAATATAATTAAATCAATACCTAAAAAATAATAATAAAAAGAAAGAACAGAAAAGTAAAAAGAAAAAAGGAAAAGTAGTAATAAAAAAAATTGAAACCCTGAGTTATTACAAATAAAATCGTTCCTTAATTGTCTACTAAGTACAGAGTGAAGTAACTTTTGAACTTTGAAATAAGATTTTTGATAAACTTATTGCATTTTTTGTTGTTCATATGTACTATTTCTGGATGTTAATAACTTAACTTTCCCGCTACGATACACAGTTTTTGAGACATAAGCGAAAAACCCCCCAAAAAGAGACCTTCTACGCGCCCTCCTGACCCCCTCGCCTCATAGGAGTGAGGACTTTTAGTTTGTTTACCTCCTAACTAGTCCAAACAAAGTCCCAAAGTCAAACGTTGTGTTCTTCCCATTTCTCTCTGCACCCCCCATTTGAGCACTGGACTAAGCGTATGAAGCAGGAACTGAGCAACAAAGAAGAGAATGCAATGACATGCAAGCCTTAATGAGTTTAGTGTGCAGCTCTGACATTTTCATTTCATAATCACGACCAACTGGGCACTACGCTAATGTTTCGAGTTTATGCCACGTGAATGCACATTGTTGACGGTTGTTTTTGGAGTCCGCCTTTTGTTTCCATTGTTACGGTCTCACAAAGCCTGCTATGTATGTTTTATTTCCAAGTGAAATAGAATGGGGAGGTTACCTCAATGTGTTGTTTAGATTACTAAATTGCTTAATCCTAACAGACTGCCAACTTTCGACGAGTTTTGGTGGCAATATTAGCAGTAGGCCTATTTGTTGCTGCCCATTGTTGTTATCAATCTAGAATAAAGCTATGTCTGCTATGTAGCTGCTAAATCATGCAAAATCATTTTAAATGCAACACAAATATTGTAATAATATTTTAATGTATAAATAATTTGTTACCTATAAGTAGGCTTGCCAGACGTCCCGGTTTCCAGACAAAATCCCGGTGTCCCGGCCGGTTTACTTCACGTCCCGGTAAAAATTAAATTTGATTTTCTAGAAGACCAAAAATGTTTAAAAGTCCTCGCCATGGAAAAGTACATGTAAATATTGTTCAAATTTTTATTCCTCGTTCAAAGTGTTTCTTCTTACTTAAGTAACTTTTAAATATTAACATGTTAGAAATAAAATGTTTAAATTTATATGCTTATGTCATTTATTATTACCCGTGGTTAGGTTCCTAATAAGTAACCATTTATTCATAGCCTTGAGAATAAACTACCCTCTAAAACACTCTAAAAACCCACCAAAACCAAGGGTGTACACACCCTTGAAACCCGCGACGCTGGGGGGCATTCCGATGTCCCGGTTGAACATTTCAGAAATCTGGCAAGCCTACCTATAAGCCAGATCCTACCAGGACGAATGCCGTTTTAAATGGGTGACCAGACCTCCCGGGAAACCGGAATTGTCCCGATTTTTCACCCTTCTTCTCGGTGTCCCGATGACCTGCTCCGGGATGCAGAATTGTCCCAGTTTCTTGCCAATCATTAAGGGGGAAAATGTTTATTTTACTGTTGTATGCACCACTAACATAATGAATATAGCTATTAATATATATATATTTATATGCATATATATATATATATATATATGTGTGTGTGTGTGTGTGTATATCAAGTCCGCAAAATAAGGCTTTTGCGGATGAATCTAGTAATGCGACCGAGGCTCAAGCCGAGGCTGAAATTCTGGATGAGTCTGCTCAAGTTTTTGCATACGTGGTGCATACAATAGTTTTTAGTCAAAGTTCTGTAATTTTACTATTAATGAGCTCAGTTTCCACTCATTTTTAATGATTATGCTTAAAGAAAGCAAAGATAATGGCGATTGTATCTGTAGTGCAAGTTTATAAAATTCGCTTACTATGAATTATTTATTTTCCTTAAAAAGAAATAATGTCCACCGCTGTGGCTCAGGGGATGCGTCCAATCCTCTCACGCAGCGGGCCCGGGTTCGATTCCCGGTCGGGACAAGTTACCTAGGTGAGGTTTTTTCCGGGGTTTTCCCTCACCTATGAGACAAATGTCAGGTAACTTTAGGCCCTTGTGGTCCCCGGATATCATCTGGCCGTCATTATCATCTTCATCCTCATCCTCGCCTTGTTCTGAGTGAGTGTGTGTGTGTGTGAATGGTGTGTATCGTCCTATGTGTTCGTGTTGTCTCGGAGGTGGCCCCGGCATTGGGATGATCACTCATCCGGGGAGGCCCTCCATGTCCTTGTCTGGTCAAAAAAGTATGTCTGTGATCCAAAGGTAATTCCTCTCCCAACAGGTCGCGGCCCTGTAAGGCCCGGGCGGCTTGGGTCGCTTTAATCCTCAAAGGGAGAGGTATTAGTAATCCAAAACTCGCGCGTTCGCACCTACCCACTGGTCTAAGAAATATAAAAAAAGTTATTATTATCGAATTTATTTCTTAAAGTCAAGAACTCTAAATGACAAGGTTTACTATGCTTGTTAATAGATAATGAAGAATAAACCCCTTAACATACAAAATTGAACTTACACTGGGAGACACTGTAGACACCCAGGAGTCATAGTTGGAACTATGTCCACTAGAGATTACCATGGCAACTTTACTGGCCTAGTACGGTAAAATTACTTTACCGGCCTAGGACGGTAAAGTGCTACTTTACGGCGTGTTAGCAGTCCGAGAAGCAGCGACTTTTGCGGAGCGTGTAGGCCTACTAAAAATAATTTTCTGGTCCTTCCTTTAGTATGTATTGAAGAGCAATAAAATGCGAATTACCTTTATTCGTAACGTTAAAGTGTTATACTTTCTGGTTAACTAGGTTCTACAGGCCTGATAAACCTCTTCTCCTTTACAAAAAATAGTCCAAAATAAGAAAAGCAATTTCCTTAAAACGATAAGTTTGCTAAGCAAGAACAGTATGCTGGCAAAAACTTAAAAAGTTACTATTTATACCTGATGCTTTATTCAGTATTAGCGTATATCATGAAAGCATGTAATCATTAACCTCCTGAGTCCTAAGAGCGACTGCTGAAAATCAATGTTACCAATCAGAGTTTTACTTTTGTATTCACGGTAAAAAATATCATCCTGTCAAATGCCACTGCTCCTATGGAGATGTTGAGGTGGAAGTGAAATTGAAAGGAAACGCGTGGGACGTGTAATAAATGCCGAATCATTAAACATGTTTAAAAGAGCCGATGTGAAAAAATAATGATTGCGGTAACGTCATACAGACTAAGCAGATTTCGGCTCTAATACAGATCCAGTGATTATAATGTACTAGCTTAAAAGACCCGGCGTCGCCCGGGTTTTGAATTGGAAATTAACTTATGAAGGATTTTCAATTTTAAATTCTAGGTCCTTATATAGGCATTTATAATTTGAAATAGGAAGAACGACTTATTACACTCAAACTATTCCCTCAGAAAACGCTTGATATAGTTTTTTATGGCTCATAGAGGATCTAGAATTTTGCATCCCATCGCTTGTACAGTGCACAGCAAGCCTGGTAGAGGTTTAAATAAGAAGAAACAGAAATTCCTGTAGGGCTAACATAAAATTGTAATATCGAGGCGGGAAATTTCCCACTCTTATGTTACCATAAAGCCGTTTTGGGAATGAAATTAAACAGAAAGCATTATCACTTTCATACTTTTCTCTCCAAAAACCTGCGATATAATACAATAATATACACATTACCATACCTCGTTTTGTTTTCTCTATGTCCAGGGTAGAGAAAGTTATGTGATTCCATTATTTTAGTGGATTTCATTCTGTAATATTTATTTATAACATGAATTATTTTGATAACTTCTCTTATTTGTCAAAAGTGCATTTCATTTGTTTTTTCCAAGCCCATCATATACTATTTGGCAACAATATATTCTGTGATTTGGAATTGATAATTCTATGTAAAAAGGGATTAAGTATTTTCAAAAACATTTAATTTTTGGCATTTAGAATCAGAATTTTTCAAAAACCTTTCTTAGTGAGCACCTACATTATGAAACGAAGGTACTGTCAAAATACCAAGTCTCTACCTGTTATAGTTTAGGCTGTACGTTGATTCCTGTCATTCAGTCAATCAGTCAGTCAGGACAAAGCCTTTTATATATATAGAGATGAAACTACGTGCTTTAACATTTACGCAGGTAAAGTTCAGATGTGCAGCTTCATGTAACAACTCACTTCCTATATACCCTGACACATAAGATAAAAGAAAAGTCTGATGTGGAATTCACATAACTTCATCTAGCCAAATAAAAGTGAGCCTGTTAGTAAAATATAATTACTACGAATGAAAACTTTTTCATGTAAATTGGTTGTAAAAATGAAGAGAATGTGGCTTATAACTACCCTTCAGATAATTTTTTAGAAAAAAGGTTTCAAATAAAAGTTTTATTTATTAGCATAAGCAACCCTTAAAGAAAATTAAAGAAAATGCAAAAATTAAAGAAAATTGTTAGAGCCGAATCCGAAAAAATCGCGAAAAACGAAAAATGTTTCATGTAAATCCCCTTTTCCCAATAACTTATGCATTACATTACACATTCTTAAACCTTACTAAGCTACAAGGAATACTCGATTTGTCGATTACTAAAAGTTTCCTTTCGTCTTATATTTTATTTCAAATTGTTAACCTACTTTTATGTAGTAAGCCTACAGTTAAATAAAGCAGTGTTCAAGAAATAAACTGTACTCGTAGATTCAACGGTATATGCTATATAGACTACACCCTGTACGGCAGAAGGTCATGAGCACACAGTGAAATGATGCTGAAACTACTTCTAAGGCAGGGTTCACACTCAGGCGATAAGCGATAAGCGATATATCGCGAGCGATATACGATACGCGACACGCACGGACAGATACTTGAAATCTAAAGGGAGGCGATAAAAAAGGTTCACACTCACGCGATAGCGCAACATATCGCAAGTGCTATATCGCTCGAAGTGCAGCATGCTGGTCGCCTGAGCGATTTGTTGCTTACGATATTGTAACTTTTGTAGTGAAGATTGTGTTCCCACCACATTTTAAGTAGATTTCGAAGAAAAATCTACCTATTGCAATCGATACCATGTCATGACTTTCGAAAAATTCTTTCATATCTTTACGTTTCATGCCTCCAAGTACGAAACCACCGCCCGTTCAACAAAAAAAAAAAGAAAGTGATATATATATCTTTACACGCTAGCAGCCATAATTTTGAAGATATTTGAACCAAATTTTATTATGTTATTTCTAGGCCCAATAGTTCGGACAAGTTCGTTAATGACCAAATTTGGCCCCCAGGGGAGGGTCGGGGAGGGGTAGAAATTTTAAAATATGTATATCTCGGCTCCTATGAAGTATAGAGGGAAACTTTGTTTGAATAAATTAGAGAACTCCCTATGGAGTTCACAGTGGCACCAACGATTCGGGAGTTTTGGTGGTACGAGTTGGGGTGGTTGGTTGGGGGATGGAAGTTCAAAATTTTTGAAACCACGTCTTATGGGGTATCGTTGAAAAGCGCTTGATGAATACTCTACAAATCAGTAACTGGTTTCTCGATAGCTCTCATATAAGGCGATATTTAGCACATCGAAATCGACCTCAGCCTGTAGGCCTGCCTAAAGGGAATTTTTATCGCCCAGGTCGCGCCGATTTATCGCTCGCTGTGTGAACCTTCCTAGCAATATATCGTCGCAACAAATTCCTTCCGATAAATCGCTTATCGCTTATCGCCTCAGTGTGAACGCTGCCTAACATTTCTGAAATTAACTGCCATAATACTGAAAGTAGAAATGTACAAATTTTACTTTGTGAAGGCAAAACCTTACTGATTCAAATGAATGAATACCTAATTACATTTAAATTTCTCGTTTACTGAGAGCTTTTTTTTTTTTTTCATTTGAAAAATTTTAAGGCCCATAGGCGGTAGCCTTTAACACATAAAGAACACAATTAGGTAAATTACACCCTATGGCGCTAGGAAAACTCTTGTACGCCAGTAAAGAATTCCATATATTGAAAATGAAAGTAAAAACAAAATCGCAAATAGATATACTATTCAACACAGGGCACGAGGCGAATAAATTCACCTCTTCTGATTTTGCACGGAAGCATAATCTTTCAGCTTACATACATGAACAACACACCAAGACTATTGGGATCTTGAAAAAAATTAACAATGACGTAAGTTTAACAGACCTACAAAGTGACATCATTCCAGACAAAAAAATTCCGATAGTGGTGTAAATGCGATGTCACTGAAGGATGGTAACGGAAGAGGGGTGCATTCAACTCAAACCCCTTCCGATAGTCAAAGTAACATTTCAATCCCAGCAATTACCCCTATTACAATACTCAAACTGTCAGAAATTCGAGCATGTAGGCAAAAACGTTATAAATAAAACAAAATTCAAAAAGTGTGGAGAGGACAGAAAAATGTCAGGTTCATAAACCACAATGTGCCAACTGCAAATTACCGCAGAAAGCGGGTAGCGAAAAGCCAATCATGTACTGCGATCCAAACCCAACATAGCATCAAGGAAATTATGAAAGATAAGAATAACATATTGGACTGCAAGAGAGATCATAGAAGGCAAAACGTCTTTCGCAGAAATAACATAATAATACAACCACGTGAAATTGAATTTCCCCGAATAACATCAAAACCGCCTACACAGACTTCTCCAGTACGAGGAATATTCAGGAGAATAACAACATAATCCCTCAAACAAAAAGAAAGATTAAATCCATGCTAGAAGAGTAGAATCAAGTATTCAAACACATCGCTCTAGAAGAGGCAGGTAATCTCATTATATAGGCGTCGTTGACCATCTATAAAAGCCGACGGTCTAGTTAAGGAGGGAACCAATACTCATCTCCCGGAAGATTTCGCAAACAATTAACGTAGCCCCCAAGGGAACAGTTCATTAGGAGAACACTTTAGGTGCAATTCAAAAAATTGTAGAAACCACTTTCAACATAATAATACAATAAACTGTACTCTATCTAAAAAAGGAACTCCGCGAATGCCAGGAAATAGTTCTACAATTAAACAGTAAATACTTTAGACAATCACACAATGTAGTGTAAGTATGGCTCCACTAAGCCATATATTTGGGAATGCAAGAAGTAACTTATTGTCCTTTCAAAATCATGTAGAGGTAGGGAAAAAAAGCGGACCGACTAAAATATCTAAGTTGCCGATATGCGCCACTGCACATGCCTAACGGCATTCACAGTGTTTGTTCTAGTGTAGACTGTTGACTTAGCCCATTTCGAAACCCAGAATATGGTTTCTAATCGAATTGTTTTATAACTGAATATATTAATTATTAATATTAATATAAAATACTAACACAAATTATAATATATTCAGCTACAAGAGTCGGTCCGCTTTTTCTCCCCCAAGTGAACACATTTATAACTATGCAGTAGTGGAAACATGGATGTCTGCCAAATATACAGGACGTCTCAGAAATTACAATACCATCAGATATGACAGACCGTACGGTAAAGGTGGAATACATTCACACACAAACACACACACACACATGGACGCCCATACTGATTTACAATACATTATTAGCAAAGTATACAACACATACAATAACCGTACATAACCAAAAGGAGCTTCAACCTCAATGGATATTTTCACCAAATGGTTTACCAGAACTGAGCAATCAACTATAATTGAGGATGATTTTAATATCGAAACCAACGCTGGGAGAAGACAAATGACCACACTACAGCTAAATACATGAACCGCTATCTTGCAGAAGAAGGATATAAGTGTATGAATGACAATAGACACACGACTAGGATACATGAATCAGACAAACATAACACCAAACATGTTCTTTTTTTTTTTCCTTCGCTCCTGTTGGACTATGAATTTACAGTTCATACGGACACCCTAGGCAGCAATCACCTATCAATCCACAATAAATTATACCACCGTGAATGTGCCAACAACAAACACATGAGGCTTACAAGAAGCAGAATGAAAGAATTAAGTACTGAACAACTGCCTCAATACTTACCAGAACCCCCAGTTAATCAACAGACGCTCTTGGAAACTTACAAAAGTGTAGTAAATAATATACATGCCTATCTCAACACACACCACCCTCTTGTGCCAATAGATGGGACGGTGAAAAAGATAAAACCGGGTGGTTGAACATAAATTGTTCACGGTCAGTAGCTTTAAGATGTCGAGCAATAGCTCAGTTTTCAAAACTCAAGTCTAGGGACAATTTTTTACGAATGAAAAGACAAATAGCTGACACTTAAAAATCCTCAAAGAGTAGCGGAATAAATCTCTATATATATAAAAGGCTTTGTCCTGACTGACTGAATGAATGACTGACTGACTGACTGACAGGAATCAACGTAGGCCTACAGCCTAAACTATAACAGGTAGAGACTTGGAATTTTGACAGTACCTTCGTTTCATAATGTAGGTGCTCACTAAGAAAGGATTTTGAAAAATTCTGATTTTAACTGCCAAAAATTAAATGTTTTTGAAAATACTTAACCCCTTTTTACACAGAATTATCCAAACAAATTCACAGAACATATTGTTGACAGTTGTATCAGGTGGGTTTGGATTAAATGAAATGGATGTTTGACAAATTAGAGAAGGTATCATTATAATTCATATTATCTGTATTAATAAAAGGAATTGTCCTCGATGTCCAGAGAAATCTACTGAACGCAGAGGTCTGAAATTTTAAACATAGGTGGGCTGAAGGGTCGGAAAATGCACCTCGAAGCCGGAATTTTAATTTTAGCTTTCGTTCGTGAGTTATGAGTGAAAAACGGGCAAAAAACGTGCATTTTGTGCGTTTTCAAAACATATCGTAAGTTTTCAGTTATACATTTCAATGTCAAATCAATTACAGTTGGCTTTGGCTATTTTTGTCATACCTTGAAAATAAAACTTTCGCGATCGCTTGAATGTTGTAAGCCCTAAATATGGTCAAACATTGTTTTATTTGGACGAAACTCACTATACAGAGGTTTTCTGGGCCAAGAAACTCGAATCTGAGGTCGCTTTTACCAGGCGACGCTATCTAATCGTGGTATGTTGTCCACGTGATTTAGGTGTTAATAAATATAATGATTTTACTATTATGCTATTAATTTTTAATTTTTGAAATAATTATCGCGGGCCATCGCTTGATTTTGTAAGTCCATCCTGGACGATTCATTTGTTTAGAATATCAAGGCACGCAGACATATGAAATTTTCAACCTACACGGAAGAGGGATAATCAATATAGGCCTAAATATGGTCAAATATTGTTCGATTTGGACGAAACTCACTATACAGGGGTATTCTGGGCCAAGGAACTCGAATCTGAGGTCGCTTTTACCAGTCGATGCTATCTTAACGTGGTATGTAGTCCACGCGATTTAGGTGTTAATAAATATCATGATTTAACTATTATGCTCTTAATTTTTAATTCTTGAAATAATTATCGCGGGCGAAGCCGCGGGCACATGCTAGTCTATGATAAAGTACTGCAGTACCAGACTATTTACAGGAAGGCTGGACAAAACTAAAACGGTTTCACAATAAAAACAAACCTCGGACATATGTTCTACATCCTACAGATGAAAACTGGCTACAAGAATATCTAAAACGCATTGCTCCTGATAGAGCATAAAATAGCATGATAATAATAAATAAAAAAAAACAAACAAAAGGGCATTTGCCTCACCCTTTTACAAACCGGGAACTGTATTTGGTTCATAAGAAACATATTCAAAGGTATGCACCAGGAAATGACGATATCACGTATGCAATGATACAAGCATTCCCTCAACATTAGGGTCTAAGACTATTGGTTTGCCACAACAATATTCTTCATAATCACACAATACCCTAAAGGTGAAAACTATGCTCTTTTCTTCCCATACTGAAGCCTAACGAATATGCTCTAGATGTCAATCCAACTAACTCAATGTATGAGGAAAATATTTGAACAACTAATATTCCAGAGGATCCAATATCAACTAGAAAGATTTGACAAGTGGCCGAAACACCAATATGGGTTCCGTCCAAAATACAGCACTACGTACACTTTAACCATATTAACAACATATATTGAAATTGTATTAAGAGGACTAGGTTAGCTCCCGAGCGATCGGGTGAAATATCTACGCTAATAATGCCTCGATCGGTGTAATGATTCAGTTAGCTTAGCTCTTGGTCGACAACCGGCATAAGGATCTACATTAAGTCCCACATTTCTTGCCACATATACTACAAAGCTATTGCTCAAAACCTCAGTTACGCAAAACTCATTCAATATGCTGAAGATATTGTTTTGTATTTCGCCTATAACAGGAAATCCGGAGTGGACAACCTGCGTCTTTAATACAAACATTGGATAGCCCTGGGATAAAAACTGATAGTTCAAAATCAACACACATCACATTCTACAATAAGAAAAAACCAACGATACAACAGATCAACATTCAGGGAACAGAAATACCAAGCAATCGGCTATAAAATAGTTAGGTGTCGTAAAAGGTGAAAAGCTGAAGTGGGAACATCACGTCAGAATAGCACTAAAAAATAAAAGTCATCAGCGAACTACTTTTATGCGATGGATTGCTCATCGAAAATGGGGAATGAACACAAACGCATTGATACAAATATATAACGCCTTCATTCGATGTGTCATAGACTAATGACTGGCTGTAATAACACAACAGTGCACGACGACTTGTAAAATTAAACGTGTCCCTTGCAAAAGGTTTGAAAATAGTTCTTGGCATACCAGGTATTCCAGCATACAGTGCATTATTTGTTGAAATATTGTAAAAATACATTAGCCAACATATTGATATAAAAAACTATAGGATATAACCAGAATGTCATATTATCCTAATTAAAATTGCAAAACCACCTATATACAGAGAGTCCCACGCAAGAGTTGGCCAATGATGCGGGTTCCTGCGGTGCGGCGGGCACAGCTCCAAGTCCCGAGTGATCGGGTGAAATATCTACGCTAATAAAGCCGCGATCGGTGTAATGATTCAGTTTCTCACATTTACAGTTAAAATTACAATGAAAATAAACATTATTTATTATTATTTATGGGGAAACTTGAAAAATAAAGTGCATAGGTAAATTTCCCATACATTAGAAGAAATTAAAGACAATATCACAAGAGAAATTAATTTTATCTCGGAAGATGAACTTATGCGCGTGAAAGAAAATTTCCTAAAAAGGTGCCAGTATTGTGTGGATGCAAGAGGAGAGCATTTCCAATATCTCTTGTGATGAGGTACGTGTTTATTTTCATTGTAATTTTAACTGTAAATGTGAGAATCTGAATCATTAAACCGATCACGGCTTTATTAGCGTAGATATTTCACCCGATCGCTCGGGAGTTGGAGCTGTGCCCGCCGCGCCGCAGGAACCCGGGTCGTTGGCCAACTCTTGCGTGGGACTCACTGTACAAAAAGCAATACAAACGCAAAATACCATATCCATTACTAGCGGGATAAAAATATTTTTATTAGTAATCAGGGTATCTTGCCGTTACCAAAATATGCCTATTACATGGTAGGCCTAAACTGGCAGATGACTGCATACCGTCCTCACATAATATACCTAACGATTACAAAAAAGAACATTTTCAGTGCAAGAAATACAACAAATGCATCTTAACCTAATGAACCAGATAAGAGAGGCAATTGTCAACCGCAAAGAAATTGTGCATATAATACGGACGGATCCAAATCTGATCACGGAGTAGGCACAGTATTTTATGTATATAACAATAAACAGGTTCACAAATTCCAGTTACCGTCAGTCCATAATAACTAGGCCTATTGTGCTGAAATCATTGCCATCGGGCAAGCTATTCTGTATATTAAAGAAAACATCGACGAAGCCATAATATTTACAGATGCTCTCAGCATATTATGCAACCTTACAAAATGGCATTCCAACATACACGGATACATGGTAAGAGGTAAACATCAAACATTTATTATGGACAATACGAGATCAGCAAATATTTTTATGCTGGAGCCCGCCGGGAAATGAGTTCGTGGATAAGCAAGCAAAATAGGCAGCTACACATGGAGACAACCTCAACATCTTAATACCGCCTTCGCATTTTCTACGAGATATGGAACAACAGGTCCGAAGTAAATGGAAAAAGGAATGGATTGAGTACTGTCAAGTTCATACATCCCCATACTGTGGAGTACAACAAGTGCTACAAAAACAAAAATGTTTCCATCGGAAACAAGTTAGAAGAGCGGAAGTTTCTCAAGAAACCATGGTCTAAAACTTTATAGTTTCTGAAATATGATCTTTTAACTCCATCTGGCACTTTGTGATATCAGTTTACCTGATGTTATAAAGTGCCAGAATAATACTTTATAAGCAGGCTTTAAAACTTAGTGCCCGATCGAATATGTTAACAGCAACCGTACTGTACAGACTTTGCTCGGCGTATGCCCTAGCTACCACGTGGTAGTAAACAAACCGGAATACAGATATAGGAAGACCACAAAATAACTTATCATTATCTAAACTCACATTACAAGCATGCAAAACGAAACTTTCTCCTGTTTGTGTATAATAGTCCCTCCCAAATGTTTCAATATATGTTTGCGTTTTAGAACACTTTACTTTCGGCATGCCGAACACGTATTATAAATTTAAACACGCACAATGACAAGGTACACTGTTGACCAATTTGAGAGGCACCGTACCACGAGCGCATTCACTTCTCGGTACTACTATCAATGACTGTCTTATCAGCCTACGCAATCACCCTCCACCCCCTATACTCAGGTTGTTGGTAACCGGAATCAACTCCCTCTGTGGGTTGGCACTAAGTTTTAAAGCCCGATTATAAGATAATGTGGGGGACGGGAAAATACTGACCGTCCGCTCGTGTGTCTGTACGCGCGATAACTCAAACACGCTTGATGGGATTTTCATGAAACACGAATTTATAATGTGCATGGGATGAAGCCTATTGGTATTGGAACAAATCAGTTGACCGGTATCGGAGTAATGCCCAATTTAGTGCCTGTTTTATGGTAATACACGGTTATTCAAAAAGATGGACCCAATTTAATTAATTTGTATTTCACGAAATACAAATTAGATATTAACATTCGACATACCGAAAGAAAGAGGAAGTTCTAAAGTTTTGTTTTCCACCGCTTGGACGCTGATTGTTGCATGATTGTTGCGTAAATGGTAGCTTGCGCCAATAGGCAGGCATTTCTTGTCACTGTTAGTTGTAAGATGCCTACTATGCAGTATAAGCTTTTCTGCGTTCTTGAGTTTGCAAGAAGAGAATCGGCAGTTACAGTGCAGCGGGTGTTTCGTCAGCAATTCGGCATTGAACCACCAACTAGGAAAAGCATAAGCCGTTGGTTCAAGCAATTTAAACAAACTGGATATCTCTGCAAAGGAAAAAGTCCGGGCCGACCGTGTATGTCAGAGGATGCCATCAGACGAATAGAAGACAGTTTTGTTCGTAGTCCAAGAAAATCAACCAATAGAGCTAGTAGATAACTAGGAATACCCCAACAAACTGTATGACGTGTGGGTCGAGTTTGGCTACCGCTTAGATGTTTGCCGTGCAGCAGAGGGAGGACATATTGAACATTTATAACCTGTGTTAAAAAACTTTGGAACTTCCTCTTTATATTAGTATCTAGATTGTTCATCTCCAATTTATACTTCACTAAATACAAATTAATGAAATTGGGTCCATCTTTTTGAATAACCCTGTATATTGAAAATAATTTAACAAATGCAAATCAGTTATCATGGCAACATATTGTCTTACATTGTTCATATACGGCTTTGGAAGTTGCAATGCAGTTAGCCATGTCATATTCCTTCACATTGCTAATCAAACTAGTCAGATGTTTGTTTATTTCGTTGATCAAGTTGAAATGAGTACTACATGAATACCGTCATATACAGAAGGCACATTACTGTGAATAATTAGGCCTACGTACATTAAGCAGAGTTCTTTGCCAGAGCATTTTGTGAAACGTTGACATGTTTTAAGAATTTCATATTAGTGTATAACCTACGAGTTTGAATTAAGGTTAAGTATTAAATGAATCAATCAATCAATCAATCTGAGATAGATTACAAAAATAACTTATTTTCTGCATATCATAATTGCAATTATCACTGATTAAACGAAAGCATTCTGGCACTTTGTTATATCAGTTTACCTGATTTTATTATTATTACTTATTTCTGAATTTATATTCCATTATGCTATCAACTGCATGTTCAGGGTAATGTAGGAACAATATAAGTAACGTTCTGAGTGACTAGTCATATATAAATATTACATTTCCTCACTTTTATAAACGAAATTTGGAACAAGTAACATGTGCAAATAAAAAAAAAACCTACCCCGTTAATTATATAACTGTCCCATTATCATAAAAAAACTGAAACAGTGTAAATTTTATTTACTTTTCTCAATACGTCTAAGTTATACAATCGTAACAGAATCAGTACCGAATACTAATATGGGAAGAATACATACTGTTAATGCAGTCTTTTCCCAATATACTTCTCTGTCCATTTGCATTATTCGCCCAGCGAAACTAAGACCACTATGGGGAGGGAATACCTACTGCTAATCCTATAGATTTCATCGGAAATCGATCCTGGAATTTTTCTGCGAACAGCATTGTTCAATGAAAATACTATTTCTAGAGTCCTGTGAAAATTAATGCCTGTATCAAAAGAAGGTTCACGATATTTGAAGTCGATCGTATTCATAATCATCGCCCGATTTAAACGATTAGATTCTCTCGAAACATTAATTTGGATCTATTTTTATTCGTTAGTTTTTCCGTTCTATTAGTTGAAGAGGTTTTGCATAGAAAGGTATCAATAAACTCACACAAACCACTATTTTTATATTGGTAAACTTACAGGTAAGCATATATTTGAAAGTGAATGGATAGTATGTTGTAATCTGCAATTCACTCTATTTCATCAATCAATATCTTCGTAGTCGTCGTCTTCGTCTTCTACCTAGTCAGATATCTGAATAGCCTACAGTATTCTTACTGAAGAAATCATGACATAATGTGATAACTTACTTGTAAGCATCTGAACATCAGGATAATAATGTCCATTATCACTGCGTCGCTAAAACTTACGTTACTTATAGGGAAATACTCTGGCCTCACAATTCATACATAATATTTTTATTTTTCACTGAACCCTTCATATGACAAGTAAGTATTATTACTATATTGTGGATATTATCTAAATGAAAACAGTCTGAAATTTGTTTTTATGTTAAATCTTAAATTATAATAACTCAGAAATCAGTGTCAGTTCAACTCTGTAAATACAACACCTCCATTCCATTTACTTCAATAAAATCATTTCTTGAATTGCATAATACTACATTATGCAACAATGATTGATGAATTTCATATCCGTTTGTGGTGAATACTTAGATTAATACCCAAAATGTACCACCTTATCCTACAAATCATTAACGCATATCCTGATACAAGGTTGCTAATTTATTGTATTAATTCACCTGCAGTATTTCGCCGGCGTGGTCTTGTGGTTAGCGTCGCTGACTACGGATCCGTCGGCCCAGGTTTGATCCCCGGTACCTCCTCGGATTTTTCTGAGGTAGGGAGGTCCGGTAGGGGTGCACTCAGCCTCGTGATTCAAATTGAGGAGCTACTCGATAGAGAAGTAGCGGCTCCGGTCATGGAAACCACCATTAACGGCCGTGGGTGTCGGCACGCTGACCACATGCCCCCCCAATCCTGCCATCTGCCTATAGGTAGATGACGCACCGGTCGGGTGGTAGACCTTGTCCCTTCAGGGATGTTGTGCCACGCAGTTTAGTTTAGTTTAGCAGTATTTATATAAATACATTTGATGAATGTCCCTCATAAATTTTAGTACGGCAGTTGAATTAGGGCCTAATACAATAAATTAGCAACCTTGTATCAGGATATGAAGTATCTTCGTTAATGATTTGAGGTATAAATCTAAATTATGCAACAAGCCTATAATGGTTTTATTTAAATACGAGTACGTTTATGAAACCAGTAAAGCAATCTCATAATAGAAAAGCGTATGGATATTTACAACATAAAATATGTAACTTGAGTAGAAACCCGAACACTGATAAGCAATATTGTTGATGTTTTTTTTATAGGCTTTGTCCTACAATTTATTCCAGTAAGTTAACAATGAGTTTTAACTCGCATTCGGGAGTTCCCGGGTTCAAACTCCGTGTGCCCTCCAATTTGATTGTTTTATTTATCTTTCGTAGTAAAGACAAATGCCGATTTGGAAGTTTACTTACCATGACTCATCGCCGCTATTTCATTCTGTATCGTACCCGCCAAAATTTAATATAAGTTGAAATTAACAAACTATAACACAACAACAATACAAAACAAATGAACATCAATAGTTACCTCATACTTATAGAACTTGACTCTTGATATGACCTCGAAGTTCAAAGGAGTAGCATATAAAGCTAATAAAAAAATAGTTAACTTCCTACAATGTTACATGTACATTCCACCCGTGGATGCAATAACTGCTCGCATTCTAGCCCGGATGGTGGTATTCAGGGTGCGGAAGGCATTTCGAGGAAACACATCCCATTTATCATGGATTATTGGCCTCAAACGTGACAGGGCGTGAAGATCTTGTCGCAAAATTCATCGCCTTTGCATGTCATACATATGCTCATCTGCCCAGTTAAATTTAACGATGATAATAACTGCTATGCATTCCTGAAAAATACTGTGTACCGACACCTAATCAATTTGTTGAAGAAACCAGGTTTACCTCTCTCTCTAATAATATACTTCGTCCGTTACTTTCTAGTAATTTTAGTGATTTTTTTTCGCCGAATTTTGTTTCGCAAAAAACCCTTACTGCCGTCCTTTGTAATTCAATATTATTTGCTTTCTGTACGACTCCGATCAAGTCCCTAGTACAAAATTCTTTTATCAGTGGTCTAATACTATCAAATAATTGAACCATACATATCAAGACAAAACAGTGCACAGTGATATGTATGGTTAAATTATTTGATAGTATTAGACTACTGATAAAAGAATTTGGTACTAGACATAATAAGATAAGCAATTTTGAACAACACATAAATATTGCATTTTTAAGGGTCATAACAAATTAAGAGCATTTTAAAACTTATTGTTTTTTAAAGTTTTAAAAATAACTTATATACCTGTACATGGACTAATGCGACAGTTAGTCGCTAATTTTAAAATTTTATCAGTCTGACTTGTATGTTGTTTATAAATACGTTCATAAGAATACACAATATTTAGACACCGTTTATCCAGATGACACTATCTGCTACTTAGTTGTATTGTGGTTAAAGGTGGAACAATTGAAGACACTTATATTAAGTTACCACAAACGGAAATGAAGTTCATCAATCAATAAAAAACAAATACTTTATTCACTTTATTTTTGTTTTCAATACTTATGGGCTATTATGAACCGTATAGTTTAGAATGAATAAGTACAGTATATGCATTCTCTTCTGCCCTTACTCCATAGATACCGCCGGACGATAAGCTATCTGCTCGTGTTTGGCTCAGATCTGCTTCACTCTTCGATGGTCGTCCTCTCACACCGCAGAGATTTAAAGAAAATATTAATAAATGTACTTGGGTAATTATTAATATGAGTTACTGTTTATGCATTGTTATTTTTGTATATTATTGCGTTTCTGCTTATGTATTCTGTTTCTGTTTACGTATAATTACTCTGTTTTTGCTTATGTATTAAGTTCGTAATACACTAGGACTACCGCCAGGCTAGGGCCTAATTGTAGTAAATAAATAAATACATACAGTTCGAATGTTTGTAAATTTATTTATTACGAAGTCACGACCAAACGATTTTCTTACAGTTTTGCATGAATTTATCCCGAAGTCATTAGTTTTTTTTTCTTTCTTTCTTCTTTCTTTTTTTTTTACTTACTTTCATTTCAAGATGAAGAGCAGATCTTCCGATTTATTTTGGAATCAAGGTATACTGTTCATGAAACCATTAATAACGACGCATGTAAACGACCAAAATGTTGCATGCTGACGTTAAGAACGATATTACCAGTTGAAGGTTACAAAAAATATATTTTCTTTTAACTTCAATTTCTTTTTTTTTTTTTAAATTCCCTCTACTTAATTTATGTAGCAGAAGTGTAACACTGATCTAACGGGAAACATAATTACGTACAGTATAACTGACTTGTTTCTACATCACTTTATGAACTCCTCTGTCCCGGAATTGAACTATGGATCTTTCCAATTACACAGCGGAACTTCAACAGTTTCTCTGGATATCCCTCAGGGGATCAAAGAGATAGGTTTCGGAAAGGATTTTCTCCTTCGTTATTTTGAAAGGACTCTGCATTCACTCGACTCAGCGGCTTGTCTGGAACAGGATGTCTAACAAACTGAGTTGGGATGTCCAGTCGTTGGTTTTGAAAGAAAAAGAAATCTCTCGTCACGGCCAGATTGTTCTTTGCACCCATTTAATAAAAAATGTGAATTCAACGGCAAGGCATGTGATGATTTTGCATCTTCTTTATATATTAAAATATAGCTCGAATATAATTATATAAATGTGTATAATGAAATAATTGATTAAATAAGGGCAATTTGTTTTTGCAATTTTTGGCTTTGTTTTGCATTTTTCGTCATTTTTAGGAGATGTATTTTTTGGCAATTTTTAGGTAATTTTAAGCATTTTTGGGCAATTTTCGGCATTTTTAGGTCATGTTTCAGTGGAGGTAGAGAGGAGCATTTCCATGTACAAATCGTTACTTTCAGACAACAGACAATCGTGTTCATTTTACTTCGGGTTAATTGTAAACACCATAGCAGTTTGTCTTGTAGTACTAAAGATTTTTTTTCCTTTTAAATGGCACATATTTGCTAGGGGAAATTTGATGGGCATGCCAGTTCAGAAAGAATTTGTTTTTCGCTAAGGGTGTCCAAGTAGTATAAATTTACTTAGCCTACTACTTTAGTAACAAAATAAGTGTTTTATATTCTAAATTTATGTATATCGCAGTGTAAATCCATTAAATTGCTTTCAGAAATTCATTATTTTAAAAAACTAATTATAAGTAATAATGGTAAATTTATTAGTCATTTTTTTAAATTTTGTGTAATTTTTCACTATTTTAGGTCATAAATGCATTTTTTATTTTGCATGTTTTCACTATTCTATGGTAATTAAAAACCTTTCCCTAGTGATGACTGATCATCGAAAACAGGGATAGTTTATAATTATCGAATTGGAGCGCTATGATTGGATTATTTCGGATTCATCCTTGCGAGTTATTGCTACAAGTGAAAAGAGTATGTACGATTAAAATATACTGCTAATATTTCGAATTCTGAGATGAATTTTTGTCAGGCAGATATGTTGGAAATGTATGACCTTGTGGTTCAGAATCTTGACTTCTGCAGTGAAATTATTTACAAATAAAACACTAGAAATAGGCTACTTGGTACTTTGAATTTGCAAGTTCAACTGTACCAATAAAGTCAGTTGCGGCGCGTATATTGTCTTCAGCAACTAGTAATAAGATGTGTACCGAAAGTAAGTTTATAAATAAATCAACAAAGCAAAATAAATCCACTGAATTTCCTTCTTATCGATGTCTAATTTAGTTTGAAAATCACTAAATTGTCAACAATCCTCACAACATCCCATCTAAAGAAGAACAAATAGATCAGGGGATATGCAGTTTTTTCGGTAAATTCGGCCACATCGTAAGGTAAATTGCCTTAGTAGTAGAGGCTTTAAGGTACCCTCGAAGTCACAAGTAACGTAACTATTCAGAAATAAGTTCCTATGTCAATTTAAAGAGCGGCCAATCACTATCGCTCCAAACGTCCAAATGGAGTGGTGCCACTCGCGTCATTGGCCAACTCTTGCGTGGGACTCACTGTAGATGCCCAGTGTGTTGTGGTGTTATTGTAATGGTGAATATGCATTTCGGCGATAATATTATTATGCCATCATCAGTTCCTTGTTTTGATGACCCGGAACATGCAGATAGTGACTATGAAGTACTAAATGTACTACACAATATAAGTTCATGTATAACAAGTCAGTAAACTAGAGTTGCCCCTAAGTGTCACAGTGTGTTGTATTCTTGCATTATTAGAGGAAATAACTAGGAAAATGCTATTAAAAAAATTATTACACCTAATTGTTGAGGTGAGAGAGAGAGAGAGAGAGAAAGAGAGAGAGAGAGAGAGAGAGAGAGAGAGAGAGAGAGTGTTCATATGTACATCCGGATGTCAAAAATCGGAGATTCGCTGAAAGCCTCTCATTGGTGCTTATTGCCTGTCTGAAAACGAGTACCTTGTTTCCTAATAATAGGAGTTACTAATTCCAGTAAATGAAAGTAGGTTTGGTCGTTCAAGCTCATATAATCTCACCAATTTGCTGGCTCCAAACACAATATTGATGCATCAGATTCAATGAAAACCCTTGTACTGTGTAAGCAAATAAGCAAACTAACAAGAGAGCGATTTACTCGAACAGGCGACTACTGCTTTTGCCCACATCGTTTTTCCTTTTTCTTTCTTTCTTTCTTTCTTTCTTTTCTTTCTTTTTCATTCAAAGGCTGCAGCGATCACAAGTTCTTCCTTCATTGTTTTAGTTGATTAAATAACGAAACGGAAAGCAAAGAAAAGGCCAATACTTCTTGTTGAAGACAAATGGCCCCAAATTAGCCTATATGGGCCCGTGGGGCTCAAGGCCTCCCAGTAATGTTCCCTGTATTATTATTATCTTAATTCTTTATTGCTATTACTAAAAAATTCGTTTCGTTGTTGAATTGCTACAGCGAAAATCAGGCTATTGTTGATAAACATAGTATGATCTTCTTTTATTTTAACTCTAACCACTCGAAATGGTTCCTCAATTCGCTAAATTGTTAAGTCTTACTCCGTCAATGCAATTTCCACAACCACAACCGAAAGATCTTTTTATGCTTTTAAAATACTAAGGACTTTTTGAGTTCACAAAAAACTTAATCACATTTCTGTTCTAAATATAGAAAAGGAAAGCGCGGGAAATTTAGATTTAGAATTTAATCACGAAAATATATTTTTTAGTACACGCTCTCTAAAACAGCTGCTTATCGGACTGGTAACACGCCGAAAAATTGCATTTTAGCAACCAAGGCCGCTAAAATTGCATAAAAGTGCATTCAAACTGCATTCAAAATGCACTTTTATCGGCTTTGTCCTTTAAAGTCGTCATGGCAATCTATAAACGAAACCCAGATAGCATTGACCAGTCACACCAACTTCAACATGGATTTACGCATATAATTGGTTATAAAACAACAAATTTAAGCCAACACGTTTCTTTATGATAATCAGAAACTATACCAGGATTTTTCGCAAAACACGGTAGCCCACTTCATCATATGAAAACAAATATAAGCCAACAACTTTTCACATTTTGGTTCACATGAAACACATTCCTAACCATGGATGCAACAACATTTAAATGCCGTAATATATCCCTTCTCATAGTCTACTTCCGCCGTGAAGTTGCTGGCAACAGCTCCAATTCAATGTTTCTGGCTTGGATTGAAATTTCCTCGGTATTATCATTTATATTTTCACAAGCTTTTCATAAATACTAGTTGGTATGCATTATTGTTTACAAACAAGCGACTCGTATATTATGCATCTATACTACGTACGTGGTCATTGTTGCGTACGGTCATTGTTGTTTTATGATTCAGACAGCCATGAGAATATAACTTTAAAAAATGGCTGACTGCCTTTCATTATAATTAATTATACGGTATTTTTGTTTTATTTAATATAATTTAGAGAGCTTTTACTAAAAAATATTGTATGCACCACGTACGCAAAAACTTTAGCGGACTCATCCAGTTTTTCAGCCTCGGCTTTCGCCTCGGCCGCTATACTTGATTCATCCGCTAAAGCGTTATTTTGCGAACTTGACATAAATAGGTATTACATAATAGTGAGTTCATGTGTGGTTTTATTTCTTTCTTTTTTTGTTGGCAGTTACCAAAACCCCAAAATTTATAATAAAGTTTATACTTCAGTTAAATAGGCTACACAACAATCATCTGGTGATGAGTTACAAAGTGTGATTGTTATTACAAACAATGAAATCGCTAGAGTCATGAACTCGCAATAGGTAGATCCCGGGTTCAAATCTCATGGCCGATCAATATGACTAAGGTTTTTTCATGGTTACGGTACTTCAATCGTAAAGGCAAATGGCGAATTGGATATTTACTTACCATGAATCATCCCAGCTATTTCATCCTGTTTCATGTTCATGAAAATTAATATCAGTTAAAATTTTACAAATGCTATAAACACATCAACAATAAAAAACATTTGCACATCAATTCTTGCTTGGCCGGGTATACAGTGTATATGTATAAACACAGAACCTGAACTCCTGATATGGCCTCAAAATGAAGCTGGAATTTTAAAAATGGAAATACTCGTAGTTTCTTGTACAGTTATATATTTTTGCGTAGTCATATCAGTAAGTGAACTTAATGCATAGGGGCGGGAGTACGAAAATGATATAATCTTTCAGCCCACTGAATGTTTTCAAAAGTGGCGCCACTGGATGACGAAGCAACTGGCTAGTTGTGAAGCGTAGTGAGTGACTCCTAGTTTAGGATGTCATCTTTTGGACATCGCTCAAATGGAGATGCTCCATTAGGAGTGTTACTGAATGACCGCCTTAATAGGTGCAATATGGCACACCGCACACTCCCGGCATTTACGTAAACTCCACGCAATACAGCAAAAAGTGACATTAACTATTTCCAAAACTGGATTACCGCACATCCAATGTTCATCAAATATTTCGGATGGAATCCTCTTACCAGCACATAGCACGATTAACGCAGCAGTTCAAGATGTCTCTTCAAGATCATCCTAACCCACTCATCTCTAGACTACATCACCACTTGGCAAGATAAACTTTACAGGGACAGATTCACATAACTAATAGTTATAACTAGGATTCGGATGTTTATGACCTACAAAATTGGAAAATATGACTGCAAATGTGACCTTAAAAATGGCTAAACTTGACCCCAAAATCCTAAATATGACTTCATATTAGAACGTGCTTTCTAGAAATAAATGTTCCAATTTAAAACGTTTAATGACAACTAACTATTACATCTCATTAATTCAATCAGATAACCACTTGTACAATTTTACTTGTAAAGAACTTCTAATCTGTTATTTTTCCAGATACCGCTGCAAATGTGAACAGAAAATATTTTTAAAACATGTCTATTGGACGTTGTTAATAACAAGGAGGAAGAGGTAAATGTGCTATTACTTGTTACTGTCCCTTCACATTTCAGTTACAATACAACCAAAATATTCGTGACTCTTTTTCGGAAAAATATGAAATCGACAATTTAGTTCACATATTTTACCTAATTTAAAACTAAAATATGACGTTAAATTACAAATATGACCGAAATATGAATAATACCATGAAAATTACTAAATATGACTTTATATGCAAAATGAAACGGTTCGATTAGGATAAGAGATTTGCAATTCGTGTTTAATTTGTGTTTGCTGCGAGAATGGAGGTCAGGATAAAAATATGACATGTCATAAACATCCGAACCCTAGTTATAGCCTTATTTATACCTCCGTCCACTTTAAATTCTCTCTACTCTACTGAAGTAACCGTGGATCATGTGCTTCCAGTTTTTAATAAACAGATAATCTAGAAGGATAATTCTTCTCATAGCCTATATTAATCTTCGGAAAAAGAATATACGTCACTATCATCATTCATCTGCATTTTCTTCGAATCAAGATAAAAATAATTATGCTTACTTGAAGATAAATGCAGTCAATTCAATTATTGAAAATAGTTTTATAGACGATTGTCTGTTCTGTGGTTTGTTTGACAGTACATTTATTGCAATCAAGTACATATATAGGGAGGGTACAGGGAGTCAGGTATGCTTCCTTTAAGGACATAGACGGTATTGGAAGGTGTCATCTTCTATTTACTTCCCACAATACGTTAATGATTTCCACACTTTTTGAAGGTTCATATTCATTATCAGAGGATTATCAGAAAAACAAAAACAAAACTAAAATTGCAAACTCACTAACATTTAACAATGTCTTGACACTCATATTAGGTCTTATTTATTTTTAAAAAGAAGACCATCATTATCGAAAATGCACAAGATTGTGGGATAAGGAATAATGAACCATAGGAAATGAAGACAGAATACTCTATCATCACTCACGGATTTCAAATTACCCCACTATATACTTAAAGAGTGCGACATACACATTATATATTGCATTCACGTCTATTTTGTACACAAGTTATGCAAGTGATGAGGTTGTAATATTGTTATAATTAGAGACCGGATTTTAAAGGGAATTCCTTTTTTTATAATTCATCAAAAAACTTGATGAAATTGAATAGGGCATTACTTAGTAAGTTTCAACTACAAATGACCTGGTTTTAACTTCCCTTTTTTTCCCTTTTTTAGGCTCATCTCCCTTTTTTTTAGGAACTTTCCCTTTCCAGTGCCATTTTTTCTAATTTATTTTGAAAATTTCGTAAATTACCCAGTATTTGGTAATATGAAAACATTAAAAATTGTTTTCACTGATTCACCATTGAAAAAATAATTCCTCCCAGCAGAATAGAGCGTTACAGGGAAATCACAGGCTTGCCATTGCCTAAGTTTACCATTAAAACAAGGTGGGGAACATGGATTTCGTGTGCTATTTTCCTCTGTGAGAATTTCAACAAGATCAAGGAATTTCTTCAGTCAGTAGATAATACAGAATCAGCACCTGTAGAGCAAGCAAAGGCTTTATTTACAAACCCGAATTACGTTATCTAGTTCAACTCTTTTCTAATGAAGTAAAGAAAAACATAAAACAAACATGTATCTCTCTGTTGAATTTTTACACTCTCTTACACTTTTGTATCCCTTTTTTCCACCTTTTTTTGGCAATAATTTTCCCTTTTTTCGTCCTTTTTTGGGTGAAAATTTTCCCTTTAAAATCCGGTCTCTAGTTATAATATAACAATATGACAATATAATGAGGCTATGATATTGTATATTGTTAACGATTGTAGGCCTAATATTTTTATGAACACTTCATTCTTCTGTTCTGGTAATATGACTAAATTTCACTGTGAATTACCATTATGATTTACTAACCAATGGTATTATTCAACCTTAATGGTCTAATCTCAAATGTGGCGTGAGAATGAAATACTCTATAGTAACCTAAAGCTTCGGTATACTGCATATAGGCATACTTTTAAGCAAATTGTTTTATTTTACATTTTCAAACCATCACATTTAAAATATTTAGCCTATTATGTTGGTAGGAATCGAATGGTGTAAACGCGGAATAGACAAATGTTGAGGAAAATTTATCTTGGGTTGGATATATAATCTGAGACAAAGTTTTCCCTGCAGAATGCAATAAAAGCCTCTTCAGAATGGAGAATTGTTTCTTTGAAAACATAAAAGCCTTGCCGGAAATGAAGATGGACAACCCTGCTTTACGTCATTGAGCCGCCAGCACTTGAGTAACGATCCGCAACTCCATCTCGAGCGGCCAGCACTCGAACAATACGGAAAAGTTGTGATTCTACTCGGAATCATCAAACAATGTCACCCATGTAAGTCGGTTCAATGCATTTCTGAATATAGGAATCAGTCTTCCATGAGCATCATTACTGAATATAACCCTTCATATCAAAGAGGAATAATCTGCAATTGTATGAGACAGGAACATTCTGTGAGAAATAAAATATATAAATAGTTTGTGAGACAGGAACATTCTGTGAGGAATAAAATATATAAATAGTTTGTGAGACAGGAACATTCTGTGAGGAATAAAATATATAAATAGTTTGTGAGACAGGAACATTCTGTGAGGAATAAAATATATAAATAGTTTGGGTTATAGGCTATTATATTTTTGTATGCTTAAGGCCATACATTAATGTTTTCTATGAAACTATACTATTAGAACTTAAACTGAGAAGTGAAACACAGTGAATCAAACATAAAAAGAAAGAAAAAACTAAATAAACAAATTACAGGGGAAACTATTTCAAACATACCTTATCGTCAGAAAAAAGTACGTATGAATAATGTAATAATAATGAAAAGTCGTTAAATTTTTACACACGAATTTCATAGAGTAAGATCTAATTTTTTATAAGAAACTTTTTCCGATAGATTAGTCAAATCATGTCTCGCGAAAATTGAGATTTCGATTGGCTTAAAAAACCCAACGCCCACTACTGCAATATAATCTTTTACTACATGTTGAATGCGAAGGGTAGAATAAGTCATAAGTAGGGTTCGGATGTTCATGACATGTCATATTTTTATCTTGACCGCCATTCTCGCCGCAAACACAAATTAAACACGACTTGCACTATTATTACCCTTTTCGGACCGTTTTTATTTTGCCTAGAAAGTCATATTTTGGTCTTTTTTACGGTATTGGTCATATTTTGGTCATATTTGTAATTTAATGTCATATTTCAATTATAAATTTGGTAAAGGACGACATTTATAAAGTACATGCAGTAAACGGTCGAGATAAATTTGAAAGTTATTTCATTAATTTAATGGTTTCTAAAATTATTAGGTAACGTAATTTTAAAATTAATATAATTGTTCATATTTTAAAGGGTCACGCAAGATCTACAAAATATTTGGAGCTAATGAAGCGAGCAAACAGCAGGAAATTATTTAAAACTAGAAGTTAATTACAGGTAAAACTGTAAATCACCTGTAAAATTGTTAAAAAGTGATTATCTGATTGAATTCATGCGATGTAATAATTTAGTGTAATTAAAATGTTTAAATTGGAACATTTATTTTTACAAACCATGTCTTTTATTAGGTCATATTTAGGATTTTTTAGTCATATTTAGTCATTTTTAAGGACATATTTGCAGTCATATTTTACACTTTCTTAGGTCATAAACATCCGAACCCTAGTCATAAGGGTCTTTGCCAAAATATTTTTTATAACGTTAGGAGTTTTTAAAGGTAGCGACGAGGGCGAAATCTGGCGATTTAAATCAGAAGTAGAAACAAAGAAGCCAAATATTTTATTGTTACGGTGTGGCGCGTCGTGAGCAGTAAGTTACCCAGTGGTAGTGCGATATTGCGATGTGGCACACAGCCAAGCCAGCACACTCGGCACACTCTCTTATCTAACACTTGTAACACTCACTTCTCTTAAAACTAGATTACAAGCTTCAGCTCTCCACCTGTAAAATTAATTGTGCAGTTTTTTACAAAGAAAGAAAATCACTACTAAAGTTCTTAGTAGCTAAATGGATTACGCAATGCTGCAAAAGCCTAAGATTCAATTCATTGTTATGGCTAGAATCAAGATACTGATGCTCTAAAAATTGAGGTTTTAGGCGTCGATATGGACAGAAAAATTCGAAAAAAATTATTCTTATTGTTTTAAAATAGCCACAATTTTAAGTAAGAATGTTAGAAATAATAAGTTTAGTTTAGTGTGTGTATGTGTGTGTATATACGAGGGGTATTCCGAAAGTAAGTTTCGTCAGTTTGTCACACGGACACTTTATTGACCCAAAAGCAATACAGCATGGCAGCATGACCTATACACCGTGCACTATTTTTCGACATAGTCGCCAGCGACATTGAGACATTTGTCGTAGCGTGCGATCAGTTTGAAGAACCCACTGTGGTAAAACTCGGTGCCCTGCGATGCAAGGAATTGGCGCACAGCCTGCTCCACCTCAGCTTCCTGACATTACTAAAGGTTCCATACAGACAATTTTGAGTGACAAATTGATGTTCCATAAGGTTTGTGCGAGATGGGTTCGTGGAGGCCGCACTTTGCGGGGACGGAAATCGGGAGATCAATTTCAAACAGCTCTATCTGGACAAAAAAAGGTTCAGCGGCTGCAGCAATGGCTCGTTTGAAAGAGGGGAGATAGCGGTACATGGCAGTGGCGCCAAATCTCTCGTGCCATCGTGAGCGGTACACTAATACCCGCGGGCACGCCAGTCTGCTGCGACTCGCTCTTCTACGGCGCAGTGCGCGTGCGTCATGCCTCCTCCGCTGACGCCACTTCCGTCGTGGAACCAGCCACGGGTGGGGATTCGTCTGGCGTTTGTTTGGTTCCCCTGGTGAACACGCCGCTCCTGCCATACATTGACGAAACTTACTTTCGGAATACCCCTCGTATATAATAATTTATGTACATATATGTAACACATCTTAGATTGCCGTAACATTTTACCATTCTCTTAAACACAACTACATGTGAAACATTTCTTTAGCTTTCCTACATTTTACACCAGTTGCCTACAATTAAATTAAAATAAGTAACTGAAATGCAAAAAGCAAAAGATCGTAAATGCAAGATCAAATTTATTAATGGACTTTGACATAGAACAATCGATATTTTCAATCCACTGCCTCATTAATACACCATACGACTTTTTAGGCATCTTGTATCAGTAAGATAATATCAATACAAAAATAACACTTCGCTTGGATTTTCAGTTTTTGGGATTTCTGCACACACTGACTGAGAACCTGATTACCTATAAGTTCCCAATGTGTCTAACTGATAGGTTTAATATTGTGCTGCTTACCACAGTGTAGACTACCAATGTAGCTATGTGGAAGATGTGGTTCAATGTCAGTTCTAAGAGTAAATGTAGCTTTTAAAAGATAACTGCAAGTAGAACCTTAAAAAATATGAATTAGACACAGTCAAACAAGGTACCAAAAGTAACTTCTGCTTACTTGATTAAAATTATATTAGAACGATAAATGCCATTTAAAGTAAAAAGAATATGTAATATAATAAAAGTAAAGTAAAGTAAAATAAAAATAAAAAGAGTAAAGCGAAAACAGACACTATGAAGTGGATCGGCCAAATCAAAACCGATCTGAAACTGGCAGGAATTACACCAGAAGATGTTCAAAACCTGAAAATCTTAAGGACCAATATTTACAAATGGCAAGTTGACCAAGAGGAAAAACCAAAGAAGGAGATTGGAACAACGTGGTCTAAAGAGAGAAAGGGAACTCACAGTAAAAGGATGAAAGAGATATGGGCACAAAGGAAGGCAAATGTACACCTCTAAGTAGCCTACTTTGTGTAGTCCTAATGGGCTTAATCGCATATGCGAATATATATATAACTTTTATATATATATAACCTTAGAACGATAATGTAAATATATATATATATATATATATATAAAGTATTCCCTATACAGACCCTGGAGGCCCTAAGGATTCCAGGAGGTTGAGCTCCCAGATTTTAGACATTTGGGCCATGAAGGTGGTAAGGTTATCAGCCTTATGCACCGGCCGCCTTTATTCCCAGGATTGCTCCTGGTATTCATACCTTTTTGAGACTGAGTAGATCCCAGGGCCATAGTGCCGCCTGAAGGATTAGGCCAATTGAAAAATCCCAATGACCTCATCGGGGATCGAACCCGCGACCTTCCGGTTTGTAACGAACCACTACACCATCTAATCTAATCTGCATAATTTACAGGCCCCCTAAAAGTGGTCAGCTTTCCAATCTAGAAGATGCCCTAATTAATTTAATTCCGAACTATGAACACGTTGTTCTTATGGGTGATCTCAACATCAATCTCCTTAACACAAATTCGACGCTTACCACACAACTAATCAATACGTTTCAGTCTTGCAACATGACTATCCTACCTCTTCTACCGACTCATCATACTAACACTTCTGAGACCTTACTGGATTTAATCGTGACTACTCAACCACAAAGAGTATTAAGACATGGTCAGATGCCGGTTCCTGGTATCTCAGCCCATGACCTCATTTACATGGAATATTCACTTCAATGCCCTAAACGCCCATCTAAATTAATATCATATAGAGACTTAAAAAACATAGACGACAACCAACTGACTGAAGACGCTAAACAACAGCCTTGGCACACAATTTGGTATTTACGTTCTGTTGACGAAAAGTTAAAAGCATTTAATGATATGATACTCCAGTTATATGACAGACATGCACCACTAAAGACTAGACGAATTACACGACCTTCTGCCCCTTGGTTATCTTCGACCATACGAGAACACATGGCTCGCCGTGATGCGGCATACCGTACTTTCCGGCGCAGTAAAACCGACGAAAATTGGACAAACTATAAGCAGTTAAGAAACAAAATTACGCAAATGATACGAAACGCCAAGATCCAGCACTGCCACAGACTGATTGACCCCACTACGACTACACGTGACTTATGGAGTAACTTAAAAGCAATGGGTTTAGGAAAACAAAAAAATCAAGCCCATGCTGTCAACATCCCTCTCAATGATTTTGTTGGGGGCCCGCCTAGGGGCGTCCCTTGTCAGGAAAATCTTGCGATCAGCAATGCGTTCGTTAAATCTTCTTTACCTAACTTTACTTTCTTCTACAACAATTATGTTATTTTTTTCTGACACCATTATTTACTTTATTTCTTAACAAAATATATAAATTCAAATTAATGCTTTCTGAAAGGTAAAGGGATTTATAGTGACTACTATGTCTTATGATCTTGGAATAAAACAATGAATAAATGCTACATGTTTATTCTAAATAAGAGTGTAAATGTTTCTTTGTTACAACTTACATATTATGAAGTTTTCTGCCATCTCAACTGGTCTACGTTCTCTCCCCCTGAAGAGAACCGTTCCGTAGACTAACTTGAATCCACTAGGTTGAAGACATTAATCAAAAAAAGGGACTAAAAGTTGCGCTGGGCATGTATTTATACCAGCGTCTGCCACGCCCGATCCATGGTCAAAAGTCACAATGAGGTAATGCGTCTTATAAAAGTACTATACGTCTTTTATGCTTGCAAACGCCTTATTATTCGCATTTACGGAATATAAGAATCTCTGTATTTCCTTAAATTAATAAAGGCTTAACTTACATCAAAACAACAGAAAGATAGTGACATCATTTTCCACCAATCAAAAGCTTACTCTTCTTAACCTTACATAAGCAATTTGCAATAATATTTACTCTAATGCTGCTGTGCTAATGTTCTGACAGTATGCAACATAATATTCCACTTCCTTTATAAAACGTGATCTTTGCCTTTTTAATGTTACTTCAAAACAATATCCATAAAAATATGCAATTCTCTTAACTCAAACTTTCGACAGCTTAATAACAATTTCCTTGACCCATGCATTGCCATATCCTAAATTATAACATTGCTGTTACAATATGGGATAAACAATGACAATGATATTCAGTATATCCGTGGTATACTTAAGGTATACACCAGGTATACACCAGGGCATAACATTACTCCCTCCTTTTTTTCAAAACGAGCTGTTCGTTGGAACACTCGTTTTGTAATAAGTTCCAAAAGTCTCGCGACCTTGTTGAGAGCTGTAAAACTCATTCATTCAACATTTATCGCATGCAGAGTTTTAATTCCGCAGTGGCTACAATCAGGCTTACAGGAGTGTTATTCCGTTCCAGCGGCCTTCAAATATCTACTTACAGTCTTAACAAGTCGGCGAACTGATAAGGGTTCAATGTCTGCCTTTTCTTATGGTCTTCATAAATTAATATTCAATTCTTTTATTAAATCAAATTTTACTAATTAACTTGCTTAATTATGATGTCTCTATGTTTCTTTCATTATATAATAATGAGTTTACTTTTATCTATTAATACGACATTTTGACCTTGTTCGGTTCCAACTTAAACAAAATTGAATTTTACTTTAATATCTTATATCTTATTTCCCAGTTGTGATAGTTGAGAAACTTCCTTTAATTACTTTATATTATATTGATAATATATTCCTTTAGTTATAGAGTATATAAGTTATATACGTTATAGACTATGCATGTTAATAAAGTTATAGACGTTATGTGTATGTATGTGTGTATGTGTGTGTGTTTACATTTTCATAATTACATAATTCTTTTCTCAAATAAAACAATTAATACAATCATTTGGCTTCTGTTTTACTACGCAAATTGAATTCCAGAGCCAGTAAATAATATTGGGCTGGCTGTGTTTATAGTCGAATCAGCTGACGATACTGTTTCAGTGACGACTGCATCTCCATGTGTTCGCAAGGCCGATTGCTCTCTCGGACCTTCGGACCCATGACGTCTTCCTGGTAAGGTCAAGTTCCTCACCCACGACATCGTATAGCCTCTTCTTATAAGCAGCGTTCTTATCTGTATCACAAGAATACAACACAAGATTAACAAAACAAACCATGATAACATTTCATAATGCGTAATGTTACCGATATCATAATAACTGGAATCATTTCTTAATGATTTTATTTTAACTTTTAAATCCTCAAAACTTAATCCATTTTTATTAAAATCTTTAATATCAGGTAATTCATTCATTAATAAACTCAATTCATTATTTGAAATATTCAAATCTGCATTAAATATATCTTTATTTATTTCTGGCAATAAAATATCGTTTGGATCATAATTTGCATAAATATTACCTGTTGTATGAGGTAAAAGTTTAAAATTATTAGAGTAAAAATAACAATCATTAGTTGCCTCTAATATTCCAGTATTAAACAAAACTATGGTAGACGATTCTACACGTGACCCATTTCTAAAATGACAAGCTTTAGTTAAACGCACTTCCGTTGGAAGGCTATATATCCAAAAATTCTTATAAGGTAAACGATACCAAACAGGATTTCGTTGATTTCCAATTATCCTCTTGTCACATGTCTCAATGGCTTCCTTCGGCCCTCCTGTGAATAGCGCCGGAATACAGTTCGGTTGAGTTGCTGAAAATATTACTATATCGGCTGGACATATGGTAATAATATCACCTTTACATCTGAAAATATCATTTTCATCAAGCAAAGCATAATACAATCTATTAGTAGTTATTGCTAAATATTCATAATCGGGATTTATCACAAAAGAACCCAGAGTACTGACATTTGCTGTCGTGTCCCAATACGGTAAAGCTCGTACTCTGTATAATTCAAAATACCTGTCCAATGACTTCAATGGTATGTCAATAAATAAACGTAATTTATTCTTAGTTGCAAGAGCATGTACCTCCACTAACGAATAATATAAAAATATAACACTAGTTTCAACGACTGATAATAAGGAAATTCCTTCAGGTAATTTTAAAGCAATTCTTTTCAAAATATTTGAAAAGATATGGGGTGGTAATAAGTAAGAACTTAATTTACCTGTAGCTGTGAGATCTACAGCTTCCCTAAACTGCATTAAATGATGTTCTAACTCTTTTAACGTATCTACGATAAATTGTAAATTTGCAAGAATGTTAATGCTTTTAGTGATTACATTAAATTCAAGCGAAACATCATCTATTATATTATCCAAAGCGCGTAATGTTTTGTTAACATATTTAACAAATTCTTGAAGATCGCGTCTATTTTGGTCAACCCTTTCGTCCATCTTCTGCATGTACGAAAGTTGTTCTTGCACAATTTCTGTTACTTGATTTTTATTGCTGCTAATAGTATTTATCTGAGCATCAATTCTCTCGAGATCTGAATTATCCATCGATCCGAATAAAAATTTTAAAATTGATCCTCCTAAATTAAATAAACCTCGTTTAAATCGAGTTTCTGAATAAAACAATTCATTACTGATTTCATTTAACTTATTAGTTATCCTTTGAATTTCCTGATCAATTCTGCGTATCGCAATTCTAATGGTATTGCGAGATTTAAATGCTAATGTATTAAACAATGCTATCTTTATAAAATCTGGATCGTTAACTGTTTCTCGAAAATAATTAACATCTTCAGTTACATTACTCAAAATATCATAATAAATATCAAAACTAAAATCCATAACAATTGTCCACTTATCTCCTGAAAGAAGAATTTCTTTTTCCTTAATGAATACCAATCCTTTGTTAAGCTTAGTCGTCTCTTCTCTTGCTGAACTACTAAGTCCTTGTCCACACGTAATTGTCATCAATATTACGTTCCCTGTAAACAAGTCAAAATATTTGTCTCGATCTGAGATTATAACGACATTTGGGTACGTTATTGCTATTGGGTTCTGTTATGATTTGCCCTAAATTGCTTGATTCATCATTATTACTAATTTCATTTTCAGTGCGTTCTTGAAATTCTCTGTATCCCTGGGATTCCGTACGTTCTCGCGATTCTGATTGCGAACTTGTTTCATCATCGTTTTCGCGTTCATATCCGCGACCTAAATTGTGTGGTTCCGTATTTATGCGTGACCCACCTTGCCTAATCTCATGGGATTTATTTCTTACTGGAGTTTCGCTATTTCTTGGGAGTTCCTCCCCGTGAGTCCTGTCCTCACTACTCCAGTGCACATCGTTCTCGAATCCGTACCTCACATGGGGTTTACGAACACTAAACTTATGTTTATTTTCGGGAGTTCCTGTAACTTTAACATTTTCTTTCTTTTTAGGAGTCTTACTATTTTCTGCGGTTTCATGGTCGTGGTGCACGTGCTTATGGTCGGATTTCTTTTTAGTGGGAGATATATCTACCTGAGCGCTCTTCCGTTGTATCCTGTCTCGTAACTTCATCAACGGGATTTCATCTTCCTCACTGTAAAGACTGTCATTGTCTTCTTTTCCATCGCCGTCCCTGTGGCGGTACACAAACTGACTAAGAGGTTTTTCGTCATCTGACGACCAATATTCTTCCACCGGCTGCTGCTGCTGCTGTGTCCTAGCCGTTCCGGTAGGTTTTCTTTCACTTGCTTTTTTCATAACATTAGGCTTCTCATGAAGTATTTCCAGCGTGGATGTATCACTGTCTCCGTCTTCATATTGTCTGGTTTCTTTTCCGGAAACAACATCTTCCCCTATAGGACATAGTTTAATCCTATTAACATGTATCACTTGTGTCTTTCCATTTTTAGACATAATACGATAATTTACTTCATTTAATCTTTCTACTACGGTAAATGGACCTAACCACGGTTTAGATAACTTCTTTGTTACACCTTTAACTGTGGCTGTAGAGTATAACAATACTTTGTCTCCTACTTTGAATGACCTATAACGAACATTTGCCTTTTCGTTATACTGTTTTGCTTGAGTTTCTTTTCCCCTTTGAATACGGTTTCTCACAATTTTATACGCGTATTCTAATTTTTCTGCTAAAGTATCTACATGATCATTCCCTGTTTCTTTTCTAGAAAATTTAGGAGATATATTATAACAAAATGGAAGGTTCATTTCTTTTCCATGTAATAAATAATAAGGAGAATATCCAGTTATAGAATGAGGTGTGCTTCTATATGCTAACTGTACTATAGGTATCCACAAATCCCAATCTTTTTAATCTTTTCTTACGAAATGCGAAAGCATGTCCGCATATGTATGATGACTACGCTCAACCATGCCATTAGTCATAGGGTGATATGGCGATGTTTGTATTTTCTCAATTTGCAATAATTTACAAACTTCTTTGAATAAATTCGACGTAAAGTTTCGGCCTTGATCCGTCAATAATTTTAATGGCGTACTGTGTCGACAAATGATGTTATATACAAATTCTCTTGCTATTGTTTCAGCGGTTTGGTCTGGAATAGGAATCGCTTCAGTATATTTACTGAATGCATCCATAAATGTTAATAAATATATGTTACCTGCTGAAGTTTTAGGCAACGGACCAACAACATCTAAACTTACTAATTCAAAAGGCTGTAAAACTGGTTCGAAATTACATAATGGAGCAACGGGATGTTTTCCTGTTTTCCGACTGTTACATGAAAAACATTTAGCAATATAATCTTCTATTTCTGCTTTCATGTTTGGCCAATAAAATCTGCATTTTAATAATTCTATTGTCTTTCTTTGACCTTGATGGGAACCTATCGGTGAATCATGAAAATTCTTTAATATATTTCTCCTCATACACTTTGGAACAACTAACCTTGGTTCTTTCCCATTTTCTACTAAAAACAAAATTCCGTTATCATCTAGTTGGAATTTTTCTGGACTTTCTACCCATTTACAATACTGAGGTTCTGCTATCTGGTTGCTTCTTACCATGTTTACATCACTATTAAAGTGTAAAAAATTTATATACGCTCGAGACAACGAGTCGGCATGGGTTATCTTCTTCCCAGGCCTATATTGGACCGTGAATTTAAATTCTGAAAGTCTTAAAGTCCAACGTAAAAGTCTCGAACTAGGGTCTTTTAAACTAAGTAACCATTTCAATGCGGCGTGATCTGTTACTGCAGTAAATTCATTACCATATAAATAACAGCGAAAATATTTAGTAGCCCATACGAGTGCTAATAGCTCTCGTTCAGTTGTAGAGTAATTTTGCTCGCTTTTAGATAACACTCGTGACGCGTATGCAATGGCATGCTCTACGTCACCGTTCATCTGAGACAGCACGGCACCGATTGCGTAACCAGAGCTATCGCTTGTGAGGATAAATCTTTTCTTAAAGTCTGGGTACTTTAATACCGGCTCGCGACATAATGCATCTTTTAAAGTATCAAACGCGGTTTGCTGGCTTTCTTCCCAAACATAATCTGTACTCTTTTTAATTAACTCTGTTAAAGGTTTTGCTATGTGAGCGAAATTCGCTATGTGCCTACGGTAATATCCTACAAGGCCTAAAAATGATCTAACTTCTTTTGGCGTTCTGGGAATAGGATAATCCTTTATAGCCTGTACCTTTCTTGGATCTGGTAAAATTCCTTCACGATTTACAATATGACCTAAATATTCAATTTGATCCAATGCAAATTTGCATTTTAAAGGATGAGCTTTTAAATTAGCTTCTCTTAACCTTAATAAAACTTCACGCAGTCTGTCTGCATGTTCCTCAATGGTTGTGGAAAATAAAATGACATCGTCTAGGTAGACAAAACAGGATATTCCTTTTAACCCTGCTAGTACACCGTCCATCAAGCGAGAAAACGTAGAGGGTGCGTTCACTAGACCAAAAGCCATTCGGTTGAATTCGAAGGAACCATATGGACTGCAGAACGAAGTCTTTTCCTTGTCTTTTTCCTCTATTTCTACTTGCCAAAACCCTGAGTGTAAATCGAGCTTACTAAAATATTTTGTATTTGCCAAACTCTCTAATGTTTCATTGATATTTGGTAGAGGGTAAGTATCTCCATGCGTTACGGCATTTAAACCTCTAAAATCCGTACAGAACCTTATCCGGTCTTCCTCATCCGGACTTTTCTTCGGAACTAGCACTATTGGAGCTGACCAAGGGCTTGCTGAAGGCCTAATAATATTTTTATCCAACATATCGTTTATCATCTCTTTTACTTTTTCTTTATACTTATGTGGTAAAGGATAAGGGTTTTTCTTTACTGGGGGCGCATCCCCTGTATTTATTCTATGTTTCACTTTATTTGTACATCCTATTTTACTATCTCTTGGGTCGTGAAACACATCTATAAATTCTTCTAATACTTCCCGTATTATCTGTCCGTCACTTTCGCTTAAGTGATCTAATTTCACTGTTTCGAGTAAGCCTAAGTTGCATTCCGAACTCATCGGAGTCAACACATTTACCTGACTTTCTAGATCTGAATCTACATGCGTATGTGTTGTTCGTGCTGTTTCATTATTCTGAGAATTGACGTCATCTTGTTTATTCGTACCCACAGCATCCGGAGTACTCATCGTGCCTGCATCTACACGGTTATAGATTGAGATGTAACCTATTCTTTTATTTTTCGGTAACTCTATTGTTTCACTGGAACAATTAATTACTTTCACAGGAATTTTATTCTTACATCTCTGTTCCCGATCGCTAAGCGATCTAGCTAGGTAAATCCCATTTATACCTTGCTCTTCAGGTTCAAAAATACTTTCTCCTTGTTCTAGGGACAAATTATAGGTAATTGTGCACTTCCTATTTGCTTGCGCTACGATCATAGCTTCACATCTTGGAGGAATTGTCAGTTTACGTGCAGTATAAACTGGACAAACACCACGATTATCATTTTGAGATTTGAGACTGTTGCTAGAACTATTCTCTGACGTTTCCACCTGCCCGTGTAAGATATCACAGAAGTTACTTTTATTCCCATTCGTATGGTAAGTAAGTGGATTATTTCGGGTAGCTAATCCGATTCCATCGCTTCTAGTGTCAGTACACGGCGGCTGCTGCGACAGATTTATCATCCCTTCTCGCGTGATAAGTGCGCGGTTCAAAACATCTACGTTAACCATGTTTTGATACATAAAATCAAGACCTAATATTCCGTCTTGTTCTATATCAATTGGACACACTATAAACTCATGCGAATATATTTCTCCATTCGCGAACTCTAAGTTTAATAACTGGGACCCATCTACTTGAAGTCCTTTTCCTGATACCCCCTTAGCTGTGACGTCAGTTTCTAATAAATTTCCCTGTGAAACACCTGGTTTTATCGCTGATACAGTCGCTCCTGTATCCACTAAGAATTCCTTAGCTCTACCATCGACCATAGCCGTGACCATGAGTTCCGTGGGTAAATCTGTTTCATTTACGCCCAATTTGACCTCGCCGCCGGGGTTCCCGACGAGGCGTTCTGAAAACCCGACGAGACATTCTGCTCCTTAGAATTCTCGTACTTCTTTTTCCTGCAATCCCTAGCTACATGCCCCTTTTTCTTGCAATAAAAACATTCTACTTGTTTCTTTGCTTGCTTCGGCTGATTATTACCACTAGCATTAGCTTTCTGCTGAGAAGAATTGCTTGAATTCCCTTGATTCTGTTGTCGTTTAAGACGACAAGTCCTGGACGTATGACCTTTCTTCCCACAATTATAGCATGTTACATTAAACATAGTAAACACATTTCTAGGCTGGGCTTCGGATTTTACACCAAAAGATCCTGAATCTTTTTGCTCAAGATTATCAGTAGTAACTGCTAATTGCACTGCTTCATGCATTGTACGCGGTAATCTAAGTCGAACCTGCTTTCCGACTTCTCCCCTTAATCCAGAAACGTAAGCTGCTAATAATCTTCTTTCAGCTTCCTCTGCTAAAATACGCTTTTCCTGTGCATTATCAGTTGGCTTGAGTGTTTTAATGCTTAATGCTTTAATTCTGTCTGCGAATGCTTCGGGACTTTCACCTTTCTTTTGCGTTGCCGTTTGCAACTGAGTATAATAATAATTATCAGGCAATTTTTCTTTGAACCTGTCCTCGAAAGCTGCCCTCAACTGATCATATGAGGTTTCGTCGCCAATTAAATCTGGGCGGCAATGCAAAAATTCGGCTGCGGGACCTGCCACTTTAAGTTTTACAATTTGCTTTTTGTCTGCATTTTCGAGATTCCCCATACTAGCTGCTGCATCAACATTATTGAAAAATTCTTTAACTGGTAACCCACCAGCTGAGCCACTCCACTCTTTTATCGCACTACAAACCGTTAAGTCTTTCTGTCGAGCTACCTGTACTACCTGTCTCTGTTGCAGAGCTTGGTTTGCTGCGGTTAATGCTGCTACTCTATTATTGAGCTCCTCTAACGCACGCCTAGTCTCTTCGTCTAACGGCATTTTGATTTATTTAATTGTCACTGGCAATTAATTAATTCGTTAATCCTAACTCGATTAACCTACACGCACTTGGAATCCAGAGAATATTCAAGAAGCTTAATTACCCCAACTAAAATAATGCCCTCAATATTCTAGCCAAATTTCACACACAACACAAAAAAAATATTCTACCTACACCTACACACATACCCTAACATTTTTCCAAGAACATGAGATCATAGAGTCATTTCCAAAATATTAATTTTACTCGCGGTAAGTATCCCACACGATGACACCACTGTTGGGGGCCCGCCTAGGGGCGTCCCTTGTCAGGAAAATCTTGCGATCAGCAATGCGTTCGTTAAATCTTCTTTACCTAACTTTACTTTCTTCTACAACAATTATGTTATTTTTTTCTGACACCATTATTTACTTTATTTCTTAACAAAATATATAAATTCAAATTAATGCTTTCTGAAAGGTAAAGGGATTTATAGTGACTACTATGTCTTATGATCTTGGAATAAAACAATGAATAAATGCTACATGTTTATTCTAAATAAGAGTGTAAATGTTTCTTTGTTACAACTTACATATTATGAAGTTTTCTGCCATCTCAACTGGTCTACGTTCTCTCCCCCTGAAGAGAACCGTTCCGTAGACTAACTTGAATCCACTAGGTTGAAGACATTAATCAAAAAAAAGGGACTAAAAGTTGCGCTGGGCATGTATTTATACCAGCGTCTGCCACGCCCGATCCATGGTCAAAAGTCACAATGAGGTAATGCGTCTTATAAAAGTACTATACGTCTTTTATGCTTGCAAACGCCTTATTATTCGCATTTACGGAATATAAGAATCTCTGTATTTCCTTAAATTAATAAAGGCTTAACTTACATCAAAACAACAGAAAGATAGTGACATCATTTTCCACCAATCAAAAGCTTACTCTTCTTAACCTTACATAAGCAATTTGCAATAATATTTACTCTAATGCTGCTGTGCTAATGTTCTGACAGTATGCAACATAATATTCCACTTCCTTTATAAAACGTGATCTTTGCCTTTTTAATGTTACTTCAAAACAATATCCATAAAAATATGCAATTCTCTTAACTCAAACTTTCGACAGCTTAATAACAATTTCCTTGACCCATGCATTGCCATATCCTAAATTATAACATTGCTGTTACAATATGGGATAAACAATGACAATGATATTCAGTATATCCGTGGTATACTTAAGGTATACACCAGGTATACACCAGGGCATAACAATTTGAACGAATATTTCACTACCGTACCAACCAATACCCTAGATGACCTCACCAAACAAAATACTATTAATTATCTGTCAACCATACCCCTTCCTCCACACCATGAAAGATTCTTTTTCTCCAATGTAACGCCCTTACAAGTAAAAAAGGCACTCTCCCAAAATAAATCGAAAGCAGAAGGCACGGATGGCATTAATATATTAATGCTAAACAAAATAATCGATGTTATTCTTCCTACCTTAACCCATATTTACAACGCCTCTCTCATCACATCCACCTTCCCGCAACAATGGAAAAATGCTCTCATCCGACCTCTTCCTAAAGTAAATCTTCCAAACACCCCCAAGCACTATAGACCTATCAGTATACTTCCGATTTTATCGAAAACCCTCGAACGCATCGTCCACAAGCAGCTGACTGAGTATCTAAACACTTATAATCTACTTGACCCATTACAATCTGGTTTCAGATCAAATCACAGTACCTCCACTGCCCTTCTCAAGGTCAGTGAAGATATTCGTGAGGCCATGGACCGACGTGAAGTGACTGCTCTAACCCTACTTGATTTTTCGCGAGCCTTTGACACCGTTGACGCAGACCTGTTAATTGCTAAACTGAGGTCACTACACTTATCCAATGCAGTAGTCACGTGGGTACAATCATACCTCTCAGGACGCCAACAATGTGTTTCTCACAACAATCTATCTTCTTCGTGGCGTCTCGTGAGGTCAGGTGTACCACAGGGCTCTGTATTAAGTCCCTTGCTTTTTGCAATCTATATAAATGACATTTCTACAGTACTAAAACATTGCCGACATCATCTGTATGCAGACGACCTTCAAATATATTTACATTTTCGGCCTGACATAATCAATGACTCTCTTGCAAAGTTCAATGACGACTTAATCTCGATCAGTAAATGGTCAGCAAAATTTGGACTAAATTTGAACCCAGACAAGACACAAGCCATTCTGATTGGAAAAAACAGATTACTATCTTATATTAACCACACGGAGCTTTTGCCTGTGACCTTGAACAATGTGATTATTCCTTACAGTAAAACAGTAAAAAATCTTGGGGTGTACTTTGACTCTGACATGACCTGGAATACACAAATTAAACGTATATGTAAAAAAGTATTTTCTATTATGCATGCGCTAAATAGACTAAAAAATTTCCTACCTACTAATCTAAAACAGACGTTAGTACAGTCACTAGTGATGCCACACTTCGACTATTGTGATGTCTTGTTCACCGACCTAAGTGTTGAATTATCCTGTAAGCTACAACGTGTTCAGAATTCTTGTGTCCGTCATATATTCAACATACGTCGATATGATCATGTCTCAGGTAATTTTGAGCAATTATCCTGGCTTCGACTAAAGGACAGACGCCAACTACACTCCCTAACTCTTCTCTATCAAATACTTAATAAATCTGCACCTAATTATTTAGTCTCCCGTTTCTCACTGTTGTCTTCCCAACATAACCGCGACACGCGATCTCAGAATAACAGCCTACTTTCAATTCCACGCCATCAGACATCTCTGTACTCTGCCTCGTTCACTATAGCCATGACCCGCACCTGGAACTCCCTTCCGCCGGACATCAGGGGTAGTCGGAGTCTACAGATTTTTAAGTCTAAGTTACTGAGGTATCTTCGTTACACAACCTAGGTTAATTTACATTGTACAATATTTTATATCACTTAGCATATATTGCCTAAATTTGTTAATTTCTTAGTTTTAGGTTCCAGTTTTAGTGTATATTATATTATTATATTAGGATTATATACACACACCCAATTACGAGTATATGTAATTCTTAATTCACTTTGTTTTCTCTTTTCATTATTGGACTCATTATTGGACTCATTATTTTCTTATATTTTAATATTCTATTGCTAGCATTTCGTTACTATTATATATGGTATCTAGTGTATTTGTTTTTTGTAGGTATTACTTTAATGTATTTTGTATTTATCCTGGTTGAGTGGAAGATAAGGCCCTATGGCCTTAACTCTGCCAGGCAAAATAAAACCTTATTATTATTATTATTATTATTATTACACCACGGCGTACGCCAACATGTATGCAATATAATAGCAAGTGCAAATTTTATTAGAGAAACCTTGAAGTCAGGCGAAGTGGGAATAAATTTGTTTGTGAATAGGGGACGTTATATAAAGATAAAGATTGTGGAAAGGCCATTTAGGCGGGAAAATGCTAGATAGTGAGCAATTATCAAGCACTTTTCAAATCCCAGAAACCTTACTATTTTTACACATATTTTTTTTAATTTTGCAACAAATTTACTCAAGCTCAGACACTTACGTTTAATTAGGAAGTCATATGAACATAAAACATTACCTAGAATACACGAGATTGGTATCATTATGAATAAATGAGATGATGTAAGATGTTGTGTGTTGCAGGTGAGCGATGCCAGCGACTTCCCTAGCATTCCCGCATCATTAGCTGACGTCATTATGATCACCATAGCAACGCTGCTACCGTGAGCATTATAATTGCATTTTCAATATCAAGACCGAGCTAAGTAGTTTATTATAAAAATACTGTTTACCAATTACCCAGAATACGGTTTCAAAACTCTCCCGTACTGAACTGAACTTCAAAATACTTATTAGATAATAATTTTAACGTGCAATAAATTTAAATAATTATCTCATTTTTAGACAAGATGTTAGTGAATAACACCGAAATATTTTACCTGTGTATAGAAGGGACATAGACAAGCAACTTTTATTATTATATTTTTGTTCTATGGATTCAATGTTTCCTGTTACAGCATAAAATCTCCCAGGGCAAGCCCGCCACTGCCTTCTAACATTTGAAAAAGTACAAAACAAAGGAACTTCGTTGTTAACACTGGAGTTATGAATTATAAAACTAATGCAATGGCGGCCAGTCATGTGATTAGTCTGTAAATTTTGCAGATTATGAAAACTCTAAATTATGATATAGCTGTGGATGAATGAGTAAGAATCAGGGTTTTATCGATCACTAAGAAGGCATAAAGTCAATTTAATGAAAATGTTATCTCTATTGCGCTTAATTATTGGCTTATTAGCAACAAACTGTAATAAATTTAATGCCCTTTAGCATACACAGTTTACGTCATATAGCAAAGATCTCCTAATAAAAGTTGCTTGTCTATCTCCCTCTATACATAGTAAAATATTTCGGTGTTATTCAATACCACTCTTTATGTTACTTTACCCATACTTAAATGCGTTAAGTCTTTCACTTCAAGTTCTGAAAGATCAATGTGAGAAGAGCGCTTTGGCCTAGGCGTTCAAAACAACTTCAAGTGAAGACTATTCTCTATAAATAGGGATTTGGATATTTCACGACTAGAGAAAAAGTGATCAATCTTAAAAAGGTATCAAGAGTTTGTAATTTGTCTGAATCAGTCACCTTTCCTTAAGATTCACTGCCACGCTGATGGTAGATGTGGCAATATACTTGTCGAATTTGATAATTCTGGCTGACATACAAGAGTATTTAAAATTACCTGCTTCTATGCCTCACTTGGGTTTGTCCCATGAGGCCAATTATAAATGCATAACTCTCCTTGGAGATTGTAACATAGGGGAGATTGCCCCGTTGCCGGTCAGGCCTCGTTATCGGTCAACAAGTAGTTTATACATTAAGACGCTAGATAGCAGCCCTGCCTACCACTTCATAACTGTTTTCTGCTGTCAACAAGTAGTTTACACATTAAGACGCTTGATAGCAGCAGAAAACAGTTATGAAGTGGTAGGCAGGGCTGCTATCTAACGTCTTAATGTGTAAACTACGTGTTGACCGGTAACGTGGCCTGACCGGCAACGGGGCAATCTCCCTTACAATTCATTTATCAAAGCAATGACATTCCTTTTGCAAAGAATTCGCTAAAACAAGAGAAAACATATATTGAGAAATTGTAAGGATGAGAGGAGATCCAGCTGACTTGTTAATTACTGGTATTTTCCTGCTAACTGGCTGAAGTAAATCCCCAGTTGAAAATCTTCAACCAGATGATTTGTCCTAAGTTACAGAGCACTTGATCTGAGCTATGATCATGTCAGGCTTATTGTGTGTAATTTCTCATAGTATGCTTGAACCTTTTCATTTAAGTATAGCTTACTGAGCAGCAAAGTGGGAAGAATAGCAATGGACAGGGGATTTCTGTTTTCCAAGACAAAATGACTAGAAGCGAAGTGTATCTTATAAATATGCGAGCAGTGATAAACTAGAGTTCGGATGTGAAAAGCATTCCGATGAAGCATTCTCGTAATGAAACTTTATTCTCTATAAGAATATAAATCACTCCATTTAATTAAATTGAGTGACTTACCGTCATCCATAAGTCTAGCTGACTGGAAGCTCGCTGATTAGAATCCTGGATAAGTGTCGTAACTATCTGTCATAGGAAAAGTCTGTGTACGTATAGTGTCACATATTATCATAGGTAATCCCACGAGTGTTTACGAGTTGGTCGATAGATTCGCGACTGCGCGGCAGGAGCATGTGACGTATTAATCACGGCACTTTGATGCTTACGTGTCCAGTAACGAGCTGACCATTTTATCGGATAAAATCCCATCCTCGTATTAATAGCAAGCATTTTATAATATAAACGATCGTCATTGGTCTATATCCGAGGAATGGAACTCCTTCAGAATAGCGTAGCCAGCCATGCTCTGCCATTAGCGACCGTGCCCCTCCGAGCCGCGGGGAAGAAAAGCGAAACGATCCGCGGGGAACAAAAGACAAACGATCGGCGCAAGGGTAAAATTTCCCGTTGTAGGAAAGATTCAATGTGAGACATAGTAAACCCCGCGCTATTCAGTATATAGCTCCTAAACTAATACAAATGTTCCTAACCTAACATAACCTATCACAGACCTAGAATTCCACGCCTTTCGTAAAACATCGTTACATGGCAAGAACCCCGCGCTATGCAGAATACTGCTGCTAAACTAACATGACTGTTCCTAACCTAACATAACCTGCCACGGACCTAGAATTCTTAATGCAGAAGCTTTTCTACCCTTCCACATCTTTCATAAAACATCGCTACAACAGTCGATTATCTGCCGAATTCAATCGGCATGTAATCATGTTCGTAATATTGGTGACGTTGTAGGCTTGGACCCACGCGGTACGGCCCGGTTATGACGGCGGTCACCTTATTCTCAAGTTTAGCGCAGAGGAATTGCTAAACGTTTTTGGTCAATATCAAACACGCGGCGTACGAGTGGAATGGCCATATAAAATGAATTGCTTTATTAGATTCTGCAGTTTATCACCAATGCGTTACGTCATGCAAGTTATGAGATGAAATGACACGAATGAGATCCATCTTCCCACTCTTTAATATCTTGCGGACAAATGCAAGAAGAAATGAAACCGGGAGTGTTTTTAAAAAATTCGCCAGTAAATCGTTCGAAAGTTAATTTCCATCGACACATAGGCCTATGCAAACAATAGATCGTCTTGTAAGTTTTGGCTTCCTCAGATCTCATGTCTCCTGTAGTGAGTAATTAAAATACGTTATAGTAGATTTCACTATAGTATAGTACAGTAGTTATAACACTTATAACATCACCCCTGTGCATCCATTCATTCCTCCGACCACCCCTATTTTCATTTATTCATTTGTGTATCCGCTTATCGATCATCCTTCTCCCGCCGATATATCCATCTATTTTCCATAGGCTATATTTATCCAATCAACCATTCGTCTACCAAATGGAATTCTCTGTGTGCAGTTAATAAATAATGTTGACCAGCTCTCTCCTGAATAAATTATGAAATAATGAAGTATTGTCAGACGCAAAGACATTCGTCCCTTAAATCAGGCATATAACTTCCCCTATCATCCCTTGTCTCTCTACTCCGAACATGAGCCTTTTGCCACGATAGCGTAGGCAGGCTCGGATAGGTAAAGCATTATTACGAAACTTTGAGAAAAGTTATGGAAAACAAAGAGGAGTGCATGGCTTTTTTTTTTTTTTTTTTTTTTTTTTTTTGGCGGGCGACAACTGACAACCCGGCCTTACAATCTCAACTACCCGACAACAATGAATCTCACGTTCTATTGCACATTTCTTCGCAACAACGGATAATTGAGTGCTTCAAAAATTATGCATTTGCTAAATTGTACAATTCAGGGAAGACAGTGTCAGCCGTGCCGTTTCTATTGCTATTAATCGTACAAAATTGCGAACTTTTGAATTACTATATGTATACTTACCAGCCGATGCAAGACTAATATACGAATAAAGTAAATTGTTAACGGAATGCTGGTGTCAAAAATAGTCGTGATATCTACAAAATACACCTGATTTGGAGATTTAGTACAGGGATGTCGAATATAACACATCCAACAGTCCAATTAGACCTACTCTTGGATATATTTGGAAGGCTGATGCCAAATATACCATCAGTTTTGCCCTATGAGCTGTAGTTTCTGAGATATGATATTAGCATTATGCACATTATTCCATTTTAAGTTCGATATAAAAAATGGGAGGCTATTTTTAACTTCTAAAGCATCTGAAGAAAATAAAAAGCAGCACACTGATATTACAATAACACTACAATGATAATATAATAATAATAATAATAATAATAATAATAATAATAATAATAATAATAATAATAATAATAATAATAACAACATGTCTTTTAAAAAATCGATATTATCACATATCGCTAACAAGTTTATGAGCTGTCGCATTTTAGGGCCAAAAAGTAATCCAGCTTTTAGTTTTTATGTACTTAGGCTACGAATTATAGTCCTATATGCAAAGCATGGTAGAGAGCCTTCGCAAGCTATATCATTAAGAAAATTTTTGTTCCGCTCGACTAAGAGTTCAAGAATAATGTCCTTCCCCCACAACCATTTTCTCTTTCACAGGCCATTCTCTTCTCAACCAGTAGACTAGTTAGTCTCTGCTGTTCCAGAAACTCAAGCAAGAAGTATACTATGTGCAGCGACTTTGCTAGCCAAGAAGAAAATTGACTATTACGTCCACACAACAATTATATCGTTGTTCATCAAATGTTATTTGCTCTTTCATTTTATTGGTACATTGTCACTGTGCAAAACATTCTGAACTCCTCTTAGAACAGTCAATAAACAGGCACCTATGAATTGCACAGTACTCAAGAATTCCCATTTTTTCTTAAAAGCACTCAAGACGGATTTCCTGGGAAAAGAAGAGTAGCAAATCTTTACTCCTTGTACGGTAGAGCGTTAATTAGTAAAGGCCACTACATTTATACCAGAATTACATAATTGTTTAAAAATAATTATAAGGGTAAAAGAAATGTAACTTACAATAAATAAGCGGATATTAGCGTAAAGGAGATTATAAGTTAAATGCACTCTGTGGTAGAGGAAAACTTCTTACAAATTTGATATTAGATATCCATTGGTGTTCGTGAACAATGTCATATCACTCTAACATGGATTATTTTGTTTCTCGCCAAATATCTCAACTTTCTGACCAATAGGAGCCAAGTAATTCAACATTTACAAAATGTCACATGTTCTTTGCCCGTTCAGTACTTCCTGCAAATTGTCTCGTGTTAATCTCATAAACTCAATCCATATGCTAGGAGCGATTACTCAAATATTTTGGTAAGTAAAATTTATTTCTTTTCATTATAACTTATTGGTACGGTAATAGATAGTTTTTTCACTTTCCTGAAATTCTGGTAGTTTTAACATACGACATTTTGCACGAACATCAACGGTAGTCAAAATCCAGTAAAACAGGAGTCACAGTAGTTGTTCCATTGACCGTATTGGGAGTTTTTAGAATTGAAAAAAGCGACTGGCTGGATTACCATGACACTATTATCTGGAATACTTTAAATTCGCTTTCATTCTCCAGAAACAAAAGGGTAGAGATCACTTAATTCAACAAAGTAGACCGCTTTTATGAAATATGCTGATTACTTTTGAGCTTTATCTTCACAACAGTGAGAGCAAACCTGTAGTGAAAACATAATCTGAACCACTAGGCTATCTTCATTTGCATTAGACCAAGCTCACTCGAACTTTCTGTTTAATTTTGTACTTTAATATTAACATAGTTTCGCTTATCTCCACGCAGCATGGCAACTGTTAGGTCTACAATGTGCTGGCGATTTTCATTTTTTTTTTCCGGCAGTTGATCATATTTATACATGCCGCAACACAAAATGACTTCATTTTGTGTTGACTTCACAATAGTGGACTTTCTGGTGTATGGGTTAATGGTTCAAACCTGCTGACCGGAAACCATCGTTCACACAGTTAAGCAATTACTGTATATCTATTTCTATTGTGTTATTTCTATAAGGCCTTTTGCAGGAGTACTGCACATTTTAAAATTAAATCATACAACGAATAACCTCAATTTAGTGTGGTTGGTGTAGCGTATCTAGGACCATTTGTTTAAAACTAATTTTACTTCAGAAGGGAATAATAAAAATCTGTTTTAAAAATCCAGATTACAACAACAATACAATAATAACTAAGAATGCACAAAAATAATCCAAATAAAAATAGATCTCAGTTGTTGTTAGTGGGTTAATAACTTTGATATAATGAGGATTTTGAACTACCTATCCCACAAAATTTGTTTAATCTGAATTCAAGATCATGAAAATCGAACAGGTTTAGAAGTGTGCATTATTATCTGCTCATCATTAAAACCGAACAAAATGTACTTCAAACAATATCAAAATACAAGAAGAGAAACCTTGTTTCGTTTTGCAGAAGCGAAATGCAGGACTACTACTGGGCAATTACATAATCTAAATTATGGTTTCAAACTTTATAATATTCTTATTGCTGATAAACCTGATTTTATAAAATACTAGCTTAAAAGGCCAGTCGTCGCCCGGGTTTTTATTTTGTAATTTGAAATTAACTTATGAAGGACTTTCGATTTGTAGGCCTACACAGAACTTAAAATGAGGAAGAACGGCTTATCACACTTAAACTATTTCCTCAGGAAACGCTATATATAGCCACTACATGCTTGATTTCCTTTTGCCACATTTCTGGCGTCGCCATCAATACTGCTCTGTCAAACCGTTTCCTAACATCGCATAATTTAAAAGTTTTGTTATTTCTGGCCACAAACCCTTTGATAAAACTCCATACCAGTTCAATTGGATTCAAATTGCTACGATAAGGGGGCAACCTCAGTACTTGATGGCCCGCTTTATTTGCCATATCATCAACCACATATTTATTTTCATCTTTGTCCGCGAATTCCTGTGCTAAGATCACTAACTCTGCCTCAACACTTTTATCATTATATGTTACATTCTTTTCTTTTAGGCATTCCACAATATCTTGCTTACGCCAAGAAGTATTTGGACGCCGATAGAGTTTCACACTGTGGTATGATGCATTGTCCATAACTATTAATCTGTTGGGTTCAAGTTTCGGCAAAACATTAGCAAACCAGTTACGAAATACCTCTCCATTCATGTCTTCGTGGTACTCACCTGTTTTCTTTGACTAAAAAATGAGCAAACCCCCATCTACGAAGCCTGTTTCACTACCTATATGCGTAACTATTAGGCGTTTCCCCTTACCCATAGGATTTTTTAAACCTTGACTTAATCCTGCCCTAAAAGCTTTTTCCTTTGATTCAACAGTAGTGTCATGCCAAATTTTAGGGGTGGTATGTCCTGCATTTACCCATGTCTCGCCTAAGTAATAAAACTTTCGACCCTCTGCTCGGTATTGCCGTACAGCTCTAAGATATCGTCTTCTCCAAAGTACAATATCATCACGATCTACTATACCTCACTTCTTTTCACATATTTCATTCCAATGTCCAACAATAACTTATAAATTGTTGTTCTTTTAAAATTAGGTAGGTCGGAGTCCTCATTGACAGCACAAAGAAGTTTATCCACAGTTGGAGGTATGTTATCAAAAAGGAATTGATGAACCTTTTCTCGAATAGCACTTTTCACAAAGTCATCAATGTTATCTAAAACACTATGCAGCTTTTCAGCCTTTCTTGGGGGAGTTTTCACTACACCAGAGTCTCTGTATTCACTACGCACTTTCCAGATACTTCTGGTACATATACCGGTGAATTCAGATATCAATTTTACAACGTCCTCAATTGCAAGTGCTGGATATATATTTTTTTAAACCCATTAAACACATTCAATTTCCTTCTGTCCACTTCGCAAATATTTACCTCTCTTATTTTTAATTATGCCACTTGGGCCTGGTTGAATTTCAGTCATTATGTTTAATGCTTCTCACAGACTGGGTTATAAATTATAAACACCACGTTTCGCTGTTCACTGAAATTTGTATGTTTACATTATTCACAACAATGACTCTCGCAAACTGGAGGGTTATATCACGAATGCCACGTTTCGCAATACATTGAAACATTTGCAATTAGTTGATATTGTTATCTTAAAAATTTTCGTCACATTTTATGAGCTTTTACTGTTATAAAAATAAAATCTAATACCGCACTATATTGTCTTGTAGCATGATGTGTGGTGTGGTTCAAATCACGTGCATATGTTTACACGGACTTGCATTCTCAAAATGAATGGATAACACACTTTCGATTTGGTTTGGTTGCAAGACTCACTTTTGTTTTTGTTTGTTTTGTTATGAAAACATGTGAAAGTGGAACTCTCAAACTGTGAATGTCACACTTCTTTTGTCACACTTCAATTTTTTTAATCTTTTTTTTATGTAAACAATTGACAGCAGAACTCTCTAACTTTGTCTAACTTTGCCTCATTTCATCACATTTCCGACTTTTCCCGTGGATTTTCCAAAAATTTTCTTTCATACAAACCTTCTCCAGACAATTACGATCACAACAAAACAAAAATCAGCCAAATCGGTCGAGCCGTTCTCAAGTGATGCGGCAACAACCCTTTTGTAAATTCATTTTTATTAATATAGATAGTGCCAACCAATAGAAGTAGATGGAGAGCTGTCACAAACCAATCGTAAGATTGACAACTAGAAGAAGAAGAAGAAGAAGAAGAAGAAGAAGAAGAAGAAGAAGAAGAAGAAGAAGAAGACGAAGTAGCTCCAACCAATTTAAGATAAAAACTTAAAACATCATATAGGCTACTTATATAATAATGTAATGCTTCCTCTGTATCTGCGCCAATTTGGCGCAGAAACTACTAAACTGATCGAGCATGAAAATAGTTTTACACCCGGAAAAGATATAGGACTAAGGTCGTTAACTCACCTTCGCTATTTCACCCAATATCATAAGCATAAAGGGGCTGTCACACTGCATCGATTGAGCGACAGCGACCGACCGACTGACTGATATAATGAATCTATAGACAGCAGTGGTACCAGTCACATAGCATCGATCGCCAGCGATCAACAACGAGCGAGAGGGATCAACTAGTCTGTGAAATCAAACCTGTCCGTTTTTCAATCGACAGTCGATGGCAAATGGTGGCAGCACTTCGAAGCTTCGTACCCACATGAATTTCAGAATTGATGCTGGAAGATTTAACTTACACAATAATGTCGTTTTATACTCATATTTGAATGATATAGACTTGCACGAATCGTTTAAGGCGCATAAACCGATATATTTTTATGTAATTTAACTGTACAAATACAAAATTATACATAGAGTTGTAGCACCTAGCGGTGGGCGATCGAACAAACAACAAACCTCTTCGCTCGGCCGACTGACGAAGCTTGAAGTAAACAGATGCAGCCTGAGATAGTAGGCATAGGCTAATGTTAAACCCTACATCCCAACACAAGTAGTATGATATTGTGCAGGAGATAGGCAGACGTAGGCTTAATAAGGTAATATACTTTACCTGCAATATACAGTGATGAGTGGACCTAGTAAAATCATAACCTATAATATTTCCGTTGATCGATGACGCTCGACGCAGTGTGACAAGGAACAGAAATTTAGTCGAGAGCGCTTGATGGCAGTCGGTTGGTCTTGATCGATCGAAGCTCAGTGTGACAGGCCGCATACAATTGTTAATTTACGAAAAACGTAATTTAAATTCAGTGACTCAGGTTAATGAAATCCATGACCATAGAACATGGAATAATGAAAAGGTCTACTTACCTAAATGCAGACTTACCTAAATGCATATATATTCAGAAGTGGTTGATGGAAAATGCCTTTTATAACATCAATGAATACCTCTAGACTCCTATTTTATAAATGTATCTTAAACTTTGTACTTTACCTTGTAATTATTTCAATTGCAATTGTATATTACCAAATGACAATAATAAATTAAATTAAATTAAAAAAAAATTAAAATCCGATATCAGTTAAAACGAACACATCCCATGACAAGAGTAACAAATGGAGGGATAAATATAGAATTTTACTGGTAATCCCGATAAGCGTAGATAGGTTTACTTGGTACAGCTCTTTACGTGAATATTGTATCGAGATAATTACCATGTATGTTGTTTTTGTCTAGTAATTATGTTATAACGTTATAATTACAATGTTATATTATTAATTACGTTATTAAGTCAAATCAATTGCAATTTTGCAATTGTGGGAACAAACATTTTCTCTATTGCAATACACAAAATAAAAATATAGAGGAATTTGAGTGACGAACATTTGCGAGACATTTTACTTAATCAACAGATCAGAACGATAAAATTCTGAATTCAAAAAGTAAGTTTCAACCTCTCACTAAAGTTTACTATTGTTCACAAAGGAATGGCTAAAAAGGTGAGTCCCGTCAATGCTGTAATGTTGTTATTTCATGTGAATATAAGTATTCTGGTGTTTAATCTTGTTGTCTGAAAGGAACGTGATTTTAATGATTATTTGTTTTAGTCATTCTGGAGTGAACTTTTGGAAATAAGATATGGTGATAGGGAAATTCTTTTGTGTTGTGATTAATTGTAATTTAAGAATTATTTATATTTATGTTAAAATTTCATATTTATATGTTTTTCTTCAAATAAATTGTGGGTAGATGTGTTTTTTTTCTTTCTTCTGAAACTGTGTTATTTAAAGGCCGTGTCCTATGGATCTCGAGCTCAGAGTTGCTGAGATAGAGATGGTGCAGGCCATATATTTATCACGGTGAGTGTCTTGTTTTGTTCCAACCGGTAACATTGATTGTTTTGAGTTGATTTTTGAAGTTGTGAATAATTTAATTTATTTGTGACCACCGGGACACGTCATAGCAGCATATTAATTCACAAGTACACAAATATCATATCTGTAGTGGACTAGTGGCTCCTCCATCAGAAACACGACTTCAGTTAAATGAAGTGTGAGCTCATGTTGCTGACTTCTAGGGAAGAAGCTTTTGTGCGTAATTACCTCTGTGAAGCTAACTTAAGTGTATCTTGTGCCTAACACACATGTTTCTTCCTATGAGAGTCCTCCAAATTAACACGCTCCTGAGTTCTCTCTTACAAAGAGGATTGTACCCATCCTAGCAAGTTGTAATGTTGTAAAGTATACATGCATTCCGTCATACAAATAGGGTGGAGTATTTTTTCTTTCTTCTAATTAGTGCATTTACATGACCCAAATGCAAACATTGAAGCTAATTAGAAAGAGACTACAGCTCTTTGTTGTGAATTCAAACATAATACATTAAGCTCATGCTTAGAAGACCATAGGATTTTTTCTCCTCTGTCCGTCAGAAGAGCTTCTACATTCTAGCTACTGAACTACAAGACTTTAAATCGTAATATAAACATTCTACGTAAGTCTGTGTAATGTACTTCCTCATTTAAGAACTCTCAACTACATTGTGAAATGGGCTTCGTACTTTGACCAAGATCATCGGGCTCTCATTTTTAATTTTTCTAACAACAAACTGTAATGGGTCTAGTAGAACTTTGACTGTTGTCCATTTGTCATCCCTCATGGATAGTTAACCCTAGATTCATAAACTATTTAAACACTATTTATAAACATTCTTTTGTCAGACTACCGTTCTTAAAACTACATTTTAAATATATATTTTGTACTTTTTCTAAGAAAAATTGTCATCGTTGGTTGCATTGTTCAGATGTCTTTCACATTTTTTTTTTTTTTTTGAAAACGTTCTCAATCAGCATATTCCATACACGTGAAAGGTTTGCACATGAAAAACTTGAACCTAGTCACGAGGTTTCCTGAGGTCGTTCCTCTACGTCTGGAGCATTCTCGCCCAATATTCCTGGATATTCTTCTTCAGGCCATGCTGCATAGTTGGAATACATTATGCTACGAGTAGGCTTACATGGCATATTTTAATGAAGAAATAGCAACATTTATACTGTAAACCAGTCACTTATTCCACTGCAAATGCCTTGTAGAACCTTAATATAGAAAGACTCAACAGTTCACTGTTACTACAGGCCTATTCACTTACAGGTCTAATAGATCTGTCAGTAAAGAAACACGCTACCGTCAAGTAAAACTAGCACTTTTCATAAGCATTAGTCTCTTAGACGACTTGACCTGTAGGTCAGTGGCGGACGCAGGGGGGGGATAGGGGGGTTACATCCCCCCCCCCGAAATTTGAAAAAAGGCTATATATGTACTCTAAGTGGCCAGTTTTATAAACTAATTGTATATGTAAGTTGAAAGTCAAATCCCCCCGAAAAAAATGTCTGCGTCCGCCACTGCTGTAGGTCACTGTAACAAAGATATTTACACACCCGGGTTCAAGATAATTATTATGTTGCCTGCGTATTCAGAGAATACTCTTGAAGCTAAATCCCCTCTTTCCATTACAGGGTTGTACAAATTTGCGTAGTCTGATAGTAGAAAGCTTTGAGATTCTAGGGTTAAATGCAATTCTGTCTTGCTACTGGGAACAGAAGACCAGTGCCTTATAGACTGCTCCACTCAAGCTGATACACACACAGAGATATACGTAATTTATTTCTGTTACAATTTCTAATTGATGGTATTTTTGATTGAGCAATCAAAATTTCACGTAAACATATAAATTGAAGTCTAGCACTCCGATCCGTCTACAACGAGTATTCATGTAAAACATTTTTGACTTACTAAATGCACCCTTTCTTACATAACATTTACGCAGAGTGTTTTGCTTTTGATGGCAGTAAAAGTTTCATCATTTGGATATTAAGTGCTATTAAGCCTACAGCTGTAAACATTACTCAATTTAGGATACATGTAACATTTTAAAATAACAGTCTGTGATCAAATTAATTTTGATTTTACAAACAGATTTCTACAGTCCAAACAAAATGACACTCATCCCAAGTCAATACGAGGTTTTCGAGATGCTGACTCCTAAAAGCAAATGCGAGTGAAGTCATCCCCACACCTCACTGCAGTGCTTTGTCCCATAGCGCTTTGTCCCATATTTTTCTTACGAGTTAAACAGCACACAACAACGTCGGGTCGCCGAGCGAGGTGGAGGTCCCGAGTTTAAACCCGTTGCCAGCCAATTTGACTTGGATGTTTTAATGGTTGGTCTAGTCGTACAGGAAATTGCTGAATTGAACATTTACTAGTCGGCTGCGGTAGTCTAGAGGTAGCGTGCCCGCCTGTAGATCCGACGGTCGCGGGATCAAACCCGGCCACAGTCGATGGGTTTTTCAAGACGTAAAAATCCTGGGCAGGGAGTCCTCCGGGAGGGACTTTAAGCTGGGGGGGGGCGTGTCGTAGATTTACGGCAAGTAAAAGAACTCCAAGCCTAAATTACAAAATTTATCGGCCCTTTCACGTCCAAGTAATACCTTAGTTTCCGGAGTGGGGGTTGAGAGGCGATGGGCTTACCACCTGTCCCTCTGCCCCTCTAGGAAAATAAGCGTAACAAAATTCACATAGGTACAGAAACCTCCACTTGGAGGCCCTTCATGGGGGGCATAGGATTAGAGAGAGAGAGAGAGAGAAAGAGAGAAAGAGCATTTACTTATTCCTCCCCACTATTTCATCCTGAATCTTATTAATTAAAATTGAATGTTAGTTGAAATTAAGAATCTAAACAACACATCAGCATAAAAAAAATGCACATCAATAGTTACATTCAAGTCGATATTCAAAGGCGTATAAATAATTGATGAATTAAAAGAAATATCGAGCCTTATAGTTCCCAACTGCAGAAAAATAAGCACGGTAAACTTCACAGTAAAAATGAGTGTTTAAAATCCCGTGTTCTTTGTGTGTTTGTGTTTTACAAAGAAACATAACACACAGACATACAGAGGAGATAATTATTTTATAATTTTCCAAGTACAGAAATGTTCGCCACAAATGTTGTAAAGCATGAGTAAGAAAAACAATAAACAAAGTTTTACCCCATCTGAACTGCTGTTGTACGTTCCAAACATTTCCAGGAAACTGCCTTTTAAAAATCGCGATTACTAAAAGGTGTTCATTATATTATTATTATTACACACCAAGAATAAAAGTTTTACGGTGAGTTTTATTATGTGCGTAACATAGTTTTTTCTATAATAGTGTTATTTTACCAGCCTCAGTGCCTTTACTCACGTTATTTGAATAGTAAGAATGTCAGAAGCAGTAGGATTTATCCTTCTTTCTCAAAAAATTAATTCGTAAAAGTTAAGATTCATTACTTATTAAGTTATTACCAATGGAATAAAAAAATCCTTTTTTTTTTTTTTACTATGTATCGATTTTTCTTTCATGTTAAAGTTCTTGAATATCATATAAGCGAATTGTGTTTATTTCCATCGATCATTATTATTATATAGTACAATGCTTTGTTTCAAATACATCTAAACCAAAATATTGTCATTTTACACTCGCGAAAATTATAAACTTTTATTTTTAGTGTACGGCATACTTAATAAATTATTTTAAAATGGAAATCTTAACTTTTAGAAAGGTATTTTAATAAAAGGACTGAAAGGAGACGTTTCCTGAAAATTGCACAAAAAAGGACTTTACATGCACATGTAAACACTACAAAATCTCAGCAGGATTCAGTAGGAAATTCTGAGTGGCAGACAAATGTAAAAAAGTAAAAGAATATATAGAGAGAACACATACAAAGAATTTAAACAGAGTTTAAATTATAATAATCCTATGTGTGGAATTGGTAAATAATCATGTGATTCTAATATAGCAAATTGAATATAATTTAGGTTTAAATCCCACTTACGGTGAATTAAGTTAAAATGTTATTTCGATACAGAAACAATAGTGGCTTTGGTATCTAGTAGTTTATATCCCCAATGCAGCCTATTATGTTACACCAGTTTATCTACACTACAGGAAATTGATAGAAGAGGATTGCTAGTAATTTATTATTGAAATCTGCACACATTATGATGTTCGTTTGCAGAATCATGCAGAATTTATCTGCAAACCGTGGGTCGTAAGAGATGAAACAAGCGGATGCTTATTTAGAAATTCAATTATACAATACAAATATCAAATTTTATCGCTGACTGCTCCTTTAAGCAATTTTCGTATATTTCTTTCCCAAAGAAATCCTATACAGAACAAAGAACATGGCTGGATGGAAATACGAGGGAAAATCAAATGAAAACTGCAATTAATTTTTTCCATATTTTACTGCAGAAAGAATATTTGCTTGTACATTATTTTCTATATAGTCCCCTTCCAGTTCAATGCCCTTACGCCATTGGATAGAAAGAGCTTCGATACCGAGTGACAAAAATGATTTTGGTTAACACTGCACCCACTCCTGCACCAGCGATTGAACGTCTTTACCAGATTTGAAGTCTGATGCTTTACTCTGGGGGCGATAGGGAAAAATGCCGATTTTAGCTTTTTATTTTTTATTTATTGTTGACTATTTGAGATTATGCATCTTTATAATGAAATAAACAAATAAGAACTGCAAGTCGTATTCACTCTTGAGATAAGAACATTTTGAGTTTGAAATTGTCTGGTATGTTATGAAGTGGACCCTCTGTGAAAATCATATTTATCAACATACTAATAATCAAGTTCAGATTGTAGGCATTTTAAATGTAGGCTTATTCAAAATTGTTGATCTTGGCTTCAATTTCACCATCAGGAGGCAACTGTCATGTTTGATTATTTGTTTTGTGTAGTATAAACTGACTGTTGAGATTACAATATTTCAAGTTATTAAGTGCCAGAATGGTACTTTCTGAGATTATGTGGTGGTCGGGAAAATGTCTTCCCGACTGTTTGTACGTCTCTCAGTGTACCAATACGCGCGATAACTCAAATACGCTTTATCGGATTTTCATGGAACTTGGTAGGCCTATAGGTCTACGCATTTATAACATACATATGAAGAAGTATATTGATATTGGACCAAATCGGTTGACCGTTACCGGAGTAAAGCCCAATTTTATTTTATGATAATATACAGTGTGTCCCACGCAAGAGTTGGCCAATGACGCGGGTTCCTGCGGCGCGGCGGGCACAGCTCCAACTCCCGAGCGATCGGGTGAAATATCTACGCTAATGAAGCCGCGATCGGTGTTATGATTCAGGTTCTCACATTTACAGTTAAAATTACAATGAAAATAAACACGTACCTCATCACAAGAGTTGTTGGAAATGTTCTCCTCTCGCATCCACACAACACTGACACCATTTTAGGAAATTTTCTTTCACGCGCATAAGTTCAGCTTCCGAGACAGAGTTCATTTCTCTTGTTATAGGCCTATGTGATATTGTCTTTAAGTTCTTCTAACAGTATGTGAATATTATTTATGGAGAAACTTGAAAAATAAAGTGTATAGGTCAACTTCCCGTACATTACAAAGGAAACGGGTGAAATATCTACGCTAATAAAGCCCGCTGTTGGTGTAATGGTTCAGGTTCTCACAAAGAATAACATGTGATTTATCTGGCAATACTGGACGTGTGTCGTTGAACTGCCACGACCTTGACTGTGTCGACAAAGCAGGTCAGTATTTCTTCTGCTTGTGTCAGTGTAGATTTGTTGTTACAATGCCACGACATAGGCCTACGTCTACAATAGAACAGAGGATATTTATGTACGATTCGTATGTGATTACATCATCTTGCAAGGCCGGAAGACGTCGGTTTTTAGAAAAATTCCCAGGTGTACGTCCTCCAAGCAGAGAAGCCGTGCGAAAACTTGTAAGTAAACTTCGGGAAACGGGTTCGATTCTCGATAGGAAACGAGAGACTAAGCGGCGCGTACTTACTGAAGAGAAATTAATTCTATCTCGGAAGCTGAACTTATGCGCGTGAAAGAAAATTTCTTAAAAAGGTTCCAGTGTTGTGTGGATGCAAGAGGAGAACATCTCCAACATCTCTTGTGATGAGGTACGTGGTTATTTTCATTGTAATTCCAACTGTAAATGTGAGAACCTGAATCATAACGCCATTAGCGGCTTTATTAGCGTAGATATTTCACCCGCTCGCTCGGGAGTTGGAGCTGTGCCCGCCGCGCCACAGGAACCCGCGTCATTGGCCAACTCTTGCGTGGGACACACTGTATTAGAAAGATTGTATCAAATGTAAATCTGTTATCATGGAAACATATCGTTCATGTAAGGCTTTGGAAGTAGCAATACAGTTAGCTCTGACAAATAACATTACCAACATATTCCTTCACAAATGCTTATCAAAGCATACATTTGTTCTTCCGTAAGCCCTGCTTAATTAATCCATCTGGAGCTTAACTTGGAAATCGATTACAAAAATAACTTATTTTCTGAATATCATAATTGCAATTATCACTGATTATACAAAAGTATTCTGGCATTTTGTTACATCAGTTTACATGATTTTATTATTATTTATTATTGTTATTATTATTATTATTTTTCTTATTATTCAGTTAATAATTTCCTAATTTAAATTAAAATATTCTTTATAACAGCTGAGAACTGTAATGAAGTGTAAGTTATCTTGATTATGTTTTTTTGGGGGGGGCGGAGGGGAAGAGAGACAATGGCATCACAAAGCAAACGCACAGGTTTCCTTTTACATTTGCAAATATAACTTTTACTCCCATATTTATTCTTTTTCCGTTATTATTCTTTATTGTAATTGCTGTACAGAACTTGCAATGTCTGCCACTACGTAAACTGGCAATGACAATCGCCGTCCACTATGATGTGGAGATACAGTGCTGACAAGTCTATTTTTACCAAACTGTACAGAATACCAGTACAATACAGAATTTGAGTTGCAAGTTGCTCGATTAATAACAGGGAAGTTTAACTTTAAAAATTCTCGATGACCATCCTGTTTCTACCAAATTAAACAATTTTTAATAAACCAAATATATGGTAGCCTAGTCGCATAAAATCTGTCAAAGAGGCCGTCATGAGATTTATTGTTAAGTGAGATTATAAAAAAGTCCACCACTGTGGCGTAGGGGTTGCGTTCACTCCTCTCACGCAGCAGGTTCGGGTTCGAATCCTGGTCGGGATAAGTTACCAAGGTGGGGTTTTTTCTGGGGGTTTTCCTCACCTGTGAGACAAATGCCGGGTAACTTTAGACCCTTGTGGTCCCTAGATATAATCCAGCCGTCATTATCATCTTCATCCCATCCTCGCCTTGTTTGGAGTGAGTGTGTGTGTGTGTGTGTGTGGTGTCTCGTCCTATGTGTTCGTGTTGTCTCGGAGGTGGTCCCGGCATTGGGCTCTTCACTCATCCGGGGAGGCCCTCCATGTCCATTTATGGTCAAAAAAGTATGTGATCCATAGATAATCCCTCTCCCGACAGGTCGCGACCCTGTAAGGCCCGGGCGGCTTGGGTCGCTTAAATCCTAAAAGGAAGAGGCAAAACTAAGACAAAGAAAGAAAAAGATATTAAAAATATGATTCAAATATGTGTTCACTTCATAAGATAATACTTTGAAGAGAGTTATAATACCGTATTGTGAAGAGGGTATGATGATGACAAGTTTTACTTTTTAACATTAAGCTAATAATTAGGGAAACCACAATTAAATTAATAGGAAATTAATAGGGATAATTAAATTAGGGAAACCACAAGCTGATGATAAAACAGTTGTTTTATATTTGACTGCAAAAACATGGTTTTATTATAATTACTTTAGTAACCATTTTTAAAGTTAATCGACATTTCCGAAAGTTGTTATGGACTTTTGACGTTCTTTTCATCTAGACAGAGAGAAGAGAGAACGAATTATTCATTATTCAAATCTTTCCGCTTCAAAGGATATCTATAAAAATTACCATTCTTTCCTTTCTTTGACTAGAACGAAGCGGAAAAAGTGGGAAGAGATACAATATAGACAGAAGGAGGTCGTAATAAGTTTGCCTCAGAAGGGCGGTCCTTAAAAGGGGTAAATTGGCAACTAGGAGGCGGCGGCTGCCAGCACCAATAGGTGCAAATTGGCGACTGGAATTTGCATTCGCGCTATGTACAAGAGAATAGAGTGGGGGATGTGACAAGCATGTACTAACCGGACTAAAAACGCAGAAGAAGATTCTAGAGTAACTAAAATTTACGCCAGGTTTTTCACATTTTCATTAAGAAATAAAGTGACAGACTTGGAAGATTCCTCCAAATGTACACAAGTGCTTTTAAACCTATTTTAAAATAAAAAGTAATACTAGTGCTTTGGATATTAATATACCGATTCCCTCAATCTGAATTTGACCGATATTGATCTGGTATGAATCGGATTTATGATTTACGTAAATTTGATATGTATCTCTGCTTTGAATGACAATCACAAGGATTAGGCCTACCCTAATCCACATTCGCTTTTCAACATTATCAGTCAATGCTACTGTTTATTATATAGAAAACTTCGTTATTATTATAATTATTATTATTATTATTACTTCTATTATTAATTACAACAGCTATTACTTCTACTTGTGTTTTCAACCCAGATACCATTTTTTTAATACCGTATATTTCCGCAGAAAAGACGATAGATGAATCATAAAAAAAAGGTTCCGAAAATCCGGGGTCGTCTTATAGGACATATACAAAAAATTATACTGAAATTTATATAAATTAAAACCTTTATAAAATGATATATTCTTATGTCAAGATTATATTATCTTGATATATATTAAAATGTTAGGTACCCTTTGCGGGCAAATGTAAGCCCCGAAATAACGCAAGTTTGTAAATAAAACCTCACAACGCCATAATCAGCGAAATTGAACCTATTTTTTCTATTTTTATCATTTTTCTCTATATTCCAGTATGTGTATCACATGCTCAAGTACAATGCGCGTATCATTCTGTTCCACTGCGGTGAGACTGTGCTCAGTGATGCCATTTTTTTTAAAGAACAAAAAAAGATCGAGGAAGCTTTGTTGCTGTAAGGTAAGCCATCGAATAATCCAACCCATGATAGATGGCCTTTGGCCGGGCAATGCCCACTATCCCAGTCCGAGCGAGGTTTCTGTGGGGTTTCCCTTGCTCACAGGCAAATGCCGGACTGGCTAATAATCCCCTCACAAGATACATGCACATTAGAAAACATCTCTACACGATACTAAACAAACACAACTAATGACAAGCAAGGGAAAAAAAGTATTTTTAACTAACTGTAGTTATTTTGCCCTAACTTCTACTCCCCAGCCTATGGATTATAATAGTGCGATGGTTGGCAAAATTTTTGCCTCTTAACTCGTGATCAACAAGAAAACTAAAACAAAAACGAAACTTTCTGAAGCTGTTTCGTAAACATAAATTCATAAGCCGTTGATAGTTTGGGGGTCGTCTTATAGGACAGATATATGCTGCAACTATAAAACTTTTACGAAAATTTATACCTTTTTTATTGTTTTATTTTTATTATTATTATCATCTTTATTAAACAACATGCTCCATTGCAATGCAGCAATACTACATGCATTCCTTTTATCTTAACTACTCAAAAATATCTACATATGTACACTTATAAATACTATCCTGAATTATGTATTTGGTTTGTTTGTAGAGCTTCAAAATTTATTTTGTTCACAAATTGTACGAATTGCTTTAGATTTTTTTGTATCAGTCCACTTTTCTCAACGGGCCAACACTTAAAAGTTTCCAAGATGTACTTTCTGAATTGAGCTCTTTCCGAGTTCAGTAGTTCACACTCCCACAGTAAGTGGTCCACTGATTGCGAATTTCTGGTACACACGCAAGTTGAATCTTCCTTAATTTTAAAACGGTGAAAATATTCGCCAAACCTACCATGCCCTGTCAACATAGCTGTGATATTGTGGTTTAACCTCAGGGATTTGTTGGTTGCATACTATGGTACTGGGGTCTACTCTGTCTCTAACAGATAAGTATTAGAAGCAATCGTGAGGGAAAGGCGAATAGTGCCTGCAGTAACCGGAAACTTTGGGAACCTGAACTTTCTGGAATCCTGACCTCTAAAGAAAACACTTTACTACTGTAATGTCTGCATCGGTGCATCTGGTGTTGCAAACCACCTCGAAGCCTTTCTATTAAAAAGGAATAGAAGTTAAAAATACCACTTCCACTATAGATTTGAAGCAGTGTCCGGAGTCACACATTTCATTCCGTCAAAACACTTACGCATGATAAAAAATAACCTATATGTGAACACAATTAGTGGGATTTCTCGCCCGAACAATATCTTACATGGCTATGTCGTTTCATAGATTTCACCTTCACCTTATATCACTGAAAGTTGGATATGTTTTTATGACTTAATTTTTTAATTTCAAAATCTTCCTGCTGCATTGGTAGGCTGGTACGAAGACAAAGAATAGGCCTAAAATGAGTACGTAGGCTTCCGGGGCCGGTCTCATAAATAAAATCACTATTTATATGACTATGCGGGTTTAGCAACATTAAGAATCCGACGTTTCAGACATTTCTTTGATGTAAACCAGTCTAGAAAGCTTTGTGTGTATATAATCAATATGGGGACCCCAATTTAAATTCTGATCAATAAGCAATATTTCTGGTTTTATAGCTACCCTATTTATTTCAATGATCGTATAAAACGAAACTTAATATTATACTAATATATAAATTCTCTCAAATGACATAATGAAATTGATAAATAATTTATCTTTCTTGCCCAGTGTTATTTTCACAAATAAACAAAGAAACGAGTAATTAGTTCTCCTGCTGCAGTCATTACATCGATCACTGTCTGGGAATGAGACTGTACTTTTCCTGGAAATATTCAGAAGTTGTTTCGAAGATATGCCTATTCTCATTCTATGTCTTTAGGTTAATGTTCAAGATGGGCTCGAATTGGATAGTTGGATCTATGATCTACCCGATGTTCGAGTCCAATTTGAAGTAAAGTAAAGGGATCCCTATATGGGTCATGGAGGCCCAGAGGGTTGAAGGAGGTTGAGGTTCCCGGATTTTGGACATTCGGCACGTGAAGGTGGTAAGGTTGTCAGCCTTACGCACCAACCGCCTTTACCCAGGGTTGATCCTGGTACTCTTTTCTATTAGAGGCTGAGTCGACCCCAGGACCATAGTGCCACCAGAAGGATTAGACCAATTGAAACATTTCAAGGACCTCATCGGGAATCGAACCCGCCACCTTCCGCCTCAACCACTACTCTACGGCGTACTTTCAAAATTTAAAGGCAATTGCATATCCATCGATTGCTGCTATTATTTGAGAGATTATGTACTTCCCTGTAAATGTCGAATCCTTCTCCATCATGAATGCAATGGAAGAATTTAGTAACACAGCTATAACCATAAAATAAATATAAAAATGAAATCATTATCCTCTTTCTGCATATTCTAGAATAAAGAAGTAGTAAAATCTGAAATACCTACATTTCTCCAATGCTGGGAGTATAATGACAATACTTTCAAACTGGGAGCCAATCTATAAAAAAAGCATAGTAGCACGAAGTCCTATTACCCAGTCCATTCTACATTATTTCGTTATTTTAAAAACTCTTTGCTGGAAATTGGTCGTTTTTAATTAAAGGGGGGCAAATAAAGTGTAAAGCAGGGACATAGAGTCTTGTTAGTGAGAGCGCTGCGGCGAAAAGAAAAACAAAACTGGAACAAAGGGGGAATGTCTGTTCAAAAAACTGTTACAGACACTGGCTGCCCATCACTCTATGTACTCCTTTTGCTTTATGAAAGCAAACCACTTTTACATAATAAGTTAAGATATTTTCTACACACCTTATTTTACGGACTATTAGACGCATTTTTTACTTTGAAAACAGAGCCTTGAAAGTTAGACGCGTCTAATGGCCCGAAGTACACTAAAAAAAGTTATGGCAAATATTGCAGGAATATCACAGGTATAAACAACGATAAGATAGTTACAAATTTTGTCAAAGACTGTACATCAGTGCACTTGTCACAATCGTAAAATAAGGGTAGCTGAAAGCCAGGTATAAAATGCGAAAAGAAAGGAATGTTGAGTTCTTTTATACGAAAGGAGTTGTCTCCGCCGGGTGATTTAAACGAAGGCAAACACCTCTAAACAGCCTTGTCCCATTACACTTACCATATGCTGAATTGAGTGTTAGAGGGTGTAGAAGTATTTTCAGTCTTCCGTGGGAAATCAGTTCAGTTGTTAAAATTTACACGATGCCACCTGTACAAAGAGATTTTCGTACAACGCAGGTTTTAAGTTAGAAGTGATTTACACTGATTCCATTGTACAAGGTTATAATTTATTTATGCAATGAAGTATATTATTACCTTTAACATTTTTTTTTGTTTGTTTAGTACCACATTAAATTATTTTCCTTTAAATTTCCATTCATAAATCAAGGTGCGTCTTATGGTCCGGAGCGTCTTATAGTCCGTAACATACGGTAATAACATTTAAATTGAATCTTAAAAATATTAATGGTACGGACAAGTTGGCGTGGTCTCTCGATTTTCTTATTCTCATTAAAATGGTCACGTGGCGCAGGGGATACGTTCGCTCCCCTCAACATCGGCCCGGCTGGTCGGGACAAGTTACATACGCGCGGTTTTTTCCGGATTCTTCCTCAGTTGTTAGACGAATGTCGCATAACTTTCGATCACAGGATATCACCTGGCCGTCATTATCCACGCCTTGTTCGTAATGAGTAGGGACCGGATTCTTAGGTTTTTACCTATTTTTTTTTCCTTGCTTCCAAAACAAAAAGCGCTCATACACTTTTTCGAATCAAGTCCATAGGATTCACCCACATTAATTCTGTGGCACCTAAAAATACCTAAATGGGGTATAAAAACCTAAATATACCTAAACGGGATATAAAACCTAAAATATCTATTTTAGGCTACTTTTTTGTCTTTTTTATTTGTCAGTTGAGAACTCGATATTTTGCGGAGAGACAACAATTTTTGTCTGGTTGAAATTAATACCACCAGCGTTTCGTTCAACCCATTGTCGTCTAGGATGGACAATATCAAGAGAGGAAGTGTAAGAGTACCGGCGTATTCCTTACTGTAACCAGGAAATATGAGGCAATCTTATTTTCACTGCTTCTTTTGATTGTTTATGCTTTCTTTCTTCAATTGTATAATATTGTCCTAAAGCAAGTTTACACAAATTTAAGTCAATTTTTTTAAGTTAAACTTTAAAAGTATTATGTATTGAATCCTATGTAACACATTTAAATGCATTAAACCAATTATTCTACCCGAAAACGATATTTTGGACAAAAAACCTAAAAAAAACTATTTCACCCAATGGAAAACCTAAAACAGTGTTTTTAAAAACCTAAAAATCCGGTCCCTAGTAATGAGTGTGTGTACGCCTGGTCCTATGTATTCGTGTTCTCTCGGAAGTGCCCCGGCATTGGGCTGATCACTCATCGGGGGAGGCACTTAATGTCCTCGTCCAGTAAAATGGTGTATGTATGGTCTCCCCAACGGGTTGTGGCGGCGTGGACCGCATAAACTTTCCTACAAACGGAAGAAGTAAACGTCAGGGAAAGAAGAAGAAAATGGGCATGAACACACATAACGACGTAGTCTAATACTATTAGTACTCAGACTTTGACACGAGTCAATGGTATTTCACATACCCCTAAGCTTTCCAGCAAGTTTTATAGTAAGAATATTATAGGAGAAGAAATCCTCCAACACTGAGATTTGTACCCATGGATTTGTAGCCATGGATTTGGCTATCCATGCCATAGCACTACCAACTGAGCTAAGCCAGAGTTTACTTCACAGCGCCAGATGGAATCTCTCTCCTACCATTTGTTGCCCTTAATGGTCTACCTCACTGACAGACAAGTTATGTCATATGCAGTACTGTGGCACACTAATTAGTGATTTTTATCACCGGGCTTTCACTGTTATTGTACAGTTAACATTCAAGATGGATACATATGCATTCATGAACCACAGATTATTGTCTCTGTTGGACATTACATGAGAATATTTTAGGAGAAAAATTCCTCTGACACTGGGAATTGAACCAAGGACCTTTGGCTATCTGTGCCAACGCTCTACCAAGTGAGCTAAGCCAGAGTTCACTTCACAGCGCGATAGGAATGGGTCCTAATATGTTAAAGAAAACATACTGGTTGTACAAATAGTGAAATTCTACTCAATGCATTTTCTTTGAAACATAGATCTGTTTACGCTGCCTTTAAATGAAAATGTGAATTTTGGCGGATGGAAGAGAGCACGGTTAATATATCACATCACTTAAACTCCCCGCTTGATGAACAGGCATAAGAAGATTCCCGGGTTTTTACATTTCCACTTCAGTGAGCATCAGACGAATTTAGACTTCCTCTATTTGAGACGGCACATACACTGCCTCTGTTTCTATCTACCATCTAATATCTATATATCTGTCTATCTCTCTCACCTACTTTTTCTTTCTAGCACTTCGGACTTCCATCCTCACTCACATCCTTAGGCAATATTCCTTTCATCTTCCTTCCAGAGCGGGATATCTTTTTGCCCTTTACAGTCATTTTTCTAGTCCCCGTACCACTGCAGAGCGTGTAAATCCATTTTTGATGTCATTTCTGAGCGCCTGGTATATCTTCTGTTTCCACCAGTGAGCTGCAGACATGAAAATATGAACTTATGTCCCATGAATCCTATGAGGACTGCAGTGCTCTCATTCGCAAAATGTACTTAATATACAGCGACCTTTGCTCTCGTGGAAATCATCCTTCTTAACATCTGTGTACTATGCCTTCTAGACACGTGTTTCGGGGGAATACATGACTATAGTATATCCCAACTAAGAATGATCCTGATCAAAACAAAGGGGAGGAGAACTCACAGAGAGTTCGCGGAAAATTCGCATCGTGTGACAAAACGTGATTTGTTAATGTCATTAGCATGCGCCATTACCAGGGTGTGGCTTGATAGTGGATGAGGAGTGTTCGTAAGTTCATGCAACAATAATATCAACATTTACACGTGAAATAACAAACTCTTACTGGCATAGTCATCATTATAGTATATCAATTAGCAAACAAAACAAAGGATTCATTGTTCAAGACGACCCTGCAGGTAAGTTGTACTGAGAATAAACAAACTGCTATTATCACGGTGATGACATACGTTCTCACGTGCGGACTATGACAGACACGCCTCTTTGTTTTGAACAGGATCATTCTTAGTTGGGATATAATATAGTGGGAGGGGAATGATACCTTGTTTCTTCAAATTCACCTCCCACCTCTGAACGGTGTTTCTCTCACTCACGTTTGTAATATATATATAGGAGGTGATTACAACGAAATCCCAACGTCGGTGAACTATGTAATACATTCCCTTAAAGTATTATAATGCTGATTCCTGAAGAGATGTAAGCGTAATATTCACTTCATTTCCACAATAAATCTTAATTTACCGCGTTAATGGTGGCATGTGCACAAGTCACTGAATAGTGAATCTCCTGATCAGAATATAAAGAAGAGTGGATGTGTCTTTATCACTTTTTAAGAGGTGATAAAGCAAACTTCGATCAGGATTGAGCGAATCTTGTCTTTGTTTAGCTGATTTAAGACTCATTCTTATACGAGTAATTACTATGTTATTGGTCCACATCGAAAGAAAGACACAAAAACAGTCACTATATGAATGCAGATTTGACCCTAATAATTTGGCTAGATTAATACCTTTGATTTAAAAATAATCTAATTTGTATTTTTATACAACAAAGAATGTTAAAGACTTGATCCATTATGATGCCAGCAGTATCACCGAAAGTACCGGTCTCCTTAGCCGCCTTGGAGCCGTGTGAAATAAGGAATGAAAGAAAAACCAGGAAAGAAAGAAAGAAAAAAGCCGTGCTGGTATATTCAACCATTACTCTAGTGCGCATTCAATAGCCTGGTCCTCATTCTAAGTCGCTTTATGAGCGAGGAAAATGTTTCAAATATAAGTTTTAAACTCATGAATAATGTATTATAATATATAATATAAATATGTATCATATAATTGTGCATATTATGGAATTCGCAAAGAAAATGTAAACTCGGAGACTTCGAGAAAATCGCAAAAAATGAAATTGTCTTCATGTAAAGTTGTTCTAAAAATAAAGATTCTACTGGTTAAACAGTTTGTTTACAGTTGCATGTGCTATGATATATAAGAAATCTGTTCACGCTGTGATTAGTTCTCGGAATAAAAAAAAGCACTACAAACTACACAAAAATCAAATTATCATTAAAAGTATTAAGTTACGTGCAAATTAAAAACGAAATAGTTGACACTCTCTCCGATTCACCAGATGATTCCTAACTAACATCATATCGTCGTCGTCGTCATCATCATCATCATTAGGGCCCGTATTTTTAGGCTTTTATATTCGTAGAATAGCCCCTTTTAGACATTTTAAACAAAATCCGTATTAGTAAAACGTAATAATGAACACTAATATTAACAGTGCTTTAGTTGGAAAATATTTTATGGGGGTACGGTACTCACCTTACTTCAAAATTTTCCATATCGCCTCATACAAAAGAGTTTTAAAAAACCGAGCACCTTATCAGGATAGCCAACATGTAATCTAAAGCGAAAGTAATTATTGTAGAAATGCGCACGAAGGTGAAGATTAGAACGCATATCTATTGCGAATTTAATAGTGTTTGTCATTATTAACAAATACACTCTCTTATTGAATTGGACATTTAATAAGTATTTTAGGACAATATCGTTCCTGTACTGCCAGTACGACGTACCGGAGCACATCTTTTTCCCGGTATGGTAGAAGGAAAATAATTTTATACCGGTACGCAGTACCGGTGCGTACCGGCCCAACTAAAGCACTGAATATTAACACCGAAAATTGTACTATAATTTTGACACAGTTATATTAGTTTTTTTTCAAAATAAACAAGTAACTGTTTCTTATATCGTCACTCGATAAATAGCATACGATATTTACCCTTTAATAATATAATAATTAATACAATAATTCAATACACCACGCAACTTTACTTCCGACCTACAAAAATAAGTAGATTGAATTTGTTCCTTTAATACACTGCTCTGTAGTCGGTCGACAACTTGTTATTTGAAATTTTTAAACGACAATGGATTAGTTGCAGAATTAAAAGTATTGCAGACGGCTCGTTTCATTTCCTGCGACGGCGAGGCTGCACATTTCGAGTTATGAAGAGAAGCGACATATACATTGTTAATTTCAGTGCGTTGTATAAATTTATTTTTATTACCTCTTTTCTTAAAATGCACATATTTATTTTCCTTTTAATTAATGGGAAAATCTTTTTAAAAATCGCGTTTTTTCTGCAAACGTCCTCTTTATCCGCTAGTTTTTCAGCAAAAGTCCTCTTTAGCATCTTTTAGGCCCTTTAGCCCGATTTAGCCCTTTTTAGGTTCTATAAGATTAATATATTCGGAAGCAAGGGGCATCAAACGGAAAAATGCGTTAAAATGTTCTAATTAGGAAGCTGGGGAAAAAAAGGTTAAAACCTTAAATCCGGCCCTAATAATAATAATAATCATTATCATTATCATTATCATCATGAACAACAACACCGCACGGGATTACAGGAAATGGTTCTTTGCAAATTATTAGGGGGCGGATTTCTATGACCTAAAAAGGAGGATATATGCATGCATGTATGATCTAAAAAACATTAAAATATAACCAATAAAATTTAAAATATGACTTTAAAACTTACACATTATGTATTTTTTTAAAAGTTTCATTACAATTCATTTTATTAAAATATAATGTTAATTATTTAAAATATCTGTAAATTCTCAGAAAATATCAGTATAATGCAAAACTTACTAAATATGATATGAACCTTCAAAATTTCTTTAATATGCACATAAATATGCCGAAAAATGACCTAAATATGCACATTCATACTAAATATGCTACAATAGTAGAAACTTTCCTAAATATGCAGTCATATGCACATAAAAGCCGTTCCATTTTCACCAGGATGCTTGGAATCGGGTTTAAATTAGCCGGAAACCTGAAATAATGCAAAGGGGAAAAATATGACATGTCATAGAAATCCGTCCCCTACAAATTATCCATCTATATGATGATGATGATGATGATGATGATGATGATGGCGATAATGACGATAATTATTATAATGACAACAATAATATAATAATAATAATAATACTATAATAATAATAATAATAATAATAATAATACTTTTAGCGAAACAAGTTTCACGGTAGGCTACTAGTCTATGTTGTAGGCTATAGACTATGTACCCCTGGTTAAGGCACGTCATAGATAAAATCATTAACAGTAGTAGGATGGCTGATATATAAGTGTGGTATTCCAGAAATGTTTTCATTACGAAGTGAATAAAAGCAGTCTTTGCTTTTGTCGGCGCCTGGAATAAAATGAAGTGAAGATCGAGATTCCTTTCCTTCTTCCAATATTATTTCTCAAGAAAAACGGACGTCAAATAATGGCGACAATAGTGACGTAATAGAGCGTCTCCGCTTGTTCCTATAATTCAACTTGATGGTATCTGATGCAATAAGCTACATACATTTCTGACGTCACATAATCCCGAGCATCTGATTCTGAAATAATTGTGTAAAATCTCGGATATTTATATTGAGTTTACAAGAACTTGTACAGTAGAATTTCGATTATCAAAGCCACTGTTTAACCGAGGACACTCATTTTCCAAGGCATAACTCATAATTATTCTAAGGTGTAATTGATTAACGGAGAGGCATATATTGTTCTAACGTCAGCAATGTCACTATGAGACAATAATTTGTTATCAGTTCAAGAAAGAAGTGGTAAGCGTTATGTCTAAAATCTCAATTACTTTTTACAGGAAGTTTAAATGAATGTAGCAAATGATCAAGTTGTAATGTTTTTTATGCAGGTTTGCACAGTATGAAACAGATAAACAGCAAGTAGGCTATCTGTAATTTCCGAGTTTCAAATTATACGAGATAAGCCTAATCCAGACTTATTGCCCTCATTTTAAGCACATTAGACAACGTTTCTCAAGGTAATTATTAGGGGTAGGATTTTGATGAAATTGCAACGTTACTAGTGAGAAAGAAACATAGCTGCCTTCGTATTTGCATATTTTATACCAAATGCAGCCTTTCTAGACCTGTTTGTTATGCGTTCTTTATACATTTTTGTAATTTTTTAAAATATTTTTGCATGGTTTATTTATTTTATAATTTATAGAGCATCAGGCATAAAATTTGTGTAGAAACCCTCAATATTGTTTGTTTGTTTGTTTTTTAATGCTATCCTTTGATATTTTTCTTATTGATCTTTAAAATTAACGTTCTTTGTACCCAGTTTAAAAGTCTTTATTGGGTTAATCCAAAGTATAGTTGGAAAGCAATAACAAAAAGGACTACACGCAATATTTTTCAGGGTAAGATAACTTGAAGACATATAGAAAAATTATACGAAATAAAATATATTGTAGTATACAGTGTTCACTGTTCGTATGGTACCTGAATTAATTAATGCAATTATTAATATTAATGTTATCACTAATCAACGTTAGTGTTAATGTTATCAACCTGCAGCAGTTGATAATGAAAAAAAGAAGATATACGAACCAACCATTGAGTACTTCAAGAACAAATATGATTTGAAAAATGTTGAAGTCATTGGACTAATGGTTGGTAGTAGGGGAACAATAACAAAGTTCTTCATTTCCTTCTGTAAACGTTTCTCATTGTCACAAAATCTGTACAATGAAGTGGCGTTATTATCACTTAAGGGATCCATCCAAATCTTAAGAAACCACCTGTACAATAACAACAATTAAGCTGGACAGATTTACTTTTTTTTCAAGTTTAATGGTTTTTACTACTGATTATTTGAATTTTCCTGTTATTATGTTTATGATCTAACTGAAAGCTTGTAATTTTTGTGTAAGTGTATACTTTGTTGAAAGATATTCTTTGTCTGCAAGGCAATCTGCGTTGTGCAGAAAGACTACAAAATAAACAACAAAAAGTTCAAATCCTGTATTTTCAGGAAATAAATTTAGAATACAAAATTTATTTTCGGGTCGCTTTAATATTTTTATAGCATTTAGAGGGAATTATATAGGTCATAAATGCCTTTTTAGGACATCTTTTGGTAATTTGTAAGTGGACGAAATTCTAGGCCTAGTAATTATCGTTCATATCTCGGATGAGGAATTTCATCAGTTTCCACAGTTGTGGGCTGACGAAAACAAAGCTGTTATTTAAACAAACATGAGCTTGAGATTATAACTGAATCCATGCTACTGTAGAGTTCTGTTAGGTTTAGTTTTTATATTAGAGGTGAATATGAGACAGTAGCCTGATGAATAGGGACCGGATTCTTAGGTTTTTACCTATTTTTTTCCTTGCTTCCAAAACAAAAAGCGCTCATACACTTTTTCGAATCATGTCCATAGGATTCACCCACATTAATTCTGTGGCACCTAAAAATACCTAAATGGGGTATAAAAACCTAAATATACCTAAACGGGATATAAAACCTAAAATATCTATTTTAGGCTACTTTTTTGTCTTTTTTATTTGTCAGTTGAGAAATCGATATTTTGCGGAGAGACAACAATTTTTGTCTGGTTGAAATTAATACCACCAGCGTTTCGTTCAACCCATTGTCGTCTAGGATGGACAATATCAAGAGAGGAAGTGTAAGAGTACCGGCGTATTCCTTACTGTAACCAGGAAATATGAGGCAATCTTATTTTCACTGCTTCTTTTGATTGTTTATGCTTTCTTTCTTCAATTGTATAATATTGTCCTAAAGCAAGTTTACACAAATTTAAGTCAATTTTTTTAAGTTAAACTTTAAAAGTATTATGTATTGAATCCTATGTAACACATTTAAATTCATTAAACCAATTATTCTACCCGAAAACGATATTTTGGAGAAAAAACCTAAAAAAAACTATTTCACCTAATGGAAAACCTAAAACAGTGTTTTTAAAAACCTAAAAATCCGGTCCCTACTGATGAATAACCTTGGAAACTTGGAAACACGAGTATTAACATTGAATTTTGTCAACCTTAGGCTGTGCAGTCAGTAAGACGCTGGCTCTGGGTACCTTAAGGTAGCGGGTTCTTTTCCAGTCACCCAAATATAAGCAAGGTTTTATTTTTTAAGAGAACTAGGTAAACTATTGAATGATACATGAGGAATTCGTTGTTTTAACTGACAGTGGGAGAACACATTTCGTAAATAGTACGAGTACAACCAAACAGTAGGCCTATACAGAGCTTAAGTTTTAACCAGGTGAATAAGGGAATAAGGGGAATGTTTGTCCCTATAAGTTTATAAGACTCTGAAAAATGAGTTCAGCACTGCTCTATACAAGCTAATGATACATGCTATGTTGCTTTGTTAGTTGAGGAAATACAGAGAGATGAAATACTGGCATAGTTCTGGAAATTCCTGTTATATGTATATTCTTTTTACAAAACGAGAGCAGATAGCAATTAAAATGACATGATCCCAAGCAAACTACTTCTTAGAAAAATATACTAAAGGTAAACATTACACATAAAACTCATTATTATTGTAAAACCTAGAAAAATCACATGGTTCGAGTGCAAGTAATCACAAACATGAACTATTAGCCGTTATATTTTTCGTTTAAATGTTTGGAAAAACGGTAAAAACATATATTTCTAAAAATGGTAAGACATAGTAGGCCTTCCTATTACTTTAAATAGATGTTTACCTCTATGGTTTATATTTTTATTCTCTAATATTGAAACCCTAATACTTTGTATGATAAGTCAGGGTTATATTTTTCAATTTACCGAACACCCGGTAAGTACACATATAACATTGATGAAAGAATATCTAAACGACATCTTCTCCTTGGACGTTATCAATTTGAAACTAATCTTCTTCTTCTAATGGAATACTGTTGATGCACGTACCATGGCAGGTTCCACAAACGGATGAGCATTTGATACCAGCTTTTCGGTATCCGCAACTCATACTACACCCAGCTGCACAGCGGCAAAATATAGTGTTCAGAATTGTCTCAGGCGCCACAGGGACTTTTGTTTTTATTGGGAATCCTCTCCTCAGAGGTGTACATATTCTGATTTTAGCTTGCTTGCCCCTTTGAAATTCTGCAACCAGCCACAGCTTTTAACTTGCTTGACAAGAGAGCAAGCCAGATTGCTACGATGGAAAGAAATACTGTCGCTATGAGTCACAAGCTCTTCATAACCTGGTGGGTTTCACGGGGCCTAAAGAAACTGCAAGGCCTGGCGGAAAGAATATGAATCTGGGTATATCAGTGCACCGGTAAGTCGTGCAGTTACGTAGTTGAGGAACTTCAGATGTGTTTAGAGTGCAAGTAAAAGGAGAATGGAGAATTTTACCCTGAAGGAAGCCGAGGAGAAACTAAAATGTGGAGAGTTTGAATTATCAATGAACAAAGGTACTAGTCCGGCATGGGAAAAATTTTCAAACATTTTTGGGAAAACCTCAAAAAATCAATAATAACAATAATAATAAAAATAATAAAAGTGTTAAGACGCTAAAACGATTTTTAATACTCTATCCACCTTTTATTTATCTGCATGATGAATTTCTTCTACCGGCATGTAGAAAAGCAAGAAAGTATTACCTACACTTAGCAACTACAGTTGTTTAGCTGATAGGAATGTCGCAAGTCGACCCATCCAAGTCTAAACAAATCTGCCTGCTTGCTAGCTGCGACGCTGGCAACTTGCTTGCCTGGCGTGCAAGCGGGAATGGGCAAGCTAAAATCGAGATTTGTACACCTCTACCTCTCCTCGAACCCATCCCCACTGGTCAGGAGATAACTTGTTACCTAGCCACTGTTGAATCTGCAGGTACACTCTGAATAAGTGTTGCTCTGTTGAGCATCTGGTTGGAGACAATAAGGAGAGATCAGATTTTACCTTGGTTGATGATCTAAGGCATATATGGGCAACGTCCGGCCCGCGTGCCGGATGTGGCCCGCCCCGACTTTTGATCCGGCCCGCGGAACATTTTAAAATCGCGCTCGAAAAAGTAAATATTTTTGGTTCTCTGTTGTTCGACGTATAGATATGATGGCTGATATCAAGAAAAAATTGATAGGATAAATCATGTAATATTTTACCACCATTATTACATTTAACATAATCAAACTGTTCTCCAAATTATAAAAAAAAATTTGTGCACCCTAATCGTGTGACTGATTTTAAATAATTTTCGATTGCTTTGGACGAGAGCACCGACTTGTCTGATACAGCGCAACTAGCTACTTTCATACAAGGCTTTGACGAAGAATTTACCGTAACTGAGGAATTGCTGGCTTTACAGCCTCTGAAAGGGACCACAAGTGGAGTAGATATTTTTCGTGAGGTTAAAAGTGCTATCGAACAGTATGGTTTGCAGTGGTGCAAATTAATTGGGGTTTGCACTGATGGTGCGCCTTATATGATCGGTTCACGAAAGGGTTTCATCGGAATTTTGAAAGAAAACGCAATTGACTTGGACGTGCAAAAAGAGGATTTAATAATCCTACATTACATTATCCACCAACAAAACTTCTGTTCTAAGTCCATTCGATTGCAGAACGTCATGGACGTGTTAATAAAGACCATTAATATTATTTGATCCCGCGCGCTTAACCATTGCCAGTTCAAAGTATTTTTGGATGACCTCTCTTCGGAACATGGTGACATGATATATTATTGCGAAGTAAGATGGTTAAGCAAAGGCAAAATGCTGAACGGAAATAGCTGATTTTATGGAAGTCAAAGAAAAACCTTTGCCTGAAGTCAGTGATCAGAAATGGTTATTTGATTTAGCATTTCTAATTGACATCACGGGTTACTTGAATGAGTTGAATTTGAAACTTCAAAAACAAGGTCAGTTGGTAAACGAATTGTACAGCCATTTGAAAGCGTTCCAGAACAAAATTCGCTTGTGGGAAACACAAATGCGATCTGGAAGCTGTTATCATTTTTCAACACTATCCAGTCACGAAAATATCGATTACACTCAATATGCTGAAAATCAGTGTAGGGGCCATTTTTTAATAGATTTTCAGAATTCAAAAACTTGGATAGCTGCTTTAACCTTTTTGCTACTCCGATGAAAAATGACATCGAGAAGGCTCCGACACACCTGCAAATGGAGTTGATCGAGCTTCAGGAAGACACACATTTGAAGTCAAAATTTGAAGACGTGGAGCTAAGTGACTTCTACAGAACATACCTTGCCGAAGAAAAGTACCCACAGCTGAGTGCATTTAAAGTACTTATAAATGTGAACAGTTTTTTTTTCCATGATGAAAACTAATAAATCAAAGTATCGAACGAGACTTACAAATGAAAATTTGGAAAACACTCTGCGCTTGTGTATTAGTGGGATTGATGCCAACATTTATTACCTTGTTTGTCAAGTTCAAGCTCAAGTTTCTCATTAATTTCTGCTGATTGTAAGTAAATACACAATCAGTTCGATATTGTTCTCATTCATGTAACTTTAGCATTAGGCTATACTTTATATATATAAAAAACCGTATCATGATTACTTTTTCACAAATACCTATTATCTATGGCCCGCGACTTCATAAATATCGTAAAGTTTAGCCCACATCTTTCCAAAGGTTGCCCATACCTGATCTAAGGAATTATGAATACCAGAGATTATTCATATCATGCTATCTATCATCTGAATTAGACGGTGTTTGAATAGTGTGACCATTGGAGCTTTGCCTGAAGTTGTACCGCATCCGCTAAAGGCATGAAAGAGGAGGAGGATTGAGAAAACTAAATTCTTGGAGTAATTTCGTTCAAAATAATTTAGCTTCTACTTTTCTCCTGCCAGGCTTGAAGAAATAAATATTAGCATCTGGCGGTGCCAAAGCAATCAATAGCACGACCAGGTCCACGTCTTCCCCTATTACAGCAACAGTGGTATTGGTAGTTTCTTTCTCTATCAGCATCCCCTGTAGCGACCTAACTTCAATTCCTCTTGCAGACATATTCTGTGTGAGGAAGTGAATGAGCCTATTCAGATCAATCTCTCCCCTATTTCTGTAGTAGCTTTTTACAAAACATGCCCTTGCAATGAATTTCACTACTTACTCTTTTGCCCTTATGTTACAGTGTTGTTTGAATATGAAATATTTTACTTAATAGTTCATTATTATTATTATTATTATTATTATTATTTCACTTATTAGTTTAGTAGTTCTCTATGTTTTTAAATAACAAGTTTTATGTATTATTTACTTTTATTACCTATATATTTTGGTGAGATCTTGTTTGGTTGACATCATACCATTTTAAAGAACACCTTCCTTCTGTTTTGTTTTAAACAATGTTACTAATATGAGAATTTTAAAAACGTTACAACTTTTTATTCCTCTGTATTTTCTTAACTATTAAACCTATGGAAAAATTATCTAAACTATTTTTGTAGGAAATTTTATAAAGTTTAACAATGTACATAAAGTGGTTTTGCTAGAACCTACCCCCTGCTCAACCTCAAACCATTGGGACGTTTAGTATGTTGTTCAGGACACTCTTCCAAACATCTTTTCCAAATTTCAAAACTACATGATTTTTCCTTCTATTTTTTGCCTGGACTATAGGCCTAATGTATTTTTCCTTTCATGTACGATACTTGTACCGTAATCGGATTTTGAATAAATGCAACTTTAATAAATGGTTGTGTATTATAATATAATCGCCTTCTCCGTACGGTTTCACGGTGTAAATACACAATATACATTGTATATACAAAGATATAACCCTTCAATAAAGCGAAAGTGATGTATAGTTTTGTTTTCCAGATCTCGAAATTTGTCTGGATCTTAACATTTTTATAACGTTTGAACATTCGAAGAAAAATAAGAAGTGACCTTAGAAAGATTTATATCCCTACAACTCCTTTCATTTCCCTATAACTTCTTTTTCATGAGGGCATTACTGTAGGGCTGAAGCACAAAAAGGCAAAGTGTGTCGAAAAGGGTGAGGCAAAAGAGCGTTTTTCGAAAGTTTGCTATTATCGCTCCCGGATATCTCGAAAACTATTGGGAATTGAAAAAAAAAGTGTTGAATCAAACGGTTAGGAAATATTATCAGCTTGGATTTGGAACACAGTAACTTTTCCTCTACGAAGCACCGTTGTTGATATATAAGCGAGACACCAATAAAAGACACCTTCCACGGGCCCCCCTGCCCCCCGCTCACCCCTCACCATCTTTTAGTATATTGTTCAGGACACTTCCCCCGACCACTTTGCCAAATTTCCACCCTACACGTTTTTTTTTCTGTTCAGTGTTTTTTTACCTTTATTCACTGGATTAACTGCATTGTTACGTAGGTGATCAGAGTTACCGCCTAACTGTGGAACGGATTTGCACTCGAATGTAATGCGCCATCAAATGTAATGCGCCATCGAATCTAATGCATACCTCAATTTTTAATGCTACAGATGGATAGAAAAAGGTGCGTAGTAAATTCGAGTAGATACGGCTCCACCATACGAACACATACTCACATTCATAATGAATAGACTACATACTTCTTAAGCAAGAAGAGAATTCAGGAGCCTGACGCTCTTAAGTATCCCTTCAGACAATAAGGAATACTGTTAAAATACTCGTTGTTTGTATAAGGTACCAGTAATGAAGGTGCCAGAGGTCAAGGAACATTGGTGTTGTTCCGATTTTACTCCATTTTCCTCTCCTAACCGGACACTTAATTACTCCTAAAAGGAGGAACCAGAATGTTAATTTTTTGGATAAAAAAGCAAATGCATTCATCATAACTTAACATTATCTTTTTAATTTTTAATTTTCAGCTTTAATTGCATCGTTGAAGACACACAAGTCAGACAGAAAGCCTTAATTTCGGCCAAATACTGAGGCTACAATGAATATATAGAATAAATTGTATATAAATATAAATATATACCTGTATTTTATATACATACTAGCTGAAAAGGCCCGGCGTCGCCCGGGCTTTGTATTTTGTAATTTGAAATTAACTTATGGAGGACTTTCGATGTTGAAACTCTAGGTCCTGATATAATAATGTATGTAGAATTCGAAATGAGGAAGAACAACATATGGCACTCAGACTATTCCCTCAGAAAACGCTAGATATAGCTTTGTATGGTTCATAGAGGATGTCGAATGATGCATTCCGTTGCTTCTACTCATCATGCCTGGGAGGGGTTGAAATAAGAAGAAACATAAATTACATAAGATTGTATTGACTTGACGGAAAATTTTATTTCTCATTCTCATGTTACCATACAACCGTTTCGGAGCTGAAATAAAATAGAAATGCAGTATCACTTTCATACTTTCCTCCCCTAAAACCCGGGACATAATATACTACGAGTATAGGACTCAAAATGTTCCATCCCATGCTTAGGGCCTATGATAAATCTCAACTAATAAAAAGCCTACAGCTATGGATAACTGACTATTTACCGACTTCTGATATAGCATACTCACACACTTAAGTTGCTCCTGCAATACGACCTCTTATTCCACATCAAAATGTGAAGTGAGAAAATATTTCTTATGTCGAGGGTAGAGAAAGTTATGTGACTGCATCACACTGTGCTTTATTTTCGTGTAATTCATTTTTCAGTAATTATTTTCGCCAATATATTACATGGAATCATAATTCGTTAAAGTCCAGCATTAGGCTATATAGTTGCCAAGGCCCTATGTAATCACAGTAAACAATTCACTGTTGCCATGTGAACTGAACAACATTTCATTTTTTTCAGTAGAATATTCACAGAAATTATATAATTTTCAAGGGAAGGACTGATTTGTTTCAATTTTAATGTCGACAGCTATACTTCCCTGGCTTAACTGGGTATGTGTGCAAAATGTCGTGTAAATTGGTAAAGAAATGTAGATTTGTATAAGGAACAAACAAACATACATACATACATACATACATACATACATACATACACACTTTCGATTTTATATATTAGATATATATTTATAAACATACATTTATATAAAATATATTTTAAATGTTAAATAAAAATCTTATGTTTCCTCTTAGTTGAAAGCATATTTCATGACATTTCTGTTGTTTCAGGTGTCTATTTTTGTATAGTGTACGATATTATTACTTTCATAACTACATTACAGCACGACATCCATTCCTAGTCGCGAGGCTGGCTCATTCAGAAGTATTATTTGAGAACGTCTATTAGGTTTAAATAATAATTAATTCATTCATAATGCGTTCTAATCATCGTAACAACTACAGTAAAACTATTGAGAATTGAATTACAAATCCGATTAACCCTACACCTAATGACTGAATTTCGATTTCTCTACTTACTCAGACTGGACATACAAGAAGAGCAGAATCGAAGAGGTCGACTTACCTGGAAAAAATAAATGAAACAGATAAGACAGACTGAATAAAATTTAACTTAAATGGTATTTATGGTGAATACCTTTACATCAAATCTTATGTATGCTAGCAGTCTCTACTGAGGAAGCAGCTATATTACTATATACAGTGAATATCCTATTGGCCTACTATTACACGTCATGATATGTTGGACACCCCTCTATCTTGGAACTCTTTGGTTTGCCTGAATCATGATACGCACTTGCTCAATGTTAGTGTCCCTAGTGGATTTGGATGGGCGTCCCGTTCTTTCCTTGTTCTTCACACTTGTCCGACCATTTTCTTTTCAATCGATTCGAACACGCTGCACCATGGTAAAATATTGTCCCCATATTTTGCGGAAAGTCTTCGATGGATTTCGGCTTGTGGTACACTTTCAGACGACAAAAAACGGATCACTGCACGCTGTTCTTCTTTGGTGCAAACACTGAGCGGTGCAGCCTTGGTTAATGTATCATATCATATCATATCATAAGTGTTTATTATAATAATTAACTTTTTACAAATTCCAATGCAAACAATCGCATGGGTCCGCATGGACCCATGGACCCATGGACACATGGACACATGGTTAATGTGCAACAGCGCAACACTGAATAGAGTCATAACGGTCAAAAGTTCCACAAGCGGAGACAAATGAACATCTTGTCGACGTGCGCGAGCACAAAACGGTACAGGCAACCTACAAAAGTGTAAACAAAAAGTGAGGATTCTTATTGACTTACCTTCGTATATAAGTGCTAACTGTATAATCCTGCATGTAATTTAGTAAGTTTTGTGTACCGGTTTAAGATATATGTACACCTTTAGGTATGTAATTTTTATTTTTAAGCATCAGGGCTTTCATTTTTTTATATATAATATACAGCTGTTTTTTAAGACATTTCAAAAGAAAAATGTTTTGTAATTGTTCATATAATTTGTTTATAAAAAAAAATTCTTGAAAATTTAGACTATAAACTTGAAACAAGATTACTTCAAAAGCAAGTAAGATAGAAACACAAACATTTAACTGTTTTGTAGATAGAATAATTCTCTAGTGCCTGATATTTAGTTTTTTTTTGTACACCTAAAATTTTTAATTGTTACATAGATTTATATAAACTGAAAACATATTTTTTTTACACATCATTATAGCCTAAGCAAAAATCCAGAACACAGTAGAATATTCATACATAAAAAATTCCTCAATGACAAGCACTAGAGAATATTTCAAGCATCCAAATGACACCAAAATCACATTGATATGTTTATTTTTATAAGAATTGTGGTGTCTGAAACAACTGAATACCAACCGATTTCTTCTTACGGGAAACTGAAGCGAAAGCAAACCTTCCATCGAAACGCGTAGAAAACACATGTCGGGATGAACATGAAAATACTAAGGTCAAACAGTTCACACTTACTCAGCACATGGCTTACTTAACTTACTAGTGTATTATAGTCCTTTCACATTCGCCAGAGGTTTCAAGGCCAAACGTAGCACGCCTATGATACCCCCACTTACCGTGCTCATATGACATCATACCCCTCCAATGCCAGTCACATGACAAGCCAGTAGGGAGTTCTCCCTTGGTGTCGTATGAGTGTGTGCGACAGCGCAGCTCCTCTGCGCAAAGGGGAATACTGTTGACTGCTGATCAGTGGGGGCATATTAGACGTGAGAAGTTGTGGCCTTGAAACCTCTGGCGAATGTGAAAGCACTATAGTGACAACTTTCTTTCTTTCTTTCTTTCTTTATCGTAGTTTTACCTCTCCCTTTTAGGATTTAAGCGACCCAAGCCGCCCGGGCCTTACAGGGTGCGACCTGTCGGGAGAGGGATTATCTTTGGATCACATACATACTTTTTTGACCAGACAAGGACATGGAGGGCCTCCCCGGATGAGTGATCAGCCCAATGCCGGGGCCACCTCCGAGACAACACGAACACATAGGACGAGACACACCATTCACACACACACACACACACACTCACTCCAAACAAGGCGAGGATGGGATGAAGATGATAATGACGGCCAGATGATATCTGGGGACCACAAGGGCCGAAAGTTACCCGACATTTGTCTCAAAGGTGAGGAAAAACCCCAGAAAAAACCCCACCTAGGTAACTTGTCCCGACCAGGAATCGAACCCTGGCCCGCTGCGTGAGAGGATTGAACCCATCCCCTGAGCCACAGCGGTGGACTATAGTGACAACTAATAGACAATATGAGAATTTCTAGCAGAGAGGGAATAATAAAAATACTGAAATTTCATAAAGCTAAGGGGCATGGCAAAATGATTCTTCTTAGAAAAATTCCTCTACCCTAAGGAACTAGCAGCCAGAATTTAAAAATTAATAAATGAAATTAAAGAGAATAGAACTATCTAAATATGTAGTTTTAAAAAAATGCAATTTTTCAGATTTAATTTTTCTTTCTTTCTTTTTTTCTTTCTTGGGTGTACATATACCTTAATAGTGAGTTGCCAGTATTACTGCTAGTGATTCAATGATAAACAAATTTTATACGGAAGTTAAATAAAATGAATGCAATGTAATATAAATGACGGTGGACACGACGGTTCCATTTTCCAGTTATGACAGATTACGGTAGGCTATAATAGGAGTTATGCGGCAGAGATAAGTTTTTGTGAAGTTTTCCGCAGAATTCGCAATGTCTTTTTTCTTCACTCTGGATGTAGATTAACGAGTCTAGCAAGATATACGGACCACTAAATGCAGGGAGACTGGAAGAGCTTCTAACTGTATTTTAATATCCCAAAGTGCCAGTCACAGACTGAAATAAAACGAGAAGGACGTGAGACATCGTCAGAATATCCCGAGTTCAGAGTCCGACGGTTATCTCAGTCCCAGAAGAAGATAAAGCAACTTCCTATTCATGTCTCGAGGAAGAAGTAAATGCACATTTATATCGCCCATAAAAATTTCACTTCCTGCCCATTTGGATTTATTAGTGGATCAAATACGTGTTATGTTCACGTCATAGCGTAACACATTATTTATGAGTTTTAGGTATTTCTAATATGTCTATTTTATTACATGGAATTTTTTTTAAAGCAAGCAATAAACTGAAAAGCCAAGAACCATGCCAAGAGTCAGATTAATAATGAAACCCTTCGAAGTAAGGAAGAGGACAACATTAAGTCAAACGAATAAAGAAATTGAATATGTAGGTAACCTATGTATTCATGATGTCACAAAATATTGTTTCTTTTGAAAACATTACATGGTAATATTTTACGAGAAAATTTCTTTCAGTTAAGTAGACCAATATTAATAATAATAATAATAACAACAATAATAATAATAACAGTGATAATATTAATAATGAAATCATGTAAACTGATGTAACAAAGTGCCAGTATGATTTATTTAATGAGTTATAATTGGAATTATATGCAGAATATCAGTTTTTTTTTTTTAATTTATTTCCAAGTTAAACTCCAGTTAATTCATTAAGCAGGGCTTACGGAAGAACAAAGATATAGTTTTTTTTTTTTTTAACCAGATTAAAATCGTCTAGCATCAGCTAAACTATACAGATTGTGATATCGTGACTATAGCACACTCACATAAAAATTAAAAAAAAAATTGTCAAATTAGCCGGTTTCGGCATTTAAACCAGGGACCTCCAAAATGCGAGTCCAAGACGTTAACATCTCGGCCACCTCCCTCAGTTTAACAGTCTAGTTTCATAAGCATTTGTAAAGGAATAGTGTTATATGCCATAGCTAACTGTATTATAATTTGCAAAGCCGGATATGATCACAGTAAAATAATATGTTGTCATGATAACTGATTTGCATTTCATAAATTCTTTCTTATATTACCATAAAATAGGCACTAAATTGAGCATTACTCCGGTATCGGTCAACAGATTTGCTCCAATATCAATAGGTTTCTTCTCATGGCAATATATAAATGTGTATAGGTCTACCAAGTTTTACGAAAATCCGAAAAAGCGTATTTGAGTTATCGCGCGTACAGACACACGGACGGACAGACGGACGGACGGACGGACGGACGGACAGACGGACGGACGGACGTCCCCCACACAATCTCACAAAGTACCATACTGTTACTTAATAATAATAATAATAATAATAATAATAATAATAATAGTAATAGCATAATCAGTCACAGAAGAGAGATTCTATACCGCTGGATAGATTACACTGGTCTACAAAAAAAATATTGTCTGCTAATGAGAAAATTTAGGATGTTTCGTACTGAAATTAATACGCTGATTCCAGATCTGTAATCAGATTCATTCCAGTGCATCAGGTTTTTGTGTTATGGAACTCTAAAAAGAATCAAAATCTTAATATTCAGTACATACCTTATCGTCAAGTCAGAGAAATAAATTGAGTTTATCTTATATATCTTTTGCAAATTGTTAAATTATAATATTTTAACTAAATTTATAAGAAAATATACACTTACAATATGTAGTAAGCACTAAAACCTATGTTAAAAGTTATTGAAACCTTAGCTTTTCCGCTTATGTTGGAATGTAGTTAATCGCTGTAGAAACCAGCAGAAATCACCCATCATACTTGGGCCGTATTTACCCTGGTACCTGGATTCCATCGCTGTTATGTCCCTATGGAATCTCTCACCATGTGCATTACTCACAGAACCGAGATTTGATGGAAAAAAGTCAAGGTGCGAATGTAGAACGCTCATTTTTAATGACATGCGACAACGTAGAATCTCTAATGCTCTAAGCATGTTATGCACTAACTCAGCATAATTATCAGCTCGATAATTTCCTAAAAGCCAAGTTGCCACGAGTATTATACAAATGTATTCCACGCTTTGAGTTCAAGAGCAGTTAGTTTTGTCATGTAACTTACATCGTGTCACACACCAACTGTCGGATCTCTGGCCCAATGAATATTGCATTTGGTATGCAACAGTATTAAACCATTAACAGAATAGCCTAAAATAAGTTATTCCGACTACAAAGAACATAGAACATAGAAGAACTCTTTGAAGCTAATATTACTTCTCTAGCACTAACTTTTAATGGAAATAAACAATTCAGGAGGGAGAAATTATACCGCTGGTGAGTAGATGCTGAAATGCTACTGAAATGTTAAAACATTTGATTAATGAAATGATTAAAGAGGCCATGACCTCAACATATATGATCTTATCTTCTTCTTCTTCTATTATATAAAATCGAAAGTGTGTATGTTTGTTCCCTATACAAATCTACATTTCTTTACCAATTTACACGAAATTTTGCACACATACCCAGTTAAGCCCGGGAAGTAACGGGGTCGACATTAAAATTCAAACAAACCACTCCTTACCTTGAAAATTTATGTAATTTCTGATAATATCATAGTGAAAGAAATGAAATTCTGTTCATTTCACATGACAACAGTGTATTGTTTACTCTGACGACATAGGGCTTTGTCAACTATATAATGCTGGAATTTAACGAATTATGATTCCATCGACGTATACATTGTCGAAAATAATTACTGAAAAATGAAATCCACGAAAATAAAGCACAGTGTGATGCAGTCACATAACTTTCTCTACCCTCGACATAAGAAATATTTTCTCACTTCACATTTTGATGAAGAATAAAAGGTCGTATTGCAGACACAACTTAAGTGTGTGAGTATGCTATATCAGAAGTCGGTAAATAATCCTCTCGTTGATACGTTTTCCATAGCTGTAGGCTTTGTATTAGTTCAGAAATTGGGATGTTTATCATAGGCCAAAAGCAAGGGATGAAACATTTTGAGTCCTATGCTCGCAGTATACTATGTCCGGGGTTTTAGGGGAGGAAAGTATGAAAGTGATACTGCATTTCTCTTTTATTTCAGCCCCGAAACGGTTGTAAGGTAACATGAGAATGAGAAGTAAAATTTTCCGTCAAGACAATACATTCTTATGTAATTTATGTTTCTTTTTATTTCAACCCCTCCCAAGCATGATGTGAAGAAGCAACGGAATGCAGCATTCGACATCCTGTATGAGCCATAAAAAGCTATATCTAGCGTTTTATGATGGAATAGTTTGTGTGTGACAAATCTGTTTCTTCATTTCAAGTTCTATATACATATTATATAAGGACCTAGAGTTTCAAAATCGAAAGTCCTCCATAAGTTAATTTCAAATTAAAAAATACAAAGACCGGGCGACGCCGGGCCTTTTCAGCTAGTTTATCTATAAATTCAATAATAAAATAAAGAAAGCGTATCTAACTGTAATGAAAATGTAAAAATTAAAAAAATGTCATTATTTTAAAATTGTGACGTTCTAGAGAAAAAAGAACTTCAATTCTGTAATCAGCACACTAGAATTAGGGCTAGTACACTTGTTTTTGTTCATTAGCAAAATCACTGTAGGCCAGTTTATCCTGCCGGTTGTACTATATGGATGTGAGACATGGCCGCTTACTGATCGGGAAGAACATAGTCTGAAGTGTTCGAAAACAGAGTGCTTAGAAAAATATTTGGGCCGAAGAGGGGTGGAAATGGGGACTGGAGAAAATTGCATAACGACGAGCTTCATGACCTGTACTCGTTACCGGAAGGGTAATTAAATCACGGAAGATGAAATGGGCTGGACATGTTGCACGCACGGGAGAGGACCATCCAAAGAAAGAAACCTGAAGTAAGCCTGTCTTGCTCTTGCACATTAATCGTAAGACCTAAGAGTGAGCCAGACAGACTGGTTTTTGTTTACTTCAGGTTTCTTTCTTAGAAAGGTGGGCCTGTAGACGTCAAGCATGGTATCCTTGAATCCACAATGTTGGGCTAGAGGTAATTCAGTGTTAATGGCAGTCAGAGATTCAAAGCAATAGGTTTTACTCCTGTTTGCCGCCCCCACAACACGCACAAAGTCCATTTGTTACATTGCAACAAGAAGGGAGCCGTACCGGCCCGGTCAGCAATTTCCTCAGCCGTCGTAGTGAATCCGCCAGGAAATTAGGATCCAGTCTGCTGCTCTAGATAAAATCTGCTAGCCGTGTATGTTTCTTTCCTGCGATAGCATCTGTAAGCTCAAGATTAGTGTTCAGTGAATACCTGCTGGAATCAACCGAGAAAGTGAAACAGTCTTTAAAATAAAAAAGAGAGCAATGAGAATAATGGATAGAATAGGAAGACGGATATCGTGCAAAGAGATATTCAAGAAACAGAAAATCTTAACACTGAGCTCAATTTTTCTCCTTAAAATTTTATATTTTATAAAACAACACATTAACAACTCACTTACTTGCTTACTTAGGCTACTTACTTACTCAATGGCAATAGACAATTCCTCAGCAAGTTAAAGGAATATTATATATTTTATGGAACCCGAAGGTTCATTGCCGCGCTTACCTGAGTCCGCCATTCAACCCTATTCTGTGCTAACTCCATCCAGTCATCCCTAGAAAATCCTACTTTCCTTAAATCCATTCTAAGATTGTCCTCCCACCTAAGTCTAGGTCTTCCACGTGGTCTTTTCTCTTCGAATCTCCCAGTCAATACTTTTGAGATATGTCTTTCCTCTCCCATGCGTGCAACATGTCCAGCCCACTTCATCCTACGCGATTTAATTACCCTTACTATATCCGGTGAGGCGTACAGGTCCTGAAGCTCGTCGTTATGTAATTTTCTCCAGTCCCCATTTTCATCCCTCTGGGGCCCAAATATTTTTCTAAGCACCCTGTTTTCGAAAACTCTCTGATTATGTTCTTCCCGTTCAGTAAGCGGCCATGTCTCACACCCATCAGATATTATTGCCCGTGCATTTAGACGTGAACACTGTAAACACGATGCGCAGTGGTATCAGTCTCACGTGATCCATACTATCAACACACTCCCCTTCCGTCCCGCCCTATCTCTGCGGCGCATGCAAGTGTTCACGTCTAAATGCACAGGCAATACATGAACATACACGTTTGATTTACACTTTCAATACTGTAGAACAGATATCTACAAAAACAATGTACTAAACATAGGAAGCAAAATTTTTAACAAACTACTAAGTTATAGCAAATTAGAGAACAGCAATCGATTACAAAATTTAAACGTGAAGTCAAATCCTTTCTATTCAATTTGCCTTTTATTCAGTAAATGAATATATGGCCTACGATTATCAATAGAAACATTGTGTGTTCCCCCTTTGCTCTGTAATTAATTCTGCTGTAAGGTCAATATAATTTACTTTATGTAAGCAGTCCTTTTTTATTTGATTTATTTATTTCTTTATTTTATAAGCTAGCTAACAATGTTAAAAAATATTATTTATTCTATTCCTGGGTATTGTACTATTAATAAAATTATCTTTTTTTGTGCAACTTAACATATTTTTAGATATATAATCTCTTTATAATTTGTAGGCCTATACCAGGGTAAGAAAATATAAGTATGAGGGTATGTGTGTTTGTCTGTATGTATGAGAATAAATGCAGATGTAAGTAATACTTAGCATGTAAGATCTCTCGTGTCCAACATCATTTGAACACAGTACATTAGGGCAGAGTGAAAGTAGCCTATAGGCATTTTTTTTTTCGAAATTCCAATTTTAATAGCGCGAAAAAGTTGTCATTTAGTACCATAAAGACAGAGCTAAAATAGTTTTACTCTTCCTTTCCATCTTGAGGGTCCGCTCTGACCTTGACCCTTAGAAATCTTGCTTTATATTTTAACACTATGACGTTTATAAGTTGTTTATCTCCCGAAAATCGATTTAAAATATTGCACAAAAGTTAAAATTTTATATTACTGAGACAGAGAAGAAACAGGTTTATTTCACAAATTCATTCATCCCAAGAGTACGCTCTGACCTAGAAACCTTTAGAGAACGAAATTTCTGTTAATAACATTGTAGTCGTCGTATGTGAAGGGATCAACCTAAACACTAGAAGAAATGGAGAAGTTTAAAGCTTCTCGAAGTTTATTTTTAGAAAAAAACCTTGCTTACAGTGGTTAGTATGTCAACTTCATTCAAACGAGCTTCCGCTAAGACATCTACTGCAACACTTTAGACAGCAAAACTAGATAACCACGTGCATTCTATGGTATCATTGGAAATATAGTGGCTGATTTTGAACAGTTTCCAATTGAGGAGTCTATTAGCAAACCCGGCAATCTCCAATCTGAGGAAAAAATGGAGATGCTAACTTTATGAAAGTTTAATGCATTTCCTGGTACATATTTAGTGAATATGTTGAAAATCAGAGTTCTTCCCTTGTATGGGAAGTGAGATTTGCAACATATTCACTAAATCTGTACCAGGAAATGCATTAAACCTTCAATAAAAGTTAGCAACTCTATCTTTTCTCAGAATAGAGATTGCCGGGTTTGCTAATAGACCCCTCAATTTATTGTACCATTTGAGGTAATTCTATTTAACCTTCCAGAAATAAATAGAGAAGACTTAAGCACTGATCAACAGTACTTATTTGATATTTTCCAATCTATTATCAAAATGTATGCACCAACTTGCTTTACTATTACGATTCACCACTCCTGCAAGGATGGTTCCAAACAACTCTTTGAAACTTGAAACAATAAACAAATCACGTTATCTCTCTGCTGAAATGAAAGCAATGATGACCCTGTGATTCAGTTCAATGGCTACTTTAGGAATCCAGAAAATATACTAATAGCGATGATTACAGATGATCGAAATCTCACCAGAAAGTTTGGTTTGTGTCGGATTATGATGGCAAGAGCAAGGAAATCGATTTGATTACGAAATTTTACAATTCCAGATTTTAATTTCGAAGCTGAAGACTACCATGAACTCATCGATTCGCATAAATGGGATTTCAGATGAAGCTTTGAAACAAATGCTGCTTGATGGCGTACATGCTGAAGTGTTTGATTTCCAAAACTACCCACGTCACTCTCAATCGGTTGAATAATGCGTTAAATTAGTTACAGAGGCATCAGCTGCGGTTTATGGTGCAACCAAGAGAGTGGATTTATTAGTCAGGTTGGAGTCCAGACAGCTTATGGCACAATTTAACACTAAAGCTGAATATCCTCAATAGTCAAGCTAATAGTCAAGTCAAATCACCTACCAAACTGCTTAGTTGTTTGCAATGTGATTACTGCTTGAGGTCTCAAAAACGTAAGAATTTATTTAGCATCATCTTCAGTTTCAAGGTGTAAGTTTTGTGAGCTGTTGCAAGTTGGATTAATAATTTCATACTTTTATATTTAACCTTTATTCTTTGTCATACGAAAATTTCACATTTTGTTGTAAAGTTCATACGCTGAGCGGAGGCTCAAGCTATCTTTTACTATGTAAGTAAATGTTTTTACTTGTTAACTTGTGTATATATAAAAATGAATCTACATTAAAGCTAATGTTTCCACTTCTAATACTTTTTATCATCTTACGGTAGGCCTAAACTTTCATGTTATTCAATTTTTACGCATTATTGGTAAATTTCAAGGCGTGAGCGGAACCTTTAGTTTGTTATTAAAACGCCTGTAGACCTACATGGTGTATAATATACACAAAAGGCCAGTTTTTCCACGCTTTTGCATCAGATTTATAAAATTTTGATTTCTGATGCATGCCTTGTAACTTTATTAAATTTTGATAAAATATCGGTCCATTTCCAGCCGTGAGCGGAACCTCAAGATATTGTTTGCTATTAAAATTCTTTTACGTGGAAAAATGTAAATACGAAAGAAACCTTTCCGCACTATTACTTAACATTCATCGAATGTTTATTTTTTTACTCCACCCTATGTATACGAGGGTCGTTAAAGAAGTAATGCAACTCATTTTTTTTCTCGGCCAGTTTTGGTTGAAAAGAATTGAAATTTTTTTGGGGCATCTTTAAAATATTCCATAGCCTTCAAAATGGCGTCTGTAACGGAGGTGCGTTTCAAATAGAGAGCAGTTATTGAGTTTCTTTTGGCGGAAAACCAGAGCATCACAGATATTCATAGGCGCTTGCAGAATGTGATGATCATAATTAGGCCTAATTCCTTTATTACAACCAAATGGTTATATTACGATGAATGGAGAAATAGTGGAATGACATATGAAGGGGAAACAGGAGCACCCCGAGAAAACCTGTCCCGACCTCATCTTGTCTATCACAAATTTCACACGGATCGATCGAGATTCGACTCCGGATCCCAGCGGTGAAAGGCGACCGGTCTAACCACTCAGCTACGAGTTTCTCAAAAGCTACCCGGCAAAATTATTTTGAAATATTGCGTATTTCTCTGAAATTAAACTAATGGCTTTACATATTGGATATAACAACTTCTATTTGAAACTTTTTTTAGTAGAAATTGCTTGGAGATTATAAGCTGGCCGTATTCTTTTTCAAAACTAAAATCTTGTTCAAGATTCAAGATAACTTTATTCTGCATGAAAAATTAGCCAAAATTATAAAGGAATGCGAAGCGAAAAGAAAATCAAGACGATTGTGTTACGGTAGAGAAAGTTATGTGAGTATCCTACGTCAAGTTTAAAAAATATAGACGATATAGTGGTAGAAAATACCGAGGGCTAAATTAAATTAATTAAATATATGATACAGTGGAATCAATCCTGTACCCTCGGAGTCCAGTTACCGCATCTAGTGATTAAAGCGGATCGGTTATTAAAAGCTAACTTTCACAAATCTTTAATGTTATTCAGTAAGATTAATTGCCGAAATGCACTGTTATTTCTAAAAGGCAATCTCAAACTAACTTGGCAGACTAGCTTACAGAATCCATCCATCACTTTCTCTGGCGGCTTGAGCTTTTGACGATAGAGCGATCAATACTCGGTTTACATTTTGTGTAATGCTACGCATCGCCAAACATAAAAATAGATTCCAAGACGTGAATATTATAAGACCTGTCTGAGAACGCCGAGATAAGCTGGTGGCTTGCTCCAGTAAAGGTCAGAGGTCATGGAGTTTAAGGACGTGCTCCGAAATGACCTAATTTTATACTATAAACACGAGTGTTTGTGTTTGTATAGCTTTAATCTTCACTCTCGCTGGATACACATCGGCAGTTTCAGATGAAGCAAAAAAGTCCCTCTCACATACAGTAAACAATTACAGTAAACCTGTTCTTATTGAACCACAAAAAGGAAAATGAAACGAAATTCAGGAAAATGGAAACGAGACAGTATTGTTCGTGCCATTTTAAGAAGACCTCGTCCCAAACCATCGTCTATCTACAAATGAATATAATAGCATTGTTCCCTAAACCGAAAATCTGCACAGACACCGACATAGAACACGTGCTCTTGTAGTCGCGTGGCTTCTCCCAGTGTTGCCGCTGTCATCCACCATTACTCAAGTGAAGTAATCGTGCTGTGGTACGTATTCGGCAACATTTTACTGAACTGCAGACAAGAGCGAAAACGCCAAATTATCTTTCTATTCACTGGTTGACATGTCGAAGAGGAATAGGGTGGCAGCAGGTAGAGACAGTTCTTGAAAAAGAAAAGAAAAAAAGAAAGAAAGAAAGAAAGAAAGTAAAGTTATAGGCCTACTGCGGGGTAGGAATAGATTCAAATCACAGTTGCACGGCCTACCGCTATGAAGAAATATTCTAAATAGGCGATTTGTTCTAAACAGAGTGGAGATGCTACAGCCTATAACTGTGCAGCACTGTCGGCTGAGTTGAAGGAGTAGGGATTCAATTTTGAAATAATTCTTGTTAGCTCCGTTTATTGAATATTACTTTTTTTAGGTATTGATTTAATTGTATTTTCTTTATGTATTTGTAATTTGTATTTTGTAATGTAAATGGCTGAACTGTGCCCGAGCACGAGCGCTTGCTCATTCGGGTGGTCTTGTTTTGTATAAATATTTATTAAATAAATACTGGAAAATATTGAAATACTGGCAAATATTGAAAAAGTGTACTAATGTGCTTTTTTCTCTCTTTTCAGGTGAGTCTATTGGCGATTAAACCTAGAATCGTAACTTCAGGTGTTCGCTACGATTGCATAGTGGAGTGAGTACAGTCGCTAACGGAGACCAGTTATATATTAATTTTCTATTATATTTTAATATTCATGTCATTTGTAACTTTTTATTATATTATTTTATATTTATATTATTCTATAGGCCTAATGAAATTCCGTCCACAGTTTAAAAGAAGCACGTGAAGCTTACAAGGTGGATTAATACAGTGGTTTACTTGTTAAATAATAATTCTAATATTTCAAGAGTTTCAACTTTCTTAAAATCCGGGACACCTTTTAGTGAATTCCCTTGACATCGTCGCACTCTTATTTGATAAAATGAACAGTAATATAAACAGTGAACCAATTTCAACACTTATAACAGTATATGTTTCAACATAGATCTAGCTGGCTGAACAAGTATAAATACATCCATAATAATATGGTAGCGGACCGGTCATATTCAGTCGGACATTCTGAAAACAAGGAGAATGTAGAGCCACATGAGGGAAATAAAATCGACCAATCAACCCAGATAACCTAGGAAAATATTTTACTAAATCGATGTCCAATGATCCAATTTTTGGTCCAAATTTCTACAAACCTCCAAATTCAATTGTGTGACATTGGCAGACTGCCATTGCACATAGTTTCGCCGTATATTTTCCATTCAATTATGTTGGATGCAACCGAATAACAACGTCGTCAACCAATGAACGTCATTCTCTACCCACCTCACCTCCACGATGTAGAAGCATATCAGGTTCCTCTGCGTTACCAGCTCTGCGACCAAGTGAATATTTCCCTATATTATTTAAAGATCCAAGAAGATAACAGATGCTAAGACGGACGTTGAATTTACAACAGTATTATCTGCACCGTTGTTATAACCGGCATAAATGGTGAGGAGCTCTGGAGATTATGAAAAACATTCAGCAGAAAATTAAACCAGTGTATACATATCGACCACTATGGTCGACCATAGTCGCGTTTGATTTTTATTCGGATGAATATGCATTCTCGTGTGCATTTTATTTGATACAACTCTCTGAAGTGTTAAAATACATGATGTGGCATCGTTGAGCTCGATCAATAAAACAAACCGAAATGTTCAATTAAAACCATCAGGTCAGCTATGTTTATTTATGATACCTAGGCCTTTCGACATTTTCGACATCAGGGCATCTTAAACAACCAAATCAAATTACACAATGTGTAATTTAATACATGCCGGTAACCTTAGCCGTGGTAGCTAAGGCCTTGAAGCCATGGTGAAGGAGGCTGTGGGTTAAAATCCCGCGTAGGGCATGGGTGTTTACGTGAAATAAGGAAAAATGGAAAACAAAGAAAAAAACGGCAAACAAATTAAATAATAAAATCAGGTAAACTGATTTAACAAAATGCCAGTATGTTTTTGTTTCATCAGTTATGATTGCAATTATGATATGCAGAATACAAAAAAAAGTCAAATTGGCCGGTTTCGGGATTTGAACCATGGAACTCCAGAATGTGAGGCCAAGACGTTACCATCTCAGCCACCTGGGTCAGTTTAACGGTCTAGTTGGATAAGCGCATGTAAAGCAATAGTGTTATTTGTCATAGCTAACTGTATTTTAATTTCCAAAGCCTTATAAGATCACAGTAAAACAATATGCTATGTTGTCATGATAACTGATTTGCATTTCATAAATTCTTTCGAATACGTATATTACCATAAAATAGGCACTAAATTGAGCATTACTCCGAAACAGGTCAACCGATTTTATCTAATATAAATAGACGTCTTCCCATGTACATTATAAATGTGTATACGAAGTTTCATAAAAATCCGATAAAGCCTATTTGAGTTATTGTGTCTTTAAAATAGACACTAATATTATGATACAGCGTATTTGAGTTATGGCGCCTTTCTAATATAATATATTAAAATAGGACTAAATTGGGCATTACTATGGTACGGGTGAACCAATTTGGTTCAATATCAATAGAGTTCTTCCCATGGACGTTATAAATGTGTTTTCCAAGTTTCATGAAAATCCGATAAAGCGTATTTGAGTTATGGCGCGTACAGACACACGGACGGACGGACAGACATTTTTTCGTCCCCACACACAATCTCATAAAGTACCATACTGGCAATTAATAAATCATAAAAATTGCCTTATTTGTGACTAAATTTATATTAAAAAAATACACACTGACTGAAAAACAACCTATATTCCAATTACATCAACAATAAGCGTAACACTAACAACAGAAGAGCACAAAATTCCGTGAGAAAGGAAAATCAGCTTGGCTAAGAAATTAAATTAAATTCGTACACGTAAAGAGGAATAATCTAAAATATGGAACTTTCGCTTCCAGATGCCCTGATGATGACGAACATGTCGAAGGGCCTAGGCAACGTACAATAAACAAAGCTGAGCTGATGTTTTTAATTAAACATTTTCATTTATTTTACAACACTATGAACAAAAAAAAATTGATTATAGGACATCGGCTTAATTTTTTAAACTGACCTACACTAACTCCATGGTGCTTCATACCATGACGCGACAGGCCTACCACTCGATCGCTGCGTCATCTATCTCTGTCCTTTGACGCTGGTAGATGGCAGAATTGTAAGGCATATGGTCAGCATGCTGATCTCACGGATGTTATTGGTCTTCGGGACCACATCCCCTTCTTGTTTAATTATAAGTATTGTCCTCACGAAACTAAGAAAACCCTGTGTTCCAGACATTCAGACCTCATAAAAACCCGAGGGATCGAACTCAGGCCTGCACGACTATCTAGTTGCGGTTTTTATAACTCACTTACGTTGGTAAGTAAGCGCTGTATCGTATAAAACATTTTCTGGAACTCCTGATTGGGTGATTTGAGATTCGAAACCCGCTCTCAATAAGGATTATCCCAGTTTGGCATAAAATGTATGTCTACTATATTAATAAATTGCGCAGTAGAGTGAAATGCCTGTAGGCCTATTAATGCATCCTATTGATATAAATTCCACCGTCAAATGTCGAATTTCATACGAACCAAGGCAAGCGAAACTGTGATGACAAATCATGGAGAGAAGGTGGCCGATTGTCACCGTAGTGGGAGTGGAGACACTGTCACTCAGAGTATTTAAGCAGTTCTGCATTGTTTCTCAGCAGTTGAGTTAGTCCAAAGTTGTCTTGACCAGATAGTACTGGAGTGACCACTACATCACACAAAACGCTGCAATTTCCAAACAAGTTCCTCCTATTGTGCACAATGCTTCACGTCTCCTTGAAAGCTGTCATGCAAAATGATAAGGGCTACCAACATTATTCCATCTCTGTGCACCAAATGATTTCATCAAAATGGTACAGTTATAATTACTTTCAAATATTTCTTTATTCGTATTTATATACTTTTCACACAAACGACCATACTGCTAATTTCGAATGTAGCCTACTATTTGCAGTTAAGTGATGAGGGGTGTGTTAAGAAAATGTCACCCTTATTAATCACGGGTTAGCAAACTCAACAGAGGTCGTACTGATAAGCAAACTTGTCCAAGGAATTACAAAAATGTAAAATTAGCCGATATTTCTATCTCAATTGATTTTGTATTTCTAAACAACAACAAAAATAGAGCTTTCATCCCACAAATTCCTAAAGTAGTCTACCCACCATCCATAGGTCGGTGACTTCAAAAGTAATGAGATAAGGACTCCATATGACGTTGGGGCAAGTTAAAAACAAAGTTAGGGTCTTACGAAGTCTGTAAAATTAAAGACGATAGCTTTTCGGAATATTTTTAAATGCTTTCTATTTAGTGTATATTTTTACACACTATTCCTGTTTTGTCTGTTTTGTTTGAAGCACGAACATCTCTCTTAAAATGTCAATCGTCAATCATTCCTACACTGAAGCTTATAATAATTACTTAAGTAGTAATTAATGTTTCTCTTGTCTTAATTAATGTGAAACAAAACAAAAATATTAGATACTACAGTAGAACTCTAATTATCCGAATTCCAACTATACGGATCGTCAATTATTGGGGTCATTTTTGCAGCAGCGAGCATTCGGAAACCGTCTTTCACAGCCGATTTTTTGAGATAACGCAACACTTTTAGCCGACAAAATCGAAAGTTTGCAGACAAAAATCTGAACCTTACCGATATATTCAATATGTAACATTGTATGCAAGTACAGTACTGTACAATTTAGTTCTAAGAAATTATCCAATTATCCGGATATTTGATTATTCCGGTCCCAGTTAATCAGAATAATTGGAGTTCTACTGCATCTAAAATTCACAAAAATGAGAAACAGATGCAATCCTGGGGGTAAAGTGGTTGGTGAGTGGGAATGGGAACCATAAATCCTTCATTTTCAGACTGCCTAAAAATTCAAGTGCTTAACTTCACGAACACCTATCATACATATAGCTTGAGTTCATACATGGGATGCAACTCATTTTTCACTTCAGAGACATTATTGACGTATTCTGTTTTGCAGTCAACCTTCGAACTTAGACTGAGTAAACAACCATAAAAAGCAGAATCCCCTCGCAAGTTACTCATCTAAAATTCAGTACGGCTACTCATCGACTCTAACTTACTGTCCACGTTCCAACAATGTCAATTTGTCTGTGTGTAGCCTAGACTACTTGCTTTCATTTCCATTAGTTTCCTCTCTAAAATTAAAACGAAGGATTAATTACACCACTATCATGCTTACCTACAAACATGTACCGGTATTTTAAATTATCGCGAAATATCACGGATTCATTGTTTGAAATAGCAGAAGTCCTTCACTTCCATTTCATTCTTTACTTGATTGTATTGCAAAGCGGTAATTATTATGTACCAGAATGGTACTTTATGAAATTTTGTGGTGGATGGGAAAATGTCTGTCCGTCTGTCTGTCCGTGTGTCTGTACGCGCGATAACTCAAATATGCTTATCGGATTTTCAAGAAACGCATTTATAACGTCCATGGGAAGAAGCCTATTGATACTGGACCAAATCGATTGACCCGTACCGGAGTAATGTCCAATTTAGTGCCAATTTTATGGTAATACATTAGAAAGAACTTTTCAAATAAAAATCAGTTCTCAAGGCAACATATTGTTTTATAGAGTTCATGTACGGCTTTGGAAGTTGCAATTCAGACCTTTGTTCTTCCTTAACCCCTGGTTAATGCAGCTTAACTCGGAAATCGATTAATAAATGTTATTTTCTGCTTATCATAATTGCAATTATCACTGATTAAATAAAACGTTCTGGCACTTTGTTACATGAGTTAATTGATTTTATTTTCTTTCATATGAAAATTATTATTTTCACATTTATTCATAACTACACTGGAATATTAAATCAGTTTCTAGTTCTTTCTTTCTAACATTCTTATTTTACAGTCTACTTCGTTCTCTTTATGCTCCTCTTCTCTTTTTATATGCTTGCTTAAGTCCTATTTTTATCACTTTACAGGTAAAACTTTCCTTATATTTTTGTGTGCTTTCTTGTTTTCGCTATGTCTTTCTACTATGGGAACCCTATCTCCTGAATAACTAACTATGAGCAGCTAGCTGAATTAAGAATATTTTTAGCCACAGAAACAGAACTAAATGAATTACTGAATAGTATTTTCTAAAATAAATAATAAATATCCAATATAGTATTACAAACTACGTAATTTCTAAAATACTTTCAATAAAGTATTAATAAATCGAAAATTTTCATCGGGGAGCTGGGAAGAACAATAATGTTATAAAGAACAAACACATTCCATGGACTTGACCGTCTATATGGATTTAGTGTTAAGCGTTGCTAACAAGGATTCCACAAGCCGGGCTTGGATCTCCCGGTATGGAGTTCTGCGATAAAAAAAATTAAATACATTTTGTGCCTTTGCACAGCATTTTGACTTCTTAACCCCATCCATGGAAGATCTCAAGCAAAAAAATACGAATATCGCTGTGCACGTATATCTTGTCCGTATATCTACGAGCATTAGGCCTATAACTCTGAAGTTTATTTTCGAGTTAGATACCTTTTGAAGATACAATAAAGCATGCTCACGACTTACTTTAACCTAATACATTTTTTCCCCTGGGAAAATTTTAGTGTCTTCTCAAAATTCACTCCAAAGATTTCGTTTAAACTTTAAATCACAGCTAGAATTTTCAATTCAATTTAAGTTTTGTTCTTAATCTAATGATCTGTTTTACTATAAATTTATTCATGTAACGTGTCGTGGAGGATTTATTCCGGTGGCGTAATAATTAGGGCTGAAAATCGATTAAAATTTATAATCAAGTTAACGTTTGACTTTAATCGATTAATCGACAAACAGGTTGGTATTTTAAACGAAACCAAAGTGTACATTTAATAAATATTGTTTTACACGTTTCATAACTACTGCACTACAGATAATCAGAAAAAATCCTGAATTAATAAATATAATTATTAGTTAACTAGTGAAAAAATATGTATAAAACTTACATTTCCGGTTACATTTTCAGCCAAGACTTGATACACACGAGTTTGTTGATATCTGATTGTTCAAGAGACGATCGTAGCTTGTTTACAATAATACCGGCAGCAGTAAAATCTCCCATAGTATTTCTCGAAAAACGGTTTTCAAAATTCGACTAGTAATAATAAGTATTATGTTAAAGCTGAAGAAATAACATTGATTGCGCGTAAAAGAGATGTAAAAAAAATATAACATTGATTGCGCGTAAAATAGATGTAAAAAAAATTAAAACTTTTTTTTTTTTACATCTCTTTTACGCGCAATCAATGTTATTTCTTCAGCTTTAACATAATACTTATTATTACTAGTGCTGTACCGATTAATCGATTAAATATTTAAAAGCAGTTAAAATACGTAATTTAGAGTATTTTTAAGGAGTAATAGAACGAATGGTAGCAACGTTTGTGATAACAGTGTCAGATGTTAACATAGTTATAAAAATTACATGTTCTGTAATTTTCAACTATAGAAAATGTGCCATTTCACAATTAACTTGGCATATTTTCTAACATTAACGATTGATGGTTTTTGGTATTACGATTATTTAAGGATGGATGTAGTCTATACTGTAACTCAGGCCTGTGACTGTCTTTGGTGACCTTGGGCAAATTATGCCAGCACCATATAAGCTGCGCCACTCAGGCCGACGGTTAATGATTGATGGTATTGATGGATGCACAATCTCTTCGAATCTCTCCAGAACTACAGGCATACACGAAACAACATGTCAAAGATAAGTGACTCGAAAACTGTGTGTGAAATAAAAGATAGAAACAACGGCTAACAGAATGCAGAATTGGTGTAACTTTGCTATTTAAAGCTTATTTTATCTTTCTATGTGCATAAACGTACCTAATTTACTATATAAAGTATGGTTGTTGCTACTCTCACGCAGTGGGCCCGGGTTCGATTCCTGATCGGGACAAGTTACCTAGGTGAGGTTTCTTCCGGGGGTTTCCATCATGTGTGGGACGAATGTCAGGTAACTTTAGGCCCTTGTGGTCCCCGGATATCATCTGGCCGTCATTATCATCTTCATCCCCATCCTCACTTTCTTCGGAGTGAGTGTGTGTGTGAATAGTGTGTCTCGTCCTATGTGTTAGTGTTGTCTCGGAGTTGGCCCCGGCATTGGGCTGATCACTCATCCGGAGGAGGCCCTCCATGTCCTTGTCTGGTCAAAAAAGTACGTATGTGATCCAAAGATAATCCCTCTCCCGACAGGTCGCGGCCCTGTAAAGCCCGGGCGGGTTGGGTCGCTTAAAATCCTAAAAGGGAGAGGTAAAACTAAGATAAAGAAAGAAAGAAAGAAAGAAAGAAAGAAAGTATGTTTTATTTTTTTTATTTTAATAATCATAGGGGGCGGATTTCTATGACATCTCATATTTTTCCCCTTTGCATTATTTCAGGTTTCCTACTAATTTAAACCCGATTCCAAGCATCCTGGTGAAAATGGAACGGCTTTTATTGTGCATATAACTGCATATTTAGGAAATTTTCAACTATTGTAGCATATTTAGTAGGAATATGGATATTTAGGTCATATTTTTGGTAATTTGTGTACATATTAAAGAAATTTTGAAGTTTCGTATCACATTTTGTAAATTTTACATTATAATGATACTTTTTGAGAATTTACAGATATTTTTAAATAATTGACATATTTTAATAAAATGAGTTGTAATGAAACTTAAAAAAATATACACAAAGTGTGAGTGGTAAAGTCATATTTTAAATTTTATTGGTCATATTTTAATGTTTTTAGGTTATAAATGCATGCATATATCCTATTTTTTAGGTCATAGAAATCCGCCCCCTACTTAAGATGAATGATAGTGTAACACATGATTGAACCTTCGCCAGAAAAAAAGTTAAGAACAAATGACAGGCTTTGACCCATCTTGCTTCTTGAAACAGTTGGAACATTTTATTGCATATTATTGTGAATCAAAACTAATTTCATGATATTGAATTATTATTAATCATTGTCTTTCTGTCAAATCCAAAATTAATGTTTTACTGGTTGATAGAGCCAGATCAATTTCATTTGGTTATTGTGAAGGCATTCGTAGTGATAGAAGGCTCCTATTTGCTCTGAAGTATGCTGGATATATCTGCCTACGGGAGATGACGCAGCGGTCGGGTGGTAGGCCAAGTCCCTCCAGGGATGTAGCGCCACGGAGTTTAGTTTTTTAGTATGCTGGATATCTACCCAACATCCAACAAAAGCTATTTGAACTTCCTTTAATTCACCTTGATTTTATAGATGTGTTGCCACTATTAAACTTCAACCGTCGTATATCTCCTTTGGTACTATGGGACTCATAGGCGTAACCAGGCCGACCATATGGGGGGGGGGTTATAACATCCGCGGGGTCTGGGGGGTATTGAATACCCCCCAGGGAGAAGGGGGTCCGGGGGCCTCCCCCGGAAAATGTTAAAAATTAAGATGCAAAATAACGATTTTTAAGCTTCCGGGGGTCCACCCCCGGAAAATTTTAAAAATTAAGACGCAAAATAACGAGTTTTAGGCTTTCCACGCTTTATACTTGTATTAAGTAATTTATGGGCAGACCTTAAAAAAATTATACAATTTTCCTTTTTTTAATCAATGGGGGGAGGGGGTTCAAACCCCCAAACCCCCCCCCCCTCGGTACGCCTATGATGGGACTCGTTCTCTATTTTTAAGAATTCACAATTCCTTTTAACTCTGAACTAGTATAAATCTTTTGCTGTGTTTTCTTTCCTTTCTTGATACATTTTCCTGAATAACCTAACCAGTACTTTTATTTTCATGCACTAGGTCATAAAACACGGCAACTTCAGAAAATATGAAAACATATCACGGAACTGTGATACAATCTTCCTCCACGCCTTTCAAACAGCGATTTGTAATGTTTCTAACACAACTTTTGGCACGAAAGTTCGATAAAGTTATAAGCGAACATAAAGGTTTTATTATTTTTTAATGTAACTAAGTTACCAGGAACAAACAAATTAAGGTGTTATTTTTTCAATATTATACGTATAATAAATATATTAGTGAGGTAAGACTAAACAGTCTGATCATGTCTCAGGTTATTTTGAGCAATTATCGACTGAAGGACACACGCCAACTACACTCCCTAACTCTACTCTATCAGATACTTAATAATACCGCACCTAATTAATTAGTCTCCCGTTTCTCAATGTTGTCTTCCCAACATAACCACGATACACGATCTCAGAATAGCAGTCTACTGTCAATTCCACGCCATCAAACATCTCTGTACTCTGCCTCATTCACTATAGCCGTCACCCGCACCTTCCGCCGGACATCAGGGGTAGTCGGAGCCTACAGATCTTTAGGTCAAAGTCACTCAAGTATCTCGCTGCTAACTAGAATGAATGTCTCGTTATCCAGCCCAGGTTAATTTATATTCTACACTATTTTCATATCACTTAGCCTATAATGCTTAAATTTGTTAATTTCTTAGTTTCAAGTTTCAATTTTAGTGTATATTATAGTATAATAGTATAATTATATACACACCCGATTATATATAATTTTTAATTCACTTTGTTTTCTCTGTGGGGATATGCCGTAGCGTAGTGGTTGAGGCGCTGCGCTACAAACCGGAAGGTGGCGGGTTCGCTCCCCGATGAGGTACTTAGAGTTTTTCAATTGGCCTAATCCTTCTGGTGGCACTGTGGTCCTGGGGTCGACTCAGCCTCTAACATAAATTATTACCAGGGGAAATCATGGAGGTAAAGGCGGCCGGTGCGTAAGGCTGACAACCTTTACCATCTTCACGTGCCGAATGTCCAAAATCTGGAAGCCTCAACCTCCTCTAACCCTCTGGGTCTTCATGGCCTGTAATAGGGAACACTTGTTTTCCCTGCATATTATTGGACGCATTTTTGTCTTATGTTTTAATATAGGCAGATCAATATTGTATTATTATTCTGTTGCTAGCACTTTGTATTGTTACAGTATGTATGATATCTATTGCATTTGTTTTTTTGTAGATTTCTTTTAATGTATTTTGTATGTATCCTGGTTGAGTGGAAGATAAGGCCTTAACTCTGCCAGGCAAAATAAAACATTATTATTATTATTATTATTATTATTATTATTATTATTATTATTATTTTTTTTTTTTATTACTATTATTATTATTATTATTATTATTATTATTATTATTACTGTTACTATTATTATTATTATTATTATTATTATTATTACTGTTACTATTATTATTATTATTATTATTATTACTGTTATTATTATTATTATTATTACTATTATTAACAGGTCAATAGCAAACAGTAGACTAGTAAAATTCTTGGTTAAATTAGAGCCGCCATAATAAAATTAGCATCAGAGTTAGATGCATTCACGCTACTTTACAATATACTATGTTGATGTGCTAACACAAACCATGTAACGAGGTTGCTTGTGGAATAAAGAAATATTTGGAATAGGAGAGTGAACTGTTTTAGACAGCTGAGTGGTTCTATTGTCGCACAAGACAAGTTTTCTAGTATAGAATAATATTTATCTTAGAAGTCTAAAACCTGTCGCGCTGTCGCTGACTTACGTTTTTAAGTGAGATACTTTCGTGAATACGTCCTAAGTTATATATTTTTTACATCTTACTCTATACTTCTTTCTCTGTATTCTTTGTTCTCTTCCCTTGTTATGTCTACTTATGTTACTTCTAATTGTTTTACGCTTTCTTCTTTCTGCTAAATGTACCGACTGCTGTGATGGGATTTCTAAGTGTGTTGTACTTCTTCATGCAGGATTTTATGAGGGATTTCTTTCTACGCACAGCGACCTCAGGAACTTTGTACTGTCCCAGTGCAGATTCATCGTATCTTCAAGCAGAGATGATATAAGGTGAGAATGCTTGACGGAACCATACGGTCACCACAGATCACACATAGACCCCTTCTTACATCTCCCGTAATGTGTGTAAGATGCGAAAAGAATGTAATTTCGGAATCGATTGATCATCAGTTGGGTTTACGGCAGGGATGCAAATTAAGTCCAATATTGTTTAACTTATTTATTGATGATATATTGGAAAGAGTAGAAGAATGTAATTCACACTGCCCGGTAATTGGAAAAAGACAAATTTCTGGTCTCTTATAGGCAGATGATTTGGTAGTTGGAGCTGTAACTATAATAGGGCTACAACGGGCAATTGATGGAATTAGCAAATTTTGTTCAGAATGGGGTTTAAGAATAAACATTAAAAATCAAAGGTATAGGGGTGTATTTAGGAAAAATGAGGGAGAAGTGGATGTGAAAAATTAGGAAATAGATCAAGAGTAAAATATCCAAGAAAGGTGTGGTAAGTTAACCAGAATCCCCATTCATACACTAAAACCCAGGGGTTATAGTATGAGGGGATTCTTAGTGGGTAGTGCTAGACTTATAGATAAGAGATGTTTAAAGTGGATGTAGATAACTATGTATGTAAAAGTATGTGTAATAAAATTCTACATATTCTATTCTACATCTCCCGTAGGTCCATAGGCTATTGCCTAGTGCTATCCAGCCCATTTCCGCGCATCCAATTTACAAATTATAAGACGAACCCTTACCAAACTGGGTCTGCCATGCCGGAAAATGTCCTCACCAGGATCGTTCATGAAGAAGATAGGAATTACACCTGCATTTATCAGTCGGACGACTTTTTTTTATCATAGGTAATCCCACGAGAGATTACGAGTTTATCTCCTAAAACTCGTAATCTCGCGTAGCATTGGGAAATCGATTCGATGAATCGATCCGATTTCCCAATGCTACCAATAATGGGCATCACAAGATGGAAGTAGTTGTGATAGATACTTACATCAAAACGCTATAAAAGCACACGAATTGGCTTGCACAGAATCGAAATTGTGTTTTTAATCAATGGACCTTACTATTTCAATTTCCAAACAAGTTATGCTGTATACAGTAATATGTTTTCGTGCTGCTTAATGGCAGCATGTGACGCATTAATCACCGCACGTTGATGCCTTATGTGTCTAGTAACGAGCTGCCGATTTTATCAGATAAAATCGCATCCTCATAATAATAGCAAGAATTCTATAAGATAAACGATCGTGAATGGTCTATATCTGAGGAATTGCTGAACGTTATTGGTCAATAATAAACACGCGGCGTATGAGTGGAATAGTCGGATTGAAAGTGAATGGTGAAAGAGATGAAGAGGGAAGAGAGAGGGTAGGGCCGTGAACAGTGCTGGTAGAAGGAAATTCGGGAAACCAGACGTATCAGAAGTAAACTGTGGCTCCAATCCCGATAATCTTTTTTATCAACAGCTCCAGGATGATAAATGTATATTTCCCAATCTCGTACTAAACACTTTCTAAATGAATAGGTTTGGTGCGTTCATAATATGTTCTAGAACTAACTTGGGGTTTAGATAGGCTACTGTTTTACAATATTATCCATCACCTGATGTAATTATTTTCTTTCCGAGTGAAATACCCATTAAAACTGAACTTCATGGCGCTACGTCCCTTGGGGAACTCGGCCTATCATTCAAACGCTGCTTCAAGTGGCCGGATTGGGGAGCACGTGTACAGTATGCCGGCTATTATGGCCTTTATTGATAACTGTCTTGACTGAAGCCGCAAATTATTTATCAAGTAGCTTACTAGTTGGTAACACGATGCTGAGCGCATCCCGTTCCAGACTTCCCTGCCTAGACCACTAGACCACGATTTTCTTTAAAACAGTCGATTAGTTATGATACTTCTTTATTGATTACCTTTAACAACCAAAGTATCTACGAATATCCTTTAAGAGAATATTAAGTTAAAGTAGTTTCTACATAACCTTGTGAAGTTGCATGTGGCCGGGACGACGACTTGTAAGTTAGTAGGCCTAAGAGTAATATTTGTGTAATACGGTAATTTTATAGACGTCCACAGTGTTTTTCCTATCAGATTTTGAACAAACAGGACTACTAATTCTAGCGGGTCCAATATGGTTGTTTCTTGGTCATGTAATATATTTATGAAATGATCTGAGATGGGACTCCTATTAAAATAAGGCTTGGTTTTACGAACATTTTACTAATGTTGGGGTCTGCGATGTTAGAAGAGCATCCTTACACGAAGTATGGCTTCTGTTGGTGGAGAGACAAGTTCAAGGGAATATTCTCCATAAAAAGTAGTGGTCTGAGACCATACGTTACTGTCTCCTAAAAATAAACCTCCTCTTTCATATAAAACAGGGGAATTCCAATAAATCCTCCTGGGCTTTTGCAACCTTTTTTCGTGCCAGCTCGAGTGTTGTAAAGGACAGCTAATATATCTCCGTGTTTACTGACCCACTCAAACTGTGCTCATACTAACGTAATAAACGCACAGGAGGGAACTATTTTTATACGTTCAGAGTATTAAAATCCCTTCAGACTACATTTGTTTCACTTCTGTCTTATAAAGATAACATATTAAGTTACGTCTATTAGTTCAGCAGGTTCTCGAATGATGCACATAAGTTAACAGTTAATAGTACAACCTCTTATATAATATTATTTATTATTTTGGTGGGGTGATGGGAAGATAAAATTAACTCTTTTTGTTGATGTATATTGATACATATATATTATTGATCCTTTTTTAGTGATTATAAGAATAAGTTGCCTTAAGGATAACAGCCTAATCTTTTTTGAGAGTTCATATCGATGAAAGGGTTTGCGACCTCGATGTTGGATTAAGATAAATGATGGGTGAAGAAGTTTATTAAATTAGGTGTGTTCGACCTTTAAAATCTTACATGATCTGAGTTCAAAACGGTGTAACCCAGGTTGGTTTCTATCTGTATTATTTTAAATTAAATAAATTATTTTAGTACGAAAGGACCAAATGATATAAATAATAATTTATGTTGGGAGTTTCTATTCTATTTTGTGCCCCTTAAGGCGGGGAGGCGGGGTGGGAACGCCCCTAAGCACCGCAGCCGCTGCCGACTTATTGTACCTACCTCCGGGATGGGATGAGTTGCGTGTCCACAGGCCGCCCCGGACCCGCAAAGCCCCCCGTGGGCCCCCACGGAACTCCCCTACATCCAACAAGCCCAGTACCATGCCACGTGTGCGCCACCCCCTGCGGTACCTCCAACCGGGAGCCCCGACAGGTTCGTGACACACACCACCAACAACCTCTTGACCACAAGCAGCGGGGAGAACGGGAGAGGCCCCCAAAGGGCTCTGACTGCCAGAAGTGGAAACGGGATGAGGATGAAAAGGGGGAAAGGTGAGATGAAGTGGAGAGTGTTGGTGGAATGAAAGGGGGGAAACGGGAGAACCCCGAGAAAACCCCCCAAAGCACGACTTCGTCCACTACGAATGACACACCCGCCGGCCCCGAGATTTGAACTCAGTACCGCAATCATGCCAGGCTCACGCGCTAAAGCATGAGCCACCGCGCCGGCTTGGGAGTTTAATATTAAGTGACTATTTTGGCAGAGAAGTGTAATTTATTTAGAATCTATTAATTGGCTTATATACCCCTTTAGTAAGTAATTAAATAGTTAATATTCCTTAATAGGGTTTTGATTTAATATCGCAGTCTACCTAGGATCCATTACTTACTAACTCAATGACAATAGACCATTCCTAAGCAAGCTAAAGGAATATTATTTATTTTATGAAACCCGAAGGTTCATTGCCGCGCTTACCTGAACTCGCCATTCAACCCTATTCTGTGCTAAATCCATTCAACCATCCCTCGCAAATCCTACTTCCCTTAAATCTATCCTAATATTATCCTCCCACCTACGTCTAGGTCTTCCATGTGATCTTTTCCCTTCGGGTCTCCCAGTCGATTTTTTTAATATTATTTTTTATTTTTTTATAGATATGTCTTTCCTCCCCCATGCGCGCAATATGTACAGCCCATTTCATCCTCGTGATTTAATTACCCTTACTATATCCGATGAAGAGTAAGTTACAGGTTATGAAGCTTGTCGTTATGCAGTTTTCTCCAAACCCCATTTTCCTCTCTCTTAGGCCCAAGTATTTTCCTAAGCACCCCGTTTTCGAATACTATCAGATTATGTTCTTCCCGAAGAGTAAGCGACTATGTCTCACAGCCATATAATACAACCGGCAGGATAATTGTCTTATAAAGTTTTATATTCAAGATTTCTGGACAGAAGACGGGAAGATAAGAGTTTCTGTACTGCATAAAAGCAGGCATTTCTTGATTTGAGTCTACATTTAACCTCTGCCTTAATATTACTTGTGTCTGTAATTATTGCTTCCAAATATTTGAATTTAACCACATGTTCGAACGATTTAGCGGCTATTCCAACATTTTGTAGCGCATTATTTTGACGTTTCATGACCATATACTTAGTTTACATAGGATCTCATATCCTCAAAATATACATAATTAAGCTAAGGAAGTGTAGGATTAAAAATGACACTAATATCTTCATTCAATATGACAATAAATCGGATATTATATGTATTATAGTAACTTATATAATATATTATACTTTTATATATGTTATAGGCCTGCGTATATTATGTACCGTACCTTGAAAATTTGCTGTCCAATGGTTCATTCATATTAAAGCAATATTTTTTATAATAATACTTAAAAACCCGTAAGTTACTACAAACCGAAACAACGACAACCGTACCATGGACTCATAAGTACAACGTCTAGGCAGAAGACCTTTGACAGAAACAGAAAGCTACGGTTATTTGTTACGGTCTTTTTTCTCCATAATTGAGATGTTACCATTACTTAACCAAGAAGATGTCAGCAGTTACCGACCCTGCACTGCAAGCCACCAACACCAAATGGAAGTGGGGAGGCCACGTCGCAAGACTCAAAGATGACAGATGGACATACAAGGCCACAATGTGGGACCCTCGTACTGGAAGAAGATCCCCCGGAAGACCAAGACAGAGATGACAGATGGACATACACGGCCACAATGTGGGACCCTCGTACTGGAAGAAGATCCCCCGGAAGACCAAGACAGAGATGGGCTGATCTCTTCAAGGAACTTGTAGGACGACAGTGGTCAACCAGAGCAAGAAATAGGAATGACTGGAAAGTCTTAAGAAGACAAGTGAACAGTGACTGAAACCAGTGCATATGCGACCGAAGTCTTACGAAGACAAGTGTATAGGACCGTAACAAGTGTAAGGACGTAAACTACAATGAAGTGCACAATGACCCAGACTAATGTAAGTGGACAAAGACCAGGAATTGCATAAAAGCCCAAGAGCACAAATATCCCTCATGTGGAATAGCTCACCACATGTAGGTGCATTCGAGCTTACCCTCTTCGAGGTGGCCATTGCCCTTAACGGGACATTTAGGCTAATCATTTCATCATTTCATTTCAATTAAGAAATGTACGATTGAGAAATTCTATTGTTTATAAAAAGTTGAATAGTTCTTTTTAATAATAATACATCTACTCTTATACAATTCAACGGCCCTAAATAGCGTGCTTGCTCGCCCGCTTCGTGAGACATCGGGTATACTCGGCGATGTTCGTCTCTCGCAGTGTAAACTTTCATGACGACTACAAAATTAGGAAGGAAAACCGTTTCTTTATTATGTAAGGCCTAAGTGAAATGAACACAATGAACAAATATTCTAATTTTATTTTTACTTACAATTTTCATAGCTCTGAACCACAAACATTTTTAATAATCTACCAGTGTAATTTTCTTAAAAATCCTGGAGTCAATGAATAATGGCGGGCGAAGCCGGGGGCAACAGCTGTAAAATATTGATGGTTTTATCTCTTGAAATATCGCTGATAATAATAATCCAAACAAACCATTCCTTCCCTTGAAACATTGTATAATTTCTGAAAATTACACTGAATTGATAAAATAAAATTCACATCATATTCATCTCAACAATACGTATTATGTGTCCACAGGTTCTTTGGAACTGCATAATCGATTCTGATATAGTTTTCACAGGGGGCGCTTTCATTTCGTGGAATGTACTCTAAAGCAGGAATTTTAGCTGTTTCATTAATTATTAATGGCTTAGTTTATGAATGATTCGCGTGCAAGTGTTAATAAATATAATGCTTTAATAATTATTATACTCTTAATTTTTAATTTTTAAAGGAATTATCGTGGCGAAGCCACGGGCACCTCCTAGTTATTCAACAAGCCTATAATGGCATTTATGAAGACATGAGTAAGTTTATGAAGCAAGCAACGCGAGTTTCATGATTTCCATACGATTATGTTAATTACCATTATAGGCAAGTTCCATACGACTGTTCTTTCTACCATAATTAGTCCTAATGTTTGAATATTGAGATTTTAGATTCACTCAAACAAGCTGCAACGCGACAGCGGATTGTCGTACTTTGTCTTTTCTACAACAGATGACAGCATAGCCTATGGCGTCGGTCAAATCGAAGATACTTTATGGTTTTCTTAAAAGCCACCAGATTTTGCTATCACTAGGCCTAATTGTATTAATTTTAGCCTTCTTCTACTTCAAGAGATCGGTTAAATGAAATAGCTAGTAATTACAATATGAGAATTTCCGAGAAGAAAACAAAAGTGATAGCATTCCAAGGGACAAACCACTTAAGATGTAAAACAGTAATAAATAAAAAAATAATAGAACAAGTAAATAATTTAAATTATCTGGGATTTAATGTAGCCTATCCTACTGCCAAAGGAACGACATCAATATAAAATTAAATAGATTCTATAGCATGTGCGGAACAATAAGAAGAATTACTGAAAAATAAAACATTAAGAACAACTCAAATAAAATTTTATAAAACAATGGCAGTACCCATGTTAACATTTGCCTGTGAGAATTGGACACTTACTAGATCAGATAGAAGAAAGATAGAGGCAGCCGAAATGAAATTCTTACGTTCAGTAGCGGGCTACACACTTTTAGACAAAAAATATAATGAGGCAATCAGAACAGAGCTAAAAGTATACAATGTAAAAGACAGAATAAATCATATAAGAAATAACTAGCTAGAACATATAGAAAGAATGCCACCAGATAGATTTCCACGGATTTTACTTCATTATCAACCTAAAGGCAAAAGAAGTATTCATTTTAGTATGATATTAAAATCAACACTAGCAGAATTGATTTCATTTTAAAGAGCTGCTACTCTCAAGGTCTCAGATCGTTCCGTGTTCGATAATAATCGATGCCATACCGCTGCCAAAATGAAAAACAGTTTCGAAATAAGTGTCATTATGATATTGTTACGTCACATGTAATAATCGTACTATAATATGGTCTAACAAAAATAATTTTTTAAGAAGCAAAGCAAAGACAAAGGCAGAGAGCTTAAAAATGCAACCAAACGTTGGTGTATAGGGTTTGAGAACCAAAGTAAATATTTAATTTTAAACGTTGCGAAACATTTGCATGATTCATAAGAAAACCCCTATTTTATTTTACCTTTTGTTCGCCATATTATAAGTTATAATAATGTAGTGTAGTGTAATAACTAGGGCTGAAAATCGATTAAGATCTCTAATCGAGTTAACGCTTGACTTTAATCGATTAATCAACCGATTAATCGACTTATTAATCGACAAACAGGTCGGTATTTTAAACGAAACCGAAGTGTACATTTAATATTGTTTTGCACGTTTAATAACTATTTCACTACAGATAATCAGAAGAAATCCTGAATTAATGAATACTATTATTAGTTAACTTGTGAAAAAAAAAAATATATATATACAAAACTTACATTTCCGGTTACTTTTTCAGCCAAGACTTGAGACACACGAGTTTGTTGACTAAACTACCCTTCAGGTTTCTGAATAACGGGAATTGTCCGGACACAATAGGCTGAATAACACATGATGTGCCAAGGCCGCAGAAGCGAGAGAAAGGAGTTTGGTCATTTGACCCATTTCTCGAAAAACGTTTTTCAGATTCGACTAAACCGATTAATCGGAAAATGTAATTGATCGACGATCAAATGTTTAATCGATTAATCGAGCCGATTAATCGATTAATTGGTACATCCCTAGTAATAACTTGTCTTTTAAGGACCTTTTCACACTTGGTCATCGGTGATTGTATTGAACACACGTGGGTCACTTGTGACGGTCACTGCTAGTTTTGCCAATAGTTGCTACATTATAAAACAATTTGTCATCGCTTTTGGCAACTGAAATAGCAGGTCGACAATTCAAACTTTACACATAAAATCTTCTGTATTAATCAAAATTAAACGCATAGCTGTATAACTAGTTTCGCTGAGCTCGACTATACAACTGATTTATATAGCCTATAATTTTGCTGTGTTGGCAGGCCGTAAATGCTATGACCGTCACCGGTTTCCTAGTGTGAACGCTCAAAAGCAATGCTTCTCTGGCAGTGACTGGTTTGGTCACAGTGTCGGTGACTGTCACATGCGTTCGGGTGAGGTGAGACACTACAGCGTCACTGTGACTGGGTGAGTCACTGCTATGACCTGATATGAAAACTCCAATTCAAATGAATGTCACCGGTGACTGTCACTTGTGTCCCAGTGTGATTTGGCCCAAAAAGTTAAATTATTTTAATCTTGGACGCTAAACATTTAAACATTCAAGATACCTTGATGGTTATTTATTAATACGGAAGGATTTGGCGGAACTCAATAAACAAACAAACAAACAAAACCCTAGCAAAACGGATATTTGATTTATTTAAGTTTATTGACAGATTAAACAGGTGTCTCAGCACTTCTCTTTGAATAAATTAGAAACTGGTGCCAAAAAAGAAAGTTTCAGTTTCATCAGATATCTTCAAATCATGAAGGAAAACAATCGTATAGCAAGATTATGAGAGGCGAAAAGAAACTTACAGAAAGCTTGATTGTAATGTGGAGAGAAAACAATGCAGGATGTGTGAATGTGATCTTCGGCATTGGATGTGTGAATGTGAAGCGACTCCGTTCTTCGGCATTTTGAGACTTCAACTGGATCGTGAATGTCAACAATCCAAAAGCGTTAACCAAGTATCTTCTTCAGTGCATACCACAGTAAAATTACACAAACCACGACTAAATTTCATCTTCAGACAGTCGAAGGTAAAAGAAGCACTGTTAACGGTAGATGGTATTAATTGAAAGGAGAAAATTATGCCACTGAGTGTAATAATATTATAACACTCCAGAGTTACCAACTTTGATTTCCTGCTTCACAAATTTTCCCTTCACAGTCAATGCTGTGAATGCGAATAACATAACAAATCTCATAATCAATATTATATTATATTCCTACTGGCTGCAACATGGCTGGTTCTATGGTGCGTAATTCATTAAAATAATATTTATTATAATTTGACAAAACGTTAACGACAATCTAAAAAATACTGTATGGCAATTTTGCTCTGCTCGCAGAATAAAATCTCGCTATTAACCCTTGTACCATCAATCGAAAGGGGATTATATAATTGGACCGTGCATTCTTTTAGAAACGCCACAAAAGGACAACTTTGAGGTTTTAATGCTCTTTGCACCTTGCAGAATTCATATTGTGTAACTCATTTGTTATCTAAAATATGCGAAATATGAGTAAAATCATGAAAAAAATAGAAACCTGTACATGACTGGAGATTACAGAAGATATGGTATCTAGGAAATACTTACACAGATTGAACAACATAAAGAGAAAAAGGGTTCATATTTTAAGGAACTTTTGGCATTAGCAAATAACGAAAAGCATTATATATAATTTGTAAATGTTTGCCAATTCATGAAAAAAAAAAAACATTACCTGTGTTACGAGTTTGGTAGACTATATTTCTCTTAGTATCTTTACATTTTTCCTTTCCATGTTCATTACATAGCCTACTATAGCAAGACAAGTTAAAAAAACAAGATGCGCAAAAGCACAAGTAGAAGGGAGATTGGCGCAGTACCCTCTTTCCCCCGCTTAGCTATCCCACCATTACGCAAGCCGGCCAGCGGCCCACATGTTTCTCATTCTCATTAATATCTATTGCTAGAAGTGAGAGCAGAAGAAGGCGTTGAATAAGAAAGCAATAGAATTCCAGAAAGCTGCACATATTACACACACACACATATATATATATATATATATATATATATTTTTTTTTTTTTGTGCCCTCCCTTACCCCCCGAGTGCCAAGCAATGAAGCCAGTACCTCGGGTCAAACCAAATTCTGGTAACCATTTGTGATTATGTCCCTATAGTGAGTGTGTTCCATCCTGAAGGGATGTGGTGGATCGTGACGTGTCCAAGCTGGTATCTTGATTCATTTTCAAGCTTTCATCAGCTAGGTGTTTGTGTGTGCGGTGTTACGGAGTGAGTAGTGTTCTTGATTGTTTAGAGTTTTGTGTTTGTGAGATTGTTGAGTTGTTTTGTACTGTTGATTGTTGTAATTATTGCATGCTTCTTTGTTATTTTGAGGGGTGGAACTAGGCCGGCATTTGCCTTACAGGCGAGGGAAAACCCCTCTCTAAACCTCGCCCAGCCTAGGGTAGTGAGCATTGCTCAGCCAGTTGGCAATCTACCTGTCTAGTTTAAGTGGTCCTTTTCAGTCAGTGCAGCTTTTGAGAACTGTTTTAATATCGGGAAATTGTGTTTTCTGGTCCAAAAGTTTAAGTTTGGTGTCCAGAGTTCATTTTCTGCTCGAGCGGCCGCGCGTAGAGGACGGCGCGCTTCGCTGAAATGTGCGCATGAGTAAAGAACGTGTATCATTGAGTCAAGCTCGTTATCTACGCAGGTGCATCTAGGTGCGTCTGTTAGCCGGAATCGTGCCAAATTGGCAGCAAAGTTTCCGTGTCCTGTTAGGAATTGCGTGGTGTAGTGGTCTAATTGAATCCAGGTCATGGACTGTATTTGGATGACGCTCGGGAAAAAGTCTCGTGTGATCCTACCATGTAAAGCTACGGTCCATCTTCGTTGCCAAGAGCGCAAGGTAGCGTTTCTGATCTGAGTGTACAATTGTGTTCGGTGAAAATTTACTAGTTCGTCTGGCCCAATCTGGAGATCGTGTATGGTGTGTGGCAGTTGTTTTCGGACATGGTATTTGGCTATTCTTTCCTTTAAAAGTAAGTCTACTGGCAATACCCCAGCAATTACAGGAAGCGCATCGTTTGAAACTGTTTTGTATGCTTTCGTGAATTTGATTAAGATAAATAATTAAATTCATGAGAAGGAGATGCAACATAATAATTATGTTCCTATTTGTAAATGCTGCCTGCCGGTTCGCAATCGCCACCATTAAGGCCACGCCACCAACGAAAATGTAGCCTACGAAGTGTCACAGTCGGACATATTCGCTCGTCAATCGGTGGTTCGGTCTGTTGGTAGGAGTAGAGAGGAATTGGAAATAGAGCCAAAGGCATGGTTCGATTCGCAGCCATACTTGTCGCACAATATCTATCGCCTTTTACTTTTCAGTTTTCGTCAATTATTTCGCCAATGTCACCGCCATTCAATTCAGTGTTTTGTTTTGTAAAACACGTATATTCTAAAGCATACCCACTTTCATGGTGAATTTATTTTTTTTCTTTGGATTTTAATTATTTCTTTCATATTCGTTTTCTCTTTGTTATGACCCCCTTTCTTGTTTCCCTGACATTCTGTATCTTATTCCTTTTCGTCGAATGTTCTCATTTGTCTCGCTCTTCTTTTATACATTCATTATATTATTATTTTTTTTACACTCACCTTTTAATTAATGTATTATACTCAAACGTTTGTTTATTTCGATTCTTAAACGATCTGCAACTGCTAAGATGAAAACCACAGAGGAGTTTTTTTTACTACAAAGATTTCTAGTCTTCCGCCACAAGCGTAAGTCAGTAGAGCACACAGTAAATATGAGGAGTTCAATTCCAAAAGGTCTCTTGTCCACAAATTTTCGAAACTAAGTTATGACAACCTCCATTTTCTTCACATCTCTTTGCATCTAAATATGGTGAAATTTTGCTTCAAAACTGCTTTTATACCAGAAAGAAACATACTTCAAATTGGCGTTTGTTTCTATAATGTATACATCATTTCAACGTTTTTTGCAATTTCCCAACATTTTTGTTAGATGGATAAGAGACCTTTTGGAAATAAGCTCCTCATATATCCACACAGTACACAGTATATAGCCTCTGTCACACGACATTCAGTTTTTAACCATTTATTATGTCCGATGGTCCCTTATCTGCCTGTGTGCTCATGGATGGGTTCGTTTTACGAATTCTACTATTAAAAATTACACTAGGTATGTTACCTACATCTCAGGCTTCAAAACCTAAATGTAGGCTATTCACTGCATGAGTTTCAACTGACTTCTTACCTCTTCTTGCATACGTTTGGTTGGATTCTGTCGTCACAACACGAGTGACGTCAGTAGCAACTCATTGCTCTGTACACTTTCAGGCAATATTGAACTCGCCACCAAACAACATTGTCATTAGTCTTACTTAATATACAATCCTGTACAATTTAAAGAAATTCTTCCTGTCCTAAGCTTCGATACTTGCACCCAGCTCTGCTCAATGCACTTCATGTTGGCTGCAGATGATCGTTCGTCTCATTGGTTGCCGCATACAATGCTGTCAACAGTGCCAGTGTCAGTGAGATGTACGCAGTGTCAGTGTTAGGTTAGTTCATGTTAGGAGCAGTTATATTAGTTTAGCAGCGCCATAAATCACTCAATCGCGCGCCTTTCGTTATGTGTCATATTGGATCTTGCTCGTATTTTCCTATATTGGTAATGATTGTCGCAACGTGACCAAAAATATGGTAGTTTCTAATGTTTAAAAAACCACAGCGTGCAGAGAGTCGAAACAACGGGCAACTGATAGCCACGAAATCGTGCAGACGTACGATTATATAGAACGATTAGACGTAGACGATAATCCAACAGTAGAACGACTAGATGCGTTCACTCGGCACAGTTCAGTTTTCAATAACCAGGTATAGTTTAGTAGTGACATTATTATTAATATTATCATTATTATTATTGCAATTCTTCTCAGTTTCACCCAACTTTGGGGTACGTTGAATCAATCACTTCTTAGTGTTCTGTGTTTTAATTTTAGTCCAGTATTTCTTCATTCTTTCTGATCTTGCTTTTCTTTCGTCTTCTTCACTGATCTGGATCATTCGTTTGGTTTTGATTTGACTTGGAACTCTCTTTCTTGACTTAAGTTTTTTTCAGTTTTAACTATGAGCATTTTTTCCGTGATTTTGAGTTCCTTAAACCAATTATGTTTGGTCTTTTTGTTGCGGAAATATTCAAAGTTTTTTTGGTCAGTCTATTTGGGTTCATTCTGAGGATGTGTCCATAAGAATCAATTCTTCTTTTCCTCATTGTGTCCGAGAGATTTTCAGTCTTTTGGTGGAGTGCTATTATTTATTTATTTTAGATACGCGTGTTCCAGCAGGTTCTTTTTTCTCTGAAGCTAGCAATATAGGCCTCAACGACCACCTTAATGGCTCCTCCACGCAAATGCTGATAGACACGAACGTGTAAGGGAATATACCTGTAGTTTGCTTGCATTAGCCCAAGCTTGCTGGCGTTCGCCTTCGCTAATCTATTATCGGTTCTTGTGTGTCAGATCAATGAAATTGGAATAAAGGCGCCGTCAGCCCGGTATACGTGGGGATATAACTTAAACTCTTTGGCGTAGTAAATATTGTCTGCAGAAATTTTCGAATTTACCAAATGGTTTTTAAGCAAACTGTCGTTGAAATTGTTTCCCAAACTTTCCCCATAAATATGTAATTCATATAAATAAATATTACAGTGATTTTAGTTGGCCTATGAGACGCAATCTCCATGGTGCTGGGTTTTTGCGCCCAACGTCAAGGGTTCGATTCGAGGCAGTTCGATGACGTATATGTGCCCTAAATGTGCGAGGTGCATGTTTGTAGTTAGATTTACAGGCATGTGAAATAATTCATGTGAGAAAAAAATTATAGAAAACCGGCGTTAGTCGCAGGTTCAAGCAGCAGCACACTCCCATCGTTACTTAACTACAAAATCAACCTATTTAGTGTAAGACATTCCCAGAGTTTAAAGAATCAAACTTATTTTAGAAAAGAAGAAAGTCTGTCTGCTAGAGTGGGACTTAACTTATTTTTGTTTACTTTAGGACTGGTTCTAAGAGAAAAATGGCAGTACCTACAAAATGCAGTGACTAAAACATTTTCGTCCCGACTATTCTCAACGCCACAATGTGAAGCGGAAAAGTAGCCAAATCCATGTTTGTATTTCTGTTCGTATTAATCCCTTTAATTTCCCAATAAATCAATAAGTCCTTTATTCTTTCAAGTATTAATTAAAGCTCTTTTCGCTGTGACTACAGCGCTCTTTTATCCCGGCTTTTTCTCCCATTCTCTCCCCCTCTCAATCTCCATTATCTCTGTCCTCCCTGTTTGTACACATTCTACTTATTTTCTATATTTTCCTGCACTCCACAGTTACATGAGGATATTCAGTACTAGCCTGAGAATTTGTAAACTTGTTAGTTTTCTCTTTTCTTTCTTCTTTGGAATTACTAACACACTTTGAGAACTCTCCAGACCAAGTCACATAAATAAGAACAAAGTTTGTGAGGGGACTTTACCAATTTACTTTCTTACTATGTCTTCCAATAATATATCTTTACGTGATCTGCTCTAACTTCTAGTAACTATCGTAACAGTGACCTAGTTACTCAGTGAAGCAAATCCACCTGTCACCACATACCAAAGTACGGCACGCGCACTTGACATTCCACAGCTACTATTAATGCACCACATCTACAGGGTGTTCTCGAACTTCTTCATTATAATTTAACTATTATAAAAAAACTCTCTTTTATTGGTAGAACATTTGATATAGGGCGCCATCTACCAATTCCTCTTCTAATTCTCATCCTAATTACCAATATTAATTTCTCTCTTGACTATATGTTTTTTTTTTTTTTAAGTCCCACCACAAAATATTTATTGCATATACAAGGCTATATATACAAGTACCACGGCGTAGCCTTTAAACAGTGGAGAAGGGCAGGATTCTTTCTATTTAAAGGAAGTTAGTATTTTTAATTCACCCTCTAAATAACAAACCACGTTAACTATGATTTTTCAACAATTAACAATAATATTTTATTTAACAAAAATCAGATTATTCAGTAACAATTTTACAACTTCCCTTTTTAAATTACCCTCATCTCAAGTTTATACACACAACATATTTATTTCAATTATAACTATTTCTTTACCATTATTATCTCAAATCAACATTTATCAGATGTAACCCTAAAATAAATTTCTGACTCTTAATAAGGTTTTAATTCCAATATTATACTGTTTTCTTACTTTCCCCATTAACTAACGTAATTTCTGAATTTATTTTTCAGGTCACTTTTGAATTCTACAATCAAATACTTCTTTCATCAACTTCAAAAAAAATCCAAAACCATCAAAACTCTGACAACAAGGAAATTGTATCAAACTCTACCCTGTACATACTCCTCTTAATAAATGTTCATCTTACAATACATTTTATTTTCCTTTATTTCACTACACTAACATGTCCTTGTCTGTCCCGTCAGAGAAGAAGAAGTTTTTAAAGATAGATAGGAAAGACAGTGTTATGAAGAAAGAAACGGAAGTTTAGGCCTACACCCACAGAGTGACTGTGGCGATAGACCACCGATACAGGGGTGTCGTCTAGATCTTGAGTTACAAACAATCTGACTCCTCCTCTGTAACCGGGGAAATAATAACGGGCCGCAAACAAAAATACAATTTTGAAAATCGATGTCAGAGGTCCCTGACACTCTCTCCTAGAGGCACGTGGGCCGTTGTTCGCCTCCAACACCGACGCCTTTCACAATTTCTCCTAAATTTCTTTCTTTATATATATTTCACTAATATAGGCCTTGCCTACTACTAGATTTTATTCTTTTAATTTTTCTTTCTCAACATTCACATTACCTTGTAGTAGTTATTTTATTCGAAATCTTAGGAGCTCCTGTCACCCAAGAATCCATCTACTAACAATCCTTCTTACTTACTCTATGTATTCATCATCACTTCTACAAGAATTATTAACTTCTTTTCTTTCTTTCTTTTTCTTCTCTTTTAACCCTTCCTTTATAGCAAAAACTTCCCGTTTAATGCTTCAAATCTTCTTCTAACTTTTATTCACTATCCCCTTTTTTAACCATTTTTCACTTTACAAAAATTTACTTTTAATTCATCTAACTTCAATTTAGAATTGTATTTTCCTAAGCCCCTAGGCTTCTAGACTTTCTTCTACTTTTTCCAAGTTCACTACTCTACCCAATTTTTCTTCAACTACTTTAACTCTTTTCTCTGTTAGGTTACAATCTTAACCCCAATCAATTTACTTTCACTTCTATATTTAGATGCAATGGTCCTATATGATCTCTAACAATAGGAGTACAACACTTTCTCAGTCTCCCTTATTCTAACGCTTTGATAAGGCGCAAAGCACCGCACACATAAATTAATTAATAGCCATTTTTAACTTTACATTAGATATTACAATAAATTTGGAAGTATGACACTTATTCTATCTCCCAGTCCTTTACTTAAGATAAGGCGCCTAAGCTCGCCGACTATCTTAATTTATGCTACCCTAACATTTCTTTCCATTACAACTTCTCCACGTTACTTAGTTTCAATCTGTGTCCATTTATGTTTCTGAATTTCCTGTGAATTCCAATATGAAACTACTTGACCCCACCTAAGTAACTTATCTTTATTTACTCCCTCTCTACTTCTTTCTTATTATCCTCTTCTAACCTAACTCTGAACTTGAACTACAGAACAGATCATCGTTACTTTCACGACCAACCAACTACTTTTCTTTTTCCTCTACTCTATCTCTTATTGAACTACTTTTGTTCTGTTAGGAATCTATTGATCACACATTAAGTAGAAACTACAAAAATGTGAATATCAATTTATCTTTTCAAAAACTGACTAAGCGTCTGATAATACTAGTTTTTAGTATACTCAACAGGACGTAGACTACTGTTGGTCTTCACTCTTCCCTCCAATGTCCATTTCTTTGTAGGATACCATTCGTCATCCAAGTCTCCCTTAGACTCGGCCCATATTCTCCTTCGCAGCGGTTGTCCGTTGTCGGCAGCCACGACATAATCCAGACACGTTTAGACTCATTCCAACCATAGCTATTTCCATATAGCCATCCATCGGTGATTCCAATTTTTCTCTTCTCGTCGGCTCGCTGATGCTTATGTTCCACCGACCCATTTCTACTGCCTGGCGGCGTGCATACAGCACCCACCCGACGGGCTAGGCCCGCCAGACGCGGCGACCTCCCTCTTCGTCGGCTGTCTGTTGCTTACTCTTCTGCTGACTAACTCTTACTCCTCTCTCCTCACTACTCTGTGTCCGTTACTTCTCTCTCAGGGGTAACGGTCGTCTCTCTCCATTTCCGGCGCCCCGCGCCTGCGCACTTTCCTCTTCCTGCAATTCAAATAAAACTGACACAGTATCGATAGTTCCTAGGATTTCCTTTGTTTATCACTAGTTCCCTCGTGGTCTCGAGCACTGTTTTATACGTAACGTTTTTGCAACGTGACATTCTTCCCTTTCTTACCAAAAAAAAAATATGTTTGCTGTCTTAAGGGAACATATTTTTTTTTTCCTTTTATGAACCAACCAATAGGGTCTATACTGGCACAAAGGGCTTAAAATCTTTAGCATGTCACTTCCCTAACTTTTTGCCATAACGGTTCATCAACTCGTAACTGTTTTCACTCATTCTTTTCTTTATAACGTAAGGACCAATAAATGTTTCACTTAAATGCATAACCTTGTGCTGAATTAATAAGTTTATAGTTTCTTCTCAACACTAGATCTCCCAGGCAAAATTTCACTTCTCTCCTTCGGAGATTATAATAATGACTCTACTTTTTATAAGCAGTTTCTAAATTATGTCTGACCATTAGATTTACCTTTTTTTTTTTTTTTTTTTTTTTTTTTTTTTTTTTTTTTTTTTTTTTTTTAACCTATCTAATCTTTCACTCAAATTCTTTGGAAGTTCCTTAACTATAGGCTGATTTTCAATAACATTTAGCCTACTTAAAACTTCAGCCTCCTTCCCAAAATCTAGCATATAAGGAGTGCATCCAGTGGAACTATGTTTAACAGTATTCAAAGCAAACGTAAATTCTTTCAGATAAACAGATAAACATACATTTTGAATGTAACTAGCAAGACCATCGTTTACAATACCCGATTAACTCTTTCTACTGGTTACTTTCCTTAAAGCTTTACAGTCCACACATTTGGTAAAGGTAGCTTAAATTACAACAGTATATTTGTTTCTTTGCTTGGAACGTGGGTATGGTCCCAATAAATCAGTAGCTATAGTAATCCAAGATTTTCTTTCTGATAAGTAGCCATATTAATATATTAACAATTCCACAATGACAAAAAAGACTGAAAAGAGAAAAGAGATTAGAAAACAATAGTCAAGTCATCTGTCATAGTCACCTATACTAACCTAGAAAAATATGAACTCCCCTCTTTTTTTTTTAACTCGCCCCACGCTATGGGTCAAAACTCTTTTGTTTTTAACACTATCTCGCCCCACGCTATGGGCTATCAAAATCTGTGATTTTACCACAACTCGCCTCACGCTACGGGCGACCAAAATATGTGAAGACTGAACTTCACAAAACTTTAACTGAATAAAGGTTTCTTTTTACTTAACAATTTTAACTAAATTAAGTTGCAACAATTAGCAATACTGTTTTGTTTTAACACTACTTAGCCCTACGATATGGGTCAAAATTACTATCAAAATTACTATCAAAATTATCCTACTATGAAACTATCACAGCCCCACGTTATGGGATATCAAACTATCACGGCCCCACGTTATGGGATATCAAACTATCACGGCCCCACGTTATGGGATATCAAACTATCACGGCCCCACGTTGTGGGCGACAAAATATGTGATGGGACTTTACCAATTTACTTTCTTACTATGTCTTCCAATAATATATCTTTACGTGATCTGCTCTAACTTCTAGTAACTATCGTAACAGTGACCTAGTTACTCAGTGAAGCAAATCCACCTGTCACCACATACCAAAGTACGGCACGCGCACTTGACATTCCACAGCTACTATTAATGCACCACATCTACAGGGTGTTCTCGAACTTCTTCATTATAATTTAACTATTATAAAAAAACTCTCTTTTATTGGTAGAACATTTGATATAGGGCGCCATCTACCAATTCCTCTTCTAATTCTCATCCTAATTACCAATATTAATTTCTCTCTTGACTATATGTTTTTTTTTTTTTTTAAGTCCCACCACAAAATATTTATTGCATATACAAGGCTATATATACAAGTACCACGGCGTAGCCTTTAAACAGTGGAGAAGGGCAGGATTCTTTCTATTTAAAGGAAGTTAGTATTTTTAATTCACCCTCTAAATAACAAACCACGTTAACTATGATTTTTCAACAATTAACAATAATATTTTATTTAACAAAAATCAGATTATTCAGTAACAATTTTACAACTTCCCTTTTTAAATTACCCTCATCTCAAGTTTATACACACAACATATTTATTTCAATTATAACTATTTCTTTACCATTATTATCTCAAATCAACATTTATCAGATGTAACCCTAAAATAAATTTCTGACTCTTAATAAGGTTTTAATTCCAATATTATACTGTTTTCTTACTTTCCCCATTAACTAACGTAATTTCTGAATTTATTTTTCAGGTCACTTTTGAATTCTACAATCAAATACTTCTTTCATCAACTTCAAAAAAAATCCAAAACCATCAAAACTCTGACAACAAGGAAATTGTATCAAACTCTACCCTGTACATACTCCTCTTAATAAATGTTCATCTTACAATACATTTTATTTTCCTTTATTTCACTACACTAACATGTCCTTGTCTGTCCCGTCAGAGAAGAAGAAGTTTTTAAAGATAGATAGGAAAGACAGTGTTATGAAGAAAGAAACGGAAGTTTAGGCCTACACCCACAGAGTGACTGTGGCGATAGACCACCGATACAGGGGTGTCGTCTAGATCTTGAGTTACAAACAATCTGACTCCTCCTCTGTAACCGGGGAAATAATAACGGGCCGCAAACAAAAATACAATTTTGAAAATCGATGTCAGAGGTCCCTGACACTCTCTCCTAGAGGCACGTGGGCCGTTGTTCGCCTCCAACACCGACGCCTTTCACAATTTCTCCTAAATTTCTTTCTTTATATATATTTCACTAATATAGGCCTTGCCTACTACTAGATTTTATTCTTTTAATTTTTCTTTCTCAACATTCACATTACCTTGTAGTAGTTATTTTATTCGAAATCTTAGGAGCTCCTGTCACCCAAGAATCCATCTACTAACAATCCTTCTTACTTACTCTATGTATTCATCATCACTTCTACAAGAATTATTAACTTCTTTTCTTTCTTTCTTTTTCTTCTCTTTTAACCCTTCCTTTATAGCAAAAACTTCCCGTTTAATGCTTCAAATCTTCTTCTAACTTTTATTCACTATCCCCTTTTTTAACCATTTTTCACTTTACAAAAATTTACTTTTAATTCATCTAACTTCAATTTAGAATTGTATTTTCCTAAGCCCCTAGGCTTCTAGACTTTCTTCTACTTTTTCCAAGTTCACTACTCTACCCAATTTTTCTTCAACTACTTTAACTCTTTTCTCTGTTAGGTTACAATCTTAACCCCAATCAATTTACTTTCACTTCTATATTTAGATGCAATGGTCCTATATGATCTCTAACAATAGGAGTACAACACTTTCTCAGTCTCCCTTATTCTAACGCTTTGATAAGGCGCAAAGCACCGCACACATAAATTAATTAATAGCCATTTTTAACTTTACATTAGATATTACAATAAATTTGGAAGTATGACACTTATTCTATCTCCCAGTCCTTTACTTAAGATAAGGCGCCTAAGCTCGCCGACTATCTTAATTTATGCTACCCTAACATTTCTTTCCATTACAACTTCTCCACGTTACTTAGTTTCAATCTGTGTCCATTTATGTTTCTGAATTTCCTGTGAATTCCAATATGAAACTACTTGACCCCACCTAAGTAACTTATCTTTATTTACTCCCTCTCTACTTCTTTCTTATTATCCTCTTCTAACCTAACTCTGAACTTGAACTACAGAACAGATCATCGTTACTTTCACGACCAACCAACTACTTTTCTTTTTCCTCTACTCTATCTCTTATTGAACTACTTTTGTTCTGTTAGGAATCTATTGATCACACATTAAGTAGAAACTACAAAAATGTGAATATCAATTTATCTTTTCAAAAACTGACTAAGCGTCTGATAATACTAGTTTTTAGTATACTCAACAGGACGTAGACTACTGTTGGTCTTCACTCTTCCCTCCAATGTCCATTTCTTTGTAGGATACCATTCGTCATCCAAGTCTCCCTTAGACTCGGCCCATATTCTCCTTCGCAGCGGTTGTCCGTTGTCGGCAGCCACGACATAATCCAGACACGTTTAGACTCATTCCAACCATAGCTATTTCCATATAGCCATCCATCGGTGATTCCAATTTTTCTCTTCTCGTCGGCTCGCTGATGCTTATGTTCCACCGACCCATTTCTACTGCCTGGCGGCGTGCATACAGCACCCACCCGACGGGCTAGGCCCGCCAGACGCGGCGACCTCCCTCTTCGTCGGCTGTCTGTTGCTTACTCTTCTGCTGACTAACTCTTACTCCTCTCTCCTCACTACTCTGTGTCCGTTACTTCTCTCTCAGGGGTAACGGTCGTCTCTCTCCATTTCCGGCGCCCCGCGCCTGCGCACTTTCCTCTTCCTGCAATTCAAATAAAACTGACACAGTATCGATAGTTCCTAGGATTTCCTTTGTTTATCACTAGTTCCCTCGTGGTCTCGAGCACTGTTTTATACGTAACGTTTTTGCAACGTGACAAGTTGTAACTATCAAAATAAACTATATAAATGTTTTAGATTAGGGATGGACCAACGTACAGTTTACTATATGTGGCACGTGCCAAAACACTTTAAACTTCCACAACTGCGGTGTCTTGCCCAACGTAACAATTTAAACTTTTTCTCGGTAGTAATGGTTTCTTGAAGTAAAGTTTTGTCATTCTTTGAACACAACGATATAACGAAAAACCCATACATAATAAACAACAAAATATATATTTCTTTGAAATATGACTTTAACACAGGAATTTAAAAAAGTTTAAATATTACTTCTAATTCGTAAAGAAATGACACTGTCTGATTTAAATATAAATTTTACCGCTGTCTAAATAATTAATTGTACAATAAACCTATACAAAATTTAAAAAGTATTGTAAAAAATGTGGTAAAAACGGGGGAACTTCCTACAGTTACAATAGGTTAGTGTTCAATGTTTTAGTGTTAAATCTAAAATATTTTAGATTTATACATGTAGGCTATTCTTTGAAAGTGTCTCAGAGATAACCTTACCCTATGTTTATCCCCAGTGAAAGGTCTTAAATTGAAGAAAAAAATAACAGTAAGAGTGAAAAAGATTAGTATACAACATTTTTTGGCTTATGCGTCTTTATAAAGTAGGCCTAATTTACTGAACACCTAGTAATAAAACCATAGTTATGATTTTCTTTAATGGAATACGAATTTTTTGAAAAAGATTCCAGTAAATATTAAAAAGTTAAAAATACCATGTGCAAAATACGTGGAATTGATTCTATAGCCTATATATATAAAATATCTAGACCTACTTGTAAAAACAAATTTCAAGAAACGTATCAAAAAGATTATCCAATTGAGACGTCGTAAATTATTTATTAAAATGTTAAAATTTTCTCTGAAATATTTGGGGAAAATTCTTCAGACTTGATGTGCAGATAGAAATCTTCCACCTCACCTTTTCATCATAGAAGTCAAACACTTGTAACGGCTTACTTGATAAACACTTCTCTTGTTCGAATTCCATGGAGATTTTAGAGACTCCGTTACATTTCCATAACAAAGGTGCAAATGTAAGCATAGAACGAACTATGAAATAGTGGTAACAAAGGCTGTGAACTCTGGAATAATCCAGACAGGAAATATGATCCTGTATATTTAAAAAGTACGTTAGTGTTTGTATATTTCCTAGCATCTAGTTAAGGCATTTTATCGAATCGGATGTCTGAGAAACAGCACACGCCCAATTTGTAGACACTTTGAGTTATTAATGCGTGGGTGCGCGGGCAAAGAGAGTAAGTCGAACATCCACAAAAATTGAGATAGGTTCATAGAGTTATAGATAAAAATGTTTTGTACATTTGTGTTAAGTCCAGTAAGTCATATTCAAAAACGTACGGTAGTTATGGATTTGTGCCTCGTGGGTTTATCCATCTCTAAAGCGATGTTGGGCGGGTAAAGTGTGTTAAATCACTCTAATTTTCAGTAACTAGAAAGTAGACTTAACTCTCTTTGCCCGCGCACCCGCGAATTACTTTATACACCGTATTTCAACTTTATGGATCATTTTGAAGAGAATGAACACAAGTCAATAAAAAAGCATCTAGAAAAGTTGCATGTTAAATTTAATAAATTAAATAATTATTCAGCCATTAAAACTGTTTAAAACTGTAAATTAAATATTCTAGAAAGGCTACTTTTTTAATTTTAAGAAGACTTTTTACTGTAAAACGCATTAAAGTTTTTAAAAGAGGAAAAAAATGTAAATTATTTGTTATTGAATAATTCTTGAGCTTGCTATCGGTTCAATGAGAATTCTTCCAAGCTTTCCATACTTACCCCGTTGCCATCTTCATGGATTATCACTGGATTAACATTTTGTGTTTTAGGATGTGTAGAGTTAAAGAAATGCATATTTAACCAAATTGTAAGTGTTTAGTAAGCCTACATATGTGCAAATTTCACTCAACATTAAAAAATTTAGAAAAAATATATGAATGTCAATTATTATTTCTGATGTTTCGCAGGCCCACGCTGTCTTCATCTTCAAGGGTGAAGTTGAATATGAAGGCAGCATGGTTTTGAACAGTCGGGAATAATTCACCTGAATACCTGACTGACTACCCGTTCTACGTTCTACGTTCTACGTTCATACGCAGTTTTCTCGTAACCTTTATTTATGTATTTGTTATAAATGTTCCTTCTTCTTCTTTTTCGTAGTTTTACCTCTCCCTTTTAGGATTTAAGCGACCCTAGCCGCCCGGGCCTTACAGGGCCGCGACCTGTCAGGAGAGGAATTACCTTTGGATCACATACATACTTTTTTGACCAGACAAGGACATGGAGGGCCTCCCCGGATGAGTGATCAGCCCAATGCCGGGGCCACCTCCGAGACAACACGAACACATAGGACGATACACACCATTCACACACACACTCACTCAGAACAAGGCGAGGATGAGGATGAAGATGATAATGACGGCCAGATGATATCCGGGGACCACAAGGGCCTAAAGTTACCTGACATTTGTCTCATAGGTGAGGGAAAACCCCGGAAAAAACCTCACCTAGGTAACTTGTCCCGACCAGGAATCGAATCCGGGCCCGCTGCGTGAGAGGATTGGACGCATCCCCTGAGCCACAGCGGTGGACACTATAAATGTTCCTATTAAAGTAAATTATACATTGTTTGGTGTCATTTTTCTTGTAATTACGTGTAGAATTTATATATAACTAACATTTTAAGATAAAATGACATATTAAAAAAATCTAAGATTGATTGATTGAAGTAGACTAGGAGACTCATGGAGAGGAAATTACGGTTGGTCCTAATTCCCTCTGCTTGTAAATGTGAGGATGCTAGCGGGTGAAGGAACCTACCTGGCCTCAACCGCCTTCCCTGGTTGCTGAGGGTATAAAGGTATTTCCCTCTATATAATTCTCTATCCCTCAAACAGAAAGAAGGGATATACAGTATATTTGTTGCAGGAACATCTATGCTGCATGCTCTATTGATAAGTACACAGACGTGCTGCCAACTTCTGTGTTCAAACAAAAGGAAGGAAAAAGATCACGAGAATACATTCATGTGGAAACTTGACAGCAGAATTTGCCTGTTCGTACGGGCCAGGGATTACAGCATATGGAATCAGCTTCCATTCTTGTTTTCGTGAAAAATAAAACTTCTTCCTTTTCTGAATTCTGATATTATTAGCTTCTGCAAACCAACGTTTCGGTGAATAGTTGCTTAAAAGTAGATGAGTAGCGGAGGAAAGCTTGTCGAAACTGATATTTATTGACTTTGCATCTAAAATTGAAAGTCACAAGTCAGTATTATATTGGTTTATACAAATGTTTTCTCTGTTCTTGTCTACCGAAGTAGATTTAAGACCATAAGCTGACATGAAGGGCTTCAATATTAGTGCCTGTCTACCTACATTCCACAGTGGTTCTTGATCTCCTCAGACATCTATTCCCTTAGCAAACAGGGATGGCGTGTGGGGCCAGGTAGGTTCCTTCACCCACAAGCACCCTCACATTTACAAGCGGAGGGGATTAGGACCGACCGTAATTCCCCCCCGATGAGTCACCTAGTCTGCTTCAATCAATCAATCTTAGATTTTTTAAATGTCGTTTTATGTTAAAATATTTGTTATATTATATCAATTCTACACATAATTACAAGATAAATGACACCAAATAATGTATAATTTACTTTAATAGGAACATTTCTAACAAATGATGAAGTAGCCTAAGTCACTAAGTGTGAATCATAATGTTTTTATACCAACAAATGAGTTCTTCAGTAACATCTTAGACTCTGGACTAGGCAGCAGCCTTTACGGTTTTTCGTTTCTGTTCAGTACGTATGTGCTTCTATGTTCTAATCAGTTATTCAGAAGAAAAAGTACATAAAGCTACATAAATAAAAGTTACGAGAAAACTGCTTTCAAGTCCAATTTTGTACACATTGAAAAATCTGTGACTATTTAAGTTTTAAGTCATAACCAGTGTTAAATTGACACATATTTAGTTATAAGTACAAACCAAGAATTTTAAATAATATTTATATAAATGCACTTGATGTAAGACACTGAATATTCCCATAAATATTAGATCGGCAATATCTGAAAACAATATTATTAGCAACCGTGTATCAAGACACAAACTATCTGCAGTATTAAATTTGTAGTATAAGTTGGTACATTTTAGTATACTTTTAAATTTTACAACAAAGGACATTACACTTTTCAATCTATGTGTGTTTTACTACTGAATGTTCACTAGCGGTACAGACATTACGGTGTAAACTAAGATAACCAGCTAACAAATCGGTGTGCTCCGCCACTACCGTTCGTGCCTCCGAGCCGCAGGAAAACAAAAGATGAACGATTGTCGCGGTCCCACTGAGTATACGACCCGGCTGAGACGGCGATCACCTACTTCTTAAGTCGGAAACATTAACCACATAATTTGGAAAAAAAAGAAAGAAAGAAAGAAAGAGAAAAAAGTGGTATTCCAACTCTTCTTAGCCGTACCTGCCAACGGAAATCAGGTTCATTATCACCTGAGCCATAAAAGTGACACTTCTACCTTTAACAATGACTAAATAAGGAAGCAAATGACACGAAAATGACAAAATAATTACCTAAAATTGAAATAAATGCCCTAAAACTATAAAATTGCATAAAATTACAAAAAAGACCTAATAAAAATGCATTTCTACAATCTAGAGGCCATGATTAGGATTTATCTACAAGTTTGCATGTCAATGCAGCATCAATAAAAATATGACATGTCATTAGAAACCGGGCCCTGGTTATAACAGTCAAAGATCGATAAATAAATTCCGCGTCTCAAGTTTGTAGTTTAGAATCTGAATACCAGTTCCTCGCTTAAGGAGGGACATACACCCATACAGCTTCCGGTGAAATTCGTAGGCGAGAAATAGGTGAATTTCATTATTTTTTTCTCAGCAATGAATTGCTCTACAATCTTGCAATCTGACATACTCTTTACTGACTACTTTTGCAATTGCATACTGTTTTCAAAATTAAACAAACTTTTACAGTTATGGGTACAGTTATCGTGCACTAAAATGCTGTTTCCGTGATAATTTCCACAAACGGCAATATTTTTGAGTGATCCTTTTATCTATCTATATGCAAAAATCATATGAAGAACATCATTTACAATTTTTGAAATATCTACAGTATGAGTACTGAAAAATTCTTTTAAATTTCTCTTTCATTAAAATATATATTCTTAAAAAATAAACTATTAATATTAAATGAATGATTGTAGATAGCGTTGTTTATATGCTGTTAAGAAATACGCAGAAAAATATTCACTCCGAAATATTAATATTTGTGGAAGTTACCAACGAAACGGCATTCCATTGCATGAAACCTGGTTTGCCATTTTGAAACGATAATTACGCGTAACTGCAATAGCTTGATTAATGTTAAAAATAGTATGAAATTGCAAAAGTAGTCAATAAAGAGTATGTCAGATTGCAAGATTGTAGAGCAATTCTTTGCTAAAGAATAAAATAATGAAATTCACCGATTTCTCACCTACCAATTTCACCAAAGGCTGTATGTCCCCAAGATCAGACAAGCCTTGGTATGTCCCCCCTTAACTGAATTGAAGCAATTAGCAAATTGGATACCAATATTAAAACACCAGTCACACATCTGTATAATGGCAGCCTTTGTATGCAGGCCATGGGCAATCTATGATGTCATCCTACCACAATATTAAAGTAAGCTTGGAAACAAAAAAAACTGAAGCTAACATGATTATCGCTGTTTCTTAACCTTCCTCACGTCTGAAGTCTGTTATCTTTGCCAGCCATTTTCAAAACAAGGGGCTGATGACTTCATAACCTCACTTTCTTATTCTGCCGGCAGTCTCTGCGTTGTTTGTGTTACGGAAAAAAATTAGCATAAGAATGAGGGCCTCTGCACTACTGCAGAAGTTCCTTACATGTGGCTCGCGTGACAAGTATGACGCGATGCTCATGTAATGTAATAAACTTAGAAGTAATCACACTTTAACACATTCAAATAATATTAAACCGCGGGGAATCCGATAAGGAGTGAATTCGCATTCGTTACATGGTCGACCAGTTTGTCTTCGGTTTTTCAAGGTTTCTTCAGTGAAAAACGGTAAATCTGGATCAGTAACAATTACCACAATTCACTGCCATTATTATCATTTAGTAATAATTTTCAAAATTAATCTATATCCTTTAAAATGGAGCATCAGACAAAATATCACTCCAACAGAAACATAAGTACATCATGGGTCAATGCCGGATATAGCCAAAGATTCTAAACACGCGATATAACGTACCTACGAGCAGTTAAACTCTATATAAATAAGAATAATAAATTAATTAATTATACTTAATTATACAAATAAACAATGATTTTAATAACATGGACTATACCGGAAATGCTTAATATAATGTTTAATCTAAATTAATAAAAGGAAGTGTCTGTCTTCCTTCTGTCTGTCTGTCTGTCTGTCTGTCCGCGATGCCCAGCGAAATCTACTGAACGCAGAGATCTGAAATTTTAAACATAGGTGGACTGAAGGGTCGGAAAATGCACCTCGAAGCCGGAATTTTCATTTTCGCTTTCGTTCGTGAGTTATGAGTGAAAAACGGGCAAAAAACTTGCATTTTTTGCGTTTTCGAAGCATCAGTTTTCAACATTTCAATGTAAAATCAATAACAGTAGGCTTTGGCTATTTTTGTCCTACCTTGGACATAAAACCATCGCGATCGCTTGAATGTTGTAGCACATGCTGGTCGATTCATTTGTTTATAATGTCAAGGCACGCAGACATATGAAATTTTCAACCTACACCAAAGAGGATTATTATTATTATTACTGTATCATTATTATAAGAGGGATAATCAATATAGGCCTAAATATGGTCAAACGTTGTTCGAAACTCACTATACAGGGGTTTTCTGGGCCAGGGAACTTGAATCTGAGGTCGCTTTTACCAGGCGACGCTATCTAAACGTGGTATGTAGTCCACGTGATTTAGGTGTTAATAAATACAATGATTTAACTATTATGCTCTTAATTTTTAATTTTTCAAATAATTATCGCGGGCGAAGCCGCGGGCACATGCTAGTATAATATATAATAAATTCATAACACAGGTTACATAACATAAATGTCATACATATACTTACACAAAAATGTGTGGTTTCTCTCCAGATTTGTTGCAAAAGCTACTAAACTTACAGTTATTAAATTTTCCTAGAATATAGTTTTTATAGCCAGAAAGAACAAAGGGCTGTGGTCGTTGATGCGTCTTCGATACATCACTTAATATTCAATATCAGTTAAAATAATATAAGCTATAACGCAATACCATGATAAACAAATTCATATAATGAATAGTTAATGGCCTACTGGTAAACCTAAAGATCCTAAAAATTTAACGCACAGTTCTCTGTTATGGATCATGCAAAGGAAGTACATTGGCCGACATGGGTATAGCACTTCACGTGAATATTGTATCGAAATAATTATAAATACAAGAAACTACCATTAAGATCTATTTTGTTTTTTGTCACGCAATTTTCAAGCATTATTACTTATTATTATTTTTATTATTATTATTATTATTATTATTATTATTATTAGTATTATTACTATTGACCATGGTTACCCTCCCTCGTACGAGCAGAAACTATTGTGAACGATGTTTAGTCTTACTTGAGAAGCATCATGCCTGAGGAAGAAACGGTACTTCTGTTTTTAGTGCGCCTAACGATCTGCGCCTGCGCCCGCCTGTCTACATCTAACTCCATGCGAACCTAATGCTCTTCCGTTGTTCCGCTTGAGCTTTGGTTTGTACGTAGGCCTACTTCAGCATCTAGTTCTAATCTCTGTTACCGGACTTATTTTCTTACACAGACAACATTGCTCTGGCATTTGACCAAATATTTGAAATATGCGTACTCACATAGGTCAAAAATTGAAATAATACTAGATAAATGAAGAAATAAACTGCTTCGCATGAAGTTATATGCAGGCGGGCGTCATTCTCAAACACCAGAAGAACATGAGGAGCTAACTAAGTACGGTTACATCCTCCTCATGTTTCTTGGGTAAGGCTCGATATAGTGCCTCTCTTTATAGTGCCACCCTCGCACTGTGCCAATAAATGCAAGTGAACGGATCTTTTCCCATATAAAATACATAAGAAACCTCGCTACAGTGCCAACTCGTCTAGCGCCAGTGAATATAAGACAAGATTTTTACAAAATATAGCTTACAGTGAATTTTTTCAGTTGCAGAATTCTTTTAAAATTGGCGAAAATGTTAGAAAGATTACTGAACTTCCAAGAAGTGAGTGTTCCCACGCCACTAACTGTAGACGTAGTGCGGTGGAATGAGGAAGCTATGTTAAGAAGTCGGACACGCAGCGGACATAGCGTGAGTGTAGAGCAGATAGAAGAGCCCTTCAAACAATGAGTCATTCCAAACACTCGCTTCTTTTAGTTCAGTGTCCATTTAGCTGTTAAACATTACACTACAGTTACTCGTAAGATTGTTAAAATGAAAAGAGCTGTTATTACACTTCAAGAGAAACGAGACATTTTTTAATACAGTGAAAGATTTCCAAAGTCTAGCCAGCAGGCTATTGCAACACTTGTTCATTATTGTGGAGGAAAATTGTTAGCCGGAGATGCATAGGGAATATTGTATTAAGCCATTTTAATTTTAAAACTTTGTAACTCGATACATCTACGTTGATAATGATATTCTTATAAACTGATGCAAACCAAGAACACTTAGCAATATGAGAATATTATAGGAGAAAAATTCCTCCGACACTGGGACTTGAACCCAGGACCTTTGGCTGTTCGCGCCAATTCACAGCGCCAGATGGAACTTCATAGGAGAGAAGTTCCATCTGGCGCTGTGAATTGAACTCCGGCTTAGCTCAGTTGGTAGAGCATTGGCGCGAACAGCCAAAGGTCCTGGGTTCAAGTCCCAGTGTCGGAGGAATTTTTCTCCTATAATATTATCATGTAATGTCCAGCAGAGACAATAATCTGTGGTTCATGAAAGCTTGCATATCTAACTTAGCAATATGTTTAATTTCTATTTGAAAGTATTTCAATTGAATGAATAGGCCTAAATAACTAAGGAAAATAAAAGCAATAACAAAACTAGGTAGCCTACAAGAGGAATATAATCTTCCGGTGGTGATGGTCCTAAAGCAGTGCATTCCGCTTCAGACTGTACATATGTAATGCACATGAAGGTATTGGTTAGAAGATTCTTTGCACACACGAGTAAAGATCCAAAGCAAGTTTCCGTCTTCTAATGCTATTACTAAACCATCCGGAACGTCTTGCTTAACACCGAATCTAAATCAAATTACCGTTCCTGTAGAAACGAAGAAAGTATTCTGTGGTTCTAAATCCAAAAGTGGATGAGATACCACTTTAGCTAAAAGCTGACATATAGGAATCAACTACCTTAAGATAGAACTAAGAAAATGACTATCCTTTAGGAGGTTAATCTGTAGTTCAGAACCTATATTCAATGAATACTAAAGGTATGCACAGATGCTAAAGTTTTGTAACTGTTACACAATATGTTTATAATTTGTTTGTATATACCTTTTTTACATATTTGTGTATTAATATGTAATTAAGTAGGGTTCGGATATTTATGACATGTCATATTTTTTTTTATCCTGGCATCCATTTCGCCGCAAACACAAATTAAACCGTCACAAATTAAACCGCAAACACAAATTAAACGTGAATTCCACGCTTATTATCCTAATCGGACCGTTTATATTTTGCACATAATGTCATATTTTTGTCATTTTGGTGGTCTTGGTAATATTTTAGCCATATTTGTAATTTAATGTCATATTTCAGTCATAATGTCATAAAAGAGCACAATTATGCGTATGTACTAAATGGTCGAGTTAAAATTGAAATTTATTTCATTAATTTAATGTTTATGCCAAATTAATTGGTAACTTAAATTTTAAAATTAATGCAATTGTATATATTTTATAGGAACACGCAAAATAGGGTCTAAAGATATTAGGAATATTTGGAGCTGATTAGGCCTAAGCGAGCAAACAGGAGCAAATTCTTTAAAAATAGAAGTTCATTGCAAGTAAAACTGCAAATCACCAAAATTGTTAAAAGTTATTACCTGATTAAATTCATGTGATGTAAGAATTTAGTGCTTTGAATATCTTAAATTGGAACATTAATATTTTTGAAAATACGTTATTTTATTATGGTTTCTGGGTCACATTTAGTCCTTTTTAAGGGCATATTTTCAGTCATATTTTCCACATTTTTAGGTCTTAAACATCCGAACCCTAGTGATTTGATTAAAAAAGATTGTATTCTTACAAACTGATGCAATTTTATGCAGTTTGTACTATAGAATAAATCGGGGTAATTTGAGTAGCGGGGAAATATGGATAATTCTAAGATGTTGGCAATTCTGAGACAAAGCTCGCAACACCATGTTGAAAGATATTAGACAGTGAGAAGAGTGTGGTGTTTGGGAACTCTCAGAAAAAAAAATCAGATTGTTGTTGCTCACATGAACGACTAGTCATATCTATCTTGTAGAAGCTATATAGCATAATCTCTACCTATTGGATGCTTATGATATTCCACTTCAGTTTCTTAAGTTTTCATAGATAATATGATAACGCAATAGACTCACATCAACTGTAACTGATTCACGCATACTTTAGAAGTCGTTACCTCGACTTGTGGTGCATTCTAATAACGGAGCTTCGTACTACAATGAAATATTATATTTTTGATGCGTGTGATATTTTAATTAATTTTTTCGGGAGAAATTAGATAATGCTTTGCGGGAATTTTAAATGACAAATTTTATATTATTAATTTTATATTGTTTATATCTTCTAAAAATTCGAAACTGAATGATGACAGTGGAAATTTGGAAGAGATCTGTTGAAAAATTTAGCAGAAGGGTAAAACATTGGGAATCAAGCGGTTTCGGATTATCAAAAGGAAAATTGTGTGTTGTTGCATATTCGTTTGCAAAAAATTGCAATATTGAGATACCGCAATCATGGTCACTAAACAACGCAGCTGGTGAAAACTGATACCACGGAGCAGACTAGACCAAATAAGTTAATTGAGAGCGGAGCATAGGAATCTCGACTCCATTCCATACCTGCATACATGCAGGTAAGGAAATTAAACCGAGTTCCTATTCTATAACTTAAATGTTCTTACGAAAACTGTTGTTCTCATATGATTTTGTAAGAGAAATTAACTATCTTGAAGAAAATCAGAAGAGTTGTCTAAAAGTGGTTGGCTTTAACTACCTAATTTTTATTCTTATTTAAATGTTTAACATGAAGTTCTGACAGAATTAAATTTTCATAACAATAATACCCATGTTTACAATATGAATTGAAATAAAATAAACACTATTAATCTATTTTTCAGAATACATAATAATGTTATTCACATTATCCCACAATATATCCAATTTACCCCGTATTTTTTTCAATCCTGCAAAATTTGGGGGTTATTATGGATAGTCCATTGTGATTTCAATTACAAATATTTTTATTTCACACAACTTCGATAGCTTCCTTGAACATGTGACTACCTATTAACTAACTAATTAACTAACTCCGTAGCGCTAACGTATCAGAAGGGACATGGCCTACCACCCGACCGCTGCGTCATCTACCTTAGGCATACGGCAGCAGGCCGATACCCACGGCCGTTAATGGTGGTTTCCATGACCGGAGCCGCTACTTCTCTATCAAGTAGATCCTCAATTTGAATCACGAGGCTGAGTGCGCCCCTACCAGACCTCCCTACCTCAGAAAAATCCGAGGAGATACCGGGGACCGAACCCGGGCAGTCGGATCTGTAGTCAGCGACGCTAATCACAAGACCACGCCGGCTTTCCTACCTATTAACACTTGAAAGAAATTGTACGCATTCAAGGAAAACTGTTAATATGTCTGAAGAGTTTCAAATTACCCCACCTAACTCTACATATTCAACTAATTTAATCAAGGTATATAAATATAATATTCGAATGAATCATATACTTGTTATCTGATAATTCTCCGACGTAGACCTTCTGGAATTGTGATCTCTTAGAAATTTTAAACCAAAAGCATTACCGTATTTCTAGATGCATACTTTCTTCACTAGGATAGATGTAATATATTTCTGTAAAGTCGTAAAAAAAGGTTTCTGTACATTTAAAAATTGATTAGTACATTTCAAGTAATTTTAGTAGTTTAGGTAAATTCCGCCTATATACCACTAATATTAAAAACAAAAAGCTGAAGTTTATATGAGAAAAAAAGAGAAAAACTAAAATATGATGTTAATTTAGCTTTTATTGTTTATTATAAAATGCTTAAAATATTAAGTTAATTCATTACTTAATAAGATAGAATATTAAAACGACATTGAGCTCAATGTATTGTCAAAGTAAAATATTTACAATAATCAATAATAAAATTATAAAATTGACCTTGTCACTTATTATTTAAAATATAGCATAGATTAAAACATATATGAACTTGAACTGAGGCATTCACATATTGTCAATTGTTGTAAATTATCGTACAGTGTTTATGTGTGTCACAAATATTGTATTCTATAGATGAGATGCACTTAGCTCCTTCTTCTTGTAATTAGTACGGCTGTTTATATTACGAAAGTCAATTATAATATTGTCAATATTAAGAGTAGTTGTAAATTTATGTAGTTCTTCTTCTTGGATCGACTAGCAGATCTTGAATAGTATGTGTTGAATTATCTCTTATACTCTTCAGCTTTCTTAGTTTTCATTAAGTAGAGATGCATTTCGACGTCAAAGCGTCATCATCAGTCACGCCTAAAATGAATATTTTAAAATCAAAAGAAACTCATGTTAAATTAATTGTAGGATAAAAATCTTTAATAATATAAAGTGATTAATTAGAATGTTTTAAATATGAATCTACAGTGACGAAATTGGTTGTATGCTGGCTAGTGGAAGTTTAGTGTGTAAGATACTAGGAGGTGCCCGTGGCTTCGCCACGATAATTCTTTAAAAAATTAAAAATTAAGAGTATAATAATTATTAAAGCATTATATTTATTAACACTTGCACGCGAATCATTCATAAACTAAGCCATTAATAATTAATGAAACAGCTAAAATTCCTGCTTTAGAGTACATTCCACAACATGAAAGCGCCCCCTGGGAAAACTATATCAGAATCGATTATGCAGTTCCAAAGAACCTGTGAACACATAATACGCATTGTTTCTCAGCTGTTTATTGACATGAATATGATGTGAATTTTATTTTATCAATTCAGTGTAATTTTCAGAAATTATATAATGTTTCAAGGGAAGGAATGGTTTGTTTGGATTATTATTATCAGCTATATTTCAAGAGATAAAACCATCAATATTTTACAGCTGTTGCCCCCGGCTTCGCCCGCCATTATTCATTGACTCCAGGATTTTTAAGAAAATTACACTGGTAGATTATAAAAAATGTTTGTGGTTCAGAGCTATGAAAATTGTAAGTAAAAATAAAATTAGAATATTTGTTCATTGTGTTCATTTCACTTAGGCCTTATATAACAAAGAAACGGTTTTCCTTCCTAATTTTGTAGTCGTCATGAAAGTTTACACTGCGAGAGACGAACATCGCCGAGTATACCCGATGTCTCACGAAGCGGGCGAGCAAGCACGCTATTTAGGGCCGTTGAATTGTATAAGAGTAGATTTAAAAAGAATAAAATATAGTAGATAGTCGGTAATTGAATTTATATATAAGGGTAGGCTATTAATTAAAACTGTATTTAAGGTTTAATTGATTATTGTAAATATTTTACTTTGACTATTCCACTCATATGCCGCGTGTTTGATATTGACCAATAACGTTTAGCAAATCCTCGGATATAGACCAATCACGGCCGTTTATCTTACAATATTCTTGTAGGAATCACGAGGATAACATTTTATCGGGTAAAACACGCTGTTCGTTACTGAACTGTAACAGTATCGGTATGCAGTGATACTAGATTACGTCATCCATTGTCGGCGCTAAATTGAAAACAGAAATGGTAGCCTCAAGTTTGGTAATGCATCTGTTGACGAAATTGACATTATTATAAAGGAAGCTAGGCCACAAAATACCGAAAGAAATAGAAAATGCATATGGATTCAGTTCCAAAAGTTTTGTGAGGAACGTAAGTACTAATTGACTAAAGAAACTGAAATGCAACAGATTGCTCATATATTAAAATTACGTTCTTGAATTAAAATGTGTCTTTATTTCGTATCTTGATTTTTAGGTTAACTACGGCATTTTATCAATATACGTTGGTAGTGGTTCACAACGGTATTTTGTCAATATACGTTGGTAGCATTGATTAGTATTCCATTATGGAGACTGTTCATTTATTTAGTATGCCGTGATCTGACAACTGACAGTATTAATGATTTCATTTTAAACTAACAAGAAGAAAGTAATTATTATTCATGTAATCTATTACATTTTATTCGTGAAATAGTCTTAATAAATCCAACTCGAGGTTACGAGTTTCATAAGATAAATTCGCTCCTGCTGCGCAGTCGCGAATCTATCGATAAACTCGTAACCTCTCGTGGGATTACCTATGACAATACATTGAGCTCAATGTCGTTTTAATATTCTATCTTATTAAGTAATGAATTAACTTTAATATTTTAAGCATTTTATAATAAACAATAAAAACTAAATTAACATCATATTTTAGTTTTTCTCTTTTTTTCTCATATAAACTTCAGCTTTTTGTTTTTAATATTAGTGGTATATAGGCGGAATTTACCTAAACTTCTAAATTATATACTATACCACTGGAGAAAATGAAGCTAATCAACATTTCAACCTTTTTTTTCTGGTATGTAGTTATGTTTGTTACTAGTATTTTTTTATAGCCTTGAGATAATTGTATTATTTTTTATTTTCTTTACACCAATGTATGTATGTTACCCCTCACATGAGCTTTGCTCTTTGGGGTTGTATATACCTAGGTATATTATATTAAATAAATAAATAAATAAATTACATTCGGAATTAGTGGTGAATAGGCGGAAAATGGTATACTTCTATTAATTATGTTAGCAAGTTAATATAGTAACTTATATATAAATTTATCAATAGGTTCATATGTTTTTATCAATAGTGAATAAAGTTTTAACAGAGACATTTTAAATAAACCAATTGTAAGTACTTAATATATTAAACTTCTAAACAATACGAAGAAAATACCGGACCTAAAACCATAATAAATATTATTAAAGGAATAAATTGTAAAACCATTAGATTAGGAATCGCGCATTCGTTTTATTCTATCGTTTGGTTTTCCCATTTGTTCTGAAACTTCCTTTGATGATTAAATTAGCTCGTCGAGATAAGGTAGTTGTACCTTAAAGCAGTCTCTGAATTCAATACGGTATTCCATTGCACGCGGATACTCTAATAAAATTAATTCTCCGTTAAGTAGAGATGGGAGCTTAAAACTTGATTGAGAATCGTCCGTGTTGAAAATTGAATATGAGTGGCTGTAGATAGAGATATCTTTGTTGTTAATTTGTGATAATGGATGAACACAAGATGGCGCTTCCGGCGAATTACATCGCAATTACCTGACAATCAAATCCTGATAGCGAATTGCTTTCCTGTGAGCGGGCGCTGGATCTGCGACAAAGCAGCAACATGCAGAGTTATTGAAGAACATGCAATTCCGTTCCAATTGACTGTCACCACCTGCATAGGGTGCTACTCGCTAAAATGTTTAATTCTGTTGCCATAGCAACCGGGAAAAAAGGGCATTGATTGACATGGACGGAACTCATTATGCAGGGGTTTTTGGGCTCGGGAACTCGAATCTGAGGTAGTTTTCTTTTTCCCCGGTCACTTTTATCGTGAAATGTACAGGTACGGGGAAAAAGAAAGAAAGGAAAAAAATAGAAAGAAAGGGGAAAAAAAGAAAAAAAACGCGAACCGACTCTTGTAGTTGATTTCAGAACCTTGTGATACGTAAATAAATGTAAGAGATGTAACGGAAACGTTTGTTTCCACAAGTAATGCAAATTACGTGAAATTATTTCTTAATTCAAGCAATTTATCGGCTGTAGAACAAATTTCAATACATTACCTGCTATCCTGTGAATGCCGCTAGGCAACTTAGACATATTAGTCGGTCCGCTTTTTTATTTTTTGTTCCTTACCGCACATCGAAACACGGGTTTTAAGATTTTTAATTATCAATTGTTTCAACTGTTTATGCATGATCTGGGTAAGGTTCATGGGTCTGTGGTACGCTTTAATCGATTATTCCGAATCTTTATCCCCATATGGAAGTACAAGATTTGTTCTATTATTTATATTTGTTACTGAAAAACAATATAATTAAGAATAAAATTATGTAATTCACCCTTTTTATGTAAAAACGAGTGTTAATAGATAAAATGATATAATTACTTTTCTGTGATATAAATTATTTTAATAAAACATCTAGTAATTGAATAAATAACCGCCGGCACATGCTTGTTGTATTATACCATCCAGAAAAGATTTTGAAACTTTACAAAATACTAATTAAGTGATGTAAAAAAAACTGAAAATATGAAATCTAAGTATTGTGACTGTTCTCATAAGCATGTAGTGTTACATTATGTAATGGAGCATGTAGCTATAAAACCGTGGTGTTAATAAAAAAAAAATCCATTCCGTTTGTTTAGGCCTATTGCCATTAAACAACCACTCATACTCATAGTCATGTAATGACATATGCTGCTCAGATCTCATTTAGCTAACATCACTTTCATTAAAAAGGTGTAATAATATGTGTCTATATTTGAAAAGGACAGAGTGAAGTATTCACTTTATTTTTTGTGTAAACAATAATAATAATATTAAAAATAATAAAAAATATTTTATATAGGCCTATGTATTTATTATTTTTATATAAACAAAGAAACAAACAATTAAAGACATGCAAACAATTTATTGAAACTATACAAACTGAGTGCGCATTCAACATAATAGCCGTATTTGTAGAATTGATTAACTGTAAAACTACAGGGTGTTAATGAATAACACCGAAATATTTTACCTGTGTATAGAGGGGACATAGACAAGCAACTTTTATTAGGAGATTTTTGCTCTATGGATTCAATTCTTCCTGTTATAACATAAAATCTCCCAAGGATATGCACGCCACTGACTTTTAATACTTGAAATGATGGGAAACAAAGGAACAGTGAATATTGTGTAGTGGTCGGGAAAATTGTAAAAAATGACGATCGATATCTTACAACTCTGAGGGGGAAAAAAGACAAATGAACCATTTTTGTTAGGTCTGGAATTAGGAATAAAAACATAATGCAGTGGCGAGCAATCATGTGATTAGTCAGTAAATTTTGCAGATTATGAAAATTCTAAATTATGGTATAGCTGTTGATGAATTATTAAGAATCAGGTTTTTATCGATCACTAGGAAGGCATGAAGTCAATTTAATGAAAATTTTAACCCTATTTCGCTCAACTATTGAGTTATGAGCACCAAATTTTAAGGACTTTAATGCCCTGTAGCATACACATTTTACGTCATAGATAGTGATGAGCAAATGCAAGACCAAGACCAAGACTAAGGCGGTCTTGGTCTTGGTCTTGGTCTCGCACACTCAGTCTTGGTCTTGGTCTCGCATCGGTAACCCTGGTCTTGGTCTTGGTCTTGGTCTTGCATACTCGGTCTTGGTCTTGGTCTCGGTCTTGCATACTCGGTCTTGGTCTTGTTGCAAGAGTCTTGCATTTTTCTTTTACGCATCTTACTGTGATTGATGGAGTTTACGTGATTTACAGTTACACCGATTACATGTGGGTTATTGCTTGCGAAAGTAACGAAAGCTAATTGCTTTTAGTTGCTTGAACCGTGAAAACAGTAACAAAACAACTGAAAGCTATTTCATCTTTAGCCATTAGTTATTAAGTGACAGAATGTTACTTTATGAAATTTGTGTGGGGGACGGGAAAATGTCTGTCCGTCTGTCTGTCTGTCCATGTGTCAGTACTCGCGATAACTCAAATGCGCTTTATTGGATTTTCATGAAACTTGGTATACGCACTTACAACATCCATAGGAAGAAGTCTATTTATTTTCGCTGTTGCGTTTCTACTGGCTGCAACCCCTGCAAGTGATTAGCAAAATACCTTCCTTTCAACTTGCAAGCAGTCGCACAGACGAGTTACACGTTTTCATTCCTTAGAAAGTAGAAACAGCTATCGTTTCGTTGTGTTGTTGATTGTTGTAACGTAGTGTTTCAACATGAAACAAAAACGAGTAACCGTAACAAAACAAGGTCTGTGTGGCGTTACTTTACATATAAGAGATCAATTTTATAAAATGACTGTAAATGGATATACCATTAAAATGGTTTGTGTCCCGTTCTTATTTTAAAATTTGAAGAGTTCAGACTACAGTATAGTAGGATTAAGCCACCCACACAGCAAGGCCCATTTAATGTCCCGGTCAAGTACATATTTAGAAATCAGTTTCCCGGGGGTCCTAAACTGATGAACCAGATATTACTGACATCTTCTCTTCCTAAGTAATACAAAAAATATTTTTTTAACTAATACTTTAAAAATCTCATATTTGGGTGGGGGGGGGTGCGGTCCGGACCCACGTCCTTGCCTCCTGTCTATTGCCTTGCCTCTTGTCTATTTTAAATTCATAAAAAATTGTTGGTCTATACCTATCAAATTTTGCTGTTTTATTGCCATTGATAAGCATATTTTAGAATTTAAAAAATGTTTAATTGGGAATAGGTGGAGCAGTTGATTTTATACAAGCATTAAAACTATCCGTCGACCGGTGTCTGAAATTTCTTATATATAAATATTAACAATAACAAGTTATGTCCAAAAAATTAAGTACAATGTCATTTTAAACGTAATATATTTTTTGGGGGTAAAACTTAAAAAGGTATTAACAGTATATGCATTTAAAACGTGTTGGATTTTTACTTTGCATTTTATTTCCTTATAGTGAATTGTTCTTTTTCTGTTACATGTAAACATTAATTTAGGTATTGGTTAAGAATTTCAATGTATTTAACTTTTTTATTAAGTAATTTCATTTAAAGTACTAATCAAGAAGATTCATTATTATGCTTGTATCAATGTGAGAAAACATTTTAACAGTTTTTCCAAGTTAAGGTAATTAGAAAGACCGCTGTGTGGGTTATGTTGGCACTGAAGTCATAAAACTACCCTGCCACTATTCAGCAGGTAGCCAAAAGTTTGTTACTCACTCCACTATCCCACTGGTTGGAGTAGGGTGTATAGAAAAAATGGGGGAAAACCAGAATTTCGAGGTTTAAATAATCGCCAGATGTGTTTAAGCAGTCATATTGTCGTTTAGGAAAGAGACGTGGCGGCTTCTTACTGTAAATGGTGTTTATGTTAAGTCCTGATTATACAAATTCGTGGAGTGAGTAACCTTTCATAATAGTATGTTTCTATCTCTTTCTGTTCAATTACTGACTTCTGCCAAACATCTTCTGTCTCAATTTTCTGATCCGTGCCAACTCACAACAAACAGACTTTAGTGTCGGCATTACACCATGTCATAAATTTCTCAAGGGTCGGCGTAGCATATCTTTCAAATGAAGGTATGTGATTTACAATTGTCCTTGGAGACAATTTTCCTCTTTGCTATTTGGGAGGAATGTATTGTTCCTACCCCAAGAAGTAGTTTAAAACAAGTTCTCTGCAGGGCCGTGGAGAGAAAGCAAAGGACCTCAGTAAAAAATTTCCCGGGCCCCGTCAAATATTAATTTCACCACTGAAACCCAAAGTATGCAGCAAAAAGATTGTATAAAAATATTACATAAATATTATATAATGTATGTAATGGTATGTAAGTATCCTATTACTTGAAGACATATGATATTTTTGTTAATCACTAAAAAGTTAGTCATATTTTACAAAAAATAAAACCATGTAAGTTTAAAAGCTTTTCAGTTGTACACACAGAGGTAATAATACGTGTTTTGGCAAAATGCTATCAATAATCATAAAAACTAATCACTGTACAACTAGTGTCTTACTTTTCAACTATAAATAACAACATTTAAATTATATATCGGTACCCAACTATGTTTAATCACTATGAAAAATTTGCTTGTTTTGAACAACATAAACTGAAGATAAGATAAACATATACGATTGACAATAAAACTTGACACAATGACATAAGAACTCTTATTAAGTACCAGAATGGTACTTTCTGAGATCATGTGGGGGACGGGAAAATGGCTGTCCGTCCGTGTCTCTCCGTCAGTCTGTCCGTGTGCCTGTATGCGCGATAACTCAAATAAGCTTTATCGGATTTTCATGAAATTTGATATACATATTTATAACGTCCATAGAAAGAAGCCTATTAATTTTGTACCAAATCGCTTGACCGGTATCGGAGTAACGACTGATTAACGGCCACATGCTTATTAAATGGCAAATCATCACTATACTACAAAGCCGCTTAGCTAATCACTGAGGGCCTTCACCACAATGCAGTCAGATGTTTGTAAATTTATTATATCACATCTTGCTTTAGATGTGAGGCATTCGTTCTGTTGTTATCCCACTTATTCCTTCACATGTGTTTAACGAACTTTCTCAAGAGTTCGGTCTAAAACTATATAGTTTCTGAAAAAAAAAAAGACCAATTAACTACATCTGGCACTTTTTTGTATCAGTTTACCTGATTTTTAATTATATTATGGCACAGTCTATCTTATGCCGATATCAGACAAAGGTTGAGCTAATAAAGTATTCAAAAGGAAAAATGTTATTGTTACTGAGACATGTAATAGGCTATACTACAAAGTAATTATTAAAAGAATGTCTTAAGAATCCACCGTCTTAAAAAATAGCTTTCCTAGCTTTTTACTTTGCAAAAGTATCAATAATACTATTATAATTCAGTTGTCTAGCAAAGATATCTCCAAAAACGTCAATGCTATAAGAGGTCATGAATTTCCTAGGAATCCCGGGTATAATTTTGCAGAGATTTGTACCAATTTTATATGTATTCTATGTATCAAAATTAATCATTTGAAAATTATTATTTTAAATGCCGAACGTTAGTGAGGCCTACTGTTGAGTCCAAAAGGATTTCTGCTTCTACTTTTAAAAAAATAATTTTTCTCCAAGAATAATCCGCTTCAGATTACCTGATTAATTCCGTGTCACCGTTATGCGACAGGACAATGCAGATAAAAAATAAACACATAAAACATAGCTTAAGCTGTTTGTTGACTTATAAAACATTTAATTTTAGAGTAAATTAGAAAGTGAAAAATAAAACCTGGTCGGCCGGGCCGGGGCCCCAAGTCTTTAGTCTCGGCTGCTCCCCCTCTCGTCCTTGCCAGCCTAGCCGAAACAGTTCCAACAAAAATGCAAGTGAAACCGGTCTTTTGCAACCGTTTCATAAAACTGTTATGTGCGCGTAACAGTTTCGGCTACAACCTTTATCTAGAAACAGCTTATTTTCCCACCTCTACCGGTAACGGTAACGGCACCTTTCAGTAGTGGTTGCTGGCTTGCTGCGTACACAATCGAGCATTTAAAACATTTTCAATATAGCAAGACTGCAAGAGTCTTGCAGTTCGGTCTTGGTCTTGCCCGAGTCTTGCAGACTTGGTCTCGGTCTTGGTCTTGGTCTTGCACACTCGGTCTTGGTCTTGGTCTTGCTAACGCAGATGCGGTCTTGGTCTTGGTCTTGGTCTTGCATTTTCTGCAAGACCAAGACCAAGACTGCAAGACCAAGACTGGTCTCGCTCATCACTAGTCATAGAGCAAAAATGTCCTAATAAAAGTTGCTTGTCTATGTCCCCTCTATACACAGGTAAAATATTTCGGTGTTATTCATTAACACCCTGTATAGCTGGTAGTGTTATAGGCTATTCTACGAGGGCCAGGAAATGTGGTAAGCGTGCTGTGCCCCACCGTTAATACTAATGGCTATCTTTACCGGACTCGCTACTTTTTTGTATTAACACCTCATTAATTTTCACGAAGGTGATTTTACCCAAGTGCCAGACCTACGAAATGCCAAGAAAGTAGGCTACTGGTGTTCGAATCCGGCAGATTTGTGTTCAGCAACGATAACCACTACACCATGCAAGTGGTCTAATAAATGGACCCATTCCTCTCACTTACCTGTGTCAACAGAATCTTCGCTCTAATTATACTCATGGAGGAATAGTTACATTTCCTAAATAACAGATGGCATCAATTAAGCATTAACCCGCCGTTGGTCAACGCGTGAGCGCTGCGAACATTTATGATTTCAGTATGATATATTGCTTACCACTGTGACCAATAGGCTAGAGTGAGATAATGTAGGTATACATTTCACTGCTTAGTTACGGAATGAATCCGTCACTCATGAAAACTAGGTATCCCTAATCATAAGAAGTAGAATTAAACTTCTCTATTTAAAAAATCGAATTAGCGGTTTTACTTCGCTGACTTGTCAGTTACGTTTATGACAGAGCTTATATTTCTAAAAGTTGTGCTTTGCTGTAATAAACTTTCTGAAATAGTCAGCACGTTTGAATTCCGTGCGGGCCTTCAGGCAGTGAATCTACGATGCTGGTATGCTTCCCACAAAGAGACGAATACAATAAATATACCTATTGTAGACATATCACAAGAGCAATAACGCGACAAACTGTTTTCAAATGAAGTTGACTCAGTGAAGAGAAATTACGGTTAGTTAGACTATCATTCTGACTAATTCCCTTTGTTTATTGTCAGTGAAATATTATAACAGAATATGCTAGGAATGTGAATGCCTAGTGGGTTAGCTATTCAACTACTAAAAAGAAAAAAATAAAAATAAACATATCGGTACAAAATCTCCGTCCCTCATTTAGTCATTATCAATGGTGGTAATATTTTGAAGTGCAGTATTTAAAAGTTATTACTTTGCAAATGGGCATAAAATCGACTTGAAAACACACACTGTAAAAAAGCGGTATTGAGTGCAAATTAAAGTTATATGCCAAACGAAAACAATATAAAACTCATCTATGAGACCCTTACAAATAGACTAGTGTCACTATTAGATTAAAAAGGGTAAATAAATTACAAAGTTTATACTATAACTTTATAATATAACATTATGTATTATAAATATGGGACATGACTGGACAGAATTGGTGGAAATTGGTTTGGTGTGAATAGAACCTTAAACGAAATTCAATGATTTATGATAAATCCACACAAACGCAATCAGGTTGATATAAAGTTCACATTTTTTGTTCACTATTCTCGATATCCTTTAGCTTAATATATTCCATTTCCATTCCTTGATAAAGTACAGTAGAACATCGCTTTTCCGTAAACTGGGTTATTCGAAAAGGTTTCACTTGTAATTTTTTATTTTTATTTTCAGTAATTTCTTTTTGGTAGACCTGTACTTAAAGCTTCCACAACAAATACAATCAAAGACAGGAGGAATAGATAAATATACCGTAGTTCCTTCATAGTTATTGTCTTTAGGTCATAATTAGGCCTACATAATCGTTTATAAGGGATTTTTTAGTGAATAATAAGATCGATACCATCCAAACAGAGAGCAGTTATTCGGACTAGCAATTAGTTAATAGAAACCTTCAGATGGAGGCCCTACGCCCGGCCACTGCACTGGTGGCAATAGTAGCAGACAGATAAATAAATCTGTCGACGACGAAGTACGTAGCAGATGAGCTAGGCATAACTCAAGATTACAAGTGGATGCGAACAGATGATTGGTTGAAATATAAATAAATAAATAAAATCAGGTAAACTGATGTAACAAAGTGCCAGTACGTTTTTGTTTAAACAGTTATGACTGCAATTATGATATGCAGAATATGTTATTTTTTAAATTGATTTCCAAGTTAAGCTCCAGATTTATTCATTAAGCAGGGCTTACGGAAGAACAAAGGTCTAGTTTTTTTTAATGAGATTAAAATCTTCCAGCATCACCTGAACTGTACAGATATGTGATATCATGACAATCGCACACTCACATAAAAATGTCAACAAAAAATTCAAATTGGCCGGTTTCGGGTTTTGAACCATGGACTCCAGAATGTGAGGCCAAAGCGTTACCATCTCGGCCACCGGGGTCATTTTAACGGTCTAGTTGGATAAGCGCTTGTAAATCGATAGTGTTTTTTGTCATAGCTACCTGAATTTTAATTTCCAAGACCTTATAAGATAACAGTAAAACAATAGGCAGTGTTGTCAAGATAATTGATTTTCATTTTTTTTATAAATTCTTTCGAATACGTATATTACCATAAAATAGGCACTAAATTGAGCATTACACCGAAACAGGTCAACCTATTTTATCTATTATAAATAGACGTCTTCCCATGGACATTATAAATGCGTATACGAAGTTTCATAAATATACGATAAAGCGTATTTGAGTTATTGCGCCTTTAAAGTAGACATTAAATTGGGGTTTACTCCGGTACCGGTCAACAGATTAGGTTCAAATTCAATAGGGCACTTCTCATGAACATCATAAATGAGTATACCAAGTTTCATGGAAATCCGATACAGCGTATTTGAGTTATGGCGCCTTTCTATTAGAAAGGCGCCATAATCTATTAAAATAGGCACTAAATTGGGCATTACACCGGTACCGGTGAACCGATTTGGTTCAATATCAATAGGGTTCTTCCCATGGACATTATAAACGTGTATACCAAGTTTCATTAAAATTCGACAAAGCGTATTTGAGTTATCGCGCGTACAGACACACGGACGGACAGACAGACGGACAGACATTTTTCGTCCCCACACACAATCTCATAAAGTACCATACTGGCACTTAATAACATTCTATAATCCCATAAGGGCAAAGGCCTCCCGCCGATAGCAGGGTGAGCTCGGAGGATTATTCGTTAGTAAGTTAGTCCTAACGAGTTACTGTTTTCCAACTAACTTGTCATAATACATTATAGACCAATCAAAAACACAACAAATGAAGAGTAGACAGTAAATATAAGTTAATAGCCTACTACGGAAAATACTACACGATTTTGAAGAAATCTGTATACACACGTTTCTGGGAATATTGTCTTTCCTGTTTCCATTTTCTCCTATCTCTAGCTAATCTTGTTCACTGTTTTCCTGCTGTTCCGACCATTGAACTTGATCGTCAGATTTGCGAAAAAAAGTATAAGTATACTACTGGAATACCGTACCGTATACTGTATTTCCATTCATAAAAGTTTTCAAAATCATTGCTATTAAATGTTTGAAACAGCATAAGACTCTTATTACTTAAAAAGCGTAAGTATAAAAAATAAAAAATAATAATAATAATATTGGAAATAATGTAGTATCGGAGAATTTGCTTATCCGAAAATACCCTGGCTCCAGTGTTTTGGTTAAATGTGGGTCAACAGAAAATGTTCATAAATAATAATAACAATAATAATAACACAAAGCTTAAATATAGTAGAAAATATGTGGCCAAAGAGCAGTAAGTATTATCCAAAGAGATTGATGCCGGTTTTCAACCAAGAGCTAAGCTAAGTTAGTTAGGCTTAGCTCACATACAACGCGGGATTTCATATGTAGTTTTGCCGACAAAATGAAATCTGGCACAACTATATACGAAATCCCTCACTGTATGTGACCTAAGCTAAGCTAAGTTAGCTTAGCTCTGAGTTGACAACCGGCATAAAGCCCTCATGAGACTTAGTAGGACTATTTAGCAAATATATTGATAAATCATTAAATGCAGGTAACAGCCTGTACTAACTTATAATAATTAAATATATAGGCCTAGTCCTAATATGATAAATCATTCAATGCATAGCCATGTTTATTTGAAGACCTTTTGGATAGTTATTACTAACGACATCAGCTACTCAGTTATTACACAAAATATAAGTCTCCATCACCAAATGCTATAAACTTTGACACGATGTAACACATATTGCACTGGGTTAAATATATAGGTTCTTATCACTTCATTGGATGTTTGGAACATGTGCTAAAGAGTCGATATACAATATGAACGATTAAGCATTAAAATTTACAATGCAAGGCTTATTGCACCGGTTGAGTTCAGAATACACGAGCTCTGGCGACAGCCTTAACTATCAAATCCAAAGGCGTATTATTATTATTATTATTATTATTATTATTATTATTGAATTCCCAAAAATACAGAACCCTATTTTACCAGATGGCATATTAGGGTTATAGATTAAACGTATATACAGAGTATACAGTAAACTACATATATATATAGGCCTATATATATATATTGCAATTTTGCAAAAACACTATTCATGAAACTTAAAACAACTTTATAACTTTGCTTATTTAAGAAGAGACGGTAGATTGGTGTAGTAAAGTCAAAATTTAGAAAATATAAATATAATATTAACTGATAACGTTCATGCGTAAATAATGGACAATGAAATAAGAGGTGCCGAACAGATTGGCTTTCCTCTTTACATTTACAATTTGCAGAGGTAGGAATTTTAAATCTATGTAAGTATTCACTAAATTTCCCATGCCCTGTTAAGAATTGAGTCATAATATAATCCGGAATCAAAAGTGTACAAGCTATTCTATCTTGCACTCTTGGGAAAAACAAACCTTTCGTTGTGCTGCCGTTATTCGTTTCTTGCCAAATCCGATCCCATTGGCTGTGCATATGTTCTCTTAATGTTTTCTTAATGAAGGATATAGGGCATAAACTATAAGAAGTTTTAACATTTGAAGAAGCACCTAGCTTAGCTAATTCATCTGCTTTCTCATTTCCTAAATTTCCCATGTGACCTCGGACCCAGGTTAAACAAATATGAATTGTGTTTGTATTTAGTGCATGTCTAATGTCTGTGGCTAGTGCATCCTTATTATATTTATCATCTATGGCTTGTAAAGCCGATTGTGAGTCACTGTTTATGCAAGCACTATTGCTACCATCAGTACACCATTTAACAGCTTCTTTTATAGCGAACAATTCCGCTTGAAACACAGAACAGTGAAGCTGTAATAAGATATTACAATAGCCTATAGGCATATTTTAATTCAGAAATTATTATTTCAATATTAAAGTTTTGATTAGTAAGTCAGAAAAGCTTAATTTCCGGGTTTTATCATGTTGCAATCAGGATGACGCTGTACTTGTGCCTGTTATGTCCTAAGGTATAACTAGTAACGTGTGTGAAGGGAATTCCCCATTGAGTCCGCTTAACAGAATTTTCAAAGAAGGACGCTGGTTAAAGTGGAATAATTAGCCAATGGCAGAGCCAGATTTATTATGGATTTAAAGTTGTAAACCCTTTTACATTCGAGATATCGCGGCTCACGAGAACTAAAAGTGAGGCTATATAAATGGCAATCCTTCAGCACAAGCACGCATTACTCTTCTGCCATCGCCATGTAAACGTATTATTCACTCATCAGTCGCCATGTAACAATGTATTATTTGATCGCCACTCGCCGAGTACAGACGTCTTCCGGATTCACCAAACTGCCGCCTCATTGCATTAGCTTTATTATAATATTACAGTGGCTAATATCGGCATACAAGCTTAAATAAACTACAATCAACATCATAAGTGTGTATTATTTAAAATATCGACCACACGAAATCCCTGAGAGAGTTTCACAAATAGCTGAGGAAATAATCGGCGACCGTACTTCTTCAAATTTGGCGCCCAACGTGGGGCCTAACATCGACGCACCGTCCTTCTTCAAATTTGGCGGCCCAACTGGCGCAGATCCAGTGTCGAATATACATCCACGGAATAACAGCGGGGAAGTCCAGAGCAACAGCGAGTGGAACAGCTGAGCGTGAGGAAGACTGGAGGCAGCGGGAAAATCAAGGTCGAAGGTGGTGATCTGCTAGCTGTACAGACCGTGACGAAAACATCTGGCCCGCAACAGGTGACGAATTCTTAGCTACGAGGGAGGCACCGATAAATAGTATACACATACTATTTTCCAAGTAAGACCTTTTATTTACCTAAGTGCTCCAAAGAAGAAAATTGCGTGTGACGAAAATTTACAGAGATCAGGAAAAATGGCGAACTTAGAACAGAATACTGAAAAGATTAGAGTAAAAAATTTTGAGGGTCAAGAGATGATGTTGTCGAGAGAGGAAATGTTTGTTCTAATGAATATGATGCAAAGTGTCCGTCAGGTAATAAAAGAGATAAATAGGGAACTTGATACATATATAAGTAAACCAGTAATAGAAAGAATTCCAGTAAAAGATACTGAGGTAGATAGTCAGATAGGAGCAGAAGTGAATAATGTAAATCCTGATGTAGAAACAGCTGATAGTAAGGTCAATGACAGGATTGTTACTGAAAAGTTAGGAACAGCTGATTGCGAGGCCAACGATGAAACTAAGGAAAAGTTAGGAACAGCTGATAGCGAGGTCAAAGATAGTATTTCTGTAGAGTCAGGAACAGATGATGGCAAGGTTAATGATGAAATTAATGGAAGGTTAGAAACAGCTGATAGCAAATACGAGAATGATAATATGATGACTCCAGAATTAGATAATATTGAGATTAATGAAATTGCTATCCAGGAAAATAGGGATGATAGGAAAAATGTAGAATCAGGAAATCTAAAGAATGTTGATTCTAATTTCAAAGAAAATGTCAGGAAAAATGCAAACATTTCAACCAGTAACCAGGATAATTTTCGATTGTGCTTAAGAAATATTGATCGTATTCAAAATGTAAATTTTGAAAAATTTGAGGTAGGGGCAGAAAATTTCAGGAACTGGAGTAGACTCCCAGAACAAAAGAATGTTCAGGTAGATTGGATGATGATAAATATTCAGAAAGAAAGAGAAAATTTCAACCAGTATACTGCCAAGAATCAAAGGAACAACTATAGTATTCTTTGGAATGTAGGTCAAGGTTATAGTACACTTGCAGAAAAACTTAGAAACGTCAATAAGATTGCTAAACATGAATCAAATGTAGGACAGTTGATAAATAAAGGTGCATGGAGAATCAGGAATTTAAATCCTCCTACAATACCGTATCCAAAATCTTGGAATGAGGTTTATTAACTTGATATAAATAAAAATGATGTCGATCATGTTGAAATACATTCATAGGGATATGTGAATAATGTCATTGTTTTACTAAAAGGCTAGGTACATAATAGCATGTAACAACATTCTGGAAAAATGTTAGATTACCCATCCATTAATTGAAAAGTCATGAGTGAACAGAATATGTCTACGGCAAAATTAAAACAAATAAATTAAAATGTTATTGTAGATTTTCCTCATAATGAAAATATCAATGAATATGAGATATCAGCGTGATTAATGAATTTTGTTACAACCAAGTCGAATAATTAAAGTTAAGATAGGTAGTTAATATTTTATCAATAGGATTGATTATAATTTGAACCATTTTCTTAAGATCTGAAGATTGAGTAGTAAAGATTCTATAAATTACCCTCCGATGGTGTCAACTAATGAAAGAGAATAGTGTAGTGTTCCCTATAAGAATTATATTATTGAACATATATCCGCCGTAGATGCGTGAATGAGATAGAAGATAGCCACAGGAAATAAATGATTAAATCATGTTGAGAGTTCCATGATGTTAAGTAAATAAATAGTTGTGAGGATAAGCAACGATATTGTTATTCCTACTGTTGAGTAGATGTTATTGTGAAGTAAATATGTTCGTGGCATATTAAGGGACTACAATTGTAAGGGAAATAAGAATTTCATGGAGGAGATGCTTAAGAGAAAAGATTGATAGCATTTAACTTACTTTACTGAGGATTGATGAAAAGATGGTTCTTAAAAAAAAAATTTTTGCTGATTAAGCTTACGCTAATTTTTGCCAAGTATATAAGGTTGACTTGATAGGAAATACGCAATTGAAGTTAGTAACTACCAAAGGAAGATAAATATAATTACTGTGTCAAAAGAAAATATAAATGAGGATGATAAACATATAGCTGATGTATTTGAAATTATTTACAGTGCCGTATTAGATTTTAAATGAAAAAATTTTAAGTTCTGGATGGAGGAAAAATAAAATGTTGATATACGCTATTATGACCGATACATAGATAGAATTGCTGTACTAGGATGAATAACAATTATCTAAAGAATTTTCAAGGTAAAGGCACAACGCCAAAATAATAACCAATATCAACAAAGAATGTCGAGTGTTATGTATTGTATAAGAATGAATGATTGTGTTGAGAGTTCTCCACGTAATATTACCAAACAAAGTGAAAAAACCCTTGCGAATGATTAATCAATGCTAGAATGTTAATGCATGATGGTATGACGTAATTCTAACCAGCCTTCATGAACATAGTTCTAATATATTCCACTGATACATCCACTATGATCTTCGTAAAGAATTGAAAAGGCTAAAAATTTTGTGGTTAGAAAGTGTGAATCTAATCCATAACCTATAGCATCATTGTTTGCATCCAACGTATGGTCTGAGTGACATACGAATGCGTTTCCATGTGTGGTGGTGATATCAGCAAGTGAATGTATAAATGTAATTTTCATAATATATCAAGTGTGATTGAATTTCAAGTAAGTTATGATTTAAAATAAATACCCCACATGTTGTAGTAATTCGATGAAGGGATGTAAATAATGATAGCTATCTGTTAAAAGTATGATATTTACTATGTAATGTATGTATGTTTATGTTTATCACTACATTTTTCTATTTTAATTTAGTTATTTTGAATAGAACAAAATATTGATAATATTGTTCATAGTTAATGCAGATTTTCAAGATGAATAGTAACCCTTATAATCACTAAAGAATTTGGTTAAATATAAGATGATCTGTTGAAAGAAAGTATAAAATAAATACTTGATGAAGGAAACTAACATAGGATAAATATCCATGATAATGATGATCAAGAGGAAAATATAGGAAAAAGGATAAGTTTAATTTTTGAAATGATAAGGAAAACATGATATAAATGAAAATAATTTTCTTTAATTCTAAACTTCATATGTAATATATCCAGTGTATACTCATGTAATCATTATTTGTATTTAAATTTTGTAATCTTGAATAGTGTGCCACTTAAAATCAAAATTATTGAGTTACTTTGAGGTTGTTAATATAAGAAAAATTAAACTTACCTGCTTGGAAGTTTAATGTTTCCTTATATTAAGGGGCATTTTGAAGCTGTAATAAGATATTACAATAGCCTATAGGCATATTTTAATTCAGAAATTATTATTTCAATATTAAAGTTTTGATTAGTAAGTCAGAAAAGCTTAATTTCCGGGTTTTATCATGTTGCAATCAGGATGACGCTGTACTTGTGCCTGTTATGTCCTAAGGTATAACTAGTAACGTGTGTGAAGGGAATTCCCCATTGAGTCCGCTTAACAGAATTTTCAAAGAAGGACGCTGGTTAAAGTGGAATAATTAGCCAATGGCAGAGCCAGATTTATTATGGATTTAAAGTTGTAAACCCTTTTACATTCGAGATATCGCGGCTCACGAGAACTAAAAGTGAGGCTATATAAATGGCAATCCTTCAGCACAAGCACGCATTACTCTTCTGCCATCGCCATGTAAACGTATTATTCACTCATCAGTCGCCATGTAACAATGTATTATTTGATCGCCACTCGCCGAGTACAGACGTCTTCCGGATTCACCAAACTGCCGCCTCATTGCATTAGCTTTATTATAATATTACAGTGGCTAATATCGGCATACAAGCTTAAATAAACTACAATCAACATCATAAGTGTGTATTATTTAAAATATCGACCACACGAAATCCCTGAGAGAGTTTCACAAATAGCTGAGGAAATAATCGGCGACCGTACTTCTTCAAATTTGGCGCCCAACGTGGGGCCTAACATCGACGCACCGTCCTTCTTCAAATTTGGCGGCCCAACTGGCGCAGATCCAGTGTCGAATATACATCCACGGAATAACAGCGGGGAAGTCCAGAGCAACAGCGAGTGGAACAGCTGAGCGTGAGGAAGACTGGAGGCAGCGGGAAAATCAAGGTCGAAGGTGGTGATCTGCTAGCTGTACAGACCGTGACGAAAACATCTGGCCCGCAACAGGTGACGAATTCTTAGCTACGAGGGAGGCACCGATAAATAGTATACACATACTATTTTCCAAGTAAGACCTTTTATTTACCTAAGTGCTCCAAAGAAGAAAATTGCGTGTGACGAAAATTTACAGAGATCAGGAAAAATGGCGAACTTAGAACAGAATACTGAAAAGATTAGAGTAAAAAATTTTGAGGGTCAAGAGATGATGTTGTCGAGAGAGGAAATGTTTGTTCTAATGAATATGATGCAAAGTGTCCGTCAGGTAATAAAAGAGATAAATAGGGAACTTGATACATATATAAGTAAACCAGTAATAGAAAGAATTCCAGTAAAAGATACTGAGGTAGATAGTCAGATAGGAGCAGAAGTGAATAATGTAAATCCTGATGTAGAAACAGCTGATAGTAAGGTCAATGACAGGATTGTTACTGAAAAGTTAGGAACAGCTGATTGCGAGGCCAACGATGAAACTAAGGAAAAGTTAGGAACAGCTGATAGCGAGGTCAAAGATAGTATTTCTGTAGAGTCAGGAACAGATGATGGCAAGGTTAATGATGAAATTAATGGAAGGTTAGAAACAGCTGATAGCAAATACGAGAATGATAATATGATGACTCCAGAATTAGATAATATTGAGATTAATGAAATTGCTATCCAGGAAAATAGGGATGATAGGAAAAATGTAGAATCAGGAAATCTAAAGAATGTTGATTCTAATTTCAAAGAAAATGTCAGGAAAAATGCAAACATTTCAACCAGTAACCAGGATAATTTTCGATCGTGCTTAAGAAATATTGATCGTATTCAAAATGTAAATTTTGAAAAATTTGAGGTAGGGGCAGAAAATTTCAGGAACTGGAGTAGACTCCCAGAACAAAAGAATGTTCAGGTAGATTGGATGATGATAAATATTCAGAAAGAAAGAGAAAATTTCAACCAGTATACTGCCAAGAATCAAAGGAACAACTATAGTATTCTTTGGAATGTAGGTCAAGGTTATAGTACACTTGCAGAAAAACTTAGAAACGTCAATAAGATTGCTAAACATGAATCAAATGTAGGACAGTTGATAAATAAAGGTGCATGGAGAATCAGGAATTTAAATCCTCCTACAATACCGTATCCAAAATCTTGGAATGAGGTTTATTAACTTGATATAAATAAAAATGATGTCGATCATGTTGAAATACATTCATAGGGATATGTGAATAATGTCATTGTTTTACTAAAAGGCTAGGTACATAATAGCATGTAACAACATTCTGGAAAAATGTTAGATTACCCATCCATTAATTGAAAAGTCATGAGTGAACAGAATATGTCTACGGCAAAATTAAAACAAATAAATTAAAATGTTATTGTAGATTTTCCTCATAATGAAAATATCAACGAATATGAGATATCAGCGTGATTAATGAATTTTGTTACAACCAAGTCGAATAATTAAAGTTAAGATAGGTAGTTAATATTTTATCAATAGGATTGATTATAATTTGAACCATTTTCTTAAGATCTGAAGATTGAGTAGTAAAGATTCTATAAATTACCCTCCGATGGTGTCAACTAATGAAAGAGAATAGTGTAGTGTTCCCTATAAGAATTATATTATTGAACATATATCCGCCGTAGATGCGTGAATGAGATAGAAGATAGCCACAGGAAATAAATGATTAAATCATGTTGAGAGTTCCATGATGTTAAGTAAATAAATAGTTGTGAGGATAAGCAACGATATTGTTATTCCTACTGTTGAGTAGATGTTATTGTGAAGTAAATATGTTCGTGGCATATTAAGGGACTACAATTGTAAGGGAAATAAGAATTTCATGGAGGAGATGCTTAAGAGAAAAGATTGATAGCATTTAACTTACTTTACTGAGGATTGATCAAAAGATGGTTCTTAAAAAAAAAATTTTTGCTGATTAAGCTTACGCTAATTTTTGCCAAGTATATAAGGTTGACTTGATAGGAAATACGCAATTGAAGTTAGTAACTACCAAAGGAAGATAAATATAATTACTGTGTCAAAAGAAAATATAAATGAGGATGATAAACATATAGCTGATGTATTTGAAATTATTTACAGTGCCGTATTAGATTTTAAATGAAAAAATTTTAAGTTCTGGATGGAGGAAAAATAAAATGTTGATATACGCTATTATGACCGATACATAGATAGAATTGCTGTACTAGGATGAATAACAATTATCTAAAGAATTTTCAAGGTAAAGGCACAACGCCAAAATAATAACCAATATCAACAAAGAATGTCGAGTGTTATGTATTGTATAAGAATGAATGATTGTGTTGAGAGTTCTCCACGTAATATTACCAAACAAAGTGAAAAAACCCTTGCGAATGATTAATCAATGCTAGAATGTTAATGCATGATGGTATGACGTAATTCTAACCAGCCTTCATGAACATAGTTCTAATATATTCCACTGATACATCCACTATGATCTTCGTAAAGAATTGAAAAGGCTAAAAATTTTGTGGTTAAAAAGTGTGAATCTAATCCATAACCTATAGCATCATTGTTTGCATCCAACGTATGGTCTGAGTGACATACGAATGCGTTTCCATGTGTGGTGGTGATATCAGCAAGTGAATGTATAAATGTAATTTTCATAATATATCAAGTGTGATTGAATTTCAAGTAAGTTATGATTTAAAATAAATACCCCACATGTTGTAGTAATTCGATGAAGGGATGTAAATAATGATAGCTATCTGTTAAAAGTATGATATTTACTATGTAATGTATGTATGTTTATGTTTATCACTACATTTTTCTATTTTAATTTAGTTATTTTGAATAGAACAAAATATTGATAATATTGTTCATAGTTAATGCAGATTTTCAAGATGAATAGTAACCCTTATAATCACTAAAGAATTTGGTTAAATATAAGATGATCTGTTGAAAGAAAGTATAAAATAAATACTTGATGAAGGAAACTAACATAGGATAAATATCCATGATAATGATGATCAAGAGGAAAATATAGGAAAAAGGATAAGTTTAATTTTTGAAATGATAAGGAAAACATGATATAAATGAAAATAATTTTCTTTAATTCTAAACTTCATATGTAATATATCCAGTGTATACTCATGTAATCATTATTTGTATTTAAATTTTGTAATCTTGAATAGTGTGCCACTTAAAATCAAAATTATTGAGTTACTTTGAGGTTGTTAATATAAGAAAAATTAAACTTACCTGCTTGGAAGTTTAATGTTTCCTTATATTAAGGGGCATTTTGAAGCTGTAATAAGATATTACAATAGCCTATAGGCATATTTTAATTCAGAAATTATTATTTCAATATTAAAGTTTTGATTAGTAAGTCAGAAAAGCTTAATTTCCGGGTTTTATCATGTTGCAATCAGGATGACGCTGTACTTGTGCCTGTTATGTCCTAAGGTATAACTAGTAACGTGTGTGAAGGGAATTCCCCATTGAGTCCGCTTAACAGAATTTTCAAAGAAGGACGCTGGTTAAAGTGGAATAATTAGCCAATGGCAGAGCCAGATTTATTATGGATTTAAAGTTGTAAACCCTTTTACATTCGAGATATCGCGGCTCACGAGAACTAAAAGTGAGGCTATATAAATGGCAATCCTTCAGCACAAGCACGCATTACTCTTCTGCCATCGCCATGTAAACGTATTATTCACTCATCAGTCGCCATGTAACAATGTATTATTTGATCGCCACTCGCCGAGTACAGACGTCTTCCGGATTCACCAAACTGCCGCCTCATTGCATTAGCTTTATTATAATATTACAGTGGCTAATATCGGCATACAAGCTTAAATAAACTACAATCAACATCATAAGTGTGTATTATTTAAAATATCGACCACACGAAATCCCTGAGAGAGTTTCACAAATAGCTGAGGAAATAATCGGCGACCGTACTTCTTCAACAGTGTGACGATAGTTTATACAAAGCAGAATAAATTTCAGAAACACTATTATCATAAACCACAAAAGCACATCCCACCATAACTTCTTGAGTTTCACAATCAATGTAACGTGACCCATCTGTATAAATGTAGTAAGAATGTTGGTCTATAAGTTCAGAACACAATTGCATGAAACTGGTGTTATAATGTGCTGGATGACCGAGTCAACTCCAATGCACCGGTATAGTTGTAAATGGGAGACAATATTGGGGATCTTTCGACCTCTCTTAATATTATTTATACTAGCCAAGAAGAGGCCATTCAAATATAAGAGCTCTATGGCAGCTATAATTTGTGCAGCATCAGTAGAAATTGTACGATAACCTCTTATCATTCGTAGAAGAAATCCTCTTTGTATTTGTTGTAATTTTTTCTGAGCCCATTTTTTATGTAAAATATCTTCATAGGCAGCAACACAATATAAAAGAAGAGGCTCAATCGCTCCGCGATAAATAATTTTCAGTATGGAGTAATTAAATCCCCAACTAGGTCTGGATGCTTTAGATAAGTTAAGAAGAAGTTTACTGGCTTTGTTGGCAATGTGATTCAAATGTGATCGAAATGTTAACTTTGTATCACAAAACTAATATCGTCAAGATGTCGGCTATTCCTAGACAGACGAATCCGAGTGGGGTTTTCGCAGGGTTTCCCTCACTCTCTGGCAAATGCCGGATTGATCTCATTCCCTGCAATTCCTTATGAGGCATAAAACTTGTTCCTGTATAAATGTAGTTGGAAAATATCTAACTTGATCAAGTAGAACTTAAATCAAAAGCTCATAAGAACAAAATGGGATGTGAGAACTCATGTAAAACGTCCCCACATTCCGGAACATATGAAGTGAAAAGCTAGAATCGTAGATACGGGCATTCACTTCAACTTTCGGCAAAGGTGGCTGGGGATGCATCCTACTAGGCTGAGATACTCCGGGGGAGAAGGGCGGGCGAAAAAACAAACAAACAAACAAACAAACAAACAAACAAACAAAAATTTCAAAATGTGCGAAGCAAAAGGCGCGTTGAGTATTCCTTCCTACGATACCGGATGACATGTTACTGAAGAAGTGTCTCATATGACGGCCTGAAGCGCTAATGTTAAAGCTGATAGGCTATCATTATACTGGTCCCAACTGATTATCGCACTGTGGGACCTGTGCACAAAAACAAAAGCTCTGGATTAGTAACAAAAGTAAACTTCGCAGCACTACATCTCTTTTGGGAGAAGGCCTACCATCCGACCGCTGCGCCTACCATCCGACTGGGGCATGTGGTCATCATGCCGACACCCAAGGCCGTTAATGATGGTTTCCGTGAAAAGAGCTTCTCAGTTTGTATCACGAGACTGAGTGCACCCCGATCCAGACCTACCTAACTCAAGAGGTACCGGGGATCGAACCCGGGCCTGTGTATCCTTAGCCAGCGACGCTAACCACGAGACCACACAGGCGGTCACCGTAATTTGAAAAGATAGAGGAATACATTCAAGTTGTACCATCTCATCACATCTGATCTAGACGATACAAGGATTTCGTAACGGAAATAATAAATTTTCCACTGGGTAAATTAGACCGCCTTAAAACAAGGGCAATTAATTCTGCTTTTTAAATTCACTCATGCGAAATTTGGAATGTTCGCTGGCTGATTTTATTACGGTATAAAGCTTTTCCACTCACACCTACGTGGAAATTATGTAATTATGCTGGCTAAAATAGCACAAAAAAATGTTGACGCGCCACAGCTACAGCTTAAAGCACTGTCGCCTCGATATTGTAGGGATGCGGATAATCTCAGTTGTTATTATAGCGTGTAAAGTGAGGGGTTTAACCCGAACGTGAGAGTTTAGTTAGCGGTTATGCACCTGCGGCACTGTTGGGGGGGGGGGGAGGAATTCACCTACACGAACTCTAACATATAGCTTATTGATCAATATGATTACTACGTATAGCCTAGGGCCGTATTACAATAATGTAATTGAAAACTTACAATTATATGATCATGGGGGATTTCCGTGTCGGATGGACTTGATAAACAACATGTTGCCGTATGTTTCTGCACGCTCTGAATTGAATTTAAAAATAGTATGCATCAATTTTGATCGATATGGCTTCAATCGATCACTAGGCCATGGACCAACTTCATTGCGACAACCACATCTAGCCCTGATGACAGCACTATGGCTGTCGAAATTTCGCTATACGACGGAGCGTTACCAAGACAATAGATATCTATTGGGTCAACTTCTACTAAACCTCACAAAATATTTGCAGATATGAATGGGAAACATTGCAGCAGATGACTTGGAGAAAGACCTAGAAACTAATGTCAAAATTCATGTCAGAATATAAATATTATATTCATGTTGACACCGCGACACCTAGCCCATGCCGAAGTTCTATCAACAGAGCTTGTTCGTTCGTGACATATTGAATCTTGCTCATAACGTTGATCTGACTAGGATATCATATTGTGATACACACTATTATACAGTTATTTCATATCATAAGATGCAGAAATATTCATATTCCCACAGTTTATTATGTATTTGATGACACTCTGGCGAACTCATTGGTAGACCGGCCAGCAGACCACCATAAATATCTTGAACCGGAGGATGCCTGGGACAATGACATGTTAACTTGTTTCGTAGCACAGAACTTGCTTTACAGCCAATTCATTTTTGTTCTCAACTAATCAGGACGCTTTCCTTAATTTTTTATGCTTAAGCATTGTCTCCACGTGGAGTGTAAGCCAGTCTGTTTCCCTAGTAGTGACGCTTACCGTTCCACTACTTTAAGGGTCGGACAACGACTTAATTCTTAAAGGTTGCAGATAGTTAACGTGACTGTAGAACGCACTATACGTATATGGCCGACTGGTATAAACATAGAACCTGCGTCGCGATATGACGTCTACGTTCAAACGAGTATAAACAAAGCTGAATAGAAAAATAGATGTAGCCTATCAAAAGTTAGAGGCGTTGATAATGCTGCACATAAGTAATAAATAGGAAAAAGACGCAGATAGGTTAGACTACTGGCACTGGGTGAAGGAAGTTCGAGTAATGATCATGGTAGAATGAACGGAAATGGATGAAAAAACACTATCGTAGAAAAAATATAACACCGTACCCCATACTGTATAGTCCTTAATACATTCGCAAGAAAAATTGCTTAGCATGAATATAAGTTGTTGAAATTTAAAAAAAAAAGCATAAAAAGCCTACAGATTAGGAAGTACTAGCGTAGAAAGAATCGGCCATTAATATTAACATCCCTTCTCTAATGAATTTGGAGATGCTAAAGAAAATTTCGGTCAAATCAAAACTCATAAACCGGTAAAGAGGAACAGTCAACTATACTTGATCCAAGATGTGTACGGAGCAAAAGTAGACAACACAGTGTGAAAGTATAAAGCACAGTTCACAAGAGTTCGTTTTTGAGACTGTTTAGTAAAGTCAATTGAACTTTCTTTTTTATATTAAGCGCAAAACGTCGATTCCCAATTATGTCAAGATATTTTTTTTTTTTGTCTTTGATTTTGGTTTAATTTTCGACCGGTAACTTGACACCTCCTGTAGATCCGTATTCTTTTAGGACTTTGAAAGCCGTATTTGAAACTACTTCCACGGATGACGCCACTTTCACTCCTACATCCTGCACAGTTACTTCTGAGGTTTCTTTTAACGTTTTGTAGGCCTATATATTTACAATCTGCATCTTTCTTTATTGGTGACGTAAGTTCTGAAGGCACTGGCTCGCAATTTTCTTCTATAATACAAATTATTAGATTATGCCTATTACTTTTACTTACAATATGTGGTATGAAAATGAAAAGTACAACTAATTAATTAATTATATTATAAAATACGTCTCGTATTTAGCAACTTACGTCACTTGTATTTTTTTCAGAATCAACAAATTTGCCAAGGCAACGATAAAAACAATTTAAATCTTGTTTGGTAGATATATGTTGTAAAACATGTAAGCCTATAATGCAAATACGAAAGCAAGCAACTCACTTAATATATAATTATTATGTTTTCACAATTACATAAGATATAAATAATTTTACGATGTGTGCGGAATGAAAGTAAACATTTGACTAAACTTGTCGCACTACCGTGAAATATGCACTTTTGAGATTAACCAATGACACGACAGGACACAGTTAGTCAAGGCAAGTCTTTTGTTTACTTTTTCTCCGTACACATCTTGGTTCAAGTATAATGCTTTACTCGCATGGAGTGTTGTTGATAGTATGAAACGTTTTTGGGTGGGTCACATAGTGTGATTAAACACACCATCCTAACAAACTCCATTTCACTCTCCGGAAAGTAATTAAGAAAGCATGTGCGTGTGACTTAACAAATGACCATCAGGTGGCGCTGCAAATTGCAGTGATAATGGCGGGGATCCTCCAAACCGGCGATTGTAATGAACCCTGGGTAGTTACTTTTCATTTCCACTGCAGTAGGCGGATTATGTTACTCTCTGGCGTCGTAAAAACGGGAAGTCGTTTAATGGCGCACAAGTTATGATGTCAATAATACCAAACCTGCTAATTTCGGAATCATAAAGTATATTGCTGCTTTTAAGCATGAGAACACCGGTGTGTTTTATTACACAGAAATACTCAGGAAGAGGTATAGATGTAAAGAACTGATGATGTCTGAATATAGGACTTCAAGCTACATGGCAATGCAAGTTGTTTATGGATAACCAAGCGGAAGGCAATTATTCTCGAAAACACCTAGTAATTTCCTTCCAATCTTAAAGTACAAGTACAAGTTATTTTACTTGGATGGCCGAGATTATAACCTTGTGACCATTGAAACCTGTAAAGAAGATAACTTCTCTGAAACAAGAACTTCGGCCTACAAAACAATGGCTGGTACTCAGTTACCTCAATTTATATTTATGAAACACCGTACAAATTTTACTTTTTTTGTGATAGTCTAACTTGGATGTCAAGTAGATCCGTAGTCAATTTACATGGCAGATCATATAGCGAAAATACTCTGGACTTACCACCTGTAAGGCGAAACTATTTCACTCATTCACATGATTTCTTCTCCTCGCCAATTTAAGGTGGTTTTATCTGAAAAGTAGCTGCAGCGAAAGAAACTACTATCTTAAACTATCTTAAACCGATTCAATACACTAAAAACCAAGAGGGAGTTAAGTCCGACAAACAAAATTAAAGCCATTTAGTAATATAACTTTAATTACTTGTCTGAATTTTTATCTCTAACCAATCAACGTATGTAAAATTCAGGCAATTTCTTCATTTTTTCATTCTTTCTGCACTTCTTGATATCCTATGAGCAAAACGTTTTCAGACTTGGCAGCAGAAATTCCTAATTTCTCGTCGGTTTCCAACAGTTTCTCTTTACGAACTTTGTAATTTATAATCATATTGGCAATCTAGCTCTTTCGTTAGATCGATGTATTCTTCAGTTTCGTTTTTCTTCATAAATCGCTTCTTCTCCGATATTTCAACGACTGGTACGGTATTAAAGTTCCGGGTTTCCAGATCGCGGCCCAGCTCGATGACATGTCGAAGACTTACCCCATGTAGAAGAACTTCTCTAGTTTAAAATAACAGAACACCGGACAGGGTTCTGCTCTTACGAATAGTACACAACTGTCGTTAAACCGCCATAACAGATTATCTACTTTTGGATCTTCGTAACGCACGCTATAATACAGTTGGCGCGCAAATGTTTTAGACGTTGGGTTGTCTCGAACCGGTCCTAGGTAAACAAGCATGTCAGCCTCACTCTTAAGTAGATACGAGTGATGCGCTAAAGTGAGACAGACACAAGGTGTATAGAACAGGAGGTGGGTCGGACTGGTTTCTGCGTGGTGGGGGAACCTGATTCGTGACGGAGCTGTAGTCCCGAAACCACGCGCCTGTATATTGTATTGAATTGTATAAATTAGAACAGGAACAGATAAACAAAAGGTTGGTTGATGAATGTAACAGTTTAAAACAAGATATTGCCGTTATTGTACATGAAAAAGTCCAGAATGTGCTCAGTGGCGTATTTTCCAAGGCTCAAATCGAGTTGATTTTAAATAAAAAAGGAAGAAGGAATGACGGAGTTCCTTTCTTGAAGATGCAAGTAACTACAAGACTGCAAAAATACTACATGTATAACATAAAATGTATTTTAAAATATTTTGTAACTTAAAAAAAAAATTGCATGGTAATTTACATTGTTGCCTTTACTGTCATTTGGAAATAATGTGCAGTACAGAATGTTCGTACTGTAACTTATACAGTGATTTATTCATACATTGCCTTGGCATCACGCAACTCAAAGGTAACAGTATGACAATGTTTCAGATGTATGTACATTTATAATTCGATAGAAGTTATTTACAAAACGATCAAGGGCGCCCATATGATATTTTCTAGGGGGCAAACAAGTGTGACATCGTAAGTTGAAATAAATCATCGTTAGTTTACTTTCGACTTACTTTCTGATGATGCAGTATCAATTGACTTCGAAAGTGGTTAAATAAATAAAAAACCATACTCCCAAGAAAAGGGGGCCGAGGATCCACCCCAGGAATATGTTTAGTAATAACTGAACTAATGAAAACCATATTTGTTGCTATTTTTCCACTGAAAAACTAGTCAGCATTTTTTCTTTACTCTAAGACATGCAAACAAAAACAAGAAATCGTTACCTAAGTTACAACACTTATTAGTATTTATAAGAAAAGTTAAATATCACATGAAACAGTGCAAATAATATGCCTACTCAATATGTCTTAAAAGAAAGACACCGGACTATAATTATTAACTTTTTTTCTTTTCCTGAGAGCTAGGGGGCCGCGGTCCCCTCCACCCGCCCCCGGATATGGGCGCCCATGAAAACGATAGCAGTCGAAACTGTAGGCGAGGTAAGCTATAAGGACTGCACCGGCTGTAACTGTGGGACTGCAGCCGCGTCATCACAGCGGGTGAGTGGTGGGGGAGAACCGCAGTCCGACCCACCTTTTCTATACGCCTTGAGACAGACATACCTGTTTCTGACATTATCGCATTAAGAAGTTCAAAGTTATTATCTTATTCGTCAGTTGTCTGTCAGTAGGTTTAACAGTGTGGTAGCACTACTGGAAGCAAAGCAAAACACAGTACAAGCAATAATATTACAATAGCAGGGGTCAGTCTACATGACAATATGTATTTTGAATTAAACACCCCCACATGCGCCGCCCATATCATGGATATTTCATTTCACGTATCACATGTTATTTTAAGCTCTGCAAACACAAACATTGACCACTGAATGTTATAAATTGATCACAGACTACACAATGATTCTAAATAAAACTCAAAATTAATATAACGGAAGTGATGTTTCCTGTATCCAGAATGTCAACCAACAGTTTTAAAGCCCGACAAATAAAGATTTAAAATGTTTATTTAATTGCTCAAATACAGTACCGGTACCTATACAATATTATTGCCGTTATCTGCAGTGGAGTAGATATTAGTTATTATCAGGGCCCGGATTTTGATGACATGCCATCTTTTAACTAGAACTTCAGGGACGTTGCTCGCTAGTGCAGATATTCTAATCATGACTCCTAGATCATAAAAACAGCATTTTTTAGGGTCTTTTTTTGTCATTTTTCCCCATTTCTAATTGTTCGTTCACTTTTAGAATTTAACGTTTTTGTTTATTATGTTTTGGTCATTTTGCGGTTTTTTTCCATATTTCATAGTTTATGTAATTTTTTTTAATATAAAGTTTTTTTGTTACTTTTGTTTCTGACACTATGTAGAGTTTTTGTGCATTTACTTAGCCTATATTGAATATTCTCGGAACTTTAAATAAGCATAAATAAATAGATCTTATTATAATTTTAATTTAGATACTGAAAAAAGGTTTTGCTGTTTGTATTGAAGCATGTGCAAATAACTAATTACATGTCTATAATTTGGTCAACAACATAGAAATAGAATAAGCTAGTATTTTCATACAGATTTTTGGGTAATTTTTTCAGTTTTTGGGTCCTTTTTAAATACTTTTAGGTAATCAAAATCCGGGCCCTGGTTATTATAAATATTGCACTAAAAATCGTGCCTCCAGCTTATCAAATAATTATGCCATGATTCGAGTAAACTGATCCACCTGGATTAATTTTGTTACTTCCTAGTGCAATTTTCATGTTCAACAATATGAAACTGCAATTTTTGTTACTCGGATTGTTAATGCGAACACGTTTTTTGTTGTGAATAAAATAACAAAATTGTCTTAATTTTTCATTTCTTACACTAAGATTAATTGTATAATGTTTATTTTGTATTATGATAATTGATAATCCTATAAATCAGCATTAATATCCCAATTAACTTGCAGTAAAAAGGAAGTGAAAATAATAAACATGCATATCATCAGGAAATCAGGAGCAGCCCGCGATAAAATTTGTAATTACTCGTATGATATTAAGTTATATAAAAGGGTTTTACTTGAGAAATCGTAAGATATCGGCGTTTGTTTAATCTCTTCGCGTCTTTCGGTTACTGAAAGAGACGAGTCTTAAGAGCCCCTTCACACGAGGCCATTTTAATGTAACCATACACACGTGGTGGTGGCCTTTCCTTCGAAGCCTTATATAAAACAACGAAACACCTGGTGGCGCTGCCATGATGGTGCTGCCAAGGTGGCCTCGTGTGAAAGGGCTCTCAAACGCGCACGTGATGACGTCATGACAACTTACCCATGTGTACGCGTGCATTAAAGCTTCAGTTTAACATACTATCCCAGGGGTGGCCACAATGAGACTCGCGGCTGTTGAAACCAAGCTAAGAGTAAATATGATACAGATTTTTAAAAAGTATACAGTTAATATAATTTAATGAAAACTTATTACGAGGAAGAGAAAAACTTATTTCTGGTTTCCAGAGCAAATTAAGACTCTTTCGGAAAGACCTTGAGACTAAAACAATCGCTCATTTCAAATGTTTGAAGAAAATTACTGAAAGCCTTCCTGACGATCAGGTGGAAACAGAAGATTGTTTGTGTAAAATGTTTGGTCTTGCTAAAGAAATCAATGGCAGATTTAATGATTTGAGAACACTTACATCTTCATTTTCATTCCTGGAAACTCCTTTAGCTGTTGATGTTGTGGGCGATGTGGCAGTCCTGTTTCATCACCAATTACCAATTACAGTTGGAGTAGAGTTCGAGCTACTAGTACTGCAAGAGGACAAAGGATTAAATGGTCCGCTCCATCATATAAACTGTTTTCATATTATAATATGTTATAGTAATTATGTATAATTCTGTAAATATCCCGTGATATACCAGTTGGTGAAACACGGGTTGTAATGTAACTAAACAAATAAAAAAAAAAAAAACCAAGTGGTGTTTTGGCCATAGAATTCTGGAAGAAAGCTCCAGAAGAAAATTACCTACTAACAAAACAGAGTGCTAAGAGACTTATCTTGATATTTGGGACTACTTATGTGAGTGAGTCTCTGTACTGAACACAGAAGTACATTAAATCTAAATATCTATCTGAGCTAACTAAGGAACATTTAACTGAAATCGTGCGAACTGCACTTACCAATTATCATCCAGATTTGAAGCAACTAACTGCAAAAACGAACATTCCAAAAAGCACTTGCTGTGTAATTGAACAATAATGTTTTTGTGTATATTAAAAGTAACGTGGTTCGCTTCGAACAGATTTAAAAATTTGCGGCTCCCGAAGTTAAGGTTAGTGGCCACCCCTGCACTATACTGTATAAATACTATGAAGTTCGAAATATTATCAAGTACAGTATAAATAAAACAAACTTTGAATAGATTAAAAATAATTCCACTGCAAGAACGACGGATAAACCTTTTTCTCCCTTTGGCCCAACTATATGCTCACTCAATTTCTAACCAATCACGGCTCCTTCAGATCCTACCTATTAAAAATGAAAAAAACAGAGTCACCAACATGCAGCTGTCGTGAGGAAGACATTCAGACCGCCATACACCTACTAGAGTTGGATTATTCCCACAAAGTCTCTGGCCTTGAAGACAAACCCAGCCAGCGAGCTTCTCGTTACCAAGATGCGCGAATTCGGTGCGCGTAAGATCAGTAAGCTACCGCTGGGCAGAGAGTGAACATCGTGCAGAATGTCGCCAGTCGTAGAAAATACTATAATAGTTGAGTGGAGGGGTAATGCCGCTGCGAGAGAGACAGACAACACGTGGAGTGGGATAGGAGAGCTGAGCCAATCAGGGTGCAGCTACCTCCCCTAGCCAGGAACTCTACGAGCGGTGAGACTCGCTCCTAAGGTATATACGTAAAAACCCAGAGACATTGTGGAGGTAATCCTACTCTAACACAGTGCTCCAGGTTTGAAAGAGAAAGACCATCTATTCTAAAGTCACTACCGTTGCCAATTGTGCTCAAGTATCATATCAATACGATATCAACCACGTCTTCCGCTCCATCACATAAACTGTTTTCATGTTATAATATGTTATAGTAATTATGTATAATTCTGTAAATATCCCGTGATATACCAGTTGGTGAAACACGGGTTGTAATGTAACTAAAATAAAATAAAAACTTTTTCTTTGGTTACGAAAGGAAGTTAAGGATAGTACCTTATTCTTCAGTAGACATGCGGCGGGTCTAAGTGAGTGTGATGTGTGGGCGCCAGATATAGATATACTATATCAAATTTATGTTTTATTTTAGACCCTCCGGCAGCTTCAAGTCAGATTCGAGCAGAATTCTCTTTTCTCAGAGCGGGAATGGTAGACGTGCAGACTGGTGATCCTTCCTTCATAGAAATAACGTTGCGTACAATTGAACAACAAACTTTTATTTTAATTAATTCAGCAATGTTCTTAATACAATTATTATAATTGTTACAATAATTACAAATAGTAATTATAGAAAATTGTTCTTGTTGCTTAGCTACGTAGAAAACTGATGGGTTAGTGATTTACTAATGTCCAATTTAAAAGCTCGTAATATAATCAAAGTTAAAATATTATGATGCTGACAATTCTTCTATGTCCAAAAATTACAGCCGTGAAAATGTTTAAGTATTGAAATTGTCGACTGAAAATTCTTCTAAGTCGTATAATTATATTCACGAAAAAGTTAAAGTGTCGAAATTAGATACTGAAAATTATTCTAAGTCGAATAATTACGACCCACGACACTCCGTGGTAATACGGGAGCTACTAATCCCGTCTCCTCCCGGACCGATGAAATTCAAGTGGTCACTCCGACCGGTGAAAAATCCAAGTGTTCACCCCGACCGGTGAAATCCAAGTGTTCTTACTTGCATTATAATAAATTAAACTAACTCTCAAAAATCCTCCTAAGGACGGCCCACTTACCCCATATGATTATTCCACGTGACAATTACTCTATACCTAATTGGAAGTGACGAATCTTATCTATAGCCAATAGGATACCGGTGCATCCCTGAACCAACCTACTACTTTCTCTTTTCGCAATACTAGGAACTCAGTGAATTGCATTGTTTAAACTCCAAGAAAGTTTAGAAGATACCATCAATTTCCTTCGTACTAAATAATATTAATATTCTTACTTCTATTCATACAGCACTCAAGGTATTGACAGACCCATTGTCCATTCTCATTCCTTTACATACTTACAATAGAGGCTACTGTGTGTACTGTTATGTCTTTGTTCGAGGGAGATACCTGAAAGCTATTATGTTCGTTATTAGCACGGGGCTGGAATTACCCGGCTACCTGGCCAAGCTTACCATTTTCTATGACCAGTGCAAATTGCATTAAATACATAAATATTCAATTTGTTAATGACTATGAATTTTAGAAGATTTGTTAATAATTGCAATAGACTTTTCTCCAGATTATGCATATTTTGATACCAAACAAGCTACTGAAATATTATCATTTAATTAATTGTCATTTATATGAGCATAATCTACTTTATATTACTTTATATAGGCTGGGTTAATCTGGACTGCGTCAGACATAGTTAGTTTATGAAAGCAAAATATATTGTTAGTGAAAAAATAAACTGTAATGAATTGAACCAATTGTCCTAGACACTAGTTACAACCTATATTTATTCAATCCACAACGTATTAATTCATAATTATCGTAAATTGTCGTAACACAGTTATAACATAACTTTCCTTTACACCGTTTAATTTTTGTGTTAATAGGGTTGAAAATGGCATAATATATGCCGAAATGCATCCCCATAACGACGACCTAAGAAGAAACTAGTGTCTAGGACAATTGGTTCAATTCAACACCAGAACCTAACCAGAAGTGACTCTTATCCAGGAAAGTGCCCTTTCACGATTTTATTTTGAGCTTAGATGTATACACTCCATGAAGAGATTTTAACAACGGACGTCTGAACTTTCAGTAAATTATTTGTGGACTTGTGATTCATCACACTTTTTACTGTGGTTTTATTCCACTAATTTGTATATATGTGTATAGATTATTTTATCATTCACACTTCTGTGCATTAACTTTTAAGTTTTAACCAGCTTTATATATGTAGGCCTACATCTAGTAACAAGTTCAATTTTAAATATATCTGCAGATCAGTGTACAGGCTTTTAAATGAATTTGGTGTTTTTACAATCTGTCAGAAATCATAGATGTACGTTCATATGGCCTAATAATAGACCTAATTAATCTTAATAGCTGATATTCTTATTAATTCCTAGGCCTAGACTTCTTAGGTTGATCCTAAATTTTTATATTAACGGGGGTATAAGGTGGAACTGTTCATACTTTTACTGACTATATTAGCAATTCTTAACGGTAGACAGTTGACAGTGACTGCAAAGAAAAACCTACTGCCCTTGTATTTTCGGAGAGTCCTAGATTAACAGTTTTTCGTTAACTAAAGTTCACCTCACCTACGACAAGCAAAGGAAAGGATAAAGTAGAAAAAAAGTTTTTTTTCTTCCCCCCCCCCCCCAGTAAGTTTTGCAGGGCTGCCTTTATTTGAACATCGCTCGTTCCCAGGAAGCACAATGTCATCACAGGGAACTTCTGTATCCCAGAGTTGAGTTCATTTCCTTATTGCTTCGTCTTTCAACCTTTCCAAGTCAACCACTTGGATTTCAATTCTCTTTGTAATGACATCCACATACTACCGCCATCTCGGGATATTTGCGGAAACTCGGTACGCCACTGCTACACTGTTTCCCTTCGCCCATTTAAACTTTCCTTCTTACTTTTTCCTGACTCCAAGCGATTTTGTTCCATAAACTTCTAACGGCACTTCGAGTTAAAGACTATATCGTTTCTTCCCAGATAATAAGCGCAATCAGCTTTCATGAAGAAAACTGTTTTCTAAGCGATCTTGATAGAGTTATTATTATTTTTTACTCAATAGGAACATCACTTTCTTCGTAAGATAAGCTCTGAAATATTTAAACTGTAAGAGCAAGTTGTAATATGTATGCTCTTAATAGCTAACTGAGATAATTACCAAGTAATTTGTAGTTGAGTTTCTGCGGAATAAATTTGAATTCGAAATAAGTGCACGAACACAATTACGAAAATTGTTCTGTGTTAAACGAAAAGTTTGCTGAGTTTTCATTCATTAGCAAAACAAGAGCAGGTCTAGCAAAGATCAGATAATTGGATAGTAAGCTTCCCCCACGAAAATGGTATAGTTCTTAGAAATTAAACTTTTTATATATACATAAGTTTACATATTTAAAAGTCCTTCATTACCAGCGCACATATTTTTAAGCATTATGCAACATTAAATGATGAATTCCTAGCATAGTACCTACGAGAATTGAACAAATTACTAACAGGTTGTCGTGGATTTTATGCTCCCGTCTTAAGCAGTTAAGGACCCACTTGGATCGTCAGTTGTCGTGGATCCTTGTGTTGTAATGGAAAATAAGTACATACTGAATAGGTATTTACACCAACTGCTCCAGTCCGGAAGATGGTTTTGTTCGCCAGGGTGATCCTTCACTCAAAGTTTATTTAATCCACCCACCCAGGCTATCAGCGGTGTGAGCTGACGATTCTTCCTCTCGGGCCGATGATGTGATTTTGCAGGAATGATTATTATCTACTGAATCAAAGTTCATGACTGTGGTTGAAATAGTGACTTTATTTTCTATAGATATCTGACTATATAACATACGATTCCTCACTTACACATTTTAACAACACCATAATAATCCAGTGGACATTTTCGAATCACTCGCTACCGAGGTTTTAAAAGAGTATTTATTCTTATAATTAGGGACCGGATTTTTAGGTTTTTAAAAACACTGTTTTAGGTTTTCCATTAGGTGAAATAGTTTTTTTTAGGTTATTGTCCAAAATATCGTTTTCGGGTAGAATAATTGGCTTAATGAATTTGAATGTGCTACATAGGATTCAATACATAACACTTGTATAAAGTTTAACTTAACAAAATTGACTTAAATTTGTGTAAACTTGCTTTAGGACAATATTATACAATTGAAGAAAGAAAGCATAAACAAACAAAAGAAGCAGTGAAAATAAGATTGTCTCACATTTCCTGGTTACAGTATATCACTAAATATCTCTCAAGATTCTCAACTGTGAAGTTCTTCCTGTTATCTCTTAGAATACATTTGAAGGCACAAAATGTACTTTCAACCTCACATGACGTCAGCAGTGGTTGTTCGTACGAATATTTTAAAAGGAATACGCCGATACCCTTACACTTCCTCTCTTGATACTGTCATCCTAGACGACATTGGATTGAACAAAACGCTGGTGCTATTAATTTCAACTCGACAAAAATTGTTTCTACGCAAAATATCGATTTATCAACTGACAAACAAAAAAGACAAAAAAAGTAGCCTAAATTAGATATTTTAGGTTTTGTATCCCGTTTAGGTACATTTAGGTTTTGATACCCCATTTAGGTATTTTTAGGTGCCACAGAATTAATGTGGGTGAATCCTATGGACATGATTCGAAAAAGTGTGTAATCGCTTTTTGTTTTGGGAGTAAGGAAAAAAATAGGTAAAAACCTAAGAATCCGGTCCCTACTTATAATTTAACCTCTCGTTCCAAAGGTTGGAAAGAGAGTCCTATATTTACAATTTAACCTTCTCGTTCCAAAATTTGGAAAAAGAGTCATGTTCTTACATTTCTAAAATACACTATCAAGTCTATTTTCGAAATTTACGCGTAGTTAACGCCTACTTCTTAATTCTCTTAATCAGAAGGACTGGTCACATGGCCTCTGTTACATTTCATTGGTTAAGCCTAATAACAATCTCAGCCAATAGAAAAAAATCCCTTTAGGCAGGCCTACAGGCGGAGGTAGATTTCGAAGTGCTTTTGGTTTAATTTATTGTCGCTGCATAGCACTCTTCTTCTTTAGCCTTGGCATGGTAAACCTACAGTAATAAGAACTGAATTCGGTAAAGAGGAAGAGCCTACAATCATTTGTTTTGACAACAAGAATAGGATATAATATTCTGGGAGGCCGTGCGCAAGATCAGCAATGAAAAAAATTAGCAAAGCCGCTAAACAAGACAAAATTATGATATTATAATAATTCTTTTAAGTGTTATTATTTTCAAACATTAAAATCTCGCGTCATATGAGAGCTATCAAGAAACTATTTATTGATTTGTAGAGTACTCATCAAGAGCTTTTCAACGATACCCCACAAGACGTGGTTTCAAAAGTTTCGAATTTTCATCCCCCACCCCCACCTTCACCCCCACCCTCACTCGAACCCCCGAATCGTTGGTGTCACTGTGAACTCCATAGGGAGTACTCTAATTTATTCAAACAAAGTTTCCCTCTATACTTCATAGGGGCCGAGATATAAAGTTTTCAAAATTTCAACCCCCTCCCCCGACCACCCCCTTGGGCCAATTTTGCCCATTAACGAACTTGTCCGAACTATTGGGCCTAGAAATAACGTAATAAAATTTGGTTCAAATATCTTCAAAATTACGGCCGCTATCGTGTAAAGATATATATATATATCACAAATTTTTTCTTTGAACGGGCGGTGGTTTCGTACTTAGGGGAGCATGAAACGTAAAGATATGAAAGAATTTTTCGAAAATCATAAAGTGGTATCCATTGCAATAGGTAGATTTTTCTTCGAAAATCTACCTAAAAATACATCTTTTATATCTACTTGCTAGATATGATTCCCAGGGTCTTATCGTATTTTTTTACACGTGATCGTGCATAAATTATTTCCGCATGGGAAAATTATAACGCATAAATTTCTTATGTGATTTTGCAGACTTAAAAACTAAATTACACCTATACACTTATTGTTAAATATGACCAATTATTTCTTTTCGGCATTCTTCACAATATCTCAATAAACCTTTTCTCTTCCTCTAAAATTCTACAATACATTTAGGTTCCTTGGCATTAAACACTTTTATAACCTTCTTCCTTGCTATTGAAACTAACATAATACTGCGGGACTACAGGTGTCGTTTTATATCTGTGCCTCTCGCCGACCGTTGGAATTTTGTTACAAGGAGCAGGTAGTCCGTGTATTCCAATACAAAAGACATCCAGTTCCCTTTCTAGTCATTGCTTGTCCGAGCTCAAATCTGCTGCCCGTTGTAAATTTAAAACATGTTTTTGTGCACGCTAGTAGAATCTCTTCTCCTACCAGGAAATAGTCATTTGACAGACCGGCAGAGATATAATACGATGTCTTATTTAAAATAATTGCTAAATGATGCATTCATAACTCTACTAAGTATTGCAATTATTATTTGAATTAATTCCTTTCAATTAATTTGCATTAGTTATCAAATTCCATTTCAAGGCTTAGGATTTTAGGGGAAATTTTCGTAGGAAAGAGAAATGGAAAAAGTGCACAAATATTTTATGTTCCACTGACATAACTTAAACGCGGGACAACTTTCTCACTTCACACCCTGATGTAGAATAAGAGGCCGTATTGGACGAATGCATGTTAAGGCAGGCCTGTATTGTTCGCTCGCAATGCATATTATGCTTTAGTTTATGCAAACGATGGCTATCTGGTAACTACGCTTCTTGGAGTTTTTACGAAAAAATAAGTTTTACTAATGTAAGTACATATTTTACAACACTTAAACAAAACCATTAAAACCACTGCCCGGAAAAAAGCGAAAAAATGTTCCTTCATGAGAAAGTAGAGAAGGTCGTTGCCGATCTTTGTATCACATTCCCAAGATACATATGACCCAAATATAAAATTTTGTTTTATAAGAATTTTCTTTCTTAATCTCGGTATAGAAATTTACCGGTCTAACATAATAGGCTACTTCCTCTGCCTACTAGTTGGCGCAGCGAGGCTTTCTGAGCCTGTGTTCGATTTCTTAAGAAAACATAAATGTGATAGGCATATGTCTGTAGATTTTAATAGGCTTACAAAATTTATCCTACGAGGCAAAATTAAGGCATACCACAAAAGTCACCGACTTATGCAGTCATTTGGATGGAATAAAAGTTACGCATCTAACAATCAGATATAGAAGGCGGTTTTAAATAAAATCTCACCCGTAAAACTTTATTTACCATATGTGGGGAGAGTAAACCTATCACTTCACATTCCGACACAGAATAAGAGTCCATATTGCAGGGAGTGCATATTCAGTTGTCTCAACACCTTGGAAATATGTATTGCTCACCTCGCAAATCTTATAGCTTGAGTTTGTGAAAAAAAATGACTGGTTTGGAACTATCATGCAGAAAACTTTTGCGATTTTTTTCAAATATAGTTTCATCTCGTACACAAAACTTAAAGAAAATCGTTAGAGCCGTTTTCGAGAAAATATGATTTTCTTCACGTAAAGTGGTAGTAAATGTAACAGTCGTCGGGTATCTCCTGTCACGTCCCCAGGCAATATCTATCCCAGTTATAATACTTATTTTGGGTACTATGTTTCGTTCTCGAGCAAAGCTGTTCACAGTCAGACGGACATCATATAGGATGACAGACAGACAAAGACACACACATACATTTGTTTCTGAAAATTGAATTTCTGGATTCAGGGACTTCATAACATGTATTTAAGCTAAAAACTCTACATCAAATTTTACGGTAAAACACATTACTTGCTCTACCTACAATTCCTATGGTTACAGGTAGAAAAGTAACAAATGGTCGTACAATGAGAGCTCATGGCAAGTTCAATTCCGGGGTGCGCGGGCAAAGAGAGTTAAGTCCACCATCCTAAAAAATTGAGATATGTCCATAGAGTTATAGATAACAATGTTCTCTAAATTTGTGTTAAGTCCAGTAAGTCATATTCAAAATTGTACGGTCGTTATGGATGTGTGCCTCATGGGTTTATCCAACTCTAAAGCTATGTTGGGCTGGTATAGTGTGTTAAGTCACTCTAATTCTCAGTAACACCTCCAATTCGCCTCAACCGACATGAGCAATGAACTGGGCGTACTTAACTTTGACTTGGGTACCCTAGACCAAACCCTGATTATGACTATGGGAAGATGGGACGACGTCAAATGACAAGAGGGATGATAAATGGATAATGAGGGTGTGTAGAGGATCGAGTTAATGAAAATCATCCCATAATTTGCCTCAATGACTGTGGAAAACTATGGAAAAACCACAGTCAGGATGGTCGGTGTCGGAATTTGAACCCGGGACCTTCCGAATGCGAGTCCAAGACGCTAATACCTGGCCATCCCGTTCGGTTGATAAAAGTCAAGCAAAGAAAGCACTTGTACAAGGTGGTTCAATAGAAACTATTTGTTCGATGCTGGGAAACTTCTAGATACACATTATCTGAATCGTATATAGACTCTTAATATTGCCAAGACCACCTCTAAAATCCCATTTCCATAATATGATCATCTCATTAGTTTCTAATTAATCGATTCGCTTAAGAAAAAGCAATTTCGTGGAACAGCCACCTGATTTGTTGTAGACATAGTAAAATGAATCTTTAATCTCGATTGGTTGTACACATTTCTGGTGTATGATTGAAAATAGTCCGTATACTATTGAATTTAAGAACAAAGGAAAGCTTTCACATACACGTATTATCTAGATTTATAACCACAGCTTATGTGTTCATAGACTGTTATCAACAGATACTGCACAACACAGTTTTCAGAATATAGATACATTTCAGTAAACGAATCAACACATCCCTACACAAACAAAGTACTATAGAAACCGGGAATTATAAATTCTCTCCAAGTTCTTTTAAAATATAGTATAATAAACTGGAGAACAAATACATGTGAAATGAAATCCCTCAACTCCACCAAAGCATTTACTAACAATACTGATAGCTTTTAACAGTGAACATTCATTTTCGTAACCACGTGAGAGCGTTTCCTGCATGTTTGCAAAGATTTTACAGATGAAATAGTAAACAGTTTAGGTCAAGTGAATAAACATGTAGCAATTGCTTTTACTTGAAAATAACAGAATAAGCTTCAAAATATGTGAATAATAATATAGAATATGCTTGTGCTAATTAACAAAAGAAAGTTGTTGTAGCAAATGCTGAATTTCCCAGCACTCGCTTAAAAAGGCGTGAATAAAACCAAGACTCTGCTTTGAATTCATAGCAAATGCTGCAAATTTTTCAAGTGTGGTTATACCCATGCTACAGTTTTAATTTTATTGAAAGTGTAAATGATGAAATGGCTACTTTTATGCAAGTGAGAACTCCTAAATATCGCCGGCGTGTTCGGACTCTTGGGAAAAAATAAATTTAAGTCGCACCTTGGATGAATGTTCCCACCCACCACTCCCTCGCGATGCACTTTCTTTTATACCACTTCTTCTGTCCTCATATTACGTACAAACTCGTGATTGGACGTTGGTAGTGTGACGTCATACCGGTAAACAAAAGCCTCATGTCTTAGGTAAAAGTTGACAGGCTTACTAACGTCTGGAAGATATAATATGCCACATTTTCGAAACCTACAAACAGTGTATCGTACATTATTCGAAAATGCAAGGGCGCTTCGCTTCGGCTGCCGCCTCCGCTCGCGCACTTAACTAATGTGGTTAGTGTTTTGCATTATTTAGATTATGTGAAGAGGTGATTGTGGTCTGGTCGGGAGTGCCGAGTAAGCTAGAGGGTTGTCATTTTGGTGTATGGGTTGGTAGCTTGTATTTGGTACGATCGGGTGTATGGAGAGAAGGAACGATCGGGTGTGCCGAGATAACAAGCGAACAGCAACGCATTGTTCGGAGCGTAAGGGGCGACTTAATCTTATCTTTAGCCGGACTCTTGAAAGCGATTATCATTCTCCAGAATATGAACAAATTGTAACTGTTTATTATCACTTTCTTCACTGGTCATAGAAATTTCATACTCAGAAGATGGCATTTTGATGTCGATAACAATTAAAGACGCTCACATGTTTCCTACTATTTTCATGGCCTGATAGATTGATTTTAATTTTTAATTATCTAGGGGGCCGTGATCCACAGAAAAGGCTAAATTTTTCCAGCATTTACTAGCTAGCACTAGTAAGATTATTCACACAAAACTGAGCTAATGCTAGTGCTATTACTTAATACTAGATAGCAAATGCTTTTGCTAATACTTAATTCTAAAAGCAAATGCTTGCTTTTTATTCACTTGGCCCGAGCCAAATATAACAGCTAGCTGATAACACATTATCCACAACCTTAAAGCACACAAGAGCGCAAAAGAAAACAATAGAACACAAGCGCCGAAAAGTTGTTGGGACCGGAGTATGTCCTATGGTCGAGGGCTCTGGGGGCGGTGGAGGGCAAACAAAAGGTATTATTTAGAATCATTATCGAGAGTTATATTTCGAAGCAAGTTTTCTAACGTTGAAATTACTGACCTAAGGACCCAAACTTCATAAAGCCCCCTCGATTAGATTACAGATAATAACTTATATTAGTGCCGTTATCCAAAATACATTTTGTCTTCTAAACTTCGTAATAAACGACTTCTATAAATAACAAAAATCAACCGATTCAATCATAAAAACTTGCAAACAGATTTGCAGGCTAGAAGCACTCAGCCATCCAGCCATCCACGATCCAATTGTGAGGTCGGAGAACAACACAACAAAGAGGATGCTCTGGATGTTGATAAAGAAAACACAAAAATGTATGAACCTTGCACTTCAGAGAGAGATTCGGCAAAAGAAATTATTCTTTGAAGTCAGTTTATAATCCTGTTAATAGCTATTTAAGCATCTGATTCGTAATACACAACAGGTATCTTCTACTTATTGCACAAGGTATTTTGCAGATTCTGTGGGAATAATTGGAATCACATGCATATAAGTTGATAATGTGAAATTACCTAGGTATAAACGGATTTATGTGCATAGAATTAGTCTTCTTCTTGTGTTTTTCTTCGTCATTAGCTTCATCTTCATCATTATCATCATAGTCTTCTTCTCATAGTATTATCATTATCATTATTATTATTACTTTTATTTTTATTATTATTGATGACGATTTCAAAAACTTTTCAGGACTGATAGGAAAGAAAAGAAAATACAATCTGTAATATGCCACCTTGTATAATATCGGTTTAGTACATTTCTTTTTCATTTTTATTTGTAACTTCTAAGGCAATGGCTCGTATTAATTCTGAGGTTCCTAAATATTACATAGGCATATAAGAAATAATATAGAACATTATAGGCCTCACTGAAATGTCACATGAGGAATGGCGACCAATGGCACATCTATTATAACAGTTTCTTTTTTCTGAAAAGGGACAGAGAGAAATGTAGTCAGAATGTAGTATTTTCCCTGGGAGCCGTTGAAGTCGTCTCTGGGAAATCTCAGTGGTCCTGTAGTTGAACTGAACGCTCCATCAATCGGGAATGAGCGCCAAATCACATTACCTTGCCTGTTGTACACGCACTCAGGGATGTACAACTAGAAATACCCTCACTGCCCCACCATTCCAATCAAAGTTAGGCAATGAGGCAATTAAAAATAAATATTAAAGTTGCCAACTTGGCAACTTGGAGTGGTCATTAACACGCCTGTCATCTAACCAGACGAATTTCCTTTCTGGATACAAGACTTGGGTGTTGTTCTCTCTTCATCCCCATCCCGTGGAAAACAAAGACAAGCCATCATTTGTTAAAATAAGTTTTACACCTTTACTCAATTGTAAAATATTACAAATACCATGTAATCTAAAATCATATCTTACTATAATGATATATTAAAAGTAACATAAGTTAGTCATTGTAGAAACTTAAATATAAACAATAAGTCAATCTAAAATTACTGTTACAATTTTTTAAACTGTTTAAAATTTCCTAAAATTCATGAAGGTAACAAAAAATATTAAAAAGTAACAAAAGTTTTACTCAGAATAATATGTAGCCTACAAACATAATCTAAATTACTATTAAGGATTCTTAAAATTATTCAAAATGACTTTAATGTCCATAAACATGTAGACTATGGTGTATTCTAAAATGAAGTTGCCCTTTTACTAATTTTTAGAAATTCTAACAAAACATAGTCGACAACTCAATTGGAAAATGAAAATAATTGAAAGACAAGCCATCCCGGTATTACCTTGTCTCCTATGCCTTGGGCATCCCTTGTTCTTAAGTCCAAACAGCCTTCGGACTATTCACATCATCATCGTCAGGCATTTAATAATCCCTTAGTTACAAAAGCAACTATATTTTTGGAAAAAAAAGCCTATTGTGTGAACTATTCCTCTGATTAACTCCCAAAAGATTCAAATAATCGATTTGAAATACAGCATTTAAGGTAGCCTAAGTGTGACTGGCAAGATAATTATATTTCTGGAATATAATCAGACGGACACTTTGGTAGAAAAAATCGTCCCCTTTATGAAATGTTTCGGAAACCGGTATAAGAAAAATATGAATGCAGCATAAAGGTAAGTACATCCGATGCAAATGCATTCTCGATTCATATTATATCTGAAATAATGTTTCCTATTCTAGCTCACACAAAACGAAATATCCTGTTTATTAATTACCAGAATGGTACTTTATAAGATTGTGTGGGGGACGAGAAAATGTCTGCCCATCTGTCCTCCGTCTGTCCGTGTGTCTGTACACGCGATAACTAACATACGCTTTATTGGATTTTCATGAAACTAGGTATATGCATTTATAACGTCCATAAAAAGAAGCCTATTGATTGTGGACCAAATCGGTTGAACGGCAACTGAATAAAGCCCAATTTATTGCCTATTTTATGGTACCAAAATAGAAAAAAATTATCAAATCCAAATTAGTAATCATGACAACATATTATTGTTTTCAGTGTTCATATACGGCTTTGGAAGTTGTAATACAGTTAGCTTTGACAAATAACACTTCCCACATATTCCTTCACGTATGCTTATCACACTAGATCTTTGTTCTTCTGTAAGCACACAGTCCAATTTATCCATTGTAATTAGGTCAATAATTATTACTTCGTTTTCCCCTCATATACTGGCTGTTTTAGTTCTAAATTAACAATACCTTTTTTATAATGTTCCATCCATTCACTCTATGTCATCACATCAATTTGTGCATTAGAAGAGTGTGACAAAAAAGTCATTTATGTATGTTACTTAATACGTGTAATCTAAGAAGAGACATTCCATCTGCCAATCCTTGCAACACACGCTACTTTCTTGGTACAGTCTGTGCACTTAGACGTGAGCACTTGCATGCGCCGCAGAGATAGGGCGGGACGGAAGGGGAGTGTGTTGCTAGTATGAATCACGTGATGACTGATCCCACTACGCATTGTGTTTACAGTGCTCTCGTCTAAATGCACGGACAGTAGAGCAGTAAGCTAAAGGAGAGGAGTTGGAGTAGTATCCCCAACCGCCATAACATTATTCCTATTCTCGTGTTTACTACCGCATTACATCCATTAATGATTTAACTTAAAGGATTATATTTGTATATGCATGCTTAATGCTGTAAATACCATGTTCCATTAGGACTGTTTATAGCAGACTGATAAACATTCGTAGACAAACACAAGTACTTAAATTATAAATTATAAATGATCATTAAGACCATACATATACGAAAACTTTAAGTTGAACACTTAACTATCAAATTTACGGAATGCAGTAAAATTATATTACTTAGTGCATCTGAACGGATGAATATAACTGGATTAATTGCTAAACAGATTAAGTTAGAAGAGACGAGAAGCCAGTTGCCATTATGCCGAGATAAGATGCTTTGAGTTATCAGTTTTCTTGTTTTACTGCAGCGTGAATGTGACAGAGGATTCTGGAATCAGGTCACCGATGCTGTCAATCACACACACCTGGCGCTCTGAACTAGAATCAAATTATTGGCCAGGGAAGCGTTCTCGACATGTCAACATATTTATTTTTCAAACCGTTGAATACAAACGTTTAAATGGCGTTTGGGATTTGAGGTACACGACATATTTCACGACTACAGCCATAAGATCATTATATTTGCACATGTGAGCAGAAAAAAAAAATCCCTTTAGGCAAGCCAACAGGCTGAGGTAGATTTCGAAGTGATTTTGGTTTAATTTATTGTCGCTGCGTAGCACTCTTCTTCTTTAGACTTGGCATGACAAACCCGCAATAATAACTGCAAAAAAGAGGAAAGAGCGCTTTTTCAAACATTCAAATCTCGCCTTATATGAGAACTATCAAGAAACTAGTTATTGATTTGTAGAGTACTCATCAAGAGCTTTTCAACTATAGCCCACAAGACGTAGTTTAAACAATTTCGAATTTCCATCCCCCACCCCTACCTCGACTCGTACTCCCAAAATCCCCGAATCGTTGGTGTCACTGTGAACTCCATAGGGAGTACTCTAATTTATTCAAACAAAGTTTCCCTCTATACTTCATAGGGGCCGAGATATAAATGTTTTAAATTTGCAACCCCCTTCCCCGAAAACCCCCTTGGGCCAATTTTGCTCATTAACGAACTTGTCCGAACTATTGGGCCTAGAAATAACATAATAAAATTTGGTTCAAATATCTTCAAAATTACGGCCGCTAGCGTGTAAAGATATATATGTATATATATATATATATCACAATTTTTTTTTAACAGGTGGTGGTTTCGTACTTAGGGAGGCATGAAACGTAAAGATATGAAAGAATTTTTCGAAAGTCATGACATGGTATCGATTGCAATAGGTAGATTTTTCTTCGAAATCTGCCTAAAAAGGGAAATTGTAATGCAGTTGAATCTAAGAGGGACCGCCAGATCCCCAGTAGCAACTAAGATTTATTTTGAAAACTGCTTTTTTTAAATTTACTTTTATTATTTTAGTTTCCGCAACAAAAACCAAATTTAATAGTAGATAATACCACAAGCATTCACTCTTTACATTCGTATTTACATGCAAGCGTTCAAAATTATCCGCAAGTTAACCCTTTGAGTGCATAATTTATGAAGGTTGGTAGTTTAATTGAAGCAACACATCCATAAAATCAAGCGAGTTACAGGAAGTTCAAATCGCTTTTGTTGGATGATGGTTGGATTTCCAGCATACTTCAGAGCAATTAGGAGCCTTCTCTCACTACGAATGCCTTCACAGTAGCCAGAAGAACCTGAGCTGGCTCTGTGAACCGATCTAAAATAAATTTTGGAACAGACAGAAAGCCAATGATTAAAAATGATTCAATACCTTAAAATTATTCTTGATTCACAATAATTCCATACCGAAAAGGAACAAGATGAGTCAAAGCCTGTCGCTTGTTCTTTTCCTTCCGTTACATTCAATCATTCATAATAATGAATAACATTTTTAACCAATCTTGAAACAGTTCATTGTGTTATATATTGCATATTATTGTGGATCAAGAATAATTTTAATGTATTGGATTATTTTTCAGATCCAAAAAACGTTTTAGACCGGTTGATAGAGCCAGCTCAATTTCTTCTGGTTACTGTAAAGGTATTCGTAGTGGCTCCTATTTGCTCTGAAGTATGCTGGATATTCAACCAACATCCAACAAAAGCGAATTGAACTTCCTGTAATTCACCTTGATTTTACAGATGCGTTGCCACTATTAAACTTCCAACCCCCGTACATCTCAAAATATATATCTGTACCTCAGAGCCAAAGGAACGTAACTCCAAATTTCATATTTTTTTGTTTTTTCATATTCTTTACTAACTTCTTGACCTCTATAGAACCAATTAATATTAAATCCATAACTTCATTAGAAACCAAGATATTGAGAGCCAAATAGTAGTAACTCCATTCCCTTTATTGTTCATAATTTTGTTTTTCGCTCCTCCTGTAAAATTTAGTTTTTGGAAGTTACGCTCGTTTGGCTCTGAGGTACAGATATATATATATATATATATATATAAGAGGCTTTGTCCTGACTGACTAAATGAATGACTGACTGACTAAATGAATGACTGACTGACAGAGAATCAACGTAGAGCCTAAGCTATAACAGGTAGAGACTTGGCATTTTGACAATACCTTCGTTTCATAATGTAGGTGCTCACTAAGAAAGGATTTTGAAAAATTTTGATTTTAAATGCCAACAATTAAATGTTTTTGAGAATACTTAATCCCTTTTTACACAGAATTATCAAATCCAAATCACTGTCACTTGACAACAGTATTGTTGGCAGTCTTCACATAAGGCTTTGGAAATAAATGAAACTTGAATTTGACAAATTAGAGAAGATATCAATATAATTCATGTTATAAATAAATATTAAAGAATGAAATCCACGAAAATAATGCAGTCACATAACTTTGTCTACCCTGGACATAGAGAAAACAGTACGAGGTATGATGGTAATATGTTTTGGGGAGAGAAGTATGAAAGTTATATTGCATTTCTGTTTAATTTCATCCCCAAAACGGGTCTATGGTAACATGAGAGTGAGAAATAAATATTCCGCAAAGACAATACAATTTAATGTTACCGAAATGTCTGTTTCTTCTTATTTGAACCCCTACCAGGCTTGCTGTGTAACTTACTGTATAAGCGATGGGATGCAAAATTCTACATCCTCTATGAGCCATAAAAAGCTAGATCAAGCGTTTTCTGAGGGAATAGTTTGAGTGTGATAAGTCGTTTTTCCTATTTCAAAATCTAAATACCTATATACCTAGGTAAGGACCTAGAATTTAAATAACGAAAGTCCTTCCTAAGTTAATTTACAATTACAAAATAAAAAACCCGGGCGACGCCGGGCCTTTTAAGGTAGTATTTATATAAGCCTTCAAATAAAATCATCAGTAAATTTAAAATTTGAACTGAACACGAAAAATGTCATAACAAAGCTGGTTTCCATCAAATTTGGCAATCATGACACGAGAACTAAAATCCACACATTTTAATATAAATTATTATTTCACTATTCTAATAACTCTGCTTCCAAAATTTATTTTGTGATGATGAATTTATACGACAGTAGCAGTGAAAGGGTTAACGATAAGTTTGGATTTCCCACACCACTTTGTTTGGTTTTGGTTTCCTGCATTTTAGCCAATCGTTACTCTAGCGCTTCTAGTAACAAACCAATTTAGTTTGTGTGTTAGCTATTGTTTATAAGAACCGTTAAAGCAAAACGAAAAACGTATTAAATATTTAATTTGGTTTGGTAATATTACATATTTAAGTTGGTGCTATGCAAATGCTAGTATTTAGTATTTGTAATAGGTGGATAGTTAAGTTAAAGTGTGTTTTCACGTACTTATATAATTAATTTTACATATTTAAAACAGAAAAATTATGTAATATTTTACATGAAAAGAACAAAATACGTTAGGAGTGGTTTTTTCATGATTACAAAAAGGCTGTAATGCTAAACACGATATAACGGCGACTAAAATTCTTTATGTGTCTACCGCCTTCAGACTTGGGATTTTTCCCGCCTTAGAAACACAGAGGGCAAAGTCCTCGGTTTCATACAACTACGCTTTTTTTTCCAGATCATGCCGAGAATGCAACGTTTATAGTCTACCAAAGTTTGTATTGAACAACCTTAACTTCTTCCAATGAATTCTGATTCATTACACACTTACTCTATCCTAAGAAAAAGCATACGAGGGTAGAATGAAAAATAATGCCTTCACCTCCATAGCTTGGGTTTCGATGGGAGTATTTTAAAAAATCAAACACAGAAATAATCCTTGGAATGTGACCTTTAATTACCAATATTAACTTCTCCACTTAATCACAAGACAATTGCATACACTTGTGCCAAATATGAACAAGTTTTTTAAGCCGTCACTGAAGAAATCGACACTCTTTTTCAGTAACCAGCCTCTCACAGTTCTCTCAACTTCTCCATCATTTGCATAGTGATATCCCCGCAGATCTTCTTTCATTATTGGAAACAAATGAAAGTCAGACGGCACTAAATCTGGACCGTATGGAGAATGCCGTATGGTAGTGAGCTTCAGTCTCCGAAGTTTTGGAGTGTTGTGGAGATGAAGCTCATCATCATACGGCATCCTCCATACAGTTCAGATTTATCGCCGTCTGACTTTCATCTGTTTCAGACAATGAAAGAAGATCTGCGAGGACATCATTATGCATCTGATGAAGAAGTTGAGAGAACTGTGAGAGGCTGGTTGCGAAAAAGAGTGTCGACTTCTTCTGTGACGGTTTCAAAAAAAACTTATTCATTGTTGGCAGAAGTGTATCCAATTGTCTGGTGATTATGTGGAAAAGTGAATATTGGTAATTAAAGGGCACATTCCAAGGATTATTTATGTGTTTGATTTATTAAAATACTCCAATTGAAACCCAAGTTAAAAAGGTATATACTTAAATAGAGTAAGTGACTGCATTTCCGGAGTGCGCAATCAGTTGTCTTAGTCTCACGTAAAGAGCGTTTCTATGCATGAAAACTTATAGGAATAATGAGGAAGAGATGATTAGTTTATAACTGCCCTTCAGATAATTTAAATAAAAAGGTGTATAAAGATTTAGGTGTCATTTCAAATTGAAATTGAATTAAAATTGTTTGGTTGTTCTAGACAAAATCTAAAGAAAAAATTTACCTTCAGAGTGATAGTAAGAGTAAGAAAAAGCCATTCACATGCTCTTTGACACATTTTAGATTGAACTAGAAGATAGCCTTCTTATCCCAAATAAAAATATAATTTTACTATCAATTTTTTCGTCCTATGCTGATCACAAACAGAAAAGCAGAATCACACACAGGCTTATGCAGACATGCAGACATGTTTCTGAAGACTGTATTTTTGGTTTAGGGGATCTAAAAAAGTTTATTGAAATGTAAAAATGCGACATTGAATTTGAGGGTTTAAAAGATACTTTCTCTACATTATAGTCCGTAGATTGTAACTTGAAAGAGTACCAATGGTACAGATTGAAACTTTTTAAACGTTCAAATTCTCTTACACAATAAGAACTCCAAAGTGTCTCTTGTCTGACAAATTTCATGTAGTAGCCCTATTCAACTGAAATATGTTTAAACCTAAGGAGAAGATATAAGAATCTAGAGATTATATTAATATAAGAAGATTCATGCACCATTGTTTTATGGACAGTAGTGCTCAGATTAATTAGAACTTAGTCAATATTTTAAAATCCTTCTCAAGATAATTTGATTAAACAATATTACAGTGATATCTTATTTAACATAGTAGTTCTGCAGAATTACTGTTTTAAGTCGGACACGCAGGCAGACTCTTTCTCCCTCCCCTTGCTTTCTCTCTCTCTTTTCTCTACACACTCTCTCTCTTCTCTCTGGGAATAATACTACCTGCCTATAGCAGTAGTAAGTTCCATCAGGTCATGAGCGATCCCCGGTAATCCCTGAAGGGGATATTCTCAGCGGATTTGTTTCCGGGATGCACCAGTCCCGTACCTAATACGTAAACATAACGACAACACACACACCCAGCCCTTAACCCTGAACTACCAACTCATCCAAGGAAGTGAACTAACTTAATATTTTTTTTAGAAACGCCAGAAGGAGCCAAATTTACAGACTATAGAATTCATACATCAACTAAGCTGTTTCCTATGCGAAATGTCAGAAAAATCGTAAAGAAGTGAACATTTACACTTACTCGCTGCACACGAGAATCACTATGGTGGTGAAGTGAAAGGAATGTCGTGCAGAATCGTGTGGTGGAGCAGTATAGAAAACTGTTTTACCCACCTAGAAATGTGCGACGAAGCAGGGAAAATTGCAGCAATTTTAATCAATAAGCCCGATTAAAGCCTTTTTAAAAACTATAAAAACGCGACAAATATGAAAAATTCCTAGGCCTACTATAGAGAGTAAGCGGGCAACCTAACATCCTAACATATAAACTCTTCAGCAAGATAGCAAGCGAAAAGAACTAACGAGAATGAAGATTATGGATAGGCAACGGGAATTTTGGGAGGCAATCTATGGGCAGCGTAACAACATGGCATAGTTGGGTAAAGTGCGTGCAGAGAGGTTACGATCCCTTTACCTCCTTCCCCTTATCTCTTTATTGGCTACTATTTCAGGATATTAGTTTAAGGTTTATGTTTATTTTCAATATTAGCATTAACATTGTGTCTGTAATTATTATTATATTGCAATTTAATTGCAATGTTCTATCTGTCATTATGAGCGGACTGTACATCTAAAAGGAATTTTTAAGTTCTAAGTTTAGAATCTTTAAAATAAAATTAATTCAATGGAATTATGTTTTTATCTTTGTCTCTCTCTCCCCTCCCTCCCTCCCTCCCTCCCTCTCTTTCTCTTTGTTTCTTTTTACAAACATAAACACACTCAAGAAGCAAATGCAATAGTAAAATTTATTGTCTGCGATTAGGGAAATTCAAAATGGATATTTTCTGTGAAAATTAAAATTTTATGTGCAAACAGGATAGTCTGCTCGCACAGGAAAACCTAAAGGAAATATTACACGGTCAAAGAATTTTGTGAAGACAGAAGCTTTCATGAAATTTCATAACAACACTGTACGTTCCATTTTGCTCCCAGTCATTCTACTGAAATAATAATTTTTTATTTATTTACACGAGTATTTACAGGCCTGTTTTATGCTTTGTTTACAGTTTATTTCTGCTTCCTACAGAACATGCTGGGATGTTGCTAGCTGGCAGGTTTAGTTACAAGCAATAAACCGCAGAACTGTCTGGACCACTTTGTGGCGTCTGCCATCAGTAGAGCAGTTTTATGACACAATGGGCAAGCCATTCTCATGCAATCCCCAACTTTTGATTGTTTACTTAACCACGGTTGTGCATAGGCCTTCACCCCACGATATCTGGCGATAAATTCTCTACGTACCATATTACTTTTATAGCTGAAGCTACAGACTTGTAACTATAAATAAACAACCAAAGTTTTTGAGTACCGCCCCCATTCATAGGAAATAAATTTAAAAATTTCGTGCAATTGTAAAATATTTCATTTACTTCATTTTTAATCACAAAAACATCCCTCATTATAGGGAAACTCATGCACAAAGCAATGCAAAACCATCAGTTTAGAATTTGACAACAGAACAAAAATAGAAATTTAGGATAATACGAGTTGACTCTCAGGTTATTACATTTAAAATTAAACATGATTTAACTTATAATACAGAAATTCTACGTATGTACTATCCAAGTTGTACTTATTTATAAAGTACCTGTGAATGGGTTTGTAAATGCCTTTCTTCTCGCAATCTATTCCCTGATGGGATTCGAGTTGAACCTCGTGGGAAAACTATATATAGGAAATGGGAACAAATGTAACATGAGTTAATGGTAAACTGAATTTATTCATCTTGGATTATGAGTCGGGAAGAAGTTTTGAACTCTCCGACGGAGAGGATGGTGGTGGTAGCGTGGTTCGGAAAGTACAAAACTTTTCACCTGGCTGTGAAACCCTGAGAACAAGATATTCAGACTTATGGCAGAAAACCCCTATCTCTCTATATATAAAAGGCTTTGTCCTGACTGAATGACTGACATGAATCAACGTAGAGCCTAACTATAACAGGTAGAGACATGGAATTTTGACAGTACCTTCGTTTCAAAATGTAGGTGCTCACTAACAAAGGATTTTGAAATTTTTTATTTTAAGTGCCAAAAATCAAATGTTTTTTAGTATACTTAATCCCTTTTTACACAGAATTATCAAATCCAAATCACAGAACATATTGTTGCCAGTGGTATCAGATGGGTTTGGGAAAAAATGAAATGCAAGTTTGACAAATAAGAGAAGCTATCAATATAATTCATGTTATAAATAAATATTAAAGAATGTAATCAACGAAAATAATGCAGTCACATAACTTTCTCTATCCTGGACATAGAGAAAACAATACGAGGTATGGTATATTATTATATCGCAGGTTTTCGGAGAGAGAAGTATGAAAGTGATATTGCTTTCTGTTTAATTTCATCCCCAAAACAGTTTTATGGTAACATGAGAGTGAGAAATAAAATTTTCTGCCTCGATATTACAATTTTATGTTACAGGAATGTCCGTTTCTTGCTGTGCAAGGGATGGGATGCAAAATTCTACATCCTCTAAGAGCCATAAAAAAAACTATATCAAACGTTTTCTGAGGGAATAGTTTGAGTGTAATAAGTCGTTCTTCCTATTTCAAATTATAAATACCTATATAAGGACCTAGAATTTAAAAATCGTAAGTCCTTCATAAGTTAATTTCCAATTACAAAATTAAAAAACCCGGGCGACGCCGGGTCTTTTAAGCTAGTGACATATAGCTATAAAAAAGAAGATATTTGTCAGAATGGACAAATTACTGACTAATTAAATAAGGACCGATCGTTAATTTGTTTTCCAGTTGTAAAAGTGTCGATAATCTCTGGTGTGACGAAGCAAGACATTCTAATTACAAGAGTTAGAGACACTAAACGACGAAGAATAGATTGATGTTACATGACGGATATTGAGCACCATATTTGCATATGCCTTCGTAAATTAAAATGAAATTATAAACAAGCAGGGGATGAAGTGAAAATGTATTGGGAGTAAAAGTAAAAGAACGGATAAATCTTCATTGTTTAAGACAGGATCGCTCACAGCGGGCATTTCGCCCAGTGGGCGCTCGGTGCACGTAACGGGCGGGCGGAGTAGTTGCGTGTTGTCAGCGTTCGCAGCGTAAACAAAACTGTTGTCTCGTTGCAGTGACGGCTGGTGCCGTGAATATGGATTCGGCGTAGAAGAGACCAAGTTGTAGTGGAAATAATGTGAATGGGAATAATGTAATGGGAATGGCAGTGCCTTTATGTACGTGCTAAATGTTTAATATGTGGAGATTCCGTTATAGCAAAGAAATATAACGTTGAGCGACACTACAATTCAAAACATGGTGACATGTATAACAGTGTTCAGGGAGACGAGCGGTTGCAACTAATTGTAAATTTAAAAGAAGCCCACGTCAATGAGGTAAGCTCTTTTATTTTAATTATACTTAATATGACCCATTAATATTATTCGAGTTTATTATATCATTTTATTTATTCACCAAATTTAATTCTAGGAAGTTGAAGCTACAAACGACGGTGCGGTGAGGGCGAGCTTTAGAATTGCTCACTTAATTGCACGGGAACTTCGACCATTCTCCACTGGGCCATTTGTAAAGGAGTGCCTCGAGATCGCCAGTGAGTCTGTATGTCCACTAAGTACACAGCAATTTAATGCAATTTGTCTGTCTCGTCATACAATTGCACGCCGTATAGAAGACCTTAGTACAAATGTCGAACGACAACTAACATTGAGAGGGAAACAATTCATTGCATATTCTCTGTGCCTTTATGAAAGTATCGACGTTGTTGATACATCACAATTGGCTATTTTCATTCGAGAAATAGATATAGATCTGAATAACACAGAAGAGCTTCTGGATTTAATCCCCTTGAGAGATACATGTACTAGCGAAGACATATTTCGTGCTGTTATTGACAATATGAAACTGCCCTGGAATACACTGTTTCTGTCGCCACTGCAATCGCTACCATCTCCAGTTGTGACACACCACTCGTAGTCCCTGCCCAGTTCAACTGGGCACGCCCGATTTCCTGCCCACCTGAGCACCCCTGGTTTAAGACATACCCATGGTAAGGTTTCATAAAACAGATTTGCATCGTCAAATTGTCCGATATTACCCAAGCATTATGAAAACGCTGAATTCTTTAAGTTAGGTTGGTATCTACGTTATCAGAACATCGCAGTAATTTAAATGAGCAAACGCGAGTTCTTGAATGAGGTACATCTTCAGTGAATTCTTCAACCTTCACCAATTCACAATCATCACATTTTCTTCTCATATTCTCTCACCTAACTCACCAGTGTAATCTTGATAGCACAGTTAAGAGTAACAAATAATATTTGTTGATACAGAATTACAGAGACTTCGTATTGTGTACTCTCTTATCCTGCCCAGGGATATGGCTAAGTTTGCATTGAGATTCATTATTAAGTCATTAATACTGCCAGTGGGGGAATGTATGTATGGATGTAAATACTAACTATGCAGATGGCAACTATAGAACTTTCGTATCCTAGTTATGTCGCTCACATAATGTAAACAGTGAACGGACCAAGTTCTGAGTCCTATGAGGTACAGTATATCACCTCTGCCGAAACACCATGAAGTAAAGCGATCACTACTAGGTAAGAAGGTAAGAGTCGAGTTAGGAGATGGCTGGCTCAAAATGGAAGCAATGGCTGGAGCGGATAGATTCTTGAATGGGCAACTGGAAACGTGCGAGATATCCAAGAAATCATACTACAATTAGTTTTGGTTGTCGTGGAGATAAACGAAGTTGCATAAATGCCAGGAAATTTTATGAAGCCTTCCTTCAATATCAATAAGTCCTTCAATGCTAAAATCGAAGGTAGGGAGCAGAGGGAGGTTAATCGTCAACACCGAGATGGAACAGGAGCTGGTATATTTGGAATACAGCCCAAACTAGAGAAGTGGTACCCTTCGGGAGCCTTGATCACAGTATTCCAGGCAGAAGTGAATGCAATCATGGCCTACGCGTAGGAGAGAGTAGAAGGCGTTACAGAAATTGTGACATCTGGATATATTCAGACAGCCAAACAGCACTGATGGGGTTATCCGCACCTTTTTTTCCCTATAAAAACCAGGGGATTGCAATAGGCACACTCTATTATAGGTTCCTGGTCAAGTTGGAGTGATCGGTAATGAAAATGCAGATAGGCTGGTTAAGAGGGGTGCACAGACCTCATTCATAGGTCCAGAACCTTTACTGGGAATCACCAAATTAATGGTAAGAACAAATCTATTAGATTGGATCAAATGACAGCACATACATTACTGGGAAAATATCCAGAAACAAAGATATGGAAAGCTAATGATTCCACAATCACGTCTCAAAAGAAGGACTAAAGAACTAAAGTTATATAGGAAGCAGACGAGACTGATGGTAGATCTAATGACAGACCATGAGACTTTTAAGAAACACCGGCAAAGAATAAGGATTATAGAAGACCCCACATGCAGGATGTGTAGTGTAAAGGATGAGTCGGCATCACATTTAATATTCAAATGTGAAACATTGGAAGTAAATAGATATGGTAAATTTTGGAGTGTAGACCTTAAGGAGATTGTATCCAACAAAAATTTTAATTTATAGACTCCAAAAACTTATTAAAGAATAAGGAGGTAAATATTAGAGGAGCAGGGAGGAAATTGTATAATAAAAATTAGGTTTCGGTGCGGGCAGGATGAGGTATCTCCTGTTTATCTCTCAGATATGTATCTAACCTAGGAATTGCGCTTCAAAAACAGTTACAACTTTTAAGCTTACGTATCGGAATATCAATGTGATTAGGTCATAACGACTTCGGGTACCTTATAAAAAGACCATTTATTCAGAATTATGCTACTGTTTTCACTTTGTGTTTAGTGATATGCTCGCAAACCTTAAAGGCATATTATGGGTGAAGTTACGGAAAGTGTCAGCCAATGGTTTCAAACTGCAAAATACTAAGCGTTGTAACAGGGTCAGATCGTTTGAGTGGCTATTAGTCTATTACACATAGGCCTCATAAGCTATTATGACTAAGTTTACGAGCACATTAGTCTCAGCCGTTTTCGTTTATATAATAAGACATTATTATCATTATCATCATAACGTTATATTTAACACTCAGTGAGAATAACGTCCGCGGACTAACGTTCGGACGCCTGGAAGTTCAAATCCCGGAGGTCTAATCTGATTGCAGAATCCAGTGTCAGTAAAATGAATGCCGGGTTTGATTTCCATGTCAACACACACTTCGTCTTAAATATTCTCCCTCATTTATTATTCACATCATTGCCATTAATGACCTCAGCTGTTAGTAATTATTACAGAATACATATGCGATAGCTTCTGAAGGTTAAAGCTATGCTCTGAATTCAGCTTGGGCGACAGATCTAGAGAAGAAGAACCTCGTATGAAGGTAACTTATGTCGTGTTTATCAGCCTTATTCATTCCGACGGATACTTTGTCCTTGAAGGTACAAAATAAAAATTAACTATTTAAGTTTGTTCACTCCTTGACTACTTTGTTCTCTCCACATGACCTGATTATCCGTTTGAAAGGCGAAATTGATGACCACTATGCGAATATTTTATATGAATGACGAACACAGTTAAAGAAATAAATGTACAGGTAAACAATGTTCAGTAATCTTGATTCATTTCATTTTGCCCAAGTGAGATTTTCTTAGCTCAATTATTATAGTGATATTACCAACTCATACGCCTGCATTGAATTTTCAGCTGTAAGTTAGAGATAATTATAAAACACGATTTAAAGCCAGATTATTCACATTATTTACCTATACGACGCGAGCCCCTGTTTGAAGTGACCGTCCGCTTCTGTGTTTGTTTGTTTGTAACGCAGTCACGACCACCGCTTGGTTCTACTTTCTTCCAATTTGGTATGAATATCCTTGCAGTCATTAGAAATGAGATATGCGCAAAAAATATATATATATTGATTCCGTTTTAAGGTGGTTGTTTTAGTGGTCCGTTTTATTACAGAGTAACAACTAAATGCGTTTTTCGATGTTCTTCCAATTTAGCATGAATGTTTTTTTTAACTAATTAAAATGACATACCTGAAAAGATGTTTATTTTTTATTCTCTTTAAAAATGGTGGCCATTTTAATGGTTCGGATTCATCACGCAGGCAAGACCAAATGCGTTTGGATTTCTTCCAACTTGGCTTTAATAAAAAGTCGTATGTGTGATATTTTTTAAATTATTTTATTCCGTTCAAAATGTTGGGCATTTTGACTGATGAAGAGCAAATCTTAGGTTATTGTTTATTTTGTTTTTGGACGCTAGATCTACTGATCACTGAACATTACAGGTGTGATTTAGGCCTAATATAATTTATATAATGGAATAACATATAATATCATGTAATTGATCGAGCGAAGTGAGGTTCTGTTTTAACCAGACCTTTCAGCATTTCATCTGTTTGTAAATTAATTTTAACACGGTTACAACCAAGCGCTTGTTCGATATTCTTCCATTTTGGCATGATTGTTCCGAGAAGTTATTAAAATCGTTAAAATTATTAAAATTATTTTAATCTGGTGTATTAATGTAAGCGAGAATATTGTAATTGGGCATTAGCCTGTAATATTCTTAGTACAATAAATAAATAAATAAACTGACGTATATGTAAGAATTTAATTTTTATTCCAATTCAAGATGGTGGTTTTTTTATATATTTTCGTTTCATGCAATGTCCAGCTTCTTTGCACGGTTCTAGTCAAATGGTTCCCCTGGAAACAATGTTGTCTCAACAATGGATAATGGTAACAGTGGCTAAACCTTAAAAGACTGCGATCAAGATCACATCTTAGATTGTTTCGATGTGAGGTCTACTGTTCACTGAACTACTAATATAATTATATTACAATACAGTAAATACAACACAACACAAACACAGTACCGTAATGTAATAAAACATTACTCCGAACACAAGCTCTGCTTCTTCGGGTGGTGTAACAACTTTTTTATGTATTTATCGTGTAATTTGGAACAATAAATTGTAATTGTAATTGTAATTGTAATTGTAATTATATAGTCCTTTTGGGTGTGACTTTGTTCCATAGCAAGACCATACATATGCCACCACCCAAAGTGAGACAATGGGTTCGCCCTGTGAAAGACTCTCTAGGATTGCGGACTCCGGGGATCTACGAAGTCCCGTGCCAATGTGGAGCCGTCTATATAGGGCAAACAGGCCGCACCATTGAGGCCAGGTGCAATGAACATAAACGCTGCATCCGGTTGGGTTACCCGGAAAAGTCGGCGGTAGCGCAACACATGTACGACCATGACCACCACATCAACTTCCAAGGGGTGAGAAACCTGGGCAATCAACCTACCTACTGGGGCCGGGTCGTGGCCGAAGCTCTGGAAATAAAGCTACACCCCAATAATTACAACAGGGACAACGGGCTAGAACTCAGCCAAGCCTGGAACCCAGCAATCAGAATTCTACAGGAACGGGCCAAATCAGGACCAACTTCAACACCAACCAATAGCATTCCTGCTTTTCACCCCGGGATTTCCTGTGCTCCGATTGGTCGCTCTCTGCAAACTCCACCATCTATAAAAAGGAGCCAGACACAGAACTAGCGCACTTCTCTCCCAGAAGATGGCTGCAGAGCTGACAGCAGCCGAAAGCTCGGAAGCAAACCATATTTTAACCCGGTTGGAAGCCCGAGAGACCATTATATACACCACCAGTCGTCCGTGAAAGGATCTATACTCAGCACAAAGAGTCGGTCCAAACTGAAAACATTAAATTCCGAAAATATTAGACTAGTAGGGTAATCAATGTGTTTTTCAGACAGATTTTCATTATTCTTTTTTGTAAAAGCTTAAGGGTAGTTTTCGCTAATCCTCCCCAGGCGATAATAATAATTTTGGAAAAAAAAAATTAAGAAAGTTTGAAAAAAAGTGAGCTTGAAGATGTAACTTGTATAACTATAACTGAGGACCATCATCGGGTCCTATAGCTCTGTTGCTAAAGGAATGACTTTATTAAGTGCCAGTATGGTACTTTATGAGATTGTGTGGGGGACGAAAAATGTCTGTCCATCTGTCTGTCCGTGTGTCTGTACGCGCCATAACTCAAGTACGCTTTATCGGATTTTCATGAAACTTGGAAAACACATTTATAATGTCCATGGGAAGAACCCTATTGATATTGAACCAAATCGATTCACCGGTACCGGAGTAATGCCCAATTTAGTGCCTATTTTAATAGATTATGGCGCCTTTCTAATAGAAAGACGCCATAATTCAAATATGTTGTATCGGATTTCCATGAAACTTGGTATACGCATTTATGACGTCCATGAGAAGTACCCTACTGACTTTGAACCTAATCTCTTGACCGGTACCGGAGTAAAACCAAATTTAGTGTCTAGTTTAAAGGCGCAATAACTCAAATACGCTTTATCGGATTTTTATTAAACTTCGTATACGCTTTTATAATGTCCATGGGAAGACGCCTATTGATATTTTACCAAATCGGTTGGCAAGTACCGGAAAAATGCCTTTTATGTTAATATATAAAACGTCGCGATAACTCAAATATGCTTTATTGGATTTTCCTGAAACTTTGTATACCCATTTATAATGTACATGGTAAGCCGTCTACTGATATTGGACCAAATCGGTAGACCGGTACCGGAGTAAAACCCAATTTAGTGTCTATTTTAAAGACGCGGTAACTCAAATACGCTTTACCGGATTTTTATGAAACTTGGTATACACATTTATAATGTCCATGGGAAGACGACTATTGATATTGGATAAAATCGGTTGACCTGTTTCGGAGTAATGCTCAAATTAGTGCCTATTTTATGGTAATATACATATTCGAAAGAATTTATGAAATGCAAATCAGTTATCATGACAACATAGTCAATTGTTTTACTGTAATCTATAAGGCTTTGGCAATTAAAATACAGTTAGCTACGACAAATAACACTATTGCTTTACATGCGCTTATCCAACTAGACCGTTAAACTGACCCAGGTGGCTGAGATGGTAATGTCTTGGCCTCACTTTCTGGAGTTCCATGGTTCAAATCCCGAAAGCGGCCAATTTGGCTTTTTTTTTTATTCTGTATATCATAATTGCAATCATAACTGATTAAACAAAAGCATACTGGCACTTTGTCACATCAGTTTACCTGATTTTATTATTATTAACGTTGTTATTGTTGATCTTGTTAGCGACACTGCACCAACGTATTCCACAGAGAGGGTACTGAATAGAGCTAAGTGATGTCTGAATGGAGTATAGCCATGATAGATGACTGCGGCGTATCTTGGAAAGAAGCGCTATCTCTTGTCAGAGACTTTGTAACCCCAGCTTTCACTGACCGAGCTGTTAACAACAGTCCCTCTATTCTTTTTATTCATCCCTCCTTTTCCTTCTCCTTTCAATCGATTCAGACTGTTTGCATACTGCACCGCTAGTTCTTATTTTAATGCTGCATTTTTATTTTTTCCATAAAACTTCGCTTTATATCGAGATGTATGCTTTTTATTTTATCCCTATCTTTGTATTCTCCATTTCAGAGTTACTGTAAGTAATAGTTCGCTGTGTCTACATAGTGCTTTGTGAATCTAAGATCAATTCCGCATCTTCATAACTGCTAAATTTACTTCGTATATATTTGTATGGATTACATAGACCAACAGCCATTTTGGTGCCTTAGAATTTATACCTATTCTTGGGTATATTTAGGTCGCTGATGCCCAATGTGCCATTAGTTTTGCCCTATCAGCTTTAGTTTGTGAGATATGGTATTACCATTATGTATATTATCCCATTTTACGTTAGATATAAATAAAAAATTGCCTATTTTTAGCTTTTAAATCACGTGAAGAAAAAAGCAACACACTCACATTACATTAACATTACAATAACAATATAACATGGAGTCTGACAAAAACTGATATTATCACATATTGTACGATCGTTTGTGACTTATGAGCTGTCAATTTGAGGGCCAAAAAATAATCCAGCTTTTAGTTTTTCTGTACTTCGTACAGTTTTCGTCCAACGGGTCCAAAGTATTGTCAAGAACCTTCACTAGCTATATTATTAAGCAAGATTTTGTTTCGCGAAAGAGGTTATAAGTTAATGGCACTCTATATAAATGTAGAGCTTGTAGAGAAAAAACTGTTTACATATTTGGAAAAAGCTCACTAAGTATAGCCAAAATCCGGCAAAACATCAGAGACACCATTTTTTTTTTTTTTACTGTGTTATTAACATACACAAACATGTTCTTTCAACACGAAATTGGAGGGGAAGATGAAGTCAGTTTGTAAAACCTGTGACAATGACTTATTTTGCACAATATTCTGGAAACGATGAAAGGCCAAAGTTTTGGAAGAAAGGGATGCCATATTAGGTACGAAATCAGCATCATCTGTACCAATACAGGTCGAAGCCTGCATCAGATACCATGAGCAGGATCTTAGGATGGAAGTCACATCCAAAAAAGTGTTTTTTTTTTGTTGGACTGTGTTATTAATATACACAAACATGTTCTTTCAACACGAAATTGGAGGGGAAGATGAAGTCAGATTGTAAAACCTGTGACAATGACTTATTTTGCACAATATTCTGGAAATGATAAAAGGCCAAAGTTTTCGAAGAAAGGGATGCCATATTAGGTACGAAATCAGCATCATCTGTACCCATACAGACCGAAGCCTGCATCGGATACCATGAGCAGGATCTTAGGATGGGCCACATCCATACTGCAAAGGAAATTCCGTGGTGGCTTGTCATTGCCTTCCGCAGAAAGACTACACAAGATAACTGAATTAAAACCAAGCAATGAAAACACACATGCTACTGTGAAACCATATCATAGGCAGATAATACAGTGTGTTTCACGTACGAGTTGGCCAATCATGCGGGTTTCTGCGTCGCGGCAGCCACAGCTAACTCCTTCACGACCGGGTGAAATATCTACCGGTACGCAAATAAAGCCGCTAACATCTCAAAAGAGATGTTGGAAATGTTCTGATCTTGCATAAACGCAACAATAGCACCAATTTAGGAAATTTTCTTTCACGCACATGACTTTAGCTTCCGAGTTAGAGTTAATTTCTCGTTTGAAGAACTTAAAGACAATATCACAATTTTACAATATCAAAATAGGAACTTAAAGACAATATCACAAGAGAGAGATCCTGAATCATTACTATGTTAGCAGCTTTATTTGCGTAGATATCTCACCCGATCGCTCGGGAGTTAGAGCTTTGGCCGCCGCAACGCAGAAACCCGCACGATTGGCCAACTCTTACGTGAAACGCACTGTAGATTTTCACAAAATAATAGGAAAAGGATTATTTTTTTTTATTTTTTAGAACCCATGGATTCCATAAACTAAGCTTGTTCCTAAAAACGTGCTAAATAAAGCCTAATCGTGACGTGTAACGGATTATACATTTACGTTGTTACAAGATTAGGTTGCTGGAAACGATACAAGCAAGTACTTGAAAGAAAAGTACCGTATACAAGAAATATCTGTAATTGGACTGATGATTGGTAGTCGTGGAACAATCACCAAGATGTTCATGGACTTCTGCAGATCGTTCTGCCTACACAAACATCTGTATTCTGAAATAAGTCTGCTCGTATTGAGGGACTCTGTGCAGATCATGCGTAACCATCTACGTATATGGTCACTCTCGTAAGTAATGTAGGTTATACTGAAACTACATACAAGTACTTTTTTTCATTTTCTAATAGAGTGTGTTCCTAGGATTAATGTTTTCATGTTTCATAGATTGCATACTGTTTTATTTTGTTTCAGTTCGTTGAGTTTGTTGTACTACATATCTTTCTACTGTGGTTTGTTTTTCCCTGTTTGTTTAATTGAATGGTATTCTTTGTGTTTTGCAATCTGTGGTGACAGAAAGAAATTAAAATAAAATAATACAGAGTAGCTTAGTTTGTAACCTACTGAACTCCAGTAGTACAGTAGTGGAATAGAATCTGTATAAATTGAATTACTTTGTTCTGAGAAGTGAGTTCAATTGTAAATGGGAATGTACATCATAATCTGTATAATATGTCGTATTAGGCCTAAGAAAGATCAGTAAAGTTAAATTAAATAAAAACTTAGCAGGTTACATCCTGGTATAGAAGCCTAGACACCAGGATATAATCAAGCAGATTTATTTAATTTTACTTTATTAGTTGATTGATAGTATACAGCGATACTCGTGCGGGGAGTGTGTTTTACGGGAGGGTTAACACAAGGTTGGGCACAATAATAAATTTTTGTTTTAAGGCATTTTTAATATGAAATTGTTTCATGTGAATATGTCGATTATTACCGGAGTTACGGACACTAAAAGCAACTCAGTTGAAGTAGCAGTGACATTTAAGAGCCCTTAGCATAAAATGCATGTTGCAGGTAAATCCCATTTTGTCACGAATTACATGTTCAAATACAAAAGTTTCTTTTTCTAAAAAACTATTCAATGGATTCACATGCTTCTTTGTGTAAATATTAATTAATAACATGGTTAACATGTGAACTTAAAACATTTCATCTATCGTCATTGCTTAAATATAAAATGCATAAACATATTATGGTATTTGGAATAATTCAAAAGTCTTTTTTTTTCCCATTAAATATACTTTCACTTAAATTTATTTGTTACAGCCTTGACTTCAAACTGTCAAAGTTTCATACCAATCACTGCTTTACATTCTAAGAAAAATAATACTTTCGTTATTAATATGCATGATTTTCAATTAAAATAAAAATGGCTGCCTTTTAAAAAAATATAATCAGTTGCGCTAACCAACAAACACATAAGTGCAGTTATTACTTACTGATAACCACTTAAAATTTAATTGGAATTTATCAAAATATCTCGGGAGATATTAATATTTACGAACAACCCCATACAAATTGGTCTAACTTATGTTAAACCCAGGAAAGTTATATAAAACGAGACGATATAATTTTTTCTACGATAGGGGGACAACCCTGAAAACTCATCTGAAATAAATAAATAAATACAAAGTAGGCTAGATAAGCTAGCTTCCAAATTCACAAACCTTATTTTAGATCGGTGCACTGCCTTCTTGATCTCATGCACACCTTCTCAAACGAAGGCAGTGCTTGGTGACGATCGATTACTTTAACCTGGCTGTTCTCACAAGTTATTAATGCTCATTGTGCGTGTTTTTATTTTAATTTGTTATTATAAATTTAGCAGGCGCAATATAATGACGCATTTTGGAAGTAAATAGTGTGGTAAGCAATGTAGTACGTTAGGTTGTCGGTACTGGTTAACGGAAATCTGACCATGACAGCATCAATGGGAAATGGATGAAAAAATGATCGTAGAAAAGCTAACATACACAAAACAGGTGCACTAAACATTAAATCAATTATTTCCAAACATAAGCCTACTGAGGAAATTTTGGTAGAACATGAACCAGGCAAAATATATAAATCACTGATTTGCAGAAGGATGGGTTCTAAAGAGAAGACTACAATTATTTAAACCGACGTTATGTTTATTAATAATATTTTAAAACGAGGGAAAGTCTAATTTGTTTGAAGAGTTCGATAGACCTACATCACTTTACAATTTGTGCTTTCTGTAATTGGAAGCGTTTTAAAAACATGAGATCAAACAAGCAGAGGTAAAAGTAGAGAAAGAAAAAAAATCCGATCGTAATGTAGCCTTAATTTTTACCATCCACATAGTTTAAGAGAAGCGTGACTATTTTTTTACAATGAAGAAAATTCAAAATGATAAAAATACCATACTAGAAACGTACGTTTTAGGATCGATGTAGGATTATGGGGCTATTAAGTAAGCTTACTAGTCAATTATGTTATCCATCCGTAAGCTCACATTTAAAGTATATAACGAAGGAGTATGTAACTGCAGCTTGTATAAGAATAACAAAATAACTCGAATCGTAGCACTGGTCACAACAAGGACATGGTAACTCGAATCGATTAATGAATGGTTGATTCATAGTATGCCGTGAACTTGCAGCTGTTAGTTTTGTTTTTATAAACAAAGCACAAAAGTAATTATTATTTGTATAATCCGTTACATTTTTATTCATGGAATAGTTTTAATAAATCCAACTCGAGTTAACGAGTTACATCAGATAAATTCCCTCCTGCTGAGCAGTCTGGAATCTATCGATAAACTCGTGGGATTACCTATGATAAATCACTAATATTTATGAAATTCGTCACTGCTCCTAGAAATCTTTCTTTCGTCACCTCATTAATTAAGTTTGGTGGGGTGTGAGAAGCTTCAAATGGAATCTATATTATAGATAATACAATAGAAAGGAATGATAATTGCCCAGAAGTAAAAATAAATGTTTAAAATTATCCAGCCGTAATGAAGCAGTTTGGTTAACATTGTACTTGCATGCCTACCTTAAGAGATTGAAAAGACATTACACATGGAATTATTGACAGATATGCCCTTATTTTCCACTTTGCAAACTTAGATTTGTAGGCATATGTTTCAAGGCAGACACGCAATCTTAAGGGTAATAAAGCAGTACAGAACAACACATAAAAACTGTTTTAGCTCAAGAAAGACGAAAAATGTATTTTTATGCTCCCATAAATTATGCTCAACACTATTATTGACTAAAAAAATTTGTAAGCTATGAAAATGTAAAACCTTGGGTAGAAATGCTAAAGTAGGAAGTGCATGTAAAAATAACAAGTCATTATAGCAGAGTGTCGGTTACTACTTAAAACTACGCATGGGAGTGAAGAAATACAACTCTGACCTTTTCTTTAGTTCCTTAATGTTCAAGAGGCGTGGTGTTCCTTGCAGACAAACTAATGACATTCCAGGAGATGTGTGCTTATCACGCTAGTGCATTTCACAACAAACTGCACATGTACACTTGTAATAGAAACAATCTTGTTTTCTCCTGGGGGATGCTTCGCTGTGTTAAAGAACCAAAAACAGTCGTGTTTGAAGTTTTAATGTTCTTCAGAATCTATACAATTCATATATAAAACCAGTCACGAAAATAAAGAAGAATCGAGAAGAAGTGTAAACTTATATGACCTAAAATGACGTCATTTAAGTCTAGTTCTGATAATTGTAGATATTCTGGTAAAGCGTAAGCTCAGTGGGAGGACGGGACAACTCTGAGATGGCGAGTTGCTACTGGCCGTACAATAAACATTTCTTACCAGCTATTTTTTTGCCTCTTCATCAGAAGAAGGAGAATTATTGCTATCGCTGTCATTACTGCTTTCGTTGACATTTATAATTCCAATGTATAATATTATTTCATCCATCACATCCTCTAAACACGTGTGTATCTCGAGAATACGGTTAGTAAAAAAAATGGAGATTAAAAGTGTGGTAACAGTGAATAGTGTATGACTTTATTCAAAACTCCTCTCTCAACACTTTCAGATCCTCAGAATTTATCTATCACGTCCATAATTTTTACAAAGAATTGGCTATAACTGACCACCAAGTAGCATTCTCATTATCTACTACAGAAAGTCAAGTTTCCAATATTTTCATCACATAGATCATATTCACGTATGTGCAGTTGCCAGAATCAGATATTTTGCCTAGTAAGGAAATGGTCCAAAATTACTTCTAAAAAAGTATGGACAATATTTGCTTCTCTGTTACGTTAGTTAAATACCAGTTCAGAACAGTCATAATTTTGAAATATAATGTGTATTGTAGGCCTACTTCTAAAGCAAACAATTATGAGCCAAGATTATGGGTACTTTCTTAAAAAGCTGAAGACGTTAAAAAATATTTACAAAAGTAATTACGAATAATTACAACAAAACCATTCATACTTTATTGCCATATTTTAAATGCATTAGAATGAATTAATAATTATAATTGCCTTTAAATTTAAATGATTGGACCATAATCGATATTATAAAGTGAAAGCTAAAGAAATTAGTGTTAGAATGCTTTTTTCATAAAATTAATGTGATTTATAAGAATCTATTTTCTTACATTAACAATATTCCTACTGATATTTGAATTTCACAGAAAATTCTGGACTGAAATAACCTTGAAATATGTTTTATATGTATACAGGACACTTAGAAAGTAAGCTACCATATCCTAAATTATTTCTTAAATACTAAGGCAATAAAAAATATCTGATGTGAAATTCACATAACTTCCTCTACCTATCGTAGGCTGTCATGCCGCAGCCAGAGAAAGTAATAAGCTCTGAGGATACTGTATTGATATGGAAGTAAATATAAAACATAATTCATACATGCAGCAACCAAAGAAATTAAACTTTTACGACTATCTAAATCATTTACGTTTACCAAAATTGTTATTGTAGATTTTGTGAAATATAGCAAAAACAGCATGTAATAGTTATAATGATTTATGGAAGACTGAGGATTGCAGGAATTGGAAGCAATGTGGTGTTGAAAGGATTGCTAGCAATTTGCGAGGGCTGCCCGGTCAGTTCGTACACCTACATTCTGTGGTTTAGGGGGTTTCCTCTGCGCCGCGGTTCCTGGCATTGCGGAGATGAATGCTGCGGTTTTTCCGTACTGCACATATTCTGCACACACAAATTGACTGCCTGGCTTTTCAACTTGCGCCGATTTATTATAATTTATTACAACCATGGGCGCCTTTCACGAAAATTGAATCATCCCTTGTAATTTATGAAGAAGTTACATGTTTTTCTAGCTCAACATATTATATTTCTTCCAAGGTTTCAGGATATCAACTAGAACTGAGACATTCTCAAGAATGCCATTGCCCTAACAGTGTGGGTGAGGCAGATGGTAAGGTGCTGGCAGGGGCGTCCCGTGTTTTGGGCAAGTGGGGCGGTCGCCTCAGACCCACGCTCGAAGGACCCCTTGCCAAAGAAGAAAAGAGTTAGGTCATCAAGAATACCTTTATTAATTCTAATCCATTCTGGGAATTCAAAATGTTAAGAGATGAAGAACCATTATTTCGAAAAACATTTCTTTATGACCGCTCGTTACTGATGTCCCGATGTGCACTCATAAAGTGAACAATGGCTACGGTAAAGATAGCCTAACTCTATAGGAGATAACTAATGGCGGAACTGCATTGTAAAATTCAGGTAAATTGAAATAAATATTATGCACTCGTAGATTAATGAACCATAAGTTAAAACTTGTGTGTCCTTCATTCAAGAAAATAAAACGCTGGTCATCAATGTGTTTCTGGAAATGAATGAACCTAAGGTATATTGTGTTATGACTGGAGCAATCGGGCCTTTCACTGTCGCAACAAATGTATCATAGCACTGGATGCTGGCGGCAAATGATGTTTAACACAGTTGTGCATTGCATCGTATTATACGGTTTATTTCAACGTCTGTTGTTGTTACTATTATTACTGACGCTTTATTATTATTGTTATTGTTATAAATAATTACCAATGCCAATAATATGGAAAACAAAAAGTTTTCATACAGTTATTTATGATATAAGTGGTAAAAGAGAGATTATATTTTGCGACTAGATCCTAAGAGCAAAAAATGACAGTTTTACCATGTGTTATTAGACAGCCGTTAATATTTGTGAAATAATAATAATAATAATAATAATAATAAATAGGCTTATTTCAATGAATTACGTATTGTGGAGCTACATCGTGTCTTTGAACTGCCTTTATGATTTTATGGTGCATGGCTGTCAACATAAGGAAAGAGGGAATGGAGTCAACAACGCTTATTTACCACCAAGCATGACGATTTTTGCGACCACCGTCAGAAATTTAACATACAAAAGATGTACCGATAATTAATTTTAACATTTTAAATTGTTATCATACTGAGTCAATTTATTAATCGTACACAAATACAAGCGTACTTTAAATTCGAATGAAACCAGAGCTGGTTACAATGGATTTTTAAACACAAGTATAATAATATTTTTAAAGTTATAATTTTAATTCAAACTGTCTAAAATATAGAATACGGAACATTTTCATGTTGGCCCCTCTGAATACATTCTGAGCATTCACCTACATTATAAAAAATAAAAATGAATAAAAACCGCGATTTATTTCCACCCAGGCCCCACAAATGGATAGGGTGCCAGTGTCCAGTTCAAAGGAACTTTAGTGTGTGTATTAGTTGTGCAATGCATACGTTCCGGCTCGCCGGTGACAGTTACTGTCTAGCAACGAGCTGAAGGCCGAGATAGCGTTCCCCCACTACCTTACCATGAGCTTGCATTTACTGTCTATGTCTTTCCCCCACTATGCCACCAGCTCGGCCTTCCGCTCACCGCTAGACAGCACAAAGCTATGTCGTTACGCTTAGTGCCCACATGAAAGTAAAGTTGAGGCTGAGAGTGATAGAAAATCGCGAGAGTAATCTCAAGTGGTCTATCCACTAGAGAACAATAGTCTAATAATTGTGAGAATATCTAAGAGCAAAACTCTTGACATCACTCTAAAATCACCTCCACTCAAAATAAAACTTGCGTGAATTTTCATCTCGCGTTTACTGACAAGATGGACAAACAACAATAAATTATTCGCTGTTAATATCAACATAGATTATGGAAGCATGTTCAACTTTTGAATAAATTATTTATCTATTTATTTATTCTGGCTCAGGATGTCTTCAGCTTAACCAATGAAAACAATATGGTGATAATTTTATATGAATAATTTGATTATTTTCCATGTTGTTACGACAGAAAGTTGTTCGGACCATGTACAAGTATTCCATATACAGGCCATGGAGGCCCAGAGGGTACCTGGAGGTTGAGGCTCCCAGATTTTTAGACATTCGAAACGTTAAGGTCTTTGCCTTTGCCGTCTTTACCCCAGGATTGATCCTGGTACTAATTTCTGTTAGAGGCTGAGTCGACCCCAGGACCATAGTGCCATCAGAAGGATTAGGCCAATTGAAAAACCCCAACGACCTCATCGGAGATCGAACCCGCGACCTTCCGGTTTGTAGCGCAGTGCCTCAACCACTACGCCACGGCGCGCCGTTCGGACCATGTAAGATTTATAAATCATGGATTATGAGGTCAAAATATTTGTTTCAAATCCATTATTTAATTGTTGAGTATATTTAAAATTAAACAAATAATCTATATTGAAAGGAGGACATGCTACTTTAAGCAATTTGATTTGTTTCTTCGTCCACATAATCACATTCTAAGCATTCACCTTCATTAACACTGCAGTTGAAAGTGGGCTGTTTAACGAGAACAGAAACATAACAAATTATGATATGTCCTTCTTTCTTCAGTCATCACTAAAACCCTTCTTAAGGGGAGATGGTAGTTACCTCTAGCAAAATGATAGAAAATATAGCGTATGTTCAAGAAGCCATAACTCAGGTGTTAACAGTCAGATTAAGTTCAATTTTTTTATACTTTGCAAGTGGACTCTGCAGTTTAAAATAAGCAGAGAATGGTTGTTCTAGAACTCGCTGTTTGGTAGGAAAGAATTTTTTAACACATAGGTGATCATTTTGTTTTACAGTTACTTCCCTTGACATAGGTAAGCTTTATTCAATTTCTGTAGCTTAGATTTTTATGAAACTTTGGGAACTTACTAACAACAGGTACTACTATTTACCCTAGCACAATCAGTCTAATATGTACAATATTACTGCATGAAAACTTCGCGACTAAAAAAAAATACTTAAAGAAAGTAGTTGAATATTCTGTATAGTCAAGTCATTTCCCATAATTCTGCTAAGGAATATTTGTCATCCATCTATAACGACTTCCTGAAAGTTTCATTATTTTAGCATGAATAGGTTTTCAGAAAATGGTACCTGAAGTACAAAAAATATAATTTTACACGTGAGCGAAAAGAAAATGGCGTTCCTTATGGTATTTTATCCATTTTAGAAAGCTGCAGGTCGCTCTGCTTGACTTAATATTAATGCAACATATAAGACCTATATATCAAAATGTTCAAAAAACGAAGCTCCATTACATGAGCCTAAGAAAAAAAATCAGTTTTTTACACTAATAACTACCATCTTCCCTTAAGAAGAGTATCAACATCCTTCTTTTTAGCTGCGACCATGTTTGACAGGAGGCCTACTTGCAGGTGCTCAGCCTCCTTCTCGACACGTTGAATAAAGCAGCAACAAATTTAGCGCATACTGGAACTTCATCTTTGTCCTTTCTGATAATGTTCTTTACTGTGTACTGGTTAGGCTTACTTTCACTTTCATTCAATCTCCTGCGACACCTGTACGGTGTGGAAATTTTCATCAGTGATGATTAGACTTCGGATTTTAGGTAAAAACCTATTTTAATCCTTAAGAGATATATGGACGAAAACTTATGTTTCATAAGTGACTGTGCCTAAAACTCATACTTTTATAGGACCTAAAACAGCCTATTTTTACGTTAGAGCCTAATATTGCCTTTTTGCTTGTTTTTCCTCTAAAGTTCAAAATAAGTTATTTTTTGTTATAAATTCTAGCATTTATTTTCAGTTCGTACTAAATTTTTAGCTCGGAATGTGCAGTACATGACATATTTGTGACGTGGTAAAATAGTATGAAATGTTTCGTCTACAGAAGAAAAATTCCTTGGAATTCCAAAGAAAATGTAGTGTTTTTCTCCCGACTCCCACATCCAGTATTAAAAAAAATAATAATAATAAAAACTTCTCTGAATTACTGAGGGATACAAGGGGTTAAATATGCTAGCGTGCGTAGCTTCTGGCCGCAGGGATTAGGTTTTCACTGTTATGGTAGTAATACAGGCCCTAGTAATAGGTCTATATAATTCTGTGTACCATTGGCCTATATCTGTGTTTTATCATCATTATTGATTATTGGTGATTTCAGTGAATATAATATTCTGCATTGCAATTGAGATATTTCAGAAAATTGGCAACTTGATGATTTTATAACAGACTATTTTACGATTTTTAGAACCTATTTTCCAATTTTTATAGCCTATTTTAGGTACCTAAAACAGCGTTTTTAGCGACCTAAAAGTCCGAAGTCTACTGATAACTACCATCTTCCCTTAAGAAGAGTATCAACATCCTTCTTTTTAGCTGCGACCTTGTTTGACAGGAGGCCTACTTGCAGGTGCTCAGCCTCCTTCTAGACACGTTGAATAAAGCAGCAAGAAATTTAGCGCATACTGGAACTTCATCTTTGTCCTTTCTGATAATGTACTTTACTGTGTATTGGTTAGGCTTACTTTCACTTTCATTCAGTCTCCTGCGACACCTGTACGGTGTGGAAATTTTCATCAGTGATGATAATAAAAGTAGGTCTATGTCAATTTGGTTAGATGTGTTGTAAACTCTTTTTTTGGCTTGTTGGAGGCAGAATGCTGGTATACTTCCACATTTAAATAATCCTTCTTTATGCTGACAAGGTGGAGAAAATTTCAGCAACTGAGGATCGCTGTCTTTGTACCTTCAAAATGTAGAAGCTAGTTTAGGAAATGATAGGTTACGTCATGAGAATATCATTTATCTTTTTTCTGCCTTCTCCTAACTCTTACTTTTTAATTACTTTCATTTTCTTTCTCGTACCCACATTAATTCCTGCACAAACTTTTCACCAATCGTGATTTAACTGAATGAAACTTTAAAATAAATGTTCTTTCTAATTCTTTCGAATATTATTATAGTAAACTCCAATCACCGAGACCTACAATCAGAATTACTGGGAAAACAACAATAAGTTTTAAAATATCTCACCTAAACAGTTTGTTATCATAGTTACGAACTTCTTCGCAGAAATTATGTGCTCTGAATTACGACCATTCTCAATGTATTGCCTCGGACTAAGAGCATTCTGAACAGATGCCTTATTTTAATGTTAATTTACTCAAGGAAATAATGTTTTTTGAAGCATATTAACAGTGCAGAAAGATTCAGCGCTATTGAAATAGGGGGAATCCTAATCAAAACGCATTTCGTCCGTCGGTGGACAAAGTGCATTTTGATTCGTTGCTCCTCATTTAGTATTTTAATCGCATCAATTTATTAATGAGTTCACTTTTCTTCACATATTAGTAACGTGATTTTCGCAAGTTAAGTATTTATCTACAAGAACACAAATATTTTTTACTGAATAACCGAATGGAATTACTGAATTATGGATTTTAATGGACGGTAAGTTGATTTCATTGGGTTTGTTTAACCACCAATAACATCCCACCTGTGATTTCGCTGAATTCAGACTGAGTCCAAAATTGCGCGTTTATTCGTCGACTGAGTTAAAGTCTTCGATCATGCTTGCAATTGTTATTTTGATGTTATTACGAAGGGTGTTCCGAAAGTAAGTGCGTGCTGTTATCCGGTATGAATGGGCACGTGGGATAGTGTGCCCGTCATCCATCAACGCCTACAGACCGTGTATGGTGAAGAAGTCATGTCTCGTCACATGGTTGATCGCTGGTGTTGGATGAATATGAATTTGAATTTGAATTTTCTTTATTTGTTCGGTGAAGGAAGGCCCATTCCTACTAAAATTATAAATGCGCGCGTCTCGTTATAAACTAAAATTAATCTCGCGCGTTTTGTTAGGTTGGTCACGGTTCCTCGATAGGCAAGTCTGTGACAGACAAGATGACCGCAGTTAAAGTTTATTATCTTCAATGAATTATTTTAAGGTACCAGAATTACAGGAAGTATTCTTAAGCAAGATTTGGTGGCTGTCATTTTTCAGTACATGGTCTTTTGTTTGATTCCAGAGGTACGATCTATCGCTCTGTTGCACAACAACTGCAAAAACTAGGGATAACCAAAGAAGGAACAAAACACCTTACTGAAAGCATAATTGTTGATTCAATATCAATCTTGAATCACCATATTTACTCCCAAAAGTAAAAGTGAGCTTCTGCTTAGAAGAATAATGTAAAACTGTATATATTTATGTACGCCATGTACTTAATAATTGTCTTGTCAGTGGAATTGTTAAGCTGTGCCTTAATGGCAACTTGCGTAGAGGCAAGCAGCTTCATTTATGTTTATAATAAATTATTTTCCTCTTCGGACCAAATTATATTTCTTGCACCTAGGGACACATTTTTAAGTTTGTTTCGTTTAGTAAAACTTAAAACTGTAAGGCTAAAGCATTGACTCCAGGCCCGGAAGTTGGGAATGTATGTTCAGTAATAGTATTTGCTGTGTCGTATACAGTTAGTAATGTCATATATTGAGCATAGGCCTAACATACATAGTACCAAAAGGCAAGAATAATTTTGTAGTGTTTTATTTTGTGATGCGTTAAAATTTAAAAGCCGGGTGATTGCTTTTTACAAAATATAAACATGCTTAAATTTCACTTAAAAAGTTATATTTTTATTTCGGCATGCAACCCTTGGACTTAAATTTACCACATCATGTTGGCCCTTAGTAAACTTTTAGTTTGAAATGCATGGACATCATTATATATTTAAGTTTTGTTCTTCTGACCAACATACTGAAAAGTGATTAATTTTATTGGTAAATGTATGGGAGTTGTTATCTAGAATAACACGATACGTACGAGGGATGTTCCAAAAGTACGTTTCGTCGTTTTCTTAAAAAGTGAAGATGGTAAAGCAGATGAAGCAAACAACTGCCATAAAAATCGACACCTATTGCTGGTTCAACGACGGAAAGAGCGTCAGCAGAGGAGAAACGATGCATGAGTAGAGTCCCGAAGAAGAGAGAGTAGTAGTAGACTGGCGTGCCTGAGGTTATTTGAGTACAAATCACGATGGCAGATGGACGTGTACTGAAAACGTGGTCGACAATGGAAGTACATGCTGTTATCCGGTATGAATGGGCATGTAGGACTAGTGTGTCCATCATCCATGGACGCCTACAGACTGTGTATGGTGAAGAGGTCATGTCTCATCAAATTGTTGGTAGCTGGTGTTGCATGTTCAGTGAAGGAAGGCACCTGTTCCATGCAATGAAAGCCGCACTCTCGGGACGTCACTTCCAAAACAATGCTGAGGTGGAGAAGGCTGTGCGACAATTCCTTGCATAGCAGGGCACCGAGTTTTACCAGAGTGGTTTCTTCAAACTGATTGCAAGCTATGACAAATGTCTCAATGTCGGTGGAGACTATGTTGAAAAATAGTGCAAGGGGTATATTTCATGATTGCATGGTGTATTTGTTTTGGTAATAAAGTTTCCATGTGAAAAAAAATGACGAAACTTACTTTCAGAACATCCCTCGTATTTAGCTTCCCTCAATTAAGGGTTGCACGTAGAAAACCCATATCAAAAGCAAATAATTGCAATTATAACAAAGTACAAACATATACAAGTACAATTATTATTGCACTTAAAACATGTATACGACAATTTAACGTACTCATTATTCTAAAATCTCATCAAAGGTTACAATAAAAATAATAAATACAACCTCTCTCTCTCTCCGTGGCGCGACATCCCCGAAGGGACAAGGCCTACCACCCGACCGCTGCGTCATCTACCTATAGGCAGATGGCAGGATTGGGGGGCATGTGGTCAGCATGCCGACACCCTCGCCGTTAATGGTGGTTTCCATGACCGGAGCCGCTACTTCTCTATCAAGTAGCTCCTCAATTTGAATCACGAGGCTGAGTGCACCCCTTCCAGACCTCAGAAAAATCCGAGGAGGTACCGAGGATCGAACCCGGGCCGACGGATCCGTAGTCAGCGACGCTAACCACAAGACCACGACGGCGGTCAATAAATACAACCATGTCGTGCAAATTTATCTGGCGTATTTTGTTTAGCCCGTTCAGTAAAAGAAAGGTTTTGAAAACCTTAGTAAAGCTAGGGTTAAAGGAGTCCAGTCACAGTCATTTCATGCAGCTAATCTATTCTCTACTACTTACAAAATATATTAAAAATCTCTGAGAAGCTGACGCTTAGTTGCAAGCTTTCAGTAATGAAAATTTAAACACATGATGATGGATTTTCCATAGTAGTAGTTGTTAAAGTTAGTTAGGCAAGTAATCAAGGTACAGCAGGCGTGTATTTGAAAAATTAGATTGTAGCTTGCTGCGTTGCTAATAATCCTGAAGAAGTTTCAACAGAGATGGTATCACCCACATTACGCCCCCATACCATTTATTTATGTCAACAGGAAATTACAAAACTTCTCCAATTAAAAAAAACCTTTTTTAGCCTCGATAGGCTACGTTTCTTATATGACGTAAAAATATCTCTAATTTCTTTCTCAACTAATCGAATATAGCAGTTTTACTTCATTTAACTTCTACAGACAATTCAAGTTAACTACAGCACTATTAGCTCATCGTGAAACTAACTAGAAAACTTGTTTTCAACCAAGTATTCTGTTAACGTTTTTTGTTTGGACGTTATGTAAATAATTTATCTTCTATCTCTTCTTTGTCTTGTCAGTAGATTTCTTGATCAAGGCTTGAGCTCCACATAGGCCAGTAGCAGTGTAACCTCCGTATAGCGATATTAGTAGGTCCAATCACATTGTATTTTTACTAGGATGTGCCCGCGGCTTCGCCCACGATAATTAATTGAAAAATTAGAAATTAATAGTATAATAATTATTAAAGCATTATATTTATTAACACTTGCACGCGAATCATTCTTAAACTAAACCATTAATAATTCATGAAACAGCTAAAATTCCGGCTTTAGAGTACATTCCACGATTAGAAATTGCCACCTGGGAAAACGATCTCAGATTCGATTATGTAGTTCCAAAGATAACTGTGATCCACTGCCTTCTAAACTGTATAGGCTAATTCTCGTGCGTAATTCTCGAGACGGCGGTGGATAATGGCGTTTTTCAACTGTTTTTGACAGATGAATGAGATGTGAATTTTATTTGATAAATTCAGTGTAATTTTAAGAAATTATATAATTTTTCAAGAGAAGGAGTGATTGATTTGGATTATTATTATCAGCGATATTTCAAGAGTTAAATCATCAATATTTTACTGCTGGTGCCCCCGGCTTCGCCCGCCACTATTCATTGACTCCAGGATTTTTAAGAAATTTACACTGGTAGATTATTAAAAATGTTTGTGGTTCAGAGCTATGAAAATTGTAAGTAAAAATAAAATTAGAATATTTGTTCATTGAGTTCATTTCACTTAGGCCTTATATAATAAAGAGACGGTTTTCCTAATCTTGTAGTCGTCATGAAAGTTTAGACTGAGAGATACGAACATCGCCGAGTATACCCGATGTCTCACGAAGCGGGCGAGCAAGCACGCTATTTAGGGCCGTTGAATTGTATTGTATTTTTATATGAGGGTTATTGTTATATTGAGGGGTTGTAATTAACCACACATTAGAAAGAATGCATGGAGAAAACTGTCTAATCTAGAGGATAATTCATGGACCGGACAAGTGAAGAGGTGGAAAAAAATGAATTACAAATCCAGATCCCTAAAAAAACAGCATTTTTGTTACTCAATGGGAGATGGTAGTTACCGCTAGCAAAATAATAGAAAATATAGCGTATGTTCAAGAAGCCATAACTCAGGTGTTAACAGTCAGATGTAGTTTAATTTTTTTATGCTTTGCAAATGCACTCTGAAGTTTAAAATAAGCAGAAAATGGTTGTTCTAGAACTCGCTGTTTGGTAGACAAGAATTTGTAGCAAGATTGAGATCGGAAATATACACACTAAACTTCACTAAAAAGGTATATTTACCAAGAATGATAATTTCAACGGGTCTTCCCGCCATCATCAGCTGATTCCGACTGGCCCTCTGGCGGCTGATGATGGCGGGAAGACCCGTTGAAATGATCATTCTGGGTAAATATACCTTTTTAGTGAAGTTTAGTGTGTATATTTCCGATCTCAATCTTGCTACAGATTTCAACACTTCACTGTAAATTTCCATCTAATATTTATATAGACAAGAATTTGTTAACACATAGGTGATAATTTTGTTTTACAGTTACTTCCCTTGACATAGGTACGCTTTATTCAATTTCTGTAGCTTAGATTTTTGTGAAACTGTGGGATCTTACTAACAATGGGTATTACTAATTACCCTAGCACAATCAGTCTAAAATGTACATTATTACTGCATGAAAACTGCATGAAAACTTCACGTCTAAAAAAATAATTTTTTTTTTAATAAAAATAGTTGAAAATTCTGCATAGTCAAGACTTTTCCCATAATTCTACTAAGAGAGATTTGTCATCCATCTATAATGAATTCCTGAAAGTTTAATTATTTTAGCATGAATAGCTTTTCAGAAAACGGTACCTAAGTACAAAAAATGTAATTTTACAGGAGAGCGAAAAGAAAATGACGTGCCTTATGGTATATTATCCATTTTAGAAAGCTCCAGGTCGCTCTGCTAGGCTTAATAATAACGCAACATATAAGACCTGTATATCAAAATGTCCACAAAACCATTATCTATTACATGAGCCTAAGAAAAAAAAATCTATTTTTTTGGCACTGATAACTACCATCTTCCCTCAAATAACTGACTTCCGTTGAATTGTAACCATAGCTACTTTACGCCCGCACACTAAAAAAATTGTTTTTCAAACTCTTTTAATATCACGATCACGGCACACTGAGCCTAGCCATGTCGGAAATGGTGGGAAGAGGGAAGAGATAAGAAGAGGGATGAAGAAGAAGAAAAGGAAATTCACCACACAATTAAGGAAAAACTAATACAGTTGTTCCTTATGGTGTTTTAATTGCACATTACATACATGTTAATGTAAGGGATGATTTTAGCAACAGTGGTCATATTTTTCACCAAATGTAACTGATACGAGGCACCCTAAAAACAATATTGGTGGTTGGGAAGGATGCTGATTTGATACCAGCTACCATCCAAAAAGCAAAGCTATTGGTTTGCAGTAATAATTCAACGTCCAAATATCGTTATAAAAGGGTGTTTCTAAAATAGCTTAATCGTTAGAGTGAGTTACATTTTACATTATTAAGATATTAAGGAATAAAATTAATACGCCTACGCATCATGTATATAAGTATTTATATTTCCAAATAAAGTAAAAATATAAAATATACCTTGTCCACCAAAATATTCTCTCCACCCAGAATAAAAAAGCCCTAAGGAAATTCTTATATGCGGCTTAATCGTTATATCGATCTTCGTTATAGGCTATAGATGTTTGACTGTACTTGCTTCATGGAACTAATAACTTCTTCCTGATATTTTCCTGATCGTTTTATTGTTTAGTTCCCTACAATTTTCGCCTAAAATATTGGTGAATAATTTGTTGATGACGTCTTATCCTAAACCATAGAATTAATTAGCTTCGGCCTATCCTTAATTCCAAAATTCTTTCAATTCAATAAACAAATTTAAAAGTCCACCTAATGATCTATTTTCTTCCAAATCGACATTTCGGCCTATCCATTGTTATTATTCATTCGTCATAGATTTCACTCCTACAGTATGTACTATGTGTTAATAAAATATAAGTGAAGTGTTTCCTATACAAGTCGCGGGAGGGTTCCAGAAGGTTCCAAGATTGCCTGCTTTACTCACCGGCCGTCTTCACAAGTACTCATTCCTATTAGAGGCTGAGTGGATCCCAGGCCATAGTGCTACCAGAATGATGAGGCCAATATGAAAATTCCAATTACCTCATCGGAGATCGAAGCCACGACCTTCCTGTTTGGGGTGCAGTGATTCAACAAGAGTACCATGGCGTACCAAAATATATTATGCCACGGTATGAAAAGCAAGCGAGCGCTACAGCACCGCTGCAATAATAATAATAATAATAATAATAATAATAACAATAATAATAATAATAATAATAATGTTTATTAGCCTATGTCCATACAGGTGAGGCATCGTCAATATACATAATAACAGTTCTTATAAGACAAAGTCAGCCGTAAGGAATTCGTGTACAGAGTAAAATGGTCTCCTTATTAGCCAAGCATATACATAATTTTTAAAACTATTTATGGGTAAGCAACGGACGCTTAAAGGCAGTTTGTTGAATAAATTAATTCCATTATAAAAACAAGTGTTATTATTATTATTGTATATTTAATTACAAAGTATGTATAATTGTATTATATGATTCACTGTTGGCCTAGCCTAATGTCTTTCATAATCTATGAAATATATGTATGATAAATTTTGTAAATGTGCTATAACAGCAGCTGCTTGTAAATGTATCTGTTTTGACTTGCCTATTAGATACTGTAAAGCAGATGTGTGGATGAAGTTCCAGTTCTAGTCTTTTCCTGTAAAATACAGGGCACTCAAAAATCAAGTGTTTTACATCCTGTGGATACTCAGAACATATACAGTTATAATTATTACTCGGAGTTTCTATGTGAAATCGTTCAAAATAAGCACCAAATTTTCCGTGTCCCGAAAGGAACTGGGTTAAAATAAAGTTTGGTTTCAACAGTTTGCATTTTTGGCGATCATAGACCGTTGGAAAGAAAAACAAGTGTTATAAGAACTATTTAAACGACACTTCGGTAAATTTAAATCTGCTCTATGTCTTGTATTATAATTATGCATTTCTATATCAGTAAAACTCTCTAGATTATTCTTGACAAATAAGATACAATAAAATACATATAAGTTAAAAACTGTCATAATATTCATTTCAGTAAAAAGAGGTCTACAGCTTTCTCTCTGACTTTTGTTTGCCATTATCCTCAGGGCCTTTTTTTGGAGAAGTAAAATCTAATTTGTTTCTCTGGAATGACCCCAGAGATATATTCCATAAACAATATGGCTTTGTAAAAGAGCAAAATACACAGTCCTTAAAACTTCGAGTGAAATGCAATTCTTAATTCTTCTTAGAACAAAAATACCTCTCGCCATTTTCTTACAAATATTTTCAACATGGGGCTTCCAAGTAAGCTTAGAGTCCAGGTGAAAACCAAGTAATTTAATATTGTCGCAGTTATTAGGTATCGTGCTTGTAAGACCAAAAGAGTATTTCTGAGTCTTTGAATCATTTAGAGCAAACCCATTTCTACCAAACCAGTCCTTTGCAGCTTTGAGGCCATCCATTTCCATGTTTCATCTGATCTAAGCTTTTATCAGAAGATAAAAGAGTGGCATCATCTGCATATAACACGATATCCACTGGTATATTATAAGACATATCATTTACTGCAATGAGAAAAAGTAATGGTGCCAGTATAGATCCCTGTGGAACTCCACAGTTTATGGATCGAATATCGGAACTTTGGTCGTTTATACTAACAAACTGTTTCCTGTCATATAGAAAGGACTTAAATGGCAACCAAGACTATGTTGCTGATGTTACTAATTAAACATTCGAGTTTGTTGTATCTCTTTCCTCCTGGTTTAAAATTTCGTTTATTTGCATTAATGTTGCTGCACTTGTCGTTCTGTCTCTAGCTAATCTACAGTTGTTTATAATGTGTTAAATTAAATGTATCCTTATGAAAATATCCACATATATACATATCAGATGATCAGCAATATCCTGCAGTAGTTCCGAAATTGGTCGCAAACCTGACAGGGCCCAACTATCGAAAATATTTTAAATTTAGCGTCTTCTGTTGAAAGGTGTAAAGAACCCTGTGAGCATGTCATAGACTAAATTGCAGTTTACAGGTAGAATTGATGTGTACGAACTGAATCCACCTCAGAAGATTTAAATTCGTATTTCGTTATGCTTATTGTGTGATTCCGCTTTTATTCTAAATATGTTGGTAAGTCTGGCAATGTTCAGTCAAGTCAAAAGTCAGAGTACCAATTAAATCTGTTTTAAAATAAATGAATAGTACTATATATGTTTCAAAATAGAATAATATTGTTTATTATTTTTAAGTAGCATACACTGGACAATATAAGTTATGTTGTTCTCTGTTGATCAGTAAACATAGCATTTGTTGTACTTTCGAGTCTTAAAGGGTTTCAAGAATTCTATATTAAACAAACAAAGGAATAAATACCGCATCCCGCATGTTCATTACATGTAAGTTTTCACTGGCTGCCTTATATGCATAGGCCTATCGGATTTTATCACCGGTATTTGTTTTCCAGATACCATAAGTTATGTTGGTGCAACTTTATGTTTTTCTTCCTTTAACGTTACATTTATGCCTATTTCGGTGTGTTATTTCCTATTCAGGAGTCGACTAGAAGCTGTGAAATTCTATTTACAGGACTTAATAATCGTGTATACAGTATGTAAGCAAAAGACCATACTAAAATTTGCTTTGTCCATTTATAGAGAGGTAAAGTATGAAAAATTCAAAGTGCAGGCGCTCTTAGCATACGCGCTCCTTCTGCAGATTCAGGACATGGAAATTGAACGGCAAATGTATTCATGAGGAAGGGCCCTCTTACGATATCATCAGTGTATAGGGGCCCCGAAAATGAAGATACCACAGCTCTGCAGTAATATAAATACAATAATTTTGCTTCATGGATCTTATCTTGTCATACTTTCAAATATGTAAGATGCAATTCATAATAATTATTATACTATTGGGTGAACTTATAACTGAGATTCAGTACTGCCATTGATTTTAATCAAAGTAGACGTAATCTATAATGACAGGTGATATTTTTCTGTGTTCTTTCTTATCTATCTCACTGTTATTCTCTGCACAATTTTCCTAATTTTCCTATGTAAAACCTAAGTCAGGACTCGTGCTATGTGGTTGGACAAGCTGTTAATCCCCCGTCTCCGATGTAAAAGCATTTGATGATTGCTGCCAGAGAATTTGCGTCCAATTACTGTTTGTGGGGTTGGCACAGCGAACCAATTTCAGTTCGAAGTGTTTAAAAACTCTATGAAGTCCAGGAGTATCGAGGGTAAATATTACGCCTAATAACGTGAAAAGTAATGAGGAGCTTATTTGGAATGAACAGAATAGTTAGTATCAGCAATTTCGGGCTTCCGAATTCAACTTCTATGCTAGTTGAAGATTTTTTAGAAGCTATATAGCCCTTTGCGTCATGTTTTCCTTTATATATCGTGCTATTTCAATAGTAGAGTACTCCCTGTTTTTTTCACTCAATTTTTCATATATTTTATAGTTCTCTTAATCATTTTTAAAGAGTGTATTCCACTCAGTCAGATGAATGAAAATATCAAATATCACTTCCCAAATATAACTTCTAACATACGGCAAAAGATATCACAAGTCAACAAAATTTAAAAAGTTTTTTGTATCCGAAATAAAATGTATCAAATCTTATGTAATTTGGCCTCCTAAATTCAAAAATGGCAGTAAAATTTTTTTATTAGTTCTCGTTTAGAAGATATCGGCTATATAGCCTTCATTGTTGTTCGTGCAAGAAAATATACGTAGTCTTTAATCACATACCTCTTAACGTGGTCTTTTGCCTTCTCTAGTGTACTTTATCTTAGGAGCATCTCTTACTAAAGACCAGCAGTAGTCAGCAATCATAGACGTGTTCCATTTCCCCTGATAACATCGTTCTAGAGTAGCGATGTCTTGGTGGAAACGTTCACCATACTCGTCGCTTACTGCTCCAAGATTGTCAGAGAAGAAGTCCAGATGAGAGTGAAGGAAATGCATCTTGAGAGACATGTTGTACCCCATTCTATTATAAGCCATCAACATATTGTCCACTAATGTTCTGTAATTAGACGCCCTTTTGTTGCCAAGGAAATTAAATACAACTCTAGTGAACGCTATCCATGCAGTTTTCTCCTTGCCTGTTAGAAGTCCATGAAAATGTTCATCAGCCATTAGTTTTCTTATTTGGGGACCTATGAATATTCCCTCTCCGATTTTAGATTCACTTAATCGTGGAAATTTATGAAAGAGATACTAAAATGCTTCTCCGTTTTGATTCATACCATTTACAAATTTTTTCATTAGTCCCAACTTAGGTAGTATTATTTCAGTCTTGTCAACCAGTGGTCTGTAAACAATGTTTTTAATACCTGGTTCTTGCATTGTTGCATAGTGTTTGTCCTTCGCACGACTATCCCATTCACATAAAAAGCAACAATATGTCGTACAACCCTGTTTCTATTGGTATAGCAAAATTCATATATCGCCCGTTTCCATTTAGCCACTCGCGTAGGTTTGTGGAACAAGTACGACAACAAATATAGGGTGCAAACGATTTGTCCTGATCACTAACTTTGCAACCAAAATAGAGATGATAGGCCTTTTTAACAATAGGAGTTAACCGTACCTTTTGCGATTTAAAAGTCACTTCTCCACAGATAAAACAAAAGTTATTTGGATTGTTAACACCCTTACGCGGCATTCTGTGCCTTTCATGCCAATTCTATTACAAAAAGGATAATATATACGCATATATGCTATTTTATAATTATAATTATAATCACTCACAATAACGATTAAATTACTCCCTATTTTAACTATTTCAAAGTATACTGATAGACAGTTTTCTTACTCACAAAGCAAGAACTGAACTGAATTTATAAAGGAATATCAGTTTAAGGGTTTGACTTATATGCTAGAGCCATAAATTCACCCTTAAATTTCTGGTACAGTCTGTTTCAAACATAGTTACTCGGCTAAAATCCTGTTTTTAGTAAAACAACCTGACCTGTGTATTGTGGAAATGAGAACTAATAGACAAAAATGGATGTCATTTTCGTGTTTAGCGACCCCAAATAAGTAATGTATGGTTAATTTTATCTCGAATACATTTTGGCTGTTGACTTGTGTATTTGTAAATTACCGAACAATAAAGAATTATTTTAGCACAGCTTTTCTGTAGAACTAAAATTTCTTGCAGTTACAGAAATTTTAGACTGGAAAACATTTCCTTAAAATCCTTGAAAAAGAACCATTTTCAAAACAATTTTAATGAGAGTGAAAGTCAGGAATAATATTTCTACTAAAATCTGGGAGCCTCAACCTCCTGGAACCCTCTGGGCCTCCCTGGACTGTATAGGGAACACTTTACTTTACTTTTTACTTTACTAGTTTTACAATCATGTAATTTTCCTTGCAAACTACATGTAGAAATTCCTGACTGTGACTGCATACAGAAGAAAACTGTAACTGTCACAATCCGCTACCTGACAAATCCAGCAATAAATTACGATAGATTTGGTCATTACCATCTTTACGCGGATGACTTACATTTTTTTGTACATATATGTATATTCCCAATAGTTAGCATGAAAGAAGGCTTTAACTCAATCGACGAAAGGACTCACAATTATTTAGGACTCAATTTGAATCCAGAGAAATTACAGGAAATATATGTAGGACGTCAGCGTCTGATAATCAACCTTAATGAAATCAGCCCAATATAATCCATAATTCAGTAATTCTATTCAAGTGATTCAGGAAAAAATCTAGTTCTTATAAATAAACACTTCACTTGGGAAAATGACATTACAAAACGTATATAAAAATATGAACTCGTTAATACATACGATTAAATTATTTAATTTGCCCGTTACCCAATTTAACACAATCCCTGGTCATGCCCCACTTCGATTACCGTGCCTGGTTTAAATAAACTCGCGAAATACCTATTGGTAAATTATCCAATGGACAAGTTAGTTCTAGAATCATCCACCAAAGCACTAATGATATAATGAGGAAAGAATCATATATGACTTATATTACCATGCCGGGAACTGAACCATGGGCCTCTAGGACCGTAATCTATCAAGGTGACAATGAGTTACGGTGTACATTGAGAATAATTCTTGAATTACGCAGATGTAATTGTTTCTTTCTATGTTTCTATCCTACAAATCAGTAAGATCTGAAATATTATGGTAATTAGTTGGGAATAATAATAATAATAATAATAATAATAATAATAATATTAACAATAATACCACCCTTCAGACAATTTTTGCGAAAAAATATTTAAAATAAAAATATTACCTCATAGTATAAGCACATCATGTACAATATTTAAACAAAATCGTTGTGTTATCATGTTAATGTTAGATAAATTGTTATTCTAGCTCATAACCAATTAATGTTTATCCCGTTAATCCCACATATAATCTTGGACAAAGAAACCCTTCCTTCACTCCTGATTTAGTCATAAAGTTTCCTAGGGTTCGACGATTTTTATATTTCACGGTAAACTGTACGCCCTCTACCGTAGTTCCAATAAGGCAAACCAACAGCAATGTGATAGTCTAAATCATATATGGGCAACGCCCGGCCCGCGGGCCGGATGTGGCCCGCCCCGACTTTTGATCCTGCCCGCGAAAAAAAATTTAAAATCGCGCTCGAAAAAGTAAATATTTTCGCCAACAAGAGTTTGAGAGGGAGGAAACATAAACCTGAACTACGAGGGTGTTCCTTCCGGTCAGCAATAAAAAAAAATGCTGTAATAGGCCTAAATCAAAGTATCGCTTGTGTATTAGTGGGATTGATGCCAACATTGATTATCTTGTGTCTCAAGTTCAAGCTCAAGCTTTTTCACAACTACCTATTACCTACGGCCCGTAACTTCATAAATATCGTAAAGTTTAGCCCGCATCTTTCCCAAGGTTGCCCATACCTGGTCTAAATGATAGAGATAAGCTAGCAACAATCAATCTTATAGCCTAGTACAATAGGTACCAGTAGTAAATTTAATGGTCCCAGGTTTATTATAAGGAGAGGAGGAAGAAGAAATAAAAAAAACAATTTCATTTAACTACCCAAAACAGTTATATTACAAGTTTCAGGAAAAAAACTAGTTCTAAAACCTTAGTGTAGGTACGTATATCAGACCAGTTAGGTTAGTGTTAAGGCTACTTTCAACTTTTGACCAATCTCAACACAAGGTCTCACACACAAGGTCTCAACACACAGAGATAGGTTCTAGAGTAGGCATGCCATGAGAGCCAACTCGACTTGATAATTTGAGGCCCAAGGACCGCACGCCGAAATGAAAATATAACATTTGTTCTTATAAACTGCAAGCATTTCGTATATATATATATATATATATATCGACTTTCAAATGTTAACACACCATACGATAAAACACTATCTTTCTTGCCATTTGATGCTATGTGCATTACAATCAATACATTTTAAAGACAGCTCATTGAAAATGTGTGGATAACCAAGATAAGAGAGCTTTAATGTAAAACTGCTTACAAATTTTACGCTAACACTTATTATTCTTTAACATTTGTGTTATGTTGGAAGCATACTGACTGGAGTCAGAAGCAATATGGGAATCTTGAACATCCTGGTGGGCATGCAATTAAAAAACCTGATACTGTCAATCGGAATTTCAATAATGCACACTGTTTAAGGATATAAAGTGAGGCTCTTAGCTAACTTCAAATAGGATAACCTTGTACCGTATCCTAATATCAGACTCACGACCCGTGGCGAAGGTTTTTCTACGAATATTGGAAGTCTGAACACTAAACAAACTCGTGCATTCGTGTTAAAATAATTTTAAAACTAATGGATTAATCTTGTACATATCCATTACACGCTATGAACTCGGAAGCATTAAAACACGTACAAATTGACAAACACGTTCAAAGCAGGCATTACGCGTGTAATGTGTTTTCCTTTTGTCTTTAACATCCGCCATTACATCTCTCAAAATCAACACTGTATAATGAGAAGCAAAGCCACATATGTGCACGAAAGGATACGTGTACTTGTTACTCTGAATGAAAATACGTATAAAAACTCAACTCTTCATCTCTGCAGAGATTAGGCCTACCAGCCGACCGTTGCGTTGTCTACCATAGGAGATGGCAGGACTAGGGGCATGTGGTCAGCATGCCGACACCCACTTATTAATAAGTAACTTCTCCGTATGTTTCATGATCCAGCCCTCCCTACCTCAGAAAACCGGGGGTAACGGTGAAGGGACCCTACGCTAACCTCGAGCGCGAATCGCATGCGGTCGAAAATATGTATAGGCCTAACTAGGCCCTATATCAGTAATACTTTCTTTTTCAACCGTATACCCATATCTAAAACTTTATAACTTCAAACAACTTCATAACTATGTGAATCTTTTCAAATAGTGATATCATTGTTTAAATGTGAATGTTCAATAGTACAAGCCGAATTATTCGCAATTAAAGAGGCTGTAATATGGGCCAAACTTTATGATTCTAGCTGCTGTTTATATAAGTTAGTGATTCCCAGACCGCCACTGAAGTGTATAAATAATAGAGGTAATCTAAATCCGATGGCAGTGGAAATTAGGAATGTTTTACTATTATATACACGACATATTTGTTTAACATGAGTGAGAGGCCATAATGGAGTTGCCGGTAACGAGAGACCCGATGCTGCTGCCAAATCCGCCGCAGTTTCGAATCTAAATTATAGCTACTCTCTTTGTCCTTATTCTTATGCACGAAGAAAGATGTGGGATCACATTAAAACTAAGTGGAACAATCAGTGGCTATCTTGTGTTAAAGGAACAGTTACAAAAGAATTATTATTTCCAAATATTGAAACCCGACTTCAAAGCAAAATTGAACCTGAATTTGTATTAACTCAATTCTTGTCAGGTCATGGAATTTTTGGCTCTTACTTTGAAAGGTTTAAAATTATAAGGGAGTTTGGTTATTTATGTATTTGTAAAGAAAACCAAACCGTAGAACATCTACTTTTTGATTGCCCACTCTCTGAAAGGAAAAGATTTTCGTTAACAGGACACTTAAACTATTGTGGTGTTAAATATGATAAACCACTCTGAAAAAATGTTTAGCAAGGATTGTTGTAGAGAATTCCACTATTTCATATGTTCTATATTTAAGAGTTTACGATAATTTTATTCAAACTTTAGCAAAACAGACTACTCTAGTATACAAGATAACAGGTACATTATAAATTGTAATTGACATAAAACTACAGCCCTAATGTACCTTATGGTGAAATAGGGCTAAAAGAAATTGTATATTAAATAAATAAATAATATATAATTTGTTATGTTGAATTTTACGAATGCTGAAATGTGTGTGATCTGGACCCCGATAAGTATTAGTTAAGGGCATAAGGTTGTATGTTTTTTTATCTAGTTTTTAATATATAATACATTCTTAGGTCTACTGAAAATGGAATTCATTATTACAAGCGTATATAATGTTGAAAAGACTATGGCTAACACATATATTTTTATATTTTAATGGACAAGTGTTCGCCTGTGCATAGTTACTTTGGGTATAAATAAATTCAAGCCATTCCAACTCCATTATTTTTCCATTCTTCGAATTGTAAATGATTTTCACATATACTTCATGTCGACTGTCAAACAGTTCTGCAATCATGAAATATTTTCTGATAATTATTTTCTGTTCATTAAATAAATGAATTTTTTGTTCTCTTGCAGGCCGAAACCTGAAACTTTACTCAACCCAATTAAGTTTCTCCTCGGACGATTTAAAAGTAAGTTACAGCTCAGAAAATGTAGCATTTCCTATAGCGACAGTTACAGATTACTCTCTCTCCTTGTAATGTTTTGTTCCCTCCTACTTGCAGCCGTGTTAAAGGATTGTTCTCTAATCTTTCATAATTTTTTTATAAAGAGAGGACCAGGGTTCATTGAACCCCTCCTTCTTGGCGCGCCCCTGCTCATGTCGAACAAGGCAAGGCTGGGACTAAGATAATAGCCAGGTCCATTCAAAGGCTTAAAGTTATCCGACATTCGTCTCACAGGTGAGGAAAACATACCTAAGTAACTTGCCCCGTCCGGAAATCGAATCCATTACCCTGCGTAAGAGAGCACCCTCTGCGCCAAAGAGACGGACATGTATTGCACCCAACCAATTAAATGTTAGGAAATATAATTCAATTTTCTAATCCTAATTCCAATATTGTCTGAAAAGATCTTTTTACATAATTTCCCTAAGAAAAATATTTTTTTGTGGAAAAGCCTCCAACGCAAAACCCTATCACTGTGTTTTAGTACCTGTTTATTGTATGATATTTTTCCTGACTCTTTCAAAATTGGCAAGTTAATTCCCTGTTGAAATCTGGTAAAAGATATTATTATAAACCAATACTCAATGTACCTGTAATAGACAAAATATATGAATACCTTATGAAAAATAATTTATATCATTATTTTTTTATATTTTCTGATAATCAATATACCGGGTGTTCAGAAATTCATATTACAAACTTCTTGGGCTAGTAGAGGGGACTTAGTAGACAATATTTCGAATAGGAACCCATGTCCGGAAAAATACCGTTTCCGTGCTACAGCCATTACAATGTGTCAGGTTTACGCCGGACTTAACGCCATTGGACTGTTTCTTTTGGGGTTGTATGAAGAGTATGGTGTACGAGACTCCTGTAGAGACCCAGGAAGAACTGCTGGCACGAGTGATGGTCGCTGTACAAGAGATTAACGGGACACCAGGGCCCTATTTCATAAAACTCTACAGGTGTGACATATATGACAATTATGTCAAATCTGACAAATTTGTCAATATGTTATGACAATTGTATTTTTCATAAATATTACAACTTTTCCTTACATTACAGGTAAATTAATGTAAATTGTCAAGACTAAAAGAACCCTTTTCATAAACACGACAATTTTATGTCACCTAAAGATTACTTTAGTACACTGTAGATGGCTCTCATATACGCGTGCGATAATCGATCTCAACATCGAATGTGCTACCTAAGCAATCGATTATTGCTATCGAAAATATTTGATTTATATTTCTCTTTTAATGCAAAGTCACCGAAATTGAAAGTTAGGTTAATCCGTTGACTAAAAACCCTGCGTGGTCTCAGGTCTATTTTTTCATCACTTTCACTGCTACCAATATCACTATTACTAGTTTTCATTATTAACAAGACAATTTAGCAAGTTTATTAACAAGAAAGTTTAAATCACAAAAATCAGTTTGCCAAGTTATGCCACACATTTACATAACCTACTGACTTGGCCTACATATGAAAGATTGCCTGTCACTTCTGTAATGACAATTCTACATTTTTTGTAAACTTGTAAATATGTCAACAAAAATTAATGTTTCATAAATGGTAGGTATCCTAAGATTTGACATATTTGTCAGATTTTTACCTGTAAACTCAAAAGTTTTGAGAAACAACAATATGTAAAATTGTCATACAAATCTACAAAATTGTCATGACATTTTTGTAAAGTTGTCAGCTTTTATGAAAAACGCAATTGTCAAAATGTAAACTTGTAAAACAATTATATGTCACTTGTCACCTGTAAAATTGTAACTTTTAATAAATAGGGCCCTGGTGTGATGGGACGACTGTACCGGAACATGATTCGTCGGTACAATGTTTGCAACGACGTTGGTGGTCGTCACATCGAGCCTCTGTTGTAGTGAGCAGTTTCGTATGGGACACATCCAGTACAGAATAAAGAAACAAATTTGTTTTTTTTTCCCTGTTGTCACAAGTGTTATTGTGAACAATGAAAGTTTTTTTTTGTTACTTTGGTATTGTTACCAAAAAATTCAACTTTCATCTATAATGAGTCAAACGTCATTTACTTCTGTACCATACGTCACACCTCATTTCACATGGTGCTCTTCTGACGTTACGTACTGCCTCTCTGGTTGCAAAAACCACACCGTCGAACCCGACACATTGTAATGGTTGTAGCACGGAAACGGTAGGTTTCCACCGTTTCCGGGCATGGCTCCTATTCGAAATATTATCTACTAACTACTACTAGCCCTAGAAGTTTGTAATATGAATTTCCGAACACCCGGTAACTTGATATTAAGGCATAATGCTTGGATATTTTGAAATTCATGAATGGGTACTTCTTCCTGTGATTTATAAAATAATTTGTGTTTCCCATGAATTAATATTAGATAAGTGAAATTGTTTGGGAATAATTGATTCCATCTTATCTTAATGGTCGAACAAATTTTGTCTTTATTAATGGACGTCGCTCAGATAAGACTACTATGGCATGTCTCAAGGATATATTTTGGTCCGCTTTGTTCCTGATAGCAATTAATGATCTGCTGTGCAATATTGGTTCATCCTCAATTCAGGTTAATTATCTTCAAATGAAGCCAACATTTGGGCAATTAAATGAACTAAATAATAATATGCTGTTGATATATTATTTGGTACTATATACTTGGTACTGTAACAAATTAACTTATTAGGAATCACACATTGAATACATTTGTTCTGAACTATAAAGAACATATAGTATTCTTACTGAGAAATCGGAAATTTCATGTGACGAAAACGTGCTTCCGTATTTAAACTGATTGTACTGGCTATCCAGGTTGGGCCGCGTCATGTTTTTACCGTCTAACGTTTTGGACATCCTATCTTGTCCTTCTTCGGAAGAAAGATTCGCATTAAAAAAAAGTGCCTGTGAAGAATAAACAGTCGCAGTTGTCATGACGTCTGTGGGTGCATTCTTTAAGTATAAATAAATTTTCCACCCAACCACAAAAATCTGATGTGAAAGTCACATAACTTCCTCTGCCCAAATAAAAGTTAGCAGTATTCACACATCCTTTTACAGAATCGCAAGACACAATTTTACGCTAATTATCCTATAAATACCTCTTCTTTCAATGATGCGACTAAAAGCGCAGGCTATATAACAAACTTAAAAGAAAAAGAACAAGTGACTGCAGACGTTTATTGAACTTTCCGCCGTAAAGAATAATTTCCGAAATTTATCGAATATTTCCCTCAGATACTTCTTTACTCTATACCTGGCCAACAATACATCTTTCTCACATCACATTCTTATATAGAATAAGAGGCCGTGAAAGAGCGCGTATTCAGTTGTTCATCACGCAAGACAAAATTTCTATAATCAGTGGGTGGCTTGTAACTACCCTCAGAGAATTTTTTCGAAAAAAAGTTTCAAATAAACGTTTTAGCTCTCAGTAAAAGGAACATATGTGCAAATTTTAAAGAAAATCGTTAGAGCCGTTTTCGAGAAAATCGCGAAAAACGAAAATTTCTTCATGTAAAGTCCCCTTAAAAATAAGAGAAATTTGTCCCCAATCTTCGAATCACATCTTCAGAAGGTACCTGACCAAAATACGAAATTTTGTTTCCATACGATTCTCCGTTTCGGAGCTAGCCTGTTCACAAAGTTCCACACAGACAGACACACAGACACACAGGCACACAGACACACACACAGACATGTTTCCAAAAATAGTATTTTTGGATTCAGGGGGCCTTGAAACGTGTATATATGCTAAAAACTCAACTTCGAATTTTAGGGTCGAAAACAATACTTCCTCTACCTATAGTACCTATGGTACGGGCAGAGGAAGTAAAATAGAACACGCTAAAATTAATGTAATGTTTACTTTTTCACCTTGCTTTATAATTACAGTTGTACACAATGCAATCATATATATATCATTCTTACATGAGCTTGTTATGTTCCTAATATACATTCATAAAATAGTTTGTCATACCACATTAAAAATGTTACACATAGGAGTAACAGACTGCTGAGGAATTCATTTTAAAATATAAAACCATTAAAATATTAATTGTACGTTATGTACCATAATTAAGTTAAAATCTAAAATATATCTTTGTGTGAGCTCCTCAACATTTTTTTTTTTTAGATTTATTGTTTTAATGTTTTTAAATCACTCTTGGACTAGGTTTAGTAAGCCGATGATCATTTTAATTAAACAATACATTTTATGACAAAACTCTGGGTTTCTATCTCTATACTGAGGGTATAAGGTGGACTTTTTTACTAACCAGTAAGTCTTACCCTCAATGGAAAATGAAATTTATTAATATTCCAAACATCTGTTGTAACTATTTAACTTGTAGGCTGATAAAAAGATTTTTCCAGCTCCTCTAAAACTCCGAGATTATTTTCCTCATTATCCTCTAATAGTATATTGCGATACAAGTGCTGCGTCTCGGGTTTTCAATCTGTTTCCTCGACCCGTAAATGCCTTTACGGCCCGTGTGTTGCATGCTATTTTTTGCACGATGATTATTTATATCAATTTAATTATATTAATTGTGATATTACCTGAAAATATTATGTAAATACATTCTTGAAAATAGATGTTTATTTCAGAAAGTGATTCGCATGTGTTTGTTGTTATGGGAACCGAATATTTGTCCTGGGGGCCGTGTCCATAAAGGCTTGTATTATGAAGTGTATCGTAATGAATTATGACGTGGCGCTTGGACCGTAAGTAATTTAACCTCATCGCAACGCCCTTAGCAACACGATTGTGTGGGAATGTCAACTTACGATCCATGTAAACAACTTTCGTAAGTAACACTTACTAGCTAAGGAGTGCAAAAAATATTTATGCGTACTAGATTGTAGACCATAGTTTACACCGTTATTCATTTGTAGCGTCGCGCCGATAAGATTTTGTCCTCACAGAGTGACATTAGGAAATTTCACGAGGCATAAAATCCAAAATAGAAAACCATAAAGTAACCAGAAGGTCAACGCTTCTAAAAGTCGCAATCAGGAAGAAAGTGCTGCCAACATGTCTCAGCTAAATGTCTCTTGTAGATTATCTGTTTTAACGACTGCGTTTGGAGTCAATGCCATTGGTTACCTAGCAACACAGAGTATAAAATAAAGATGTCCAACGTCGTGTCTTTTAGCACAAAATTAACTTAAAAAATTATTAATTTTCGTTTGGGTACATACTTCTGCTGTTGCTTGTTCTTTATCGCCATCGAATTTTCATTTTTTTCTTTTTCTTTTTCTTCTAACTGTGCTTTTGAATTTTGTTTTTACAAAGGTATTAAGCTAAATTTATTATTAATTATTGTTATTATTGTTGTCCTTGTTACTAATATTATTTTAGTTTCTAAATTGACTTAGGCCTACAATTCGTTTCCTGAGATTTTATTCATTTGTATGTTCATGGATGAACTATTAAATGACACTTGTCACTGTTTAAATATATTAGTATATATTTCGCAATGTGATACTAATTTCTTCGTTAGGAAATTTTTTCCTGTATCCTGAAGTCTGCATATGTCCTTCAAAATGTGATGATTTTCGTTTCCATGTAGCATTACAGATTTAAAAGGAGATAATTAATTACGTAGCCTATTTCATGGTCTGCCGAGGAGTATCCATACAACATTATCATTTATTATTATTATTATTATTCACATCATCATCAAATCGTCATCATCGTAATTGATTCCAACTATAGTCGAGTCTGACTATCAGGGACATGCCTAAGCTGCTTTAATGGAAACTTTAACACCAATAAACTATTCAGAATCCAGTATTTGTAGCCATTACAATAGACTAACATCAACTGATTTGAATTCCGCAGCTGACCTATGTATTTTGACTGTGGCAGTGAAGTTCAGTTTATTGTATTGTATTGGATATTGGAATTCTTGCGCTTTTCCAAATAACTTGTCCGGTTTAATTAAAATCGATTAAGTCTCCTAATGAAGCATGTGTGATAACACCAGCCCACACAAACTAGGTCCTTCATTAAATATGATAATGACCGCCCTCAACAAGTACTTTACTGGTGTGAATGCACCTCCACACTGAACAGGATATCCAATATATTAGGCCAGCGTTTCTCAACCTATGGTCCGCGGACCACTGGTGGTCCGCAAGAAGGTGCAGATGGTCCTCAGACATAATTTAAAAATATCATAGAGCAAGTGGAAAGTAAAGAAGTAAATTTTTTCACACATTTCGTTATAATGACCTATAATTAATACCCCAAATATTAAGAATATAGGCCTTCTTTTAAAAATCGGATGTAAAATTAGGGGTCCGCAATGTTTTTTAGACATTTTAGAGGTCCTCGGGTTCAAAAAGGTTGAGAAACGCTGTATTAGGCTATAGTGCAACAAATGTATACCGGCAATATATTGTTTCACTTAATATTTATAACACAAACATATAATATTTATAAACATATAATGTACATATAATATTCATAACATATAATATTTATAACACAAACATAGTCTGCAAAAATGTACAGGCCAATCACTTCCACCGTGGATATTTATAAACTATTTTCCAGGTCGGATCGAATTACAATAGTAACATGTAAAAAAGTATTTTCAAAAGATGCTAAGAAGGTAGCGTGCAATGAGACCAGTAGAGCAATAAATCACAATCAATCAATAATGTTTTCTCAAAAGATGTCGCCTGACAATTTCACGAATTCGATGTCAGTTAGAAACACATGGTGTTGTGTAATATGTACCAAGGAAATCCGCTGGACTTCCTACAGAAACAAATGAGGCTGCGCTGCGCACACTGCGTTAGTGGCACGTAAGGACAGACTAAATATGCCTGGGCCGATGCGCGCAGCGTCATTCTTATACAAAGAAAAAAACTAGATACATTAATCCATTTGGTTGTGCTTTCCGACGGTTGAAGTACGTCTTAGAAGTGTTTTTAAATCTGACTTTATAGTGACCCGATTTCTGTCTGGACATGGGAATTTTGGCTCCTATTTCGAAAGATTCCAAGTGACAAGACAAAATGGATACTTGTGTATATATGACGAGCAACAGACTGTTGAATATCTTTTATTTAGTTGTCCAGTGTTTGAAAGAGAAAAACACGTTTTAATAGGATATCTAGATTATTGTAAACTTCTTTAGACTAAACCATAATTTCATATGTTCCTAAGAAAGTTCTGTTCTGAACAATTTTATTATTTTCTTTCTTATGTACATAATCGATTATAGCTTAAAGTTACCAGTGTGATAGGGTGTTAATGCTTAGCACTGCTAGTTATAGAACGGAATGATATATCATAGCCAAATAGAGAAAGATAATTATGTAAATTAAAACTTAAATTTGCAGAAACTATAACCCTGATGTACCTTCGGGTAAAATAGGGCTAATAAAACTGTATATCCAATTAATAATAATAATAATAATAATAATAATAATAATAAATACGTGCCGCAAGCCCAGTGTTCTCGGTGCTTTAGGCGTGTTGGAGCTGTGATAGCCTTAGACTTGGTCGGGTTCTAGGTCATTTACTATAAATAACGGAAAAATATAAGAAAATAGTTTAATGTTTTCTTTACCCAAATTCTGCTCATTACGCATTTCCTGTTAGAGTAGGATTACCTCCACAACGTCTCTGGGTTTTTACGTATATACCTTAGGAGCGAGTCTCACCGCTCGTAGAGTTCCTGGCTGGGGAGGTAGCTGCACCCTGATTGGCTTTCCCACTCCACGTGTTGTCTGTCTCTGTCTATGCGGCATTATCCCTCCACTCAAATATTACAGTATTTTCTTCCACTGGCAACGTGAACCATGATCTTTACTCTCTGCCTAGCATTAGTTCACTGATCTTACGCGCAGCGAATCCGCGCATCTTGGTAACGAGACGTAACGAGAAGCTCGCTGGCTGGGTTAGTCGTCAAGGCCAGAGACGTTGTGGGAGTAATCCTACTCTATAGCTGACGAAGTTGGGACAAACTGTGCAGGTGCAGAGACTACATTCTAGAAGTAAACTCTCTATTTCTTTCAAGGTCTTGTTACATTTTAATTACTTCAATACTGTAAACCATTGACTTATATGTTAAAAATGTAACCCATGAATAATAAGAATAATAAAGATCATATATTTTTAGCGTTATCAAAATTCGATTAACTTACGTTTGCGTTACACGACAAACTTTTCATATTACAGGTCCGTCGGATATGTTAACGTAACTTTTTTTAAATTCAAACAACACAAATTATTATTATAATCCTTTTAAATAAGAGGACCGGTAGTTGTAAAGTCCTGTGGTGGAGGTGATTTGTGAACTCATGCTTCTATTGTGGTTGAACACAATATCCTGGAAGGATAACTACATTTCGGCCGTGTTGTTGACCGAAGTGTGGATACATAGGGACGCGGTAACACAAAATCAGTGTCATGACACTAGTCCCTTTGGAAATTGACGTTACAGCACATGACCGTGTTAGTCGATCAACAATTCGAATTACCAAAAGCGAACATTCACACAATTGGACGTTCCCCACAGGGTCAATAAAAAAAAATATATATATATATATATATATTGTAATTGATAAACATAGAAGTGAATCCGTAAGTTCTAGCCTATATATCGTTCTTCATTAGAATGCTTCAGTACTGGGCAGTTGTCTTCACAACTGTAAAGTTAAAACAGCCCGAAAATCTCAAACGTTCGTATACACAGTAGGCCTATTCTTATCTTTGAAAATGCAATCAAGTACAAAGTATTGAGAATAAAATACAATTCTAATTCATTGATTACACAAGAAGAATCCAACATGTTTCGTCAGCTTAGATATTTGTCAATGAGAGATAGGATTTCATTTATTTATAGCCATTTGTAACACTAATGAAGGTATAGATTTGTTAAGTGTCAGAATGGTACTTTATAAGATTTGTGGAGGATGGCAAAATGTATTTCCGTCTGTCCGTCCGTCCGTGTGTCTGTACGCGCGATAACTCAAATACGGTTTATTGGATTTTCATGAAACTTGGTATACGCATTTATAACGTCCATGGAAGAAGCCTATTGATATTGGACCTAATCGGTTGACCGGTACCAGAGTAATGCCCAATTTAGTGCCTATTTTTATGGTATGGCCTAATATATTTTAGAAAAGCGCGGTAACTCAAATACGCTTCATCAGATTTTCATGAAAATTGGTATACGCATTTATAACGTCCATGGAAAGAACCCTATTGATATTGGACCAAATCAGTTGACCAGTACCGGAGTAATGCCCCATTTGGTGCCTATTTTAATGGTAATATATCAGAAAGGCGCTATAACTCAAATACGCTTTATGGGATTTTCATTAAACTTGGTATACGGATTTATGACGTCCATGGGAAGAAGCCTATTGAATTAGGACCAAATCGGTTGACCGGTACCGAAATGAAGAGTAATTAACAGTCACATCTATTATAATATAATCTTCGTTCTCCGAAAATTCGAAGCATTTTGATTGGCTCGCGGCCAATCAGCGGCCGAGCTCCAGTAACTAATGTCCTAATGTATTCAATTCTGTAAATAGAAATAATAGGCGAAATTACTTATTAAAGAGCGTGCTTTCATTTCCAATTTAATATAGGCTAAGTATTAATTTTGTAATGGATATTAGATGTTACAATATTATTTCATAGCCCACAATAAATATAACGTAACAAATTGTCAATCGTTATTGATATCGTCTGGAGAAAGAAAAGGACCTGAAGATGGCTGAATAGCCGAAATATATTGTCCACAAAATACGAAAATTGTCTTATAAAATTGACAACTATAAATTTTTAATTACGTTTTATAATATTGACAAGTATAAATTTTAAATTTGACAAAAAAAAAAATTTATACGAGGGAATAGGTGGAATAATTTTATACACGACATACCTAAAGTAATTCCTGACAGATTAATTTCAGATTGACTTTAATTCATTCATAACCTATACGGCTGCTTTAAATTTGAAACAAACATGTCAGCAAATCGTAGGCCTATTATATCATGAATATTATTGTCATTGAATTTTGTAAAATGTTGACATATTTTAAGAATTTATTATATCAGTGTATACCAATATGAATTAAGGTTAAGAATCAGTTCTTCAGTTCTTCCGTCAGCCCTACTTAATGAATCGATCTGGAGTTTAACTCGGAGATCTATAACTTATTTTCTGTATGGGACTATCATAATTGCAATTTTCACTGATTAAAAAAGCATTCTAGCACTTTGTTATATCAGTTTACCTGATTTTATTTTTTGGTCGGCCTGGTGCAACAGTCAGTATCGCACTGACTTTCTACGCCCAAGGTTGCTGATTCGATCCCGGGCGAGGTCCATGGCATTTACGTGTGCATAAATATGACACGCCCACATATTTACTGGCATGTAAAAGAACTCCTGCGGAACGAAATCCCAGCACACCGGTGGTAGTCACAGGGCTAAGTTGCAGTACATCTCCGTCATTAGAAAACCACATACCAATCAACAATTATTTCTGACTATGCACACAATAGTGCGTTTTGGTCCAGTATACTGTGCTGTCAGCTGTTCACCCAAAAAGAAAAAATGCGTAGATCGCACAGTGAATGATACGCACACACTGACCTCAATTTCTGCCAAAACTTTTTCTAAAATTTCTAGAGCACCTCATCGTTTATGCCGGTTATTATAATGGTTATCGTTAGTATTACTGTGGATACTCTTGAGTCTAACATTCATTTTATATTATTCGCAAATTTTAGCTTCATAGAGCGCTGGCAACGCAGAGAATCATCTGTTCGGAGGAAGCTGCCATGTTTCTACGTCAGGCAGGTCAGCCGGGAAAAGAGTAATGCAAATTGGTTGATTTTATATTTTTGGCTACAATATTAGAAACGTTTCTATTCATTTGCATGCAATACAATGACAGTAGAACTCCAACTATCCGGATAGCCAATTATCCGGATCGCTTTGAGGCAGTATTTTGAGATTTTTGCAGCAGCTAGTATTGGGGGGAAGTCCTCTTTCAGGGGCGATTATTTTTCCAAAAAGCAAAACTTTAGCCGACAAAGTAGATAGTTTGTCAGCAAAATAATTGAATCTGACTGATATGTTCAAGATGTGACACATCATGTAAGTACAAAAGGCTACTATAGAATTTAATTTTCTTTAAAGAAATTACTTTTTTTATGAATTATCCAATTATCCAAATTGGGTCCGATCCGAATTAATTCGGATAACTACTGTAGATGGAAAATATAAGACAAAATTGTGTACGATGGCAGTTCCCCAGGTCACACGATCCAACATATGGTTTGTAAGCAATCTTATTGATTTTTGAACCATAAATTTGATCGTGGGGCAAGGCTTTAAATCTAAATACTATATAAAAATTCTCCCCTCCGATTAATATTCCTCAGCGAATCTTATACTTGCGGATACCTCAATTTTTCACTCACAGTAATTTAACTATTTCGTATTATTTAATAATGCATTACTTAAAAGTGAAAATATGGCTCACTTAACTCTTGTGAATGTAGTTAACCATGATATATAGGCCTACCCCGAAATCTCCCCAGAGTAATGCGGAATGTGCAGGTACTGTATTTAACCCCATGACAGTAATAATAAAAATGTCGCGAGTCTACCGAAGTCTTTCTATGCAGTAGCGGCTTATGTACACAGATCCTGAGGCAGAATAAATCTATCAGCCTTTCTTAAGGATAATAAATAGCCTAGTGCATCCCTTGCAGCGAAAAAGCATCCTAGTAAGTAGGGAAAGCTAATTTTCCCTGACGTGGTAAGCTATACCGCATTAGCCATTTCGTATGTTTGTTTAGATACTGTGTCTGATTGATCTTCTGGTACATTATTTATTCAATTGAAAGATATTTCTTGAAGGATTTTATTTGATATCCTATTTAGTCAATGAACGGTTAACTCTCGAGAGATTTCCATTCGTTTCTTCCTCTTGCTACTCGAACCAATGTTGTTGCATGTTCCTTGAAGAGGTCTGCGCATCTGTCCCTTAATTTAATTTGATTTAGTTTTATTTACAGTCATTAGCAGTAATATAATGCTTTAGATATTAAGTTCAATCTAAATATATATAAATAGATTGCAATAGAAACCCAGTCTAGGATGGTACAGTGCACTGATTTGTGCATTAAAAACAACCTTGTGCTATAAAATGGATTATCGAGCAGTCAAAGATAAAAAATATATAACTTGAGGAAGTTATATATTTTTATTTATTGTAAGAGCGGTTAAGGGCTTATAATCCGTAAAAAAAATCCCCTATCAGAGAAAAATATCTAATGCCTGTTGCTCACGGTCATATTGTATCGTTAAATTTATTGTAGAACTAATTTAACCAAACGTGTAGTCAAATTCACCTTTGCTAACGGTCAAATGAGTCATCAAATGCATATTAGCAAAAGATTATCCCTCTTGTGTTGTAAATTTCGCAACATCGTAGTATTACTCTGCCATCTAGTGGTAGACTCCTGTACTCTAAATAATGAGCCACTCATACTCTGATGCTAATGGTAGTTTGTTGTATCATTTACATTAAAAGACAACAGTTATCCAGATTAATTGGGATGGGACAAGATCCCATCATTAAGATAATTTACAAAATTTTTAAATAATTTATTTAAGTGTTATGATATTATAAAAGGTGACCTTTAAATCTGCCGAACATTAATACTTTAGCTATTTATAATTATTTTAATTATATAAATTTCACATCCTGTTGTAAGATTTCCTTTGCCCTGTGTATTTGAATTTTTCATTAAAGAAAAGGAAGCAAACAGTGCGTGAAGCCTAGAAATATTAAAATCATACATTGTTTACGATCATCTAAAATAATTATGAAAGAAAAAACTTTACTATACTGGGAATCGAACCCAAGACCTCTTGTACTACAGTCTAGCTTGCTACCACGAAGCTATCAAGGATTAATGGAAGCTTCCATGCACAGATATAGAGGAATAGATCGGCAGCGTCGTATCCTTAACTGCAGGTAGCAATGAAGCCGAGTCAGGGGTGAAGAGGGGCAAGGGAAGCAGTGCCGACGCCATATTGGTATCACCAACGTGTCCGCTTAAGTACAACGTATTCATTACGGAAAATTGTTTTTCTTCCTACTTAATCCCGAATTTATAGTGAAATGGTGAACCACAGTGTTGTTTTGGAATCCCTGTAATTTGAAATACATACTATACCACTATATTGGAGGTCAAATTAACATTCACTTATAAATTTGCCAAATTATTATTGCTTAAACTGGGTCTATTACAGCTATTTTTATTCAATACGGGTTTTCGGAATAATTGTCTGAGGAAACTGCAGCGAATGGGGGGGGGGGATTATGACCCATTCATCCTACAGGGAATCATGAAGGCCACTCGTTAGAAATGTACAAATATTAACATTTCCTTCAATATATTTACTAGAGCTTCAAACTCATGTACACGTTAATTTTGACCAATACAACACCCAACATACTCACGAATACAACACCAGAAACAGAGATGTTAAAATTATGTTCCCATAGATTAACCCACCTAGAGCATACACCACAATACACGGACATAAAAACATACAATAAAATTTCAAACGAAACAAAAACATTAAATAGCTGACTATTCAAGATTAAAAATAAAAACCGGTTTTTGCAAAGAACATATTACTCAATCAGAGAATTCTTTGAATATGAGGTTAACATATAATTATAATAAATAAAAAAAAAGTGTGCGTGGAACGCCACGCGACAGAACTGAATCTAGTTTTAATTTTTGGATATTTTAAATTTTGGATTATTACATTTTTGAATTTTGGATTGTTGGACTTTTTTAATATTGGGTTTTTTGACTTTTAAATTTTAATTTTGAACTTTTTAAATTTTGTATCTTTGAATTTCTGAATTTATGAATTTTGGTTTTTAAAATTTTAAATTTTGGATTTTTAATTTTTGAATTTTGGATTTTTTACTTTTTAAACTTTGGATTTTTAGATTTTTAATTTTGGATTTTCTAAATTTTGGATAAGCCTAATCATTGAGTTGATTGTTTTCTGTGCAGTCAGTTCCGTCACAGACCCACTAATTTCGTGACGATTTTGAGCGTAACAATTTCGTGACGATTTTGTCCGTAACGCAACTTTACTCCTACCGCGGCTAAAGAAGTTTCACTGCAAAAAATAGTAAAAGAAATCATTCCATTTTCAAGCACTCATTATAGCATTAGAAAAATAATTACATTAGTGTTAGAGTTTCCTTATTTTTAATCGTGATTTACAAGTAATATAGTGTAGGCTATTGCAGTTCAGATACTTCGGCAAAAAGAAATAAACAAGATAACCAAATTAAATAGAATAAATGACAGATTAATTGCCCAAATTTATTCAAACTAAAATCATAAAATCTCATAGCCCGTGTTTGGTCTTAAAATGACCGTGAAAAGACGGAACATTCATTAAAAATATTATTAACTAGAAAGAAGGCAAAGGTAAAAAGTTTAACAACATCATTTTAAATGTCTATTAAAATGAGATTGCAGTGGTAAGAAGTGAAGAGACAGAGAAGCTGGGAATTTCCCTAGCAGACCTAGCGGGTGCGAGATAAGGCGATGCAGGAACTCAGGTACAATGCATCGGAAATCTCCCAAGATCTAATCAAAGGGTACTGATTCACTTAAGTGATTCTAAGAAGTCGGCTATTATGTGTAAGCCTAGCTTCTGATTTTGCTACTGATACAACACGCTGTCCGGGTATTTTCACTTAAACCTTCTTAGAAATCCGAGACGCTAAGTTGTGGGTTTTGAGAATAAGGGAAATCCAATTGATTTCCGTGGGCGACTATCATATTATTATTGGTCGGGAGAATTGCCAATAGGAATTAATCTATAGTACCACGTGCCGGGATTCACGAATAATAATTAAGAAGAGTAGGGATAAATGTTGGTCCAAGAAAGTTTTCCTTAGGCCTACCGGAGCGCTGTAAAATCACTCTACTTCAAGGCCCCGTGCCTAGAACAGTCAAAAACACTCTACGTCGAGGCCGCGTGCCTACATCAATCACTCTGCTTCGGGGACTTGTGTCCACCGTATTACTATTCTACTTCGGGGACTTGTGTCCACAGTGTAAAATCACTCACCTTTGTGGCCTCGTGCCTACAGTATTAATTGGACTTATAAAATTTTCGCTGGGGAATTAATCGACTTAGAAGAATTCTTACTTTCAATCGCGATAAGTAAAATCACATACGGCAGCAATTGTATCACTAGTAACGATCTACCGAGAACTTGTAACAATATTAATTATTCACAAACAAATTTTGTAATTATTGTCAATGACTGGACTTGTATTTCCAACGTATTTAATAAACAGAATATTCCTTCAGTGTTCAAAGAAACTGCATTATTATTCAAGCAATAATATTAAGGTGTTCTTCGCTTCCTACCCTGAAGCTAGAGGGAAGTGCTCGACGATCGACTGACTGACCGGAGGCGAGTTCGACAAACAAAGACAGAAATAATCGGTATATGCATTATACCGTGGCGCCCAGGTATTCATCTCTTCAACACCGAACCGCCGTAAGGCCTAAGCTAGAATATTCCTAGTTAGTAACTTAAAATTAACATTAACAACATTAACATTAATCCTATAGAAGCATCTTCTGTATACATAGGTATAGACTTTAGACCAGGTACTACATGCAATTTGGCACTTTTGTTATAACAGTTTACCTGATTTTCTTATAAGTTAGTACATAAGTGTGACGTCTGCTGTAATGGCCGAATGACATTAAACTGTATTTATTAATTTATTTACTGGATTGTGTTATTCCAATTTAAACTGCTTTAAAAAAAGTTTCTTGTTTGATTCCCGCGCCCGCTTCCCTTCCTCTCGTCAGAATGTTGGTGATCGCAATATGGCGACGCAGCGAACGCGTTGGCTTCAGTCCCTCCCCTTACGCTGCCGATCTATTCCTCTATATCTGTGCTTCCATGAATCGTGCATATACAATGGCTCCTTTGTCTTCTCGCTTCGCATTTTCATTTCGTTGATGTATGTCAACGAGTCGTGTTCTCATAATGTTTTTTTTACTAATCCGTTCGGAATAACGATATCTACACAGGGATATGCCCATGCTATTTTGATGGATTGCATTGCTTAGGAAAAGAAGAATATGTGAAATCGGAAAATGGCTGCACTTGCAATCTTTTAGCTTGCAGGGCTTGCAGACAACAAGTTCTCCACATTACCGCCGGAGGCGCGGGCCGTTCACGTTCGTTGCGCTGATTGGCTGGTTCGGAAAATTATTTGCTGGAATTAGAACATGTGCTATATGCCGAAACGAATGACCAAACGTTTGTCCAAAGGGGAATTTGATCATTAGCAATATCAATTAGCTGAGAAGTGATAGTTGTGCAATAAATTTAACGAAAAATTTGACCGTGAGCAACAGGCATTATACAATGAACCAGTTAATTCCTTTGTTGTAAATGGTTCCCTTAAAGTCTTTGCCACGTCTTTCCTTAATACGAGATATACTTTGAGCATATTCCTTTTGATGTAAAGTATTAGCAAATTACTTCATTCAATTATTAATTAAAAAATTTAATAGCATGTTTGAGGTCTTTAAAAACATTCGTCAGACTGTCACGCACAGTATTCGAAGCTACGGACTTTAAAAGTAAGGTGTCCCTATCGAAAATACCTCATCAGTAGGGCCCGGGTTTTGATGACCTAAGGAATACGAAAAAGATATTAAAATTAGGCTTTATGACTTTAAAATTAATTAAAAGGAAAAAGAAATGGCTTAAAAATTGCCTTTATCTGTGATATCCTTGCACATTATCCCCTACACTTCAACACTCAATACTGCATTATAGTAATTTACAAACGGTGATACCAAACTCCGAAACAAAATGTTTTAATTTCGTGGGGGAAAAACTTGTTTTTATACTTGGCATGTCGAAACAAAATATAATTTCAGTACCTCCACCACATATGAATGGAGTGCATGCTTATAATTAGACCTGGGATTTTAGGCTCTATAAAGTTAGTGTTAGGCACCTAAAATAGGCTTTTAAAACAAGTAAATAGGCTTTTAAAACAAGTAAATAGGCTTTTAAAAGAGAAAATAAGCACTTAAAATATGCTTCAAAAATGTGTAAATAGATAGAAAATAGACTTTTAAATATTACAATATACACTTAAACTGTAAAATGGTATTTTTTTACTGCAAGAAACGTGGTATACCTATTATTAACAGAATTAACTGCAAAATTAGGCATCTCGAATCATCTTCACTTAAACTGATGTTCTTTCACTGGTAACTTGACATAGTAGTCCTTCCCCCTTAATCCTCCCCCTCCTCCGTCAGTCAGCATTCCTTTAGCGACAATTGTTTGGAACAATCAAGTTTCTGTGAAAAACCTACTTCTGCTGTTCTACTTTTCATTGAGGGATGTCCATTATGAGATTGTAAAAATTACATAAGTTGAATTTTATTTTAAATGTACAAAATATACATTTTAGGCACTAAAATAGTAAAATAGGCTCTAAAGTTCCAAATAGGAATTTTAGGGCACTATAAAATCCTATAAGTGCAAGTGATTTATCATGAAACATCCACATATTTAAAAATTTTCATGTTATTCATAAGGAACAAAATAGGCATTTGCCTTAAAATCCCAGGTCTACATATAATATAACCTGTCATAAGATCTACTCACTTGGTTCTGATATTCATGTTTTAAATGTGGAGTCTCCACTTACCTGAAAATAGAAATAAGATTAAATTAGTAATTTTTCTATCCTTGAGTACGTACAAATTACATCCGCTAATCTGCCGCACCTAAGCTACTTGTACTAAAAGGACTTTCAAATTCAGAACCACTTATTTTCATTTACGTAACATATTTCTGTGGGATCCTCATGTTTGCTCCTCTGCAATTATCGTGAGCATTCCATCAGTTGTAAATCATGTTTCTGGACGTTTATCACTAAAGCAGCTTTTATTACTGAATTTAAGACAATATGAAACTTTAAGAAATGCGTCTGCGGGCAAGCCTGTTCTGTTCTAAATTTCTCCACCCACAGCACACATTCCAAAAGAGATATATAAGCTTTGATGAACCACAGATTATTGTCTCTGTTGGACATTATATGAGAAAAATTCCTCCGACCCTAGCACTTGAACCCAGGACCTTTGGCTATTCGCGCGAATAGTTCCAAGTCCCAGTGTTGGAGGAATTTTTCTCCTATAATATTCACACATAACAAAGATTAGATTTCATATAAGGGCTTATAAATTTTTGGAAACCCAACTTCTTGCTTTTCTATTTCTTGAAAACATTTTATTTTAAACCACTATGATATATGATAACAGTGCTTCAAGTTATAATAGTTTATGGATAACACACCCTTTCTTAAAATTTGGTTTGAGAATGACTTTAACTCTTATTAAGAATAGCCTATGCACGAAATGCAAAATCGTGATCAACGGATACGCGGCGAGGAGACCACAGAAGATAGTTCCGTGAAAATGATTGTATAACTTTTATCTTATTTTATAAAGGTGACGAAATGCAGTTTTTATTAAGTGACAGTATGGTACTTTATGAGATTGTGTGTGGGGACGAAAAATGTCTGTCCGTCTGTCTGCCTGTCCGTCCGTGTGTCTGTACGCGCCATAATACGCTTTTTCCGATTTTCATGAAACATAGAAAACACATTTACATTGTCCATGGAAAGAACCCTATTGATATTGAACCAAATCGGTTCACCAGTACCGGAGTAATGACCAATTTAGTGCCTATTTTAGAAAGGCGCCATAACTCAAAAACGCTGTATCAGATTTCCATGAAACTTGGCATACGCATTTACGACGTCCATGAGAAGTACCCTATTGAATTTGAACCTAATTTGTTGACCGGTACCGGAGTAAAACCTAATTTAGTGTCTATTTTAAAGACGCAAAAACTCAGATACCCTTTATCGGATTTTTATGAAACTTCGTATACGCATTTATAATGTCCATGGGAAGACGTCTATTGATATCCGACTAAATTGGTTGGCCAGTACCGGAATAATACACAATTTAGTGCCTTTTATGTTAATATAGGCCTATAAGAAGTCGCGATAACTCAAATATGATATTGGACCAAATCGGTAGACCGGTACCGGAGTAAAACCCAATTTAGTGTCTATTTTAAAGACGCTGTAACTCAAATACGCTTTACCGGATTTTTATGAAACTTGGTGTACACATTTATAATGTCCGTGGGAAGATTTCTATTGATATTGGATAAAATCGGTTGACCTGTTTCGGAGTAATGTCCAATTTAGTGCCTATTTTATGGTAATATACGTATTCGAAAGAATTTATGAAATGCAAATCAGTTACCATGACAACATAGTCAATTGCTTTACTGTGATCTTATAAGGCTTTGGCAATTAAAATACAGTTAGCTATGACAAATAACACTATTGCTTTACATGCGCTTATCCAACTAGACCGTTAAACTGACCCAGGTGGCTGAGAAGGAAACGTCTTGGCCTCGCATTCTGGAGTTCCATGGTTCAAATCCTGAAACCGCCAATTTGACTTTTTTCTTTGTATTCTGCATATCATAATTGCAATCATAACTGATTAAACAAAAACATACTGGCACTTTGTTACATCAGTTTACCTGTAATATAAGATCGTAGGCTTCCGCGGCCCGAGTTCACAATAAAATCTTCTTGGCTTCATACTTCAAGTATGACGCGGCAGATACCCGGAAGCCAAGAAGATTTTATCAGTTTACCTGATTTTATTTTAATTATTGGAGTTCCAAGCCAGCAAAAGATGCCGTGAAGATTGTGTTGAGACACCGAAAGGCCTAGGCGACAGATCACAAAAATATATCTTACTTGAGCAAATGGTATCTTATTAAGTGCCAGTATGGTACTTTATGAGATTGTGTGAGGGACGGGAAAATATCTGTCCGTCTGTCCGCGTGTCTGTACGCGCGGTAACTCATATAAGCTTAATCGGATTTTAATGAAACTTGGTATACGCATTTATAATGTTCATGGGAAGAACCCTATTGATATTGAGCCAAATCGGTTGACCGGTACCGGAGTAAAACCCGATTTGTGTCTATTTTAAAGGCATTAAGTGGAGTTCTTCGGCTGTGTATTTTGTGAAATGTTGACATATTTTAAGAATGTCTTATATCAGAGTATACGAATTTGAATTAAGGTCAAGTATCAAACTTGACATCTTGGTTCTTCCGTAAGTCCTGCTTAATGAATCGATCTGCAGCTTGATTCGGAAATAGATTACGAAAATAACTTATTTTCTGCATTTAATAATTGCAATTAATTTATCACTGATTAAACAAAAGCATTCTGGCACTTTTTTTATATCAGTTTACCTGAATTTATTTTATTTTATGCCTATGAAGAAATTATATTTGGCAAGAATGTCCAAAACTATAATATTTACAGGGTTCGAAGAAAAAATCATACTGCATAAAATATTTATAATATATTTCCTTTCACTAATATATACTAGTATTTAAATCGGGATTATGTAATCAGTACTGTACATAACGATTGTGCATTACATTCCGTGAGATGTCCATGACCTATAAACAACAATAGAATTCATAGCCTTCATTTACGCCCCTTCATTGTCAATACTGTCATTATTCCTGGTTGAGTAATGCACTCGACAGGAGGTAATAATGAGTATTACAGTAATGCATAGAAACTACAATACGTGTGAACAAAACAACAATTATCCCCACACGTTAATAACAAATTAGCGGAAGCTTGAGTGATCTATCATATATGTCTGTTAAGTCCTTCTTGCAGGCAGAAAATTATTGTCGAGCGCTGCATTTGGGGACTAGAAGGGGTTGGAACTTTTTATAAAGCAGAATGTGTGGGGTTGTTGTATACTGCCATCTATCATGAGCAACACTTACCTCGTGAAGTGTGGCAATGCGGGTGCTTGGCTTTCAATAGACCGCTATTAGACGTGTAAAATGTATCGACGTGGAGTAGCTGTATTGACTAATCGTACAAAAAATCTTACACATTTACATCCTTCTGAAGAGAGAAAACACTAGATGAAAAGTCATTCAAGTTAATAAATAACCAAAAAAGAGACAGAGTGAATAAAAAGAAAAGGAAAAGAAAGATGGAAAGAGAACAGAAAAGGAAAGAAAAACTATCAACTTCCCACCGATAGAGCATTATACTATCTCTATCTCTATATATATAAAAGGCTTTGTCCTGACTGACTGACAGGAATCAACGAAGAGCCTAAACTATAACAGGTAGAGACTTGGAATTTTGACAGTACCTTCGCTTCATAATGTAGGTGCTCACTAAGAAAGGATTTTGAAAAATTCTGATTCTAAATGCCAAAAATTAAATGTTTTTGAGAATACTTAACCCCTTTTTACACAGAATTATCGAAACAAAATCACAGAACATATTGTTGACAGTTTTATCAGATGGGTTTGGATTAAATGAAATGGAAATTTGACAAATTAGAGAAGGTATCAATACAAGGCCTCCTTTATTGTATGCCTCCTTTAGGAGGCCGTGATCAATATAATTCATGTTATCTATATTAATAAAAGGAATTGTCTGTCTGTCCGCGATGCCCAGCGAAATCTACTGAACGCAGAGATCTGAAATTCTAAACATAGGTGGGCTGAAGGGTCGGAAAATGAACCTCAAAGCCGGAATTTTAATTTTAGCTTTCGTTCGTGAGTTATGAGTGAAAAACGGGCAAAAAACGTGCATTTTTTGCTTTTTCAAAACATCAGTTTTCAGTTAACTTATAAATTTCAATGTCAAATCAATTACAGTTGGCTTTGGCTATTTTTGTCATACCTTGAAAATAAAACTTTCGCGATCGCTTGAATGTTGTAAGCCCTAAATATGGTCAAACATTGTTTTATTTGGACGAAACTCACTATACAGAGGTTTTCTGGGCCAAGAAACTCGAATCTGAGGTCGCTTTTACCAGGCGACGCTATCTAATCGTGACATGTAGTCCACGTGATTTAGGTGTTAATAAATATAATGATTTTACTATTATGCTCTTAATTTTTAATTTTTGAAATAATTATCGCGGGCCATCGCTTGATTTTGTAAGTCCATCCTAGACGATTCATTTGTTTAGAATATCAAGGCACGCAGACACATGAAATTTTCAACCTACACGGAAGAGGGATGATCAATATAGGCCTAAATATGGTCAAATATTGTTCGATTTGGACGAAACTCACTATACAGAGGTATTCTGGGCCAAGGAACTCGAATCTGAGGTCGCTTTTACCAGGCGACGCTATCTAAACGTGGTATGTAGTCCACGCAATTTAGGTGTTAATAAATATAATGATTTAACTATTATGCTCTTAATTTTTAATTCTTGAAATAATTATCGCGGGCGAAGCCGCGGGCACATGCTAGTATATATATAAAAGGCTTTGTCCTGACTGACAGGAATCAACGTAGAGCCCAAACTATAACAGGTAGAGACTTGGAATTTTGACAGTACCTTCTTTTCATAATGTAGGTGCTCACTAAGAAAGGATTTTGAAAAATTCTGATTTTAAATGCCAAAAATCAAGTGTTTTGAGAATACTTAATCCCTTTTTACACAGAATTATCGAATCCGAATCACATTTGACATTAAAACATATTGTTGCCAGTGGGTTTCAGATGGGTTTGGAATTAAATTAAATGGAAGTTTGACCATTACAGTTGGCTTTGTCTATTTTTGTCATACCTTGGAAATTAAACTTTCGCGATCGCTTGAATGTTGTAAGCCCTAATATGGTCAAACATTGTTTTATTTGGACGAAACTCACTATACAGTGTTTTTCTGGACCAAGGAACTCGAATCTGAGGTCGCTTTTACCAGGCGATGCTATCTAATCGTGGTATGTAGTCCACGTGATTTAGGTGTTAATAAATATAACGATTTAACTATTATGCTCTTAATTTCTAATATTTGAAATAATTATGGCGGGCGAAGCCGCGGGCACATGCTAGTTTATCATAAAATATATTACCAATTCGTTCTAATAATGTGCAGGATATATCACTTCCGTTCTGTATACTCTGATCAGGAATGGTGTTATGAACAATGGCAGACATTGTTTTGCCATAAGATAATAACTTCATAGACATAAAATACAGACTAATGAGCGAATGTAGGCTTTATTAACGTTATGTCAAGAAAAAATATTGAAATAACAATACAAAGACCGAGTTTTTTTTATTATGTGCCAGCATGGTACTTTATGAGATTGTGTGCAGGACGGGAAAATGTCTGTCCGCCTCTCTGTCCATCCGTGTGCTTGTACGCGTGATAACTCAAATACGCTTTATCGGATTTTTATGAAACTTGGTATACACATTTATAATGTCCATGGCAAGAAGCCACTTTATTTTGGACAAAATCGGTTAACCGGTACCGGAATAACGACTAATTAGAGGTCCCATGCTTTTTAAATGGTAAATCATGGCTATACTACAATGCCGCTTTGCTAACCATTGAGGTCCTTGACTCCAATGCAGTCAGATATTTATTTCGTTGTTCAAGTTGAAATGAGTACAACTAAATACTGTTATAAACAGAAGGCATATTACTGTGAAATAATTAGGCCTACGTATATTAACCGGAGTTCTTTGCCAGTGCATTTTGTGAAATGTTCATATATTTTAAGAATTTCTCATATCAGTGCATACGGGTAAGAATTAATGTTAAGTATCAAACTATAGTTCTTTGTTTTTCCGCAAGCCCTGCTTAATGAATCGATCTGGAGCTTAACTCAGGGATAGATTACAAAAATAACTTCTTTTCTGCATATCATAATTGCAGTTATCACTGATTAAACAAAAGCATTCTGGCACTTGGTTACATCAGTTTGCCTGATTTTATTGATATTGCACCCAGCGCTTCACATTGTTAAGTGCTATCGCTCAAAAGATAATAGTTACGCTATTTACGATATAAAACTGTTATAGGCCTATATAATTTAACATGGGAGCACGAAGTTAACAAAACGCGCCCTATTGAGTTATATGGCGGAAAATAATTTTATTTCGAATTTTGCTTAGAACAGTAGGCCTAATTGAAAAAAACCTTTTGGTAATTCCGTATTCTAGCGGAATTCAGGCTTTTTGGTTGGCAACAATTTGTTGAAAACAAATCACTGCATGAAAACAGTTGAAAATATCAGAAACATTTGCGGAAAAGAATGAATCATGAACTAGGCTATTTACTAAAAAAATGGATATCAGTCTTGAAGTGATTGAAAAAGCATTTCTAACCATCTACCTTGTTTATGAACCAAAATTTTCAATTCTGAAAATATATTTCTTGTTGTTATTAAGAATTGTAAATAGGCTTAACTAATAGATACACGATTATACTATAATAGTAAAAGGAATAATAGTATATGTGATTAAACTGAAAGAAATGGATATTTATCCGTATGAAAGAAAAGAAAACGACAGTGACAACTGGTAATATCCCCAACAACAATAATAACGGGCTAGCACCTTTTTATTTAAAGTTAACGGGCTAGCATCTTTTCTTTACAGCCCAGCCTGTAAAATGGAATTTAACATAGACGGAGTTCTGTTAAACAACGTTTGGGCCTACGTATACATATTTACACACACACACATATATATATATGTATAAAATAGGCCAAAACTATGTTTAACATAACTCCCTTTATCCATGTTAAATTCCATTTTACAGGCTGGGCTGTAAAGAAAAGATGATAGCCCGATAAGTGTAAACGTGTGTGTAATATATATATATATATAATCAAGTGCACCCGATGAAGTTGAGTAAGCCGCTTTACGAGCAAGATAAAAACATTCAAATAGGCCTGCATAAAAAAATGGTTAGAGACGCGATGCTAAGTATTGATTAACATATTCTAGAGATACACATATATATATATATATATAAAAGGAGCGAACAAATTAAATTGCCTACACACTTATTTTGCGTGAATTTATTAATTGTTTGCTTAACTATTTCGTTTGATTCTCGTTTGATGCCTCCCGTCTCTAACTCAACAGTAGCCATCTTTATGTTTATAGTCATAGTCGTCAAGGCTAATGTGTTTCCAGTGTAAACGTAAAGGCTTGCCAACAGCTCAGGGCTGGTGCTCCTTAGCGAAATAGAGCATTATAGTCTATGTTATTGGTCCAAATACAGTCACGTATGAATGAAACAGTGGTTTTGTAACCAATGCATTATTTAAACTAGATTACAACATCTGATGTTAGGTGACTCCCACTCGACCATTATGACTTTTCTGTACAGTCTTCGGAATATTAAATTTCGTTTTATTATTAGAGTTTTTTATTTCGATAGTATATTTGACTGCAGCATAAGTGAGGAGGACAAGAATTCGGAGTTGACAATTTTTCATCGAAAGCTAGAGAAGCGAGTAGAACTTTAACTTGATCACTGGAGAAGTAAGTCGGTCTTAAATAACTGCAGGTGGGCGAGAAGTAAATAAAGCAATAAATAAAACAGAGATTTAATTTCACGCTCCTGCGAGGGAAAACGTACTGCACTTAATTAACCCAGACTGCATAAATACAAGTGTGTAGACTTACATTCTTGAGAAAATATTACCTCCTGGCAGTAGCGTTCCTAGAGTGGGGCGGTGGGGGCGGTCTGCTCCGGGTCCCACTTACTATGGGGGCCCCATTGATGCCCCATCCTAATATAAAAATTAATGTTCCACCTCTTTTTTCACTCATCGGAATTTTTGTATTGAATAAAAATATAGCGTATTTGACGTGTTACCAATAAAAAAGATTCACTCCAGATAACGATGTTTTGGTCTCAGGTTCATGAGTCGGCCGCGAGAGGTTAGTAAGAGATGCACTGTTGGACACTACGGTGAAATGTATCATTTAACTGATGAAAAATAGAACAGGTCCTAATTTAATTTAACAATGACGGAAAATTTAACAATGAGTTCATGATTCGACCATGAGAGGCCTCTAGAAGATGCGCTATGGGTCACGCGCAGAAGATGTATCATTGAATTGAAGAAAATAGAGCAAGTCTTAATTTATAAATTAACTTAACAAAACACTTAATGTGTACGATGGTCTATAAAAGTTCAAAGACGTTCAAGAATAAATTCCAAACTTATGTTTAGCACTAAAGTTATTTTCAACTAATTGCATTTCAATTGCAGCTTGTGAAAGAAGTTTTTCAGAACTGAAATTAATCAAAAAATATTTGCGCTCAACAATGAACCAAATCAGACTAAATGGACTAGCAATGTTATACATCGAGAACAATTTGGCTATGAAAATAAACGTTAATGAGACAATTAGACAATTTTCTGCTGTAAAAGCTATAAAAAGACAATTATAAACGTGGCTCTTCATTCTGTCTATTATTTTTTCGTATAGATTAGCCCGTAGAGAAGATCTGAAAGACAAAAAAGCTCCATTAAAAAAGAAGTTAAAAATAGCCGTGTTGTAGCTTTTACTGGGGAGGGGCCTCAAAAATAAATCCGCCCCGGGCCCAAAGTGGTCTAGTTACGCCACTGCCTCCTGGGCCTACATTGGAAAGGAAACGTAGCCAGTGAATGGCACGTAATGAAACTTACTTTTTTGCACGACTTAACTGATTAGTGGTACTTACGAATATTGTTGCCGTGGATCATAAGTTGACATTCCCGCACGCAATCTTGTTGCTATGTGCGGTAAGAGTTTCCGTGCGGTAAGAGTTTCCGTGCGGTAAGAATTTACTTACGGCACATCATAATACACGCCTTTATGGACAAGGCCCCCCAGGACAAATATTCGGTTCCCATAACAACAAACACATGCGAAACACTTTCTGAAATAAACTTCTATCTTCAATAATGTATATACATAATATTTTCAGGTAATATCTCAATTAATATAAATAAATTGATATAAATAATCATCGTGCAAAAAATAGCATGCAATACTCGTGCCGTAAGCGCATAACGGATATCGGAAAATTGAAAAAACTCTGCGCGAGCGCCTCGTTTTTTCAAACTCTTTCCTCGATCCGTATGCATCGCTTACGGCACTTGTATCGCAATATACTATTTTATGACGTACTGTCGTTTTCAAATCGCAGTATACAGCACACATACATAGTATTTTAGTGTATTTTTACATGTCCTATATTAATTGAATTTATATCATTTCATGCTATTTTGTAATTTAATTGTATTTGAACCATTTAATTTCTTTCATATAATTTAGTGTGTAATTTAATGTATCTTAAATCATTTAATGTATCTTAAATCATTTAATGTATCTTAAATCATTTAATGTGTTATGTTGTGTCATTTAATGCATTTTGTGTTATTTACTGTGTTATATTGAAACAACTACTGTAATGCATTATTAGTCCCTGGTGAAGTGGAAATAAAGATTTACGGTCTTCACTTTCTCTAGGTTAAATAAAACTAATATTGTTGTTGATATTATTATTATTAGACTATTATTGTTATTAATGTTAATAATAATATATTTATTACTGTTATTATTATAATTATTAGAGACTCTGTGCCTGCTCTCACACTTAAATAATATAGATAAATAAAATGTTTACATTTGCATAAAAACAGATGCGTAGCCTGAGTCTACATATATAATTACCCCTTTCTTTGATTTCGTATTCTTGCGTTTGCGAATTTTAATACAATGCATGATCACTTGTATTTTCATTGTGAACAGTAAAGCGACAGTGATTACGAATCTGTGATTCGGAGGAATTATGAAACGTATCAGCAACGAAAAATTAACTGAAACTTAGCAAACTCTCGAAAGATATGTTCAGAAATTTTATCTTTCACTGCGGTAGGAATCTATGGATATCTGCCATTAGCTGACAAATACAGAGAACACTGACAATGCAAATTCCCTTTCGAAGGCCGGTCATGTTTCCATTTGAATCTTCGCTTTCTCTTCTCGAAAAGAAAAATATATTAAGTTATATATTCGATTTCACTTCTCGTGTTCCTTCTGTAATGACAAGGTATTTTGTCTTGTATTCTGGTTAAATCTGACGTTCTCGGGTGTTCGTGATTTACCAAGTTGGTGTAAATATGAATTGGGGCTAAAATTGACAGAGTTGTTTCCATTGAATCAAAAGTCGCGAAACTGACGTCTTAAATTGTTTCTTTGGACTTATTTTTAGCATAATTTATATTGTTTATATTAAGATTGTTTTCAGGAGATATAAAACCCCAAAACAATATTATAATATTTGATTCCTCAAAATATAATCTCATGAATGGTTTATATTCCTGTTGATCTACTATTTAGACGTAATTCACGATAGGAACGTGACTAGAAATCTTGTCATCTAGGAGTCTATCTACCTTTCGAAAGTACACTTGTTGGCATATCAGATAGATCACGGTGCTAGATTGCATATGTTGTACACTTTTTCACAAATGTCGAATGCAAACCCACAAAGTGGGATGGATAGGTGTTCTGCGGTCTAGAACCCGCCCCAAGTAAACAAGTAAGACTGTCTAAATCTTAAGTACAGTGTGTTTCTCGGAAGAGTTGGCCAATCATTTAAGTAGGCCTACAATGTGTTTCTCGTAAGTGTTGGCCAATCATGCGGGTTTCTGCGTCGCGGTGGCTAAAACTCCCGAGCGAACACAAAAGAAATTGTAGGCCTATGCAGTTTGAAATGTCTTATTCTACTTGCTGTATAGGCCCTATTTTACGATTATGGAAACCTGAAAACTCACGGCGAAGTAGTGCCGATGCGCGACAATGAAAGCCGTCGCTACTATTGTTAAATAAAAATGGAAAACGGGAATTAAATATTTAGAACAATGTAAAGAGTAATATAAAAAATAAACAAAACGTTGGATGAAGTACTACACTATATATGTACCTCTTTTCCCACTTCTCACGTAGGCCTACTAGTAATACATAAGTGTAATGGAATCGAATAATGATTCAGTTCTAACCGAGTCATCTTCTCCGATAGTCCGAAGCGAAGTATTTAGTTGGGAAATTTTGTTTATATTGCCGTTCTCTCTCACAGTTGAAAAAGTATCAGCTCTCTGAAAATCCTAAACCAATCCGACACGAAGTCAAGTGCACCTGCTCATGTCTTGGGAATTGTAAATCTAACAGGATTCTCGGGAGCACTCGAAGTGACTTATATTCAGATTAAAAGCGTGACCCAATGAAGTGGGATGCAGTGGGTGTCTCCATGGAACGATTGAGAGAGGCGCAATTGTAGAAGAGAGGCACTAGTAAAGTCTTCATGTTGACTATCACATGTCCGTGAGTGAATGCTATGTTGTGTATGCCTATTACGTAAGATTTCACTTTGCACAACTTATCGTAACTAATAACTAACATCGCTATATCCCATGGCGGGAAATGGCCTGTCAATCACTGCACCATACATCTGACTTTTGATATAAAAAATTGAAAGGATTGAAAGGCATGTGACTAAAGGTTTTCATGTCCGGAGTCGCTATTTCCTTATGTAGCTTCTCCGGTATTCTCACGAGGAATGAGGTGTATGCCTGCAGCATGGTCACAAAAGTCAGATTCAACAGATTAAATACAACTTAAAACAAATCTTCAAGATGCCTATAATTTATCTATAACTTCATTGTTTTACTAGTATAGGATTTTATACTCTACTTACTATAGCACAAAGCAAGCAAGATAGCTATGAACTTCACAACTATGGCACGATTGAAACCTGAAGGGAAAAAAATATAGGCCCTAAATATTTTGGAAGCTCGGACTTGTTCAGGAGTGCCAGTATAGATGCTCCACAGTGGTGGAGAATTCTTACACAACTTATCTCTTAATTCAGTCTAATAATATCTTAATTCTTTTTTCAAATAACATTATTTAAAAAAGGCTTATTATTTCTAGTCTTGAATTTCTGCATGGTATTCAACAGTTAATTCAGTTTAAGTAGTATTGGAAAATACGTTTAAGGGTCCCAAGAGCATTCCATGCTAAGATGACCTGACGACAAACTGAAGGAACACGAAGGTCAGTTGACTTTAGAACACCTGCCCCTTACAAGCAGTGATATCTCTGCTTGAAGTGGAATAATCTATATAGATTGTTCTACCACTATACCAAAATATTTTCTGTTGTAAACCCTCCTGTGAATTTATAATCTCCCAGATTCTCCAAATTTATCAATGCATTTTTTCAGCTCAAGTCAACCACCAGTTAAAGTAATCTTAGTCATAATCGTACTCACATGCAGTAATGCAGGCCTATACTTTTCTTCTGTCAATGAATACACTAATTAGACTTTGTGTGATGCTGGATAAATCTTATCAAACACAACTAATCAATTTACTGAAACACCTTTAATCAGCTAAAGACATGTGTTAAAATTACAAAATAGCTCTAGTTTCTGTTTTGTGCTATTACGAAAATATCAAATAAGTGTCAATTTCGAACTTATGAAAATGATAAATTATTATTACTATATTATTATTAATATTACTATACTGGTGGATTTTATAGTAATAGTTACTTACGAGTAATGTGCAAATAACAGCATCAATTTTATTCAGCTTACATGAAAATTCACAATAAAGAATATTAATAAATAATGAAATCAGGTAAACTGATGTAACGAAGTGCCAGGATGCTTTTGTTTAATCAGTGATAATTGCAATCATGATATGCAGAAAATAAGTTTTGGTTTATTAAGTGCCATTATGGTACTTTATGAGATTGTATGTGGGGAGGGAAAATCTCTGTCCATCTGTGTGTCTGTCCGTCCGTCCGTCCGTGTGTCTGTACGCGCGATAACTCAAATACGCTTAATCGGATTTTAATTAAACTTGGTATATACATTTATAATGTTCATGGGAAGAACCCTATTGATAATGGACCAAAGCGGTTGACCGGTACCGGAGTAAAACCCAATTTAGTGTCTATTTTAATGGCGCGATAACTCAAATACGCTTTATCGGATTTTCATGAAATTTGGTATACGAATTTATAATGTCCCTGGGAAGAAGTTTATTGATATTGGACCAAATCGGTTGGGCGGTACCGGAATAATGCCCAATTTAGTGCCTTTTTATGGTAATATATCACAAAGGCGCGGATAACTCAAATACGATTTATCGGATTTTCATGAAACTTGGTATACGAATTTATGACGTTCTTGGGCACAAGCCTATTGAATTAGGGCCAAATCGGTTGACCGGTACCGAAGTAACGAGTATATCAATATTAATTTTGTAATGAATATTCTTTCAAGGCCCACAATATATTAAAAAATCTTATGTGAAAGTCACATAACTTCCTCTGCCCAAATAAAAGTTAGCAGTATTCACATATCCTTGTACAGAATCGCAAGACACAATTTTACGCTAATTATGCTATAAATACCATATAAAGTATACACCCTTCTTTGAATGTTGCGACTAAAAAACGCAGGCTATGGACAAAAAAAAAATAATAATAATAATAATAAATAATAAATTTAAAAAAGTGACTGCAAACGTTTATTCAACTTTTCACTGTTAAGAATAATTTCCGAAATTGATAAAATATTCCCCTCAGATATTTCTTTACTGTAAGCATGTCCAACAATACATCTTTCTCACTTCACGTGCTTATATAGAACTAGCTGAAAAGGCCCGGCGTCGCCCGGGCTTTGTATTTTTTTAATTTGAAATTAACTTATGAAGGACTTTATGTATGTAGAACTTGAAATGAAGAAAAAGATTTATCACACTCAAACTATTCCATCAGAAAACGCTGGATATAGCTTTTTATGGCTCATAGAGGATGTGGAATGCTGCATTCCGTTGCTTCTACACATCATGCTTGGGAGGGGTTGAAATAAGAAGAAACACAAATTACATAAGATTGTACTGACTTGACGGAAAATTTTATTTCTCATTCTCATGTTACTATACAATCGTTTCGGAGCTGAAATAAAAGAGAAATGCAGTATCACTTTCATACTTTCCTCCCCTAGAACCCGGGACATAATATACTGCGAGCATAGGACTCAAAATGTTCCATCCCATGCTTAGGGCCTATGATAAACATCCCTATTTCTCAACTAATACAAAGCCTACAGGTATGGATAACTTATCAGCGGAAAGGATTATTTACATACTTTTGATATAGCATACTCACACACTTAAGTTGTCCCTCTTATTCTACATTAAAATGTGAAGTGAGTAAATATTTCTTATGTCGAGGGTAGAGAAAGTTACGTGACTACATCACACTGTGCTTTATTTTCGTGGATTTCATTTTCAGTAATTATTTTCGCCAATATACTCGTATTACATCGATGGAATCATAATTCGTGAAAGTCCAGCATTGCCAAGGCCCTATGTAATCATAGTAAACAATTCATTGTTGCCATGTGAACTAAACAGCATTTCTTTTTTTTCAGTATAAAATTCTCAGGAATTATATAATTTTCAAGGGAAGGACTGATTTATTTCAATTTTAATGTTGACCGCTATACTTTCCGGGCTTAACTGGGTATGTGTGCAAAATTCCGTGTAAATTGGTAAAGAAATGTAGATTTGTATAAGGAACAAACATACATACATACATACATACCCACAAACACACATTCGACTTTATATAATAGATAAAAGGCCTTGAATGTCCACGTATTGAGTTGTTCAGGCAAAACAGAGAGATCTTACAAACAGTGGGTAAATTACAACCACCCTTCAGAGAATTTGTTTTGAAAAAAGTTTCAAATAAAAGTTTTAGCTCTTGGTATAAGTACTCCATTCGTTGTCGCCATTCTTCGTGTCACAGCCTCAGAAGGTACCTAACCAAAATGCAAAATTTTGTTTTCGTACGACTTTCCATTACATGAGGCCGTATTGCAAAGAGCGCGTATTCACAGTGGGTGGCTTATAAATACCCTTCAGAGATTTTTTTTCGAAAATATGTTTCAAATAAAAGTTTTAGCTCTTAGTATAAGCAACCCATGTGCAAAATTTAAAGAAAATCGTTAGAGCCGTTTTCGAGAAAATCGCGAAAACGAAAAATTCTTCATGTAAAGTCCCCTTAAAAATAAGAGAAACTAGTTGCCAATCTTCAGCTAACATCTTCAGAAGGTACCTGACCCAAATACGAAATTTTGTTTTCATACGATTCTCCGTTTTGGAGCTAGCTTGTTCACAGATATCCACACAGACACACACACAGACACACAGACATGTTTCCAAAAATGGTATTTTTGGATTCAGGGGGCCTTGAAACGTGTATATATGCTAAAAACTTAACTTCAAATTTTGGGGTCGAAAAGAAGTAAAAACGTAACAAATTGCCAATCGTATAATTATATTGTTAGCAACCTTGATTGATTTGTTTCTTCATAACGATGTAAGTGTGGGCTAAATAATAATTTAAATAATTTAAATAAACGATTTATAACAACTAGCCGTTGAATATTGATATTATATTTGTATTCTATGGTTATGTAGACTACCGATATTTACATTAGGGTATATTTTAGTGTGAGTATTTTTACTTCCTCTGCCCGTACCATAGGTACTATAGGTAGAGGAAGTATTGTTTTCGGCCCTAAAATTCGAAGTTGAGTTTTTAGCATATATACAAGCTTCAAGGCCCCCTGAATCCAAAAATACTATTTTTGGAAACATGTCTGTGTGTCCGTGTGTGTGTGTGAGTCTGTCTGTCTGTCTGTCTGTGTGGAGTTTGTGAACAGGCTAGCTCCGAAACGGAGAAGTGTATGAAAACAAAATTTCATATTTGGGTCAGGTACCTTGAAGATGTGATTCGAAGATTGGTGACAAATTTCCCCTATTTTTAAGGGGACTTTACATGAAGAAGTTTTTCGCGATTTTCTCGAAAACGGCTCTAACGATTTTATTTAAATTTTGCGCATGGATTGCTTGTACCAAGAGCTAAAACTTTTATTTGAAACATTTTTTCGAACAAATTCTCTGAAGGGTAGTTACAAGCAACCCACTGTGAATACGTGCTTTTTGCAATACGGCTTCTTGTAAATCGTACGAAAACAAAATTTTGTATTTGGGTTAGGCACCTTCTGAGGCTGTGAAGATTGGCGACAACCTTCTCTTATATTTAAGGGGACTTTACATGAAGAATATTTTGTTTTTTGCAATTTTCTCATAAACAGCTCTAACAATTTCCTTTAAATTTTGTACATGGATTGCTTATACCATTTCAGAAACATTCTCTGAAGGGTGGTTGTAACCTACCAACATACCTGGTGAACAACTCAATACGCGGGCATTTAAGGCATTTTATTCTATATAAGCACGTGAAGTGAGAAAAATGTACTGTTGGCCCTGCTTACAGCAAAGAAATATCTGAGGGGAATATTTGATAAATTTCGGAAATTATTCTTAACAGCGGAAAGTTCAATAAACGTTTGCAGTCACTTGTTTTTTTTCCCATAGCCTGCGTTTTTAGTCGCAACATTCAAAGAAGGGGGTATAAGATATTTATAGCATAATTAGCGTAAATGCTGCAAACTTTTATTTGGGCAGAGGAAGTTATGTGACTTTCACATAAGATTTTTTATATTCGTTTCTGTGCAGCAATTTACCTATGTAATTCCTGACAGATAGATTTCATATTGACTTTTTATTCATTCATAACCTTTAAGGCTGCTTTAAATTGAAACAGAGATATCAGCGAATCTTAGGTCTATTGCATTATTATTATTATTGCCAGCACATTTTGTTTTTGGAGTTTAACTCGGAGATCTATTATAAAAATAACTTTTCTCCATGGGCCTATCATAATTGCGTTTATCACTGATTAAAAAAAAACATACTGGCACTTGGTTATACCAGTTTACCTCTGATTTTATTTGATTTCCGAGTTAGCTCCAGATCGATTCATTAAGCAGGGCTTATGGAAGAACAAAGATCTAGTTTGATAAGCATATGTGGAGGAATATGTGCGTAGTGTTATTTGTCAAAGCTAACTGTACTGCAGCTTCCAGCTATATGAACACTGTAGGATAAAACAATGTTGTCATGAGAACTGATTTGCATTTGATAAATTCTTTCTAATATATTAGCATAAAATAGGCACTAAATTAGGCATTATTTCGGTACCGGTCAACCGATTTGGTCCAATATAAATAGGCTTCTTCCCATTGATATCATAAATGCGCTATACCAAGTTTCATGAATATCCGATAAAGCGTATTTGAGTTATCGCGTTTACAGACACACGGAGGGACAGATATTTTCCCGTCCCAGTATCATAAGGTACCATAAAGTACCAGAAACAGTAACAAAAACAACAACACAGACCAACAGTCAATTTGGTGCCTTAGAATTTATACCTATTCTTGGATATATTAAGGTCGCTGATGCCAAATGTGACGTTAGTTTTGCCCTATCAGCTTTAGTTTTGTGAGATATGGCATTACCATTGATATCATAAATGCGCTATACCAAGTTTCATGAATATCCGATAAAGCGTATTTGAGTTATCGCGTTTACAGACACACGGAGGGACAGATATTTTCCCGTCCCAGTATCATAAGGTACCATAAAGTACCAGAAACAGTAACAAAAACAACAACACAGACCAACAGTCAATTTGGTGCCTTAGAATTTATACCTATTCTTGGATATATTAAGGTCGCTGATGCCAAATGTGACGTTAGTTTTGCCCTATCAGCTTTAGTTTTGTGAGATATGGCATTACCATTATGCATATTATCCTACTTTACGTTTGATATAAATAAAAAACAGTGACTATTTTTAGCTTCTAAATCATGTGAAGAAAAATGCAACACACTAACATTACATTAACATTACAATAACAATTTAACATGGGGTCTTTCAAAATATTGATATTATCACATACTATACGGCCGTTTATGACTTATGAGCTTTCAATTTGAGGGCCAAAAGTAATCCAGCTTTTAGTTTTTCTATACTTCGTACAGTTTTCGTCCTACGAGCCCAAAATATGGTCAAGAACCTTCACTAGCTATATTATCAAGCAAGATTTTGTACAAAGAATAAGCGAAAGAGGTTATAAGTTAATGACAATCTATAAAAAAAGTAGAACTGGTAGATAAAAAACTGTTTACATATTTGGGATCAGCGCACTAAGTATAGCCAAAATACGGTAAAACATCTGAGACACCAAACAGAAAGTTCTTTTTTGTTGGGCTGTGTAATACATAGAAACTCCGCTGTGCTTGGCTCTGTTTTGAACTTTACCATTGACATGCCAAGTTACAGAACTTTAAAATGAATGCAACACGCAAAATAAATGTTTCATATAACGTACTTAGTGAAAACAAGATTATCTTCATTTCCATGCGCTTAACAGGCGTAGTTTCAATAGAATGTAAATGTCTGCATAGAAATAGCAGATCCCACGGTATTCAGTGAAATAGTGTTTGAGATGGGATTCATAGACACAGGTGTGATACTGAGATTGCGAGAGAAGCTCTTTCAAGCGAATAACAAGGCTCGCTCCTTTGTTTCTTGCTACAAAACAATGTTACGCACAATTGCTCCCACCTCTTTTTGTGCCATTCAAATACTACTCGGATAAAGAGGTGTCGACCTTCATAAGCCGTATCTTACACGTGTTTAGGTTGAATCTTCGCTGGAGTGTGCAATCCTTTAGTATCATTCCTCGTAGCAATTTAAAAGTCTCATACATTTTCCCATGAAGAAACCCTAAAGAAAAAGATTTATCAGGAACCGGGGTTCGATTAGTTAACGCTCGTTGCTCCAACAAACTTTATAAAGTTTGAAAACTAAATGGGATGATTTAGGTTACAGTTGGATCAAAACTGTTTTATAAACATGTAATTGCTTCTAATCTGAGGAAAATCAAGATAACTTCATAATTTAGTTTAAAAAATACTACATATATAGATTGTAATAACATCCTTGTACATTGAATAAGAAGGAAAAATGATATATTAAAAAAATGTTGTAATTTTCTTCTCTATCTGATACATTTGTCTTTATATAATAGTATTTCAGAATAATTAGAAAATAAATCTATACTACATAAAACTGTTCTTTTTGCAAATCAGTGAGTTTTTCTCTTTATTTGTCTTTTATTTCTCGACACAATATACAGGTACATTGTACATTATAGAGTACATTGTAACAAAAATCGAAATCGAGACACTACGTTGCACGATGCCTAGAATCTGAATCAAGTGTCGATGTCTGTCTGTGCGAGGTAAACAGTGCATTGTATTTAATTAGGCCTATATTTTTTTAATTTATGGAATCTTACACCTTCCTTAGAGTTTGGTTTTATTACTAAAGTATCAAGAGCAGATTTCACGAAAACTGTCATCCCAAGTATGGTTTTCAAAAATATGGCTGTAATGATTTTGATAAAATTTAAAATTTCAATACTTCCAGCTTTCAGAACAAAATAACTACAATATATTAGTTTTTTCTATAAACATTCGATCTTCCTTGGCTATCGCAACATTGTAAAAAAATTAATTAAAAATCTGTACAGTAAAGTTGTAGATACAGTTAAAATAAACATTTCTTATCCAGCATATTGCTTTACAGAAGTAGCACTTATCGGGGAAAAAATGAAATAAGTATGATTTTCAATCCAGAATATCAGAATCATTGTTTATGAAGCCACAGTGAAAAGAAAGCTACTATGAATAATTGTTGTAAAATATAATTATACCCTGTCGTAACGACATATACCAAACTAAAGGAGGTATTTAATATTACTGTATATTTAATGCAACAGGATCCCTAAATCTATTTAAAATCGAAGATTCTATTTTAGTTTTAAGAAAGATATATGCCTTTTGTCCACCTAAATGTGGAATTAACACGTAGAGGCCTATGTGATATAGTATGTGCAACAAATTTTGCAGCATTTATTTAAATCCATATTCTGCGATAAACGGGAATACATTATTTATCTCGCGTTAGCAATTAATAATGTCGTTCAATCACTGTTCGGGATGGTATACATCGAAGAAAAAAAACTAATTTTTGAGCTAGTTATGAAAGTATTACTTTTTAATCTCCTTCCAACAAAAGTATATTTCATATTCAAGCATATTAGGATAGTTTAAATAAAGTTGATTTCGTAAACATAATTCTATCAATGTAACGAATGTAAGAACATTGCACTCAATATATAATGAAATTCAATAAGCCCATTTCAAGTTTTATTTATAATATGAGTATTAGCTTTTTCGTTATTAATTGTTTTAATTGTTTACAATGTTTTAATTAGTTTTCTGTTAAATGCTAGTTGATGTACATTAACGGAAACTGGTGCTTTGAAAGAGCAAAATATAACGTTTTCTGTCATTTTCTTTCATAACTCGCGAACGGAAGCGGAAATGAAAAATCCGGCTTCGAGGCGGATTCGTACACAGTTCAGTCCATGTATGTTCAAAATTTCAAATCTCTGGGTGGCATAAAATTTGCTTGGCATCACACGCAGGCAGACAGACAGAGAAACAAACACTCCCTTCTACTAAAATAAACCTTTACGATATGAAATTATTGACAAAGGAAACCAAAAGAAATAGTCAAGGGAGTTATTATGAATTAATTATAACTAATATTCGCCGGAAAAATATTATTCTTTTAAAACATGCTCTACTGATCTACGATTCCCATCTGTTTGGACAGAGAGGGTCTCTAGAAGGACATTCTAGGACAGTATAGCCTATATACATTGTCGTCTGAACATTGAACTAAATTTCTTTTATCACTTCATCCTGAAGAATGAACAATGAAAATATTTAAGAGATCAAACGTTTAATGTTGCCAAATTAAAATTGTTAATCATTGTCTTTAAGGTTGATCTCTGAGAGAAGACGTGCAACGACAAAGGGGATTTGTTCATTAGGTAGCAGGATTATTATTATTTTTTATAAAACATAGGATACGTTAGCGTAAGAAGCAGTTGCATGCTCTATAACTTCATAACCCCAAATAAAACATGGATACCACTGCAAGGACTACTTTAAGCAAAGCATGTACTTCAGCATTTTTACTTTCTCTTTATGTAGAATAGGTATTACAGGTAGTGCTTAGTATAATTCTGTTGAACTGAACTCTTAGCGTTAGCTAAGTCTCAGTTTTGAACTCGGCAAACAGATCTACGCTACTGTATGATAAGTGAACTGGTGCACCGCATGACGAAGACAAACTGCCTTAAGGGTCAGTGGTTGCCGCAACTTCATTTATATCAGTCCCATGCGCGTCGCAATTCGAGATATATGACGCATCGTGACTTCAATTATATTACTTCACTATATGCAACTTAAAATATATTTCGCAAACCAAATGGAGTACTTTTCTCCTTAATCAGCAGTTCAAACTTCTAGATTTGTTGTTTTTTATTGACTTATTTCTGAAGTTGTAATAAGCAGATAGTTCAGTAAACATAAATGGTGGAAATTCAAACCGGTATTGGTATTAAAAAATCCAATCATTTCTATTTTGAAAACATTATAGCGCAGTCAATAGTTCTGTGCATAGTAGCCTTACAGGCACGAAAATAGCATTGTTTTGTTGTTTAAATACTGTCCGAATTTTAATTCCACTAAACATTTTTAAAACAGGTTACCATTATACCCGTACCGAGAATACATGTTGCTGTAGTTCTCTGATCACACAGATAGACCATGTGCATGACACATTAAAAACTATAAGATTTCAAATATCCCAAACTTTCCACATTAATTACATGAAAACTATCAAAATTATTTGAAATTAAAACAAATTATAGTTGCAAATTTCCGCATAACTTGGTAAAAATGTGATATAATTAAAGAATAAGTGAATTACAGGAGGAATAAAGAGTATTTCTAACAACATTTTCAATAACAATTTTGATTTGGATCAGCTGGAGTGTAGCTGTACAAACTGTGTAGACAGGACACACAAATTCCCACCAGAACATGGTTTCTCTCCCAATTGAATTTCTTAAACATTGAGAATGAGCATATTTAACACTACTGAAATTTTTCGTTTTTGTTACATATGCGCTTTCTGTAACATGTGATTCAATTAATAAAACGCCTTAATTAATTAAATACAACTACTCAAACGATACCAATGTCCATGTAGTACACCAAACTTCATCTTCATTCCACTAGTTTAACCTCTCCCGTTCGTAGCAACGTTTATGGCTACGGACCGGATTCTTAGGTTTTTTCCTATTTTTTTCCTTACTTCCAAAACAAAAAGCGTTTATACACTTTTTCGAATCACGTCCATAGGATTCACCCACATTAATTCTGTGGCACCTAAAAATACCTAAATGGGGTATAAAAACCTAAATACACCTAAACGGGATATAAAACCTAAAATATATAATTTAGGCTACTTTTTTTTGTCTTTTTTGTTTGTCACCAGTTGAAAAATCTATATTTTGCGGAGAGACAATTTTTCTCAGGTTAAAATTATTAATACCACCAGCGTTTCGTTCAACCCATTGTCATCTAGGATGGACAGTATCCAGAGAGGAAGTGTAAGAGTACCGGTGTTTTCCTTTTAAAATATTCGTACGAAAAAACATTGTTGCCGTGAATGAACAAGGATATTGATTTCTGTGTTTTAAAGCCCTTGTTTGCTTTTATTACTGCCCTGTTATTCATACTTAGTGGTCACACTGTGAGTTCTAAGAAGACGTGTTAATTATGACGAAACAAATGAAATCGAATTTAATCCGGCAGTGGATTGGCGACGACCTGAATTTCACTACAGATGGCAAAGTAATATTTAGTCAAGCCTGTCAGAAATACGTAAGTATTATTTACCTTTCTAGAAAAGGGGGAAGTTTCGTCCCTAGTTGATCTGTTGTGCGGTTAGGATGAGTAACAACCGAAGAAAGGAAAATAATCAGTTTCACATTATCCGCATCCAACCATAAAGTATTTTACTCACTAAATTAGAAGCATCGGATTCGAATCCTGAAAGGGGTAGTGTCCAGATACAGTATTAGCTATTAACGAAGAGATAAAAGGAAGAACTTCACAGTTAAGAATCTTGAAAGATATTTAGTGATATAGGCTACTGTAACCAGGAAATGTGAGGCAAACTTATTTTCACTGCTTCTTTTGATTGTTTATGCTTTCTTTCTTCAGTTGTATAATATTGTCCTAAAGCAAGTTTACACAAATTTAAGTCAATTTTGTTAAGTTAAACTTTACAAGTATTATGTACTGAATCCTATGTAGCACATTCGAATTCATTAAATCAATTATTTTACCCGAAAACGATATTTTGGACAAAAAACAAAAAAAAAAAACTATTTCACCTAATGGAAAACCTAAAACAGTGTTTTTAAAAACCTAAAAATCCGGTCCCTATTTATGACCCACGAATCCCGGCCTTATTAACGAGCGCTAGTATTCTAATTAAAGGGTGTCAATATTTTAATGTGACTGTTTTTTATAATCGAAGCAATCCTGCCAATCTTATTAAAAATTTAGGGCCATACTGGAAGTCCTTCTTGGTTTATCTGGATTTTTTAGAATGTAAGGCGTAATAAATCTCTTATACAGTCCTTCATTGTGCGAATTTTTTTTTTTTTTTTTTATTTAGCTACATATTTACAACCTGCGTTTTACCCTGAGGGTATATCGCAGGATATTTAGTCAAAAGAATACATAGTATTTACAAAATATTACATGTTGTCTGAGTTAGTGTTCTATGGAATTACATAAACTAATCATTTTAAATTTTTAAGGTAGTGTCTTGTAGATTTCATATATATACTTGATTGTTCGTGGAGATGAGATCACTTTTTGCAGAACTATGTTGGAAACTTTCATATAAGGTGGTCTATGTTTATCCTGTAGTTTGCAGTGGAGTAGAAGATGTATGGCTGTTTGGTTGTCTTCAGAACATGGGCACTTCGGTGATGGTGTTTTCCCAATCCTATGCAGGTAATGTAGGAATTTTCCGTGGTTTGAAAGGAATTGCGTGAGGAAAATGCTGGACAGAAAAGTCATTGTATATCCAGTTAGTAAGCTATACAAATTGTAAACAAAACCACTGGGGCTCTTAAAGGTCACACACTTTATCTTGAGCTAAACACTCCATAATGCTTAAAACAGTCCATATCAAGAAGGCCTCGCTCGAAAAAATGAAGATCGTGGCCCTTTCCCAGTATTGCCATATCAAAACACTTTCCGTAGAAGCATTCTTGAACTACCGTCTACTTTTTGAAGTAAAACTTCTTTAGTGGCGGTAGAGGGTAAATCGGGAAAATCAGTCACACTAAAACCGTCACGAAATCAGTCACAATCAGTCACACTCAGTCACACTAAAACCGTCACGAAATCAGTCACACTAAAAACCGAACGAAATTACTTACTTTTTCGGTGCGGACTGCACAGAAAACAATCAACTCAATGATTAGGAGTAATCAAAGGAAATTTTTCAGACCTTACTTCCTCAATAGCAATAGCAATAGACAATTCCTAAGCAATCTAAAGGTATATTATCTATTTTATGGAACCCGGAGGATCATTACCGCGCAAATCCAAAATTAAAAAAAACAAATTTCCAAAATTTAAAAAAACAAAATTAAAAATCAAAACATCCAAAAATCCAAAATTTAATAAATAATAAAATTTAAAATAAAAAATTTTAAAAATCAAAAAATAAACAATTCAAAGATCGAAAATTCAAAAAATCCAAAATTAAAGATTCAAAGATCCAAAATTAAAAAGTCTAAAATCCAAAATTAAAAAAGTCCAAAAACCCAATATTAAAAAGTCCAATAATGAAAAATTGAAAAAATCCAATAATAAAAAATTGAAAAAATAAAAAAATAAAATAAAGTTTAACTTCTGTCGCGTGGCGTTCCACGCGCTCTTTTTTTATTTGTTTAATTACAGCCTATTCTGAAAATGACAGAATTAAATCCAGGTACATTAGAAGAAAGGTGTTGTGGAAATGGTCGATATAAGTGACAACGAAGTTAGAAATGAAGATTCTTTAAACCAAGAAGTGTCGGACATCAGCGGATTAACAATAAACCAAATAAAATATGAAATGAAAGGAAATTAAATTTAATGTGTTTTAAGCTGAATCTGTCGGAGAAATGAACAAGTCAATTTTTATTATTGTGCTAGAAAGTTGTATTAATTACCTACACACTCTCGTTAAAGATATTCAGTTATATTATATTAATTCAGGCATGTGAAAGATATTCAGTTATATTATATTAATTCAGGCATTTGAAAGTGCGCATTCAAGTACATGTACTGAACTACGACTTCTAAACCGATTTACTATATTCTGAAGACTGGGAGAAATTGTCTGAAGAAATATATTACTAAATTCCTTTTTCCAGCGATATATTCCACTATAATATCTGCATCAATAAAAAAGTCTTTAGTTTGGTAGCGAGAGTTGAAATTGCTACGAACTAAAGTTAGATAGTTCCATTGTGTACCAGCATAAAACTACACACGTTGTATTTTCTAGTAGTTGTCAACCCTTCAAAAATGACTTCAATTTCATCTCACCGCCTTCTGTAATAGTCAGTCTCCTATACTGCATGCAATATCAGCTCCCCTCACCCCGCATTTCTTCAGCTCAAGATAAAGTGTGTGGATTTTAACGAGAAATTATAAAAGACAAAATTTAGTCATTCCCGAAAGATAACTTAAATAACCCCAATATAAAATCTTGTGTTTGATAAGATTTTTGGTTTTCGAGCAATGATGTTCGCAGACAGACACACACACACGGTTCAGAAAGTAGTACATTTGGGCTCAAGTGTCCTCAAAATGTGTATTAATGTTGACAACTTGGTATGGTCTTTCAGGATGGAATACAACGTTTCCTTCACCTTAGTAACTACGGTACGGGTAGAGAAGTAATAATTAAGGAATCGCGCACAATGTGCATTATCTTAACCTAAGACTTAACCTACTGACAAACACCCAGTCCTGAACCCGGGCCGCCGGAGTGGAAGAAGGCAGGCGCGCTACCGACTCACCCACGGCGACGGACACGGGTAGAGAATTCCATCGCAGTTTCAACACTTTAAGCTTTCACTTTCTAATTTCCACGGGTAGAGAAGTGGAAATTAGAAAGTGAAAGCTTAAAGTGTTGAAACTGCGATGGAACAGTATATTATCTCTATAGATTTAAGAGACTTCGTCTTCACTTAATGACTGACTGACTGACTGACTGACTGACTGACTGACTGACTGACTGACTGACTGACTGACTGACTGACTGACTGACTGACTGACTGACAGAGATTCAACGAAGAGCCTAAACTATAATAGATAGAGACTTTGAGTTTTGACATTACCTTCGTTTCATAATGGAAGTGCTCACTAAGAAAGGATTTTGAAAAAAAAAAAATTAAATGCCAAAAATCAAATGTTTCTTTTAAGATACTTAATACACTTTTAGACAGAATTATCAAATCCAAAACACATTCCATGTACAGTTCACATGACAACAGTGTATTGTTGGCAATGGTCACAGATAGGTTTGGAAATAAATGATACGGGACTTTGACAAATTAGAGAAGCTATCTATATTAAAAAGCTATACCAAGCGTTTTCTGAGGGAAAAGTTTCAGTGTGGTAAGTCGTTCTTCCTCATTTCAAATTCTACATACCAATTTAAGGCCCTAGAGTTAATTTAGAATGTCACAGTACAAAACCCGAGCGACGCAGGGCCCTTTAAGCTAGTGTAAACATGAAGCACGTGAGATATTTCCGTGTGTATTCCTAGGATCGCTAGGTTACTGCCAGTGTGAATGTGAGCTATGCCCACTGCGGTGAGAATAAGGCCCCCTGGTATCCAGAGTACGGGCGTTAACTGCTCCCCCAGCGTCCAGCAAAATGCCTGCAAGGCCAATGCGTTCCAAAGCCGCAGGCAACTATCCGAAAAATTCAGTGAAACTTCCATCTCCAATTCAGTTTCCACTACGTTAGACTTCTGTGTCTTCACAAAGTGAACCAAATATCGATTAATGGGTTACTTTGTATTTCATGTCTATAGCTGACCTTTCGAATTCAACGAACATACTGAACCATTAAAAAACTCGGTGGGAGGGACGGAACTTGTAGGTGTACATAACAGACGATCCTACGTCATTTAAAACAAAAAATTACAATTATAAGAACAGTTACTGGGTATAGTCTGGTGGTTAAGGGTCTGAACTATGCATTTTTACTTTAAAAGGTCCCACTTCGCACACATCTTCCTTGACCCCTGTGGAGTATTTTTGGAAGGAGCGCCAACGCAAATTTTGCGGCGGAGGGGGGTTCAAAATGGCGGCTGCACTCACTAAATCGCCTCTAGCTCCTATCCCCATGGTCCGATTTCAATGTTCTTTTTCTTAAATTGAAGGTAAACATAAGTGGTATAAGTCAGTGCAATGATATTTTAGATAAGTACAGTGAAAATCCTTTAGAAAGTTAAAAATGTAAAAAAGTGTTTTTCTTTTCGCTTTTATTTTTATCACAGTTTTTCAGAAAGTGAGGATTCGTAATTTTTTCTCAAATAAAAAAGAAATCCCGTTTCTTAAGCTTTAATTTAATACCTTAAAACACCCATTTCCTGATACAATTAAGCCCACAGCGGCCGTTAGAGGAATACAGGTACAATGTCGCGGCTCGTTTGCGGCCATGAGTCTCCTAGCGTAACGCTACCAAAGCATGTTAAACCGGCCTGCCTACATCGAAACGTGGTTCGGAATAGATCATTTCGCGCGTGTGTCGGTAGTTTCCTATTGTTATCAAATTATCTGTGTGTTTTACGTCCTAGCATTCTACAAATAGGCTACGCCAATACCAGTAGCCTAAACGTGATTACGGTAAGTACTGTTGAGCTGCGCTTTTCTAATGATGATGATGATGATGATGATGAAAGGATATGTTTTCATGACAGTAAGGCTAGTCTCAAATAATGAAAGCATTTATGTCAAGAATCATGTTCCATCCATGGAACTGCTCATTTTTACAATTTCGAATGTTGAAACATAACATTTTTGCTTATACGTTTAACGCCCACTTAATGTAGGCCTACTACTGTGTAATTTAGAAAGAACATTTTTAACTTCAATCAATTTCACTGCGCTGCTAATGAAACTGATAAAGCACTTTCATAATTCATTTTGGAGACGAAAGCCTTAACCACCAGACTAGTAGCTTTTAATTAAACGAGCTACTATTTTTAGGAATAAAATCAGGTAAACTGATATAAGAAAGTGCCAGTATGCTTTTTTCAATCAGTGATAAACGCAATTATGATTTGTAATAGATCTCAGAGTTAAACTCCAAAAACAAAATGCGCTGGCAATAATAATAATGATGGCACTTAACGTAACGTAACTTAACGTAACCAGAAGGTCTGTATTCATTTTAAGCCTTAGAAAATGGCTTCAAGATGTTACGTTGTAAAACAATGCTAAGAGTAAACTTTCATGTTGTAGTACATTTCACGTGCATGATCGAAGCTAAGTGGCATACATTTGTTTGGACTATTTTAACAATAGGATATTCAATAAACAGTAAATCGATTAAATACATTATTGTCTATAATGAATCTTTTCTCCACACTCTGCACTAAACAGTATCCAGTGTTCATTATCTCAACTATTGGTGATTAAGCGAGGATTGTAAGTGTCATTAAACTAAATTTGATATAAACGCAAAGTAAGTTATCATTAACAATATTAATAATAATAATAATAATAATAATAATAATAATAATAAATTTATTACTGTCAATAGGCTTCATAGGAGTTTTTCACTTTGTCAATTTACATTTAATGTTACAACAGTTTGAAAAACTATACAAATAAGACGAAATTACATTCATACAAATATACATGACATTATTCATTGGGAATAATATAATTAATTTGTTTAAAGAATACATGCACTTAGGCCTACACATTTTTTCTTATTATTAATAACCTATATATTTTTTTAAATTTTATCAGTTCCATTTATTTTATTTAAAATATATAATCATCTTAAAAGAAGTTAGTATTGAAAGCTCTGCCCTCTTGTGAAATCAACACATTGACAGGTTTGTTACCTACTAATAATGATAATTATATAATTTTTTTCTATTTACACTTATGCTTAGTACTTAATTGTAATACAATAATAATAATAATTAAAATAAATACATTTCATCAAGGGCTGAAGACGGAGGAAAGATTCCCATGACAGTAATAATAATAATAATAATAATAATAATAATAATAATAATAATAATAAATGTGCGCCTGATTAATCCATCTTAATTCTCCGCACATCTATATTAATAAAAGGAAGTGTCTGTCCTCCGTCTGTCTGTCTGTCTGTCTTCCGTCTGTCCTCCGTCTGTCCGCGATGCCCAGCGAAATCTACTGAACGCAGAGATCTGAAATTTTATACATAGGCGGACTGAAGGGTCGGAATGTGCACCTCGAAGCCGGAATTTTAATTTTCGCTTTAGTTCGTGAGTTATGAATGAAAAACGGGCAGAAAACGTGTATTTATTCCGTTTTCGAAGCATGAGTTTTCAGTAATACAAATCAATTACACTAGGCTTTGGCTATTTTTGTCAAACCATCGACATAAAAGCATCGCGATCTGTTGAATGTTGTAGCTCACGCTGGTCGATTCATTTGTTTTTAATGTCATGGCACGAAAACATAATATGAAATTTTCAACCGACACCTTAGAGGATTATTATTATTATTATTATTATTATTATTATTATTATTATTATTATTATTATTATTATTATAGGGATAATCAATATTAGCCTAAATATGGTCTAACGTTGTTCGATTTGGACGAAACTCACTATACAGGGGTTTTCCGGGCCAAGGAACTCGAATCTGAGGTCGCTTTTACCAGGTGACGCTATCTAATCGTGATATGTAGTCCACATGATTTAGGTGTTAATATAATGATTTAACTATTAGCCTATGCTCTTAATTTTTAATTTTTGAAATAATTATCGCGGGCGAAGCCGCGGGCACATACTATCTTAAAATAATAAAATGACGTGTTTGTCTGTCTCTCCACGATGCCCAGCGAAATCTACTGAACGCAGAGATCTGAAATTTTAAACATAGATGGGCAGAAAGGTGGGCGAATGCGCATCGAAGCCAGATTTTTAATTTTAGCTTTCGTTCGCGAGTTGTGAGTGAAAAACTGGCAGAAAACGTGATTTTAGCGCTGTCGAAGCATCAGATTTTAGTAATACATTTCAATGTCAAATAAATTGCAGTTGGCTTTGGCTATTTTTGTCATACCGTGGTAATAAAAGCATCGCGATCGCTAGAATGTTGTAAGCCCACGCTGGTCGATTCATTTGTTTAGAATGTCAAGGCCCGTAGACATATTACATTTTCAACCTACACGGAAGAGGGGTAATCAACATAGACCTAAATATGGTTAAACATCGTTCGATTTGGACGAAACTCACTATACAGGGATTTTCTGGGCCAAGGAACTCGAATCTGAGAACGCTTTTACCAGGCGACGCTATCTAATCGTGACATGTAGTTTACGTGATTTAGGTGTTAATAAATATAATGATTTAACTATTATGCTCTGAATTTTTAATTCTTGAAATAATTATCGCGGGCGAACGCTTGATTTTGTAAGTCCATCCTGGACGATTCATTTATTTAGAATATCAAGGCCCGAAGACATGAAATTTTCAACCTACACTGAAGAGGGATAATCAATATAGGCCTAAATATGGTCAAACATTGTTCGATTTGGACGAAACTGACTGTACAGGGGTATTCTGGGCCAAGGAACGCGAATCTGAGGTCGCTTTTACCAGGGGACGCTACCTAATCGTGGAATGCACTCCACGTGATTTAGGTGTTAATAATTATAATGATTTAACTATGCTCTTAATTTTTAGTTTTTAATTTTTGAAATAATTATCGCGGGGGAAGCCGCGGGCACATGCGGGCACATGCTGTTTGTCTGTCTGTCCACGATGCCCATCGAAATCTACTGAACGCAGAGATCTGAAATTTTAAAGATAGATGGACTGAAAGGTGGGCGAATGCACCTCGAAGCCGAACTTTTAATTTTAGCTTTCGTTCGCGAGTTATGAGTGAAAAACTGGCAGAAAACGTGATTCGCGATGTCAAAGCATCAGATTTCAGTAATACATTTCAATGTTAAATCAATTGCAGTTGTCTTTGGCTATTTTTGTCATACCGTGGAAATAAAAGCATCGCGATCGCTTGAATGTTGTAAGCTCACGCTGGTCGATTCATTTGTTTAGAATGTTAAGGCCCGTAGACATATTAAATTTTCAACCAACACGGAAGAGGGATAATCAACATAGACCTAAATATGGTTAAACATCATTCGATTTGGACGGAACTCACTATACAGGGATTTTCTGGGCCAAGGAACTCGAATCTGAGATAGCTTTTACCAGGCGACGCTATCTAATCGTGGTATGTAGTCCACGTGATTTAGGTGTTAATAATTATAATGATTTAACTATTATGCTCTTAGTTTTTAATTTTTGAAGTAATTATCGCGGGCGAAGCCGCGGGCACATGCTAGTTCTCAATACGCTGAGAAATGAGGATGTGCATACGTGGCGCAGCGAAACTGACAATGTGCGTGGTACATGATAATACATGATTAAAGTTTGGAACAACCCTAATATAATATAATACAATATTTAAGCTGATGTTTCCGTGTAGGCCGTACTCAATTGAAGGTGGCCATAGCGAACTGGGTAACAAAAGCATCGCTGAATTACATCAGTCATGATCAAAAAAAGTCAAGAAGGACGTTGAAAGAGCGAAAGAGAGAGAGCGAGAGAAAGAAAGAGAAAGAGAGAGAGAGAGAGATAGAGAGTGAGGAGAAGAAGTAGAGTTAAGAAAAGGGCTAAAAAAGATGGGTAGAGTAAGAACGAAAACATGGTTGAAGTAAGAACATAAACTTGATTGAAGGTAGAACAAAACCGTGTTTGAGTGAATGATCTCATGAAAGCCTATGGTTGCTTTTCAAACATTCCCTCCGGATAAACAATTACCTAGGGCAAACAAAGTGAATTAGAAAATCCCTCCCTTTTTTAGATATATTTTTCATAAAATCTAGAAGTCCGGAATTCTGTGACGGGCCCACCAAGTTAGTATTTAACATAACACAACAAAATTAATCCCTAAATAGTATTAATAAACTTGTTCCTTGAACGCACACTTCGCCAAACCTCTTAAATTTACCGTATCGCTGAATTTAATTCTATCTTCTTCTTCTTCTTCTTCTTCTTCTTCTGGTTTGCCTAGTAGATATTTTAATTCGTCTTTATGTTCAAATTGCATTAAATTATTAGGCCTACTACAATATTGAATTTAACTTCAGGTTTACCAATAGGTTATCTACGAAAACTGAAGAAATATAGGTGCAGATGGTAAAATGAAATAACTCCAATATTATTTCACATAGGGACTTACGTTTTATCTTTAATAAGCACTAACAATTCTCTCAGAGAAATTTCTTTAAAATAATATTCTATCAAGTAACGTAGGCTATTATATAAGTTCCTTGAAAGAATTCTTGAATAGAAAGCTTTAAGTCGACCCGTAAATTTCATGCAACTGTATTAAATTAGGCCTATACCCGAGTTATGTTACTGAAAAATATAAATATTTCGATAAACATCAGAATAACATTACCGTCGTCTCCGAATGGAATTAAGTCTACAATGTCGCCACTATTAAACATGACTACGTGCAGATTGAGTTCGACAGATGGTTGAACACTCGATGGATTATAAAAGATACGCCACGCCGGTGTGTTATTTAGTAATCCCATACGAAATAACACACCCATAATACGTTGGTAAATACAGAGTGACGAATAAAATCAGTATTAGTAGGAGTTACCTTAAGAAATTATTACAAACGAAAGCAATCGACTTCTTTGTTTAACGATGTTTTAATGAAAGGCGTGGAAAGGTAAAAGAGCTCCTGCATTTAGGAAAGTACTGACAGGTAAATTCTAGGTCAGTGACAGGTTAGGCACAGTTATATTACTTTAGCAGCAATATACTGAATACTGATTACGGGGTTTAGTATGTGCCATATTGAATCCATTCTGATATGGGAAATTTTACCACTGCGCCCGTCGCTCCTCTTTTGTTCTGAGCGGTTCGGTGGGCACGGTCGCCAATCCATCAGATATCAGCGTACTTGCGTTATTCTGAAGGAGTTCCAAATATTTGTTTCTGTTCAAGAAATGCTAAATTAAATTCAGGAGAAATTATTTCCCAGATGCACGGCGATATAAAAATGGCTACAGGTCAACAATTCGCCGACGTATTATGTTTTGGTTATTAAAACTAAATTTATAATATTGAGGAAATCTCTACCGGAAAAAAATTGGTACTTCCACCACCCATTTGATTTAAATGCAACAGGATAACTTAAATAAGTAAATAGCACATTACATTCGGACTGGTCAAAGCTCGTGGTCGGGGGTACATTTTCAAAGCAAAAGAAATTAACAAAGAATCCGAAGAGGTTAGGAAGCAGACCGCAGTGCCAAATAAATTTAATAGGAACTTATTTAAGTATCTTGGTAATAGCTATCTATCTTGGCATCTCCCTCGACAGCAAACTCATTTTCAAACAGCATAAATTCCATAGTCTCAAAGCACATGTTAAATTATTAAAAATGAACCTACATCCCCTCTAACACAGCTCCAGACTCTCACTCAAGCATAAGAAAATCTTCTACTACACTCTAGTCCATACCTGAACAACCGAGGGGAAACGTTTTATTCCCCCATCCTGCTGTGACGTATGAAACCTGTTCTTCATGTTCAGTGTCACATTGAAACTGCTTTATGATGACGTCAAGGGCGACTGTAGTGGGAGAAATTCCCCTACCGCACAGTGACACAATGTGTTACAGATGCGCACCCATGCTTTAGTCACATCTGTTCTCTTATACGCGAATGAAACTTAGGGCATCGCTGCCAAAACACATATTACAAAACTTCAAAGAGTACAAAAACTAAGCAGTACGGATGATTACAGATGCACCTTGAGGCCTTCGCATCGCCCAACTTGGCCGCTGAATGCATTCAGAGCATCGTCACCAGACGCACAGCATATCTCTATCTGGAATAGCATCCAAATCCACTATTCAACGCTCTGGGACTCTACGATAACACTACCTAGGTATACCTCACCGAAGACCTAAAGCCATCCTAGCAAATCCACTACTTCTCTAAGTGAACATAAATAGAACTTAAACAGTTATTCATTAAAAAACTAATCTGGTGTAATGTAAGGCAAACGCCCTTCTGGGTGTGGTACTTAAACTGTAACAGCATAATACGTTATACGTCACGTCATGAGCTTGGTATGTATGTTAATAGCTACCGTAGTTTCATTCGATAGAAGGTTCAATCTTTAGATTTAAAAATATTATAGAACAAAGGTATCTATGACATCTTACTAAGTCAGTAAGGTTAGTTATACTTCGCTGAAATTTTTAACACAGACGGAACCAAAGAGGGTCGGAATGCACCTTAAATCGGATTTTAAATTTTCGCGTCATTCGCGAGTTAATGAGGAAAAAAAGTGGCAGAAAATGTTACTTTTATCAATAGAACGTATCAAATTTTCGATTTTGTTTCCCCTCTCTGGTTGATTAATTTGTTTATAACTTTATAACAATAAGTATTTGTGTGTGCGATGCTCAGCCAAATCTAGGGCACACAGAGATTTGAGATTATTTGTAACTAGGTGAATGCAAGGGGGATTATGCAGTTAGGCCTTAAAGCAAGAAACATTGATCGGTTTGGACGAAACACACTATGCGTTTTTTTATGCCAGGGAAATTGGATCAGAGGTATTTTTTTCCGGTTGGCGCACTGTATTCGTAAAAGACACCTCGAAGCCAGATGTTTGCATTGCATGTAAAAGTAAGGTACGTGAATCTACGGTTCTTTTAAGCGTTATAATTGATTATGTATAACTTCTTTCCCTGAGTCCTCTTTGTAGGTATATTTAGGCTGTCCAGGCCTTACAGGACCGCGACCCATCGAGGGAGTTTCTATGGATCACATACATACCTTTCAGAAAGGACACGGAGGGCCTCCTCGATGAGTGATCAGTTCAATGCTGGGGCCTTCTCCAAGACAACACGAACACAAAGGACGATACACACCAGTCACACACACTCATTCCGAACAAAACGTGGATGGGATGAAGATGATAATAACCGCCAGTAGGTACCCGGAGACCACACGGCCTAAAGTTACCCGACATTCGTCTCAAATGTGAGGGAAAACTCTGGAAAAACCCCCACCTAGATAACTTGTCCCGAGCCTGGGCCCGCTGCGTGAAAGGAGCGAATGCATCCCCTGCGCCACAGCGGTGGACCCCGATTATCTAACAATACAAATTAAATAAAGCGAGTGAGGCCGCGGGTATCTACAAGAGTGGTGAATATTTCCATTCTCAGTGATTTGCAGAGATTGAATAGTACTGAGTTGCAGACTGAATGCGTAAGAATGATGTTTAATAACATCGTAACAATGACAAGTCTGTGGTTAACCTCTGACGGGCGAAATGGAGTGGATTGATGCGATTTATACATGACTACTGAAGTTCCGCGCTTCAGACGTATTTCACGAATAAATTGGAGCAGCTATACCATTAATTAGAGAAGGCAGCTATTCGAGTTCAACCCAATTACGTTCCCCAGAATGCTGCATGGAATCTGTGAATGTCAATTAGAATTCCCCACCCGACACTGTATCCAAGAAGAAGAAACTGTGGGAGTTACTAGAAAAATACGGTCCTCCTTCACAACACTTAAACTAATTCACCAAACTGAAATAAAAAGTGGCAAGACATGTAAAGTATCAAACAATAAGGTTGAAGGAAAGCCCCTCTAAAATAATACCTGTAATAAACTCAGTAATAAACCACCTAGAAAAAGAATAGGATGACTATTTTCCAAGAATTTGGAACCTTTAAAACAACTAATTTATAAGAAGAAAAAAATATGTTAATGAGTTCTTAGTTTCTATTTGTTTTTATATTTAGCTTACCGGTTTAGGCTAAAGAATGCATGAATAGCAATGCGAAATATTGTTACTTAACTTGACTATGTGTCGGCCCGGGTGGCGCAGCCAGTATCGCGTTGGCTTTCTGTGCCCAAGCTTGCGGGTTCGATCCCGGGCCACGATGATGGCATTTATGTGTGCATAATATGACAGGCCCATGTCTGTAGATTTACAGGCATGTAAAAGAACTCCTGCGAGGCAAAATTTCGGCACACCGGCGACGGTCACAGGCCTAAGTAGCAGTACATCCCCCTCGTTAAGTAACCACATATCAACCAACTTGACTATGCAGGTAAATATTAGTTAGTAAGAACATATATAAAGGGAAAAGGAAAAAATCATATTATACAGGCATTATAATAGGCTACATGAAGTAGGAAGCGTACGAAAAGCATCGAACATCAACAGTTTGAAAGATATTTTACTTTACAAGACTTTACATCATTACCTTTTAAAACCTATGAAACTCGCTTAAACTTCGACCCATTCTTACATGAATAATGAGCACAATTGGCACGGGTTATGTAAATTTCTGCAGAAAGTTAGATGTATGATAGAAAGCCTAGATTTAGAGAATTAAGGAAATCGAAGTATTATTTTTTTTATTATTATGTTTTTGTTTTTTTGTCTTAATAATGTCTATGTGTCTATGAAATTTTTACTTGTTTGGGGGTGGGGGGTTACGTCTGGGGTTATGTAAATAATAGAATATAGTTTTTTTTTTCAATTGGGTTTTTAAGGGGTAATAATTTAAGTGTATGCAGTGAGCACGTATGGTCGACACCGACCCGTGCGCCGGTTAATGTAAATAATGTGGTTATATGTGAGAATTTTGTTGTGAGAAATAAATACACACACTACACTACACACTACATGAATAATAGGCCATACTACGTCATCGAACCACACGGCTTAACCTATCGGGAATGTGTTCAGGGAATTAAAGGTAACAGACTCTTATGCAATTAATGTGGATGCATACTACGAACGTATAATAATGATCTCATGAACACGTATTTATGTGAATTTCACACAAATAACGATCATAATAGAATGGAGGTAAGCCTGCGCAATCAGTGGCTGTCATGCTTGCCATTAGATTCGAAGAAAGCAGTTTTTATCTGAGAGGGAAGCTCTTCACGTGTCTAAATTGGCAGAATGGATTCCTTTGTAGTTATATTTACGGTAATTTGAAGAACTCCGCATGCTGAGAAGAAAATCTTGAGAAAAATTACTAGTTGTTGTACGCCACCTATTCTTTCCCTTCGTTAAAGGCGATCGACTGACATTTTCTCCTATTTGTTTGGACGGTGTAATGGTTTGTACAGGTAGGGGATAAAAATCGGACCTACTAAAATATCTTATTTGCCGATATGAGCCACTGCGCATGCCTAGCGGCATTAACAGGACAGCAGGGAATGTATTGAAAGTTTTTCTAGAGTCGATAAATTGCTTGAATTGAGAAATAATTTCACGTAATTTGCATTGCTTGTGAAAACAAACGTTTCCGTTACATCTCTTACATTTATTTACGTATCACAAGGCTCTGAAATCAGCTACAAGAATCGGTCCGCTTCCCCCCCCCCTACCTGTACATTCACCTTGTTAAAAAGCCTTCGACTATACCCTACCCTACAGATGGATCCTGAAGATAGCTGAGAAGCTTGAAGCTTAGAAGATTTTTAATAAATAAAAATGTTTTGTGAAGTTGACAGTACATGGAGGTATTCATCAAGCAAAGTATTCATTTCTGGACATAAAAGTATACAACAACAAAATCGAGGGAGGTGCCAAACATGATTCAGTACTCAACTGTATAACGTTACAATTGACAATTTATTTCACTCTATATAAATAAGCTTATAAACATGTGAAAAGTATACATGAACGTTATATGTACTACCTAAACAAATATAAATCATTTTCAAAAGCTTAGAAGTATGGTTTCACATATAACAGGACATAAGTTTTGAAAAGCTTTGACAGAAACTAGGCTTTGACTGGAGGACTCTTACAAGTTAAGAACACGCTCTAAGCCAGGAACTTCCTACCTTGAGTTATTAGTTCACATCCACCGACTGCGGTGAGGATAAAAACTTCTCTTGGCAATGAATTTGCTGACGAATCCTCAAGATACACAGCTCCAGGCACGGAGGCGTATCCCCTCAGTCAAGTTACATTAAGAAGATCTGACAATTCACAAGGAAACTCCAGTATCAAGCGAAAAAAAAGTAATCTCCACCCCTCTTATGAGAACTCTTACAAGAGAAACTTCTTATAAATAACAAGCTATTTTTAAAATTTCCAGTTTTATAAATAAATACGACTTGCAGAATTTAAGTTTCGCCGTCTACAAAATTACATGTATCTTACCTTTGTTAAAGACTTATATTACAGTCAAGAACGAAATTGTAAGTCTAGGTTCATTCTTTTATATTTCCTTCAAAGAAATAGTTTCTCATTATTTTAAAAGCTATGATTTTAAGATTCCTTGAAAATGTTATCTTTTCAGAAGTAAAATTATGTTTACATTATAGTATCCACAATATTAATTTTTCAGACTTGTAGTTAGGTGGTAAAATAGACATGCGCAATTGAACTCAGCATATGCACCTGCGTGAATAGGTTAATACGACTGTCAATTAGCGTAAATTTATCTATGTTCAGATAGTTTAGCTTAGCTACTTCATATTATCTTCGTTTAGCCTATACGGAGTAAGTACGGTATAACACATAGAACTATTTTGTTTAAGGCAGTGCTTGGGTAAAATTATGACTACATGTTACGCTATAACTCCAAGACAACTTTTAATTGTATATAAACATAAATGTGTTACTTTTAATATAGACAACGCGCAAGTACAGTACTGCACTTGCAAAAATTTTAGTCTACTATTATAGGACAACTTTCATTTGTATATAAGTCATGTGTGTTTTCATGTATATATAATCTTATAATCAATTTTTTATCATTATATCATTATATATAAAAAAATTTAAATGATAATTGTATATGTAAAAACTGCTTATCATTTAAAAATTTTTGTCTAACAGTTTTAATCTAATTAATTAAAGTAACATAGACCATAACAAATTCACTGACCAATAGAATATGTCAACAGTTTTTTCACTTAAATATTACAAAATAAAATAGCTTATAAATATTTGTCTTCTTTGAAAAAGGTTGTCCACATCTCTCTATATATTTATGGCATCTTATTAAATTTTTTGAGGGTATAAGACGAAAAATTAAATCTTATACTTTTAAAACTATCACAAGTGCCATTACGACTAGCAATCTAGCCATTACGCCGTAACTGCACTCTGCTACCCCACCCCTTAAAAGAAATTAGAAGCATAATCTGCTGGGGTCAGATTTTCTCTAAGAAAACGAAGTAACTTTCTTAAAATTAGAAGATATATGTGTGTGTATGTGCAGGCTGGAGTTAGTGGAGAAGAAGTTTGTGTTGTGTGAGGCTCAAGGGAGTGCTTACAGAGGAGTAACTGGGGCAATGCGATCAGAGGAATCATGACCTGCATGTAGGCAATGCTCAGACTGCACGATAGCGCAAGTTCTTACTTTACTTTCTACTTTAATTAGTCCACATGTAATCATCATGACTTATTATTTAATAAGAAAAAGTTTCTAAATTTATTTCATCCTGAAAATATTAGGATTCCAGGTGTTTAAAAATGTATGAAACAATAATAAAAAACAATATAAGTATAGGCTATCCTATAAACATGCATTAGACAAGATATGACCTACAAAATAATGTAATCAGAGAGTGGATTTTAAGACTAACGAAGTTTGGATATGTTTTTATTTATAATAATATTTTGTTTAAGAACATAAAATAGTTGGTAAGATTTGCCATTCATTAATGAAGATGTGTGAGCATATTTTAGAAAATACGTTCAACAGCAATTCGAATTCACACCTCTCACAGTGAAATAAGCGGCAATCACACTTTTTAAATCTTCTTAATGCACTCTGAACTAAATAAAACCTTCATTCTGTGAAAATATTCTGAAAATTTGCCTTGTCCAGTAAAAACTGAGTTGGAAAGATCGTTCTTTTATTTTCTTTATACAATTGGAGATCTGTTAGTATCTATGGTCTATTAATGTCCTCATAACTGAAACTATTAACTATGTTTTCCTAAAAATAATTCGATCTTATGAAGAATCCGATAGGACGACTACATATTGGTATTTTTGTAAAGAAAGCAAGATGGGGATATACGACTTAAATATCGAACGGCCTTTATCACATACTTAATAGTGTAAATAATAAACAATTAATTAAAAATCAAGGGTAAATAAGCTAAATACATTAATATTTTACAAGTAAATGAGGATAAGGTCTTCGAAGAAAAATTCTTTTTGAAACTTAGGAATAAGTTTTGCTACATTAGCAACTGAATTATTAGTACGCGTTACTAAAAGTTTGTAACGTAAACCATAAACATCTACCATAGTAAAAACAATTTTAGCGTAAGTTACCTCCTTTTTATGAACCAAATGTACAAAATGGGCTTCCTTTTTATATAGGAATAGGAAAATCCATAGAGGGTGCACCAATGCACCGCTATGCCATTTTCTCTGAGTTCTGAATTCCCTGAAAAATGTTACCATTTAAGCTAATTGGGAACAACCAATGTTCCGAAACATCCAGTTCTTAAAGTAGAACATCTCTGAACAGAGTCCAGTGCATCAGTGCGTCTTAAAAGTTGTTGCAGGTGCCAGGAATCGAAGTCAGACTGCACCAATGCACTGGACCTTTTGAGATGGCTTCTAATTTGTATGAAATATGACGTAATTTTATATAGGCCTATGTCACAAATACACATTTGTCTAAACTCTGCGTTGACTTTACATAGAAAGCTACAGTAAGTTTGAATATAGAAAAAAAATCTAACACATGAACCATTTTGAGAATTGGAAACCCGAATTTTGGGAATACATTACTTCCATGATACAAGCTCCTATAAAGGTGGATGGTTTGGCTAGGATAAAGGGACGAATATGAATTAATGGTCTTCTGATAATTCCACTTATGATTTCTGCTACCACAGTCGCTATAGTTTTAAGGGCATAAAATGAGATTTTTACTACTAAATAACTGAAATATTGTCCACTTTTTCGTATAGCCTAGCAGGCCTATAACCTGTTCACTTTTGACACACTACCTCAATAGACTACAGTAAGCCTTTTACCAATTGCTCGTGGGAGTGTGGTTAGCTGGCCTACTTGATAGAGAGAGAGGGGGAACTCAATTTAGCTGTGGGTTATCCACTACGGATTATATGTAATTTGAAGCCTTCTCGGTGTTAAGAATAAAAAAATAATGGTTTTCCCAGGCTTCCAACCAGATGAATGGGACGAATTTATCCGAGCTTTCAGCAGCTAGTTCCATTGCCATCATCTGGTAGATTGAGCTGGTTCAATCGTTTCTTTCCGCCTAATGAGTCAACTTCTAGGCACTGCTATTGGCTCCTCACTCCATCAAGATCTCTTGAGTCCTGTTCTATAACACAAAGATCTTTCTCGAACTAGATCACTTATATCTCGGAGCAGAGCAAACTACCGAAAGCTCGGGTACAATCAGCCACTCTCGCGGTTGGAAGCCCGAGAAATCATAGGCTACATACTTACAGCCTTACTAATAAAAGCTGCTTATATCTGCATTGAACGGTTGTTTGGTTGTTCTCCGTGTAACTTCCACATAAGCCGTATAACTCCAAGGGTTACACTGGGTTTGTACGTGGAACGTCATCAAAGACGCCATGCTGGTTATGACGTTACTAGCCTCTGGCTATGAATGACTGCTGAACGCCATCTATCGGATTCGTGAACAAACAACAACACGTCGTCTGCAGACATTTCAGTATTTCATTATATTGTTTTCAGAAAGCTGTAATCATGGGTACAAGTATGGAAATATGTCCCGCAGACAAGGAACAATGTTTATAATTCCGCAAAAGCAGCTCAGAATATGCATAGCCTCAAAATTCAATCTCAGACATCTACGAAACGACCGGCTGTTACGGATATCGGCCATCTTGATTATTTACGTGAAGCTTATACAGGGAGGCCATTTTATGCGGAAACTTTTTAACAACGTTGCCCCTGCTCACACTTTCCCCGCTGTTGTTCTTGCACCGGCGGGGACCGTGTTCCATTACTACCAGCAAATCAAGACTTTAGAATCACGCTTCTTCGGTATGTCACAAACTGAACCTGTTGTACGCCACTTTTTCATCAACTTCGAAAGACACGATTTTGTAGGGATGGTACAGTCAGGATATTTACGAGAAAATCTCCGAACGCGCCTTCTATGGTTATTTCTCAATTAACATTCCACCAAATAAATTCGCTGTTCAACTGTATACATTTTCGATTATTGTCTTATGTAACACACGACAACAATAGACAAGCGTCTCACTACAACACACCGAAGCAACTAACCGCTTGTATGCTTTGTACAACTGCGATGCAATGCGATGCTAGCGCGGCAATGCGGCAGTGATAAGAGGTTTCCTTATAAAATGGACTCACTGTACAAGGGGGCCAGGCTGTGTAAAGCGTTGCACACATTCAGCCTTATGCAAGGATTATTAGTACATTTTTTCTCCTCAGCTGTGTATATTCCTGGTATAAATGTTACAACTGGATTATTAGTAAGACTGCAAATATTTTAATTCGTTATCCGGAACCTACAGCTTACCGGGAGGTAAACAGCCCGAAAACCGCGTCACTCATGACGGTTGAGGTCCCCCACCACCTGCTGCGTTTAGTGCTAGTATTGCTAAACCACTAGTCCCTTTGAGAATATTTAATCATGACGAAATGAAATAACGATTTCGCAATCACCGTGAATATTTAGCACTACTATCAAAACCTGGAGCCGAATAACAGTACAGTTATTAAGTCTATAGAAACTTTATAATAATGTAACAAAAGACGGCGTAAAACTTTGGAAAGAGAAACTGTTACTGAAAAGACTGAAAAGACAACTGACGATCATCTTTAAACTTGGAAGTTATTATTCTGTTCTCGTACTTCTAAGAGTATTGAACGAAACAGAAGCACATTAAAGAAAGTTAATGGCAAGCCATTCCAGAAATAATCTTTTAATTAAATATTAAGTTAAACATAACCAGACTGTAAAATACACTTAATTAAGACAATGGACTGAATAAAGTGCAATCCGTTAAGTTTAATTAACTATAGGATGACTCACCATAGTACCTTCTGTTCCATAAGGAAGATAATAGTCAGAATAATGGCACTCTTCAAAAGCTTATATTGGTACTTTAGAAAGATGTAGCCCCAAACTACCACTTTCGACAATACGAAAAGCACAAGCGTTTCTACGCCTGGTTTTTGACTGCCTTACTTCATGCACTGTATAATTTATATATATATATATATATATGTATATATATTTGTGTACTTCTTATCCTGATTCATTACTTAGGTCTATACATCTAATATATAGAGTGGTAAAAAACCTTAAGGGATACTAGGCCTATACAGAAAATAATTATTTTTTTTAAATAGCTTGATTCTTAGTTTAATATAACAAAATATATTTTTCTGCTCTGCCTAAATAATATTATTTATTGTAATATTATTTTTAAGGCAAGAGGCAATGAAACAAATACAACAAATTAAAATTAAAAAGATTTACTTATAATGCAATGAATGACAGTTTTCTCTAATCGAGAGTTTACCTATGAAAAGTTACTGGTACGGTACCAGAGAGTCAGAATTAATTGAAATTTTGCATAAAAGCTCTATAATTGACAACTAAAATTTGGTTTAGACTTCTAATACAATATGTCTAAAGGTAGGGAGTCCATTCGTCCAGCTTTTCCCAGAACAATCGCGTTTTTTGCAAAATTTCGCGTTGCCCCGATAGATTTATTGGGGGAGCTCAAAGGCCTCGTTTTTTTGTGTTTTCGATTATCTGGCAAATTTTTGCTATTTTCATGAAAGCTGCAGCAGTGAAGCCTTGCTCACTGTCAAAACACATTTTAATAGCGTATCTTGTTCTGACTTTTATGATTAAGTATCAGAAGAAAATGCAATGTTGTAAAATTAGAATAAAAGTGAAAAGTACAGTGACAATGAGACATCTACTTCTGCGGAATAAATTACATTTGTCTGCAGAAAAAATTAATTTAAATTTATTTGGGATAATATACAGAGTGTTAATGAATAACACCAAAATATTTTACCTGTGTGTAGAGGGGAAATAGGCAAGCAACTATTATTAAGAGATGTTTGCTCTATGGATTCAAGTTTTCCTATTACAGCATAAAAACTCCCTGGGCAAGGCCGCCACTGACTTCTAACATTAGCAAAAAATGCAAAACAAAGGAACCTCGTTTTTAACACTGTAGTCAGTAGTTATGAATAAAAAAAATACTAATGCACTGGCGGCCAGTCATGTGATTAGTCTGTAAGTTTTGCAGATTATGAAAACTCTAAATTATGATATAGCCTTGGATGAATGATTAAGAATCAGATTTTTATCGATCACTAGGAACGCATGGAGTCAATTTAATGAAAATTTTAATCCTATTTTTCGTAATTATTGACTTATGAGCACCAAAAATCTCCTAGTAAAAGTTGATAGTCTATGTCCCTCTATACATAGGTAAAATACTTCGATGTTATTCATTAAATCCTGTATGTACATGAGATAATCGTAAGTTTAAAATGTTTACTGAATTATATTTATTAAATTGTTTGTTTCCTTTTTTTCCTAAATTGTTCAAGGTTTTTTTTCAAAAATGTTTAAAATAGCCCGTTTGATATAAACGTAGTATGGATGCCCTAACGTAAGAGAATGTGACGGCAAATGACAGAAGGAAATGACGATAATGTTACAATGTTTAAACTATTTCAGAATACAGTATTCAGAAAATATGCTAAACAGAATTTCCTAAGTAATGGCAAACAAAGAGTTAATGAAAAGGTTCACTTACGGCACACCAGGGTTCAGGAACAAACAACCTTGCGCAACGTTGCAATATAGACAGTGTTGCCTACGTCAGTTCTTGATTGATCACAGCATCTGAGCACTGCCCCTCGGATTGTTTGTTCATAGCTCGGGAATTAACGGTAAACATTTTGTGCAAGGTAAACTACTGTATGTGCTTACTCTAGTTTTCCAGTAAATAATCTCAGTGTACACAATCACTTCCGCTTATCCTGTGTTCAAGTTACATCGTACCCTTGATGCTCCATAGCAAAAAGGAGAGGCGATATGAATTTACAAATAAAAAACGGAAGCGAGATTACGTTCACAATTTCAGGTTTATCATAGGTAAGTTATTACCAGAAGATCTACAATCTTGACGATTAAAAAAAACCTGGACTGTTATTTTAGGATATACATTGATGAATTTATCAAGCAACATTCTAAATATTTAATATTTAGATTGCAGTAGGCCTACCATATTTAATTTGATGCTTTCTTGATTGTTATTAGCAACGACGTCTAGAGATCGAATCCCCAAATAACTACAAACGAAAGACGTAGGAATATGTTTCCAAATTAGTTTACAATTTCACGAACACGGTCCAGACAGGTTTATTATTATGGAAGTAATAAAAGTAAAGTGTATAATGTATTCTACAGCACTTTCATGGGTTTCACTTTCTTAATAAAAAAAAAATTAAAAAAAACATCAGAAAATTGTAATTACACCTTATAATTCTTTAAATAAATATTCTAATACTTTCTCTTCCATGTTTATCGTCAAATATTTTTTCTTCGTTTTAATTTCTCATTAATCTCTCCTATCCAAGGAGAGGCGAGAGACTCCAAGTGAACAATAGACATACATGGAGGGACTCCCTGGTGAGGGACGAGCTCGATGCAGGGCCACTTTTTAGGGCGGTACATACATATGGAACAACGGACAGGAAACAACATACAACATCAAGCTGTGAACTCTGGAAGGGGATTTATCAGAAATGAGAACCCGTTATAGTAGCCTATATTACGATACTTACGTGGGAAGTCGGAAATAGGAAAACTACTCCATCTCGATTTTTCATAAGTTTTCCTAGGTTTTGTTTTACATTTCATACTTACTACTTTTCAAAGATAAAATGCTTACGTCAAATGATGGCAATTAGATAAGAACAGCTGTTTTTTAAAGTGTTAACATAATGTTGTGTTGCACCATTGAGCTCGATCAATCAAGCAATTACAAAAAGCCTTATTCTCAACTTTTCCCCCTAGGCTTTTCGGTTACAAGGAACCATCATCAGGGCATCTTACTTATGAAATCACATTCAAGAAGAATAAAACCGCTTCAACACTTGCGTAATTCTTAATTAAAGTTACTAAAACTTCCACTTTTCTTAAAACATAATTAAGATTAAAATATCAATTTTTCCAATGTGTCGTGTGAACTAAGTTGTTATCTTCAAGTTGTGCTGACTTCATACAGTAATGGACAGGAAAGAGAAAAAAAAGAGAGAGTTGAGCTAACGCTGCGCGCAGTTCAGCGGACTCTAGGCTCTAGGTATTGAAAATGTCGAACTGGGTAGCACAGTGAGTATGGCATTGGCTTTCTGTGCTCAAGGTTACGGGATCGATCCCGGCCTAAGTCGATTTATCTGTGCTTAAAAATTTAAGACCCATATCTTGGGTTTCTTCTTAGCCATGGTATCTAACGCATGCTGCCTTGGAGCCTTGGAGAAGGAGGCTGTGGGTTCGGCCCCGGGTGTGGGTGTTTCCGTGTGGAAAGAAAAGAGAAATTAAAACTGTAAACAAGGAAAAACATGTAAGGAAAATTTGGCCTATGGCCGGCTGAAAATTATTCCAAAACATTGTAATCCATTACCTGCCGTGTGCAAATGTAAGACAGGTTGTACCAACTAACACCTATAAACAGTACACAGCCTCCGCATTTTTACCTTGTGATATGACATGTCATGCATTCATTTACCTATGTGATATAGATCGACCTAGAAGCAACGACTTGGGATCCCTTGACCTCAATCCTAGTTATTACGATCACTATCCTTGTCATTGCCTTCCTTCGTGAAATACATCACTAACAGAAGCCTATGGAATAATACAAGTGTAAACGCACCTTATTTTTTAGTATTGGTGGGTTGAACATTCATTGTTTATTCATGCTCTACAAATAGAACAATGAGAGTATACAAATGACTGTCTACTAATGCGCCTCAAGGCCACGACTACTAGAATAATTACAGTAGGCCATGACACATTATTGATAATTCGATTTTATGTTGTTTTCCTGTTCCTGTGACCAGTAGAACAGATGTCACTTGTTCAATTGAGAGACCTGCGCAGCGCCATCTGCGAGTATAAGCGCTTCACTAGCACGTGATCTAGACTTCAAATTAATACTCATAACTAGGGACCGGATTTTTAGGTTTTTAAAAACACTGTTTTAGGTTTTTCATTAGGTGAAATAGTTTTTTTAGGTTTTCCCCCCAAAATATCGTTTTCGGGTAGAATAATAATTGGTTTAATGAATTCAGTGCCTAAACATAATATGTACACCCGATTTCGTCTTTCTATTTCTCTTTTCCATCGAATCCTGTTTTCCGCTTCTTCTGGTAATAGTCCAAACTAATCCATTCATCATCCGTCCTCTTCTTCGTCGCTCTTTTATTTCCCATTCTTGAATAATCGCTGGTACCCAGCCACTTTCCATTCTTCTGGCATGTCCATACCATGTACGTCTCCTTTGCTCAAATTATACCGAAAACTATTAGTTTCGTTTCTATAATTTTCCGAATCTTAACATTCCGTATTCTTTCTCGTCGAGACTTTTTAACCGATTTTCTCCAGCAGTCCATCTCTACTACTGTTAATTCATAATGTATTGAACAATCTGGTGCATTGAAAATCTGTGAAAACTTATGAAGTAGTACTATATAACATTGAATTCTATTTATTTATTTATTTATTTTTTATTTTTTACTTCTCTATTCAAATAGCTTGTCTGTTAATTATATTTCCAATTCATCCGTTAACAAACGTATCTCTCTATAGATTTTTAAGTCATCAGGAAACCTTAAGCATTTACAAGTTTTAATAATATCTGGTTAAGACTATGAAAAAGAAGTATTCTTAAATTACTAAAAGTAAACAATTTTAGACCTATTAAAAAAATTAAAATAAAAATGTCTAAGGATGGTTATAAACTACTCATTTCGTACACAAACTTGGGTTTTAGGTTTTGTCTCATGAATTATGCGTCATTGGATGAGGCTAAGACAACTGAATGAGCACTACTGCAATACAGTCGTGCACTTTATTTTGAATATAGAGGAAGTTATTTTTTTCACATGAGATTCTTTTACAGACAACTTACTGTTAGCTTATAAGCTCGATTTATATAACCAATATTAGCCTATCCACATTGAAGTTTTTTTTTTGTGTGTTCTCCTTTCTACTCAAAAGCCGGTTGTCGACCAAGAGCTAAACTAAGTTAAATTAGCTTAGCTCGCATACGGTGGGGGATTTCATATGTAGTTGTGCCGGATTTCATATGTAGATGTGTCGGCACAACTACATATGAAATCCTGCACAGTATGTGAGGTGAGCTAAGCTAAGCTAAGTTAGCTTAGCTCTTGGTCGACGACCGGCTAAAAACTCCTCGCTTCCACTCGACATTCAGTACATTCAAAATAGATTATTATTTAAGTAGACATACATTCCTAGTTTTCTCTAGCGGAATTTGGTATACAAGATTACGGTACCTATATTAAATGTAAGTACACTTCCTCTATAATTAATCCCTTTTCAAGAAAATGTACTGTTCCATTATTGTTTTTTTTATCCAATCAATGTAATTGTGATGTAAGTTTACTCTGCACGGGATCAGATACGGTTCCTTTCATTATAAGCCCGACTTGACTACATAAAAAAAGGTCGTTAGCTAGAAGATATTACTTACAACACTCAATATTTACGTTATGTAGGCTACCTGGAATTAGGAATAACATAGTAATAACGTATTTCATATGCTTGATTTCCATAACAAGTATTAGTTGAAGTTTCCCTGTTTTCTCCGTGCTAAACGAGGATATTGCTGATTTATATCCAACACGTACTTTTTAAATAGCGAATTATTGCAGTACATACCTCATTTTTTAAGCCCACGCTTGCATCTGGTTGTGCCATAGAAGTCCCGTTGGGTAGTTTAATTATTATTTTTTTAAAAGGACATCATTAACGCAGCTTTAAACACAAACTTGCGTCAGTACGAGCATTAGGTTTTTTTTAAATTTCGAGCCATAAATCACATTTACATGTATAAAAAATCATAAAATCTAGGGCACTTAAACATGTGGCAGTTTTTATAAAGGTGAAAGCCGTACAATTAATGAACAAAGAATTTGGTATCGTAAATGAGTGTTTTAATGTCATTTTGCAGAATTGGCAGAAATAGTTCTTTTTTTAAGTGAGGGAAATCATTGTTGGTTGAGGGCAATTGTATTAATTATCCATGTGGATGCTTTAGTGATCGCTCAGAGTCTTTGAAAAATAGTGTAAAAATGATTGTATGGATCTGTGAAATAATAAAAGCTTTCCTAAAAGGCAGTAAGTTATACAAGCAAATTCACTCAAACACAACTACACACACCACTTAGCCTAGTCTACACATCTCGCCAACTTATAAATACTTCACAATGTTGTACAATGAACGGGTTATTCTCCTCCTAAGATACCACACTTATTTACTTCTCAAAGACAATTGACAATTCCTAAACAAACTGAGGAATATTATCTAATCTGTGTTAACTTCATCCAACCATCCCTCGCAAATCCTACTTCCCTTAAATCTATCCTAACATTGTGTTCCCAGGTGCGTCTAGGTCTTCCAAGTGGTCTTTTCCCCTCGGGTCTCCCAGTCAATATGTTTTATTTATATCTTTCCTCCCCCATGCGCGCTACACGCCCAGCCCATTTCATCCTCCGTGATTTAATTGCAATATATCCTATGAAGAGTACAGGTGATGAAGGTTGTAGTTATGAAGTTTACTCCAGTCTCCATTTTCATCTCTCTTAGGCCCAAATATTTTTCTAAGCATCCTGTTTTCGGATATTCTCAGATTATGTTCTTCCCGAACAGCAAGCGACCATGTCTCATATCCATATAATACGACCGGCAGGATAATTGTTTTATACATTTTTATTTCTGAACTGCACAACAACAGCCATTTCCTGAATTGGGTGTACACATTACTTTTATCTTAATATTATTTGTATTTGTAGTTGAATTTCTTCACTTGTTCGAACGATTTAACGGATATTCTAATTTTATAGCGCATTATTTTGATATTTCAAGGCCCTATAAGTTACTTAGTTCTTTCTGTATTAGTCTCCAATCCAACATTCCTGTAGACATCGAAAAGACTTTCTGCATTTCTCTCGATTGTGTTTATGTCAGCGTCCAACACACAAACATTATCTGACTAAGCTAAAATCGGGCGAATGCCATATTTTTCTGAACTTTCCTAATGAAAATTTCAAACCGAAATTAAAAAGTAAAGGCAATAGTTCATCTCCTTGCTTCAAGCCGCTTTTAATGGCAAACCTATCTGATATAAACTTCCCCACCCTGACTTTGCTGTAGGTTTAGTTTAACACATTTTAATCCACCTAAAACTGACAATTGGTATCCCAAACTCAATGAGGATATTGCACAAATTGTCTTGTCTAACTGAATCATATGCTTTATTAGATCAATGATAGTTGGTGAACAGACTTATTATATTCCCGCTTTTCTCTAAGATTTGTCGAATACAAAATATTTTATCAATGGTTGATGTATTTCGCGTAAGTCCACACTGGTGGTCTCCAATGATTTCGCTCGCATATGAGGTTAATCTTGACAGAAGTATATTGGACAAAATTTTGTATGATGTTGATAAGAGAGAAATTCCACGTTGGTTACTACATGTGGTCCCATATCCCTTTTTATGGATAGGTATAATAATAGATTATTTCCATTCCTTTGTCAATTCTTCCTTTCTCCAAATCATAAGAATGATTTATGGATCTCTGATTTTAATCTATCCCCACCTGCCATAATTAATTCTGTTGGAATTTGGTCAATTCCTGGAGATTTTTTTTTACCTATATATAGTTGTTTCTACTTCTTTTAGAGTCGGTTCAGCAACCAATGGCTCTGATGTGAATATTTCGCTTTCTACACTTTGGAAATCTCCATGAGCATTTAATACTTTATTAAAAACATTTTTCCACCTATTCAAAAATTGTTCAGAGCCGCGTGTATGGTTCCATCATCATTCTTAATAATGTTTGTTTGCCAACCTTTCTTGAACTCGTTTAGGCCTATTCCTTTGTAGAGATCCTAAAATTTTTATCTTTACTATTTTCCTCTAATTCATTTTGTTTGTATTTGAAATAAGTTAGTTTATTTTCGTTTTCTAATGGATCTAGAGGCTTCTCGTTTAGCACTGTTGGGGTTTTCGACAGTACTTTCACTCTCATTCTGCAATCATTGTAGTTTCACCTCAATTCTTGCATTTACTAATTTCATGGACTCATCATCGAACCTTGGTTTATTTGGTTTCAGTTCAAGAGGATCTAACTTTTGTTTTGCGGATATTTTAATATTGTCTTTAATATTCTCATAAATTTTTTGATATCCATATCATCCCTAGCTTTTTGTTTTGCAGTGTTTTCTGAAACTGCAAATCTATTTTAAATCTCAACGTGGCAAGCGTTCCCAATTACGTGTTCATCTAGCTTTTTACGATGGAATCTCTCTATATCGAAATTTGCCTAGTCCTTTTGTTTAATGAAAGTTTCTCCCGCACAACGCAACTACCAGATAACGATCCGAATCTCAATCAGCACACCTAAAAGTTAGAATATCAATTATAATAGACTGCCTCCTTGCATTTATTAGCAGATGGTCAGTTTGATTATGAGTCGTTCCAACTGGCCAGGTCCATGTGTATTTATGAATATCACGATGTAGGAATGTTGTACTCTTTACGATTAAATTTTTAGGGGTGACAAACTTGACTAATCTAACCCCATTGCCATTGCACTGCAAGTGGACACTTTCGTTCCCAATCGTGGGCTTGAAAATATTCACCCTTTCTACTTTCGCATTGAAATCTCCTAGTACAATTTTCATGTGATATGCCGGATCTCAACACATTTAGAATTCCACAAATTAATGCTCATATATGTATTTTAATTTATGTCATCTTTCTGCAGTGTACCATAACTTTAAGGGAAGCATCATTCTGCACTCTAAGAAGGAGACGAAATCCTGGCTACGGTTAAAATTAGCATTAAAACACGACGGTTTAGTTGAGCAGTAACTCTGTATGATGAAGGTGTGAAATGTCTCCACGTCCGCGAAATATATTGCCGGCACTCTCCAAGCACTATGAAAGAAGAGCTAAGGGAAATTAAATGTCTTCATTTTATGCAAGTGATTCTTTCAAGTGCATTACTTTCGTTCTCAACCACTATTACCATATTTCTTCGCTAGAAACGACAGCTAAAACATTCCACTATATATCAAGAAAATTAGGCTATATCAAAATGTTCCTAACAACTAAAGGCATCAACCTACTGTCAGGAAATAAACACGCATGGGCTAGTTGGTTAACATAAATGTAAGAATAAATAAAACACCATTCTCGTAAGTTCATAACTACAAACATTTCCATACATTAATGATATTCAAAGAACAGTGGAAATTTAACTTAAAATTATCTGTTAAACTTTACTAGACTAAATAGTTCAGAACTAAAAACAACTTTAATTTTCGTAAATCGTTTAAGATTATCAATATGACAGAATATACTAGCAATATTTAATTAATGTTATAAACTTAGGCTTATGCTTGTGTAAAAATCTTGATCTAGATGCTATCGATGATTTACAAACCTTTTGCTTTATCGGATTTTCATGAAACTTAATATACACATTTATAATGTTCATGGTAATAAGCCCATTAATTTTGGACCAAATCGGTTCACCGGTAGGGAAGTAACGGCTAATTAAAGGTCAAATGGGAAATGGAAAATCATGACTAAACTGTAATGCCGCTAATCATTGAGGGTCTTGATTACAATGCTGTCAGATGTTTGTTTATTTCGTTGTTAAAATTGAAATGAGTACTACGTGAATACTGTTATATACAGAAAGTATATTACTGTGAAATAATTAGGCCTACGTCCATTAAGAGGAGTTCCTTACCAGTGCATTTTGTGAAATGTTCACATATTTTAAGAATTTCTTATATCAGTGTATACGAGTATGAATAAAGGTTAAAATTAATATCAAACTTTAATCCTTTGCCCTTCCAAAAACACTGCCTAATGAATCGATCTGGAGCTTAACTCAGAAATCTTTCTTTATCTTAGTTTTACCTCTCCCTTTTAGGATTTAAGGGACCCAAGCCGCCCGTACCTTACAGGGCCGCGACCTGTCGGGAGAGGGATTATTTTTGGATCACATATATACTCTTTGACCAGACAAAGACATGGAAGGCCTCCTTGGATAAGTGATCAGCCCAATGCCGGGGCCATCTCCGAGACAACACGAACACATAGGACGAGACACCCATTCACACACACATTCACTCGAGACAAGGCGAGGATGGGATGAAGATGATAATGATGGCCAGATGATATCAGGGGACAACAATAGCCTAATGTTACCAGACATCTGTCTCACAGGTGAGAAAAAACCCAAGAAAAAAACCCACCTAGGTAATTTTCCCCACCAGGAATCGAACCCGAACGCGTAACTATAAATCGATTACAAAATTTACTTATTTTCTGCATACCATAATAACTGATTAAACAAAAGCATTCGGGCACTTATCAGTTTACCGAATTTTTTTTTTCAGACACATGGTTAAAAATTACTTGACGCGACAGTGAAGGCAAAATCATAATATGTTGAGTTAACAACGGCAAATAGTAAATTTCTAAAACACGCTATGATAAAAAAGGCAAATAGTAAATTTCTAAAACACACTATGATAAAAAAAGAAAACTTTTATTTACTCTAATGACACCTTATTCCCTGAATGGAGAATGGAGAGTGCAGAAAACAAAGCAATCTGGACGTAGAAGCATTAGGGCTACTGGGTCATCAAGCAAAATGCTGTTATCACCCGATATATCGACCGTGACATTAAGGCAGACGCCAATAGAAAACCTCTCGTGTTCGTTTTGTTTTCGTGTCACCAAGGGAACCATAGTTAAAAGTGAAGCATGCCTACGCTCTTTTTTCTTGTTTTTTTCCTTGCACGCTCTCCAATTTCTCACTCTATAAAGAAATTTAGGCACCACTGTTCTTAATACATGCCCTTTCATTGATAGAGCATAGGCCAACTTATAGACATGTTCTGAACACTGTTAGAGGAAGAGTGATATCAACACTGGTATTCGATGTCAGATTTTTATCTTAAATAAATACCACTCAGTTACTGACAGCTAGGGTTCGGATGTTTATGACCTAAAAAAGAGGAAAATATGACTGCAAATATGACCTTAAAATAACTAAATATGATCCAAAAATCCTAAATATGACATCATAAAAGAACTTATTTTCCAAAAATGTTCCAATTTAAAACGTTTAATGACACTAAATTATTACGTCACATTAATCCAATCAGATAATCACTTATCAACAATTTTACAGGTGAATTACAGTTTTACTTGTAAATAACTTCTAATCTGTCAATGTTTCCAGATACCACTGGAAATGTGAACTGAAAATCTTTTTAAAAATGACTATTGGAAGTTGTTAACAAGAAGAAGGAAGAGTTAATTGTGCTATTACTTGTTATTGTCCCTTCATATTTCAATTACAGGAAAACCAAAATATTCGTGACTCTTAAAAAAAGTGTACAATACAGTGCACTTACTGCGTAGGCCTAATTGTGCTCTAGTACCGAAATTATAACTGAAATATGACGTTAAATTACAAATATGACTGAAATTTGACTAAGGCCATAAAAATGACCAAAATATGACTTTATATGCAAAAGAAAAACGGTCCGACTAGGATATTATCGCCTCGCTCATAACGTTGACGGGCGGCTCGCTTTGTTCTCATATTACAATGCATGTTGTTACTATAAAAGGTTTTCTCAAAAGAAACCGCTGACAGAATTCGTGTTGCCAATTCTCTCATTATTGCCACGTAAGTGTTTTGCTGCATCTACATCTTCCCGCTCTGTTTACTAACACTATGCAGTGTGGCAACTACTCCAAGCGGCGGCGACTTCTTTGATGTTAACTGTCAACGAAATGAGCGAGGCGAATTTGTACTTGCGGCAAAGGTGCAGGATAAAACTATGACATGTCATAAACATCCGAACCCTACCGACAGCCATAATGGAAGGAACAAAGAAAATAAACCTCCGGTTTGAGTGTCCTTTTTAATTATTAAGCCACTGGATAGTTGGTATGAATTTCAATATTAGGTCCTCCCATAATGATGGACATTCCTTATTAATTACATAGCTTAAGTATTTGTTATTCTATGACTGTTTTGGGCGAAACTTCGAAATCAAGAGGTAACACCTTTCTAATCCATTTTATTTACATTGCATGGGCATGACTTGCACAATAATCGAGAAATTTCATTACCAACATATCGGCTTGGCACGGCAAGGTTATCAGACGCCAGCGAAGTCTCCACATGGATTCAACATCTGTTCTGAAATGTCTAAGAACATATCCCTAGATCTGGTCGACGGTAAACTGCTGAATCGGGTAGTCGTGACGCTCCGATTACTATGAAGTTTAAAATAACTATGCCAACCTGCAAGTTGCTGAGAGGATGAGGAGGAAATCAGACACCTATTATCGTTTTAGCAAAGTGACGGCAAGACAACGCCGAAGACGTGAGAAGACCGCGGAATCCTTTATATTTATTCACAATCTTTTTCCTGATTTGCAATAATATTCATCACATGTTCCAATGCCGGAAACGCTTTCACACTCCTGACTGGTGCTCAGTATGTTTTTATATAAAGAGTGCTATCTGAATATAACATCATTTGTAGCTATGCCTTATATCCGTAGTGTACAACCCGTATTACTAACAAGGTTGTATGATTTCCTGGAGCCTGTGCTTAGAAACGTAGAACGCTACACAAAGAATTTAATAGAGTGGAAAAACATGATCCGGGAAGTGCATCAAAACATTTTATTTTAAATTATTTTAAATACTGACATATCCTAATAGACTAATTACGAACTTTAGTGGATTTCTATATGCTCTGTACAAACCATAAAATTTTCTTGTGCTCCCTTGGAAATACACTGGTGTCCGAGTGCACCAACCTTGGTATTCAGAATACGGTGGTAAAGCTGCTTGGTTTACTCCGGAAAAGTCACACTTCAGTTGCACCATGCTCGGTTTCGACGTTTACCACTGTAAAATGTTTACCGGTCGTGAAGGAGCTGTAGAATGAGAAAACGGCGGTTTTCTTTCCAAAATGGAGGACAGCAATTATATCTAATATAGGCCTATAACATTTTCGATATATAGACCAGGCCAAAAAGTAATAAAACATAATGATTAATGAATAACGAGATACAGATGGGATCTACAGTGGGTTTCACATAAGAGTTGGTCAATCGTGCGGGTTTCTGCGTCGCAACGACCACAGTTCTAACTCCCGAGCGATCGAGTGAAATATGTACGCAAATAAAGCCGCCAAAGGTGTAATGATTCAAGTTCTCGCGATTTCGGTTAAAATTACAATGAAAATAACCACGTACCTCATCACAAGAGATGTTGGAAATGTCTTCCAGTTCCATCCACAAAACACTGGCACATTTTTAAGATTTTTTTTTACGCACATAAGTTCAGCTTCCAAAATAGTTAATTTCTCTTGTGATATTGTCTTTAAGTTCTTCTAACAGTATATGACTATTATTTATGGGGGAAGTTAAAAAGTGAAGTGAAGTGAAGTGAAGTGAAGTGAAGTGAAGTGTTAAAAAAACTTCATACCATTAATTGGTCTTATAATTTCTCGTAATTTCCTACTTAGCCTGTTGGCATTTTATTACACTTAAAAAATTGAGGCATTTGATTATATTTAACTTAGTCTGCCAAATTGCACTGGATATTTGGATTTATAAGATTATAAATATAGGCCTACGATCAGAATTAGTGAACCATAGCTGATATTAAATTATTCTAATAATTTAAAGCGGGAGAGATGTGTTTACTAATTTATTTTATTAATGCCCTGTCTGACCATTAACAAACAGTCATTCGTCGCCGTACTTCCCAACGGAGTTCACCTGTGTTTTTCAAGCCTTTCTTTACATTACACTCCCTTAAAATGTGTTTCCAGTTAACACTGTTTACATTGTGATACAAAACACATTGAGACACTGGTAAAAGTGACACTCGATGCAGATGTTCCACAAGAAGGTCATGAACAGTCAGGATTGGAATAGAAGCTGCAGTTTCTCTCCTTGGGTTGTTGGGTATGGCATTTTCGTCTTTGAAAAGGTAACTCCATTTTTTATTTGTGCTGGCGTTTCGATTAATGCACAATTTTTACAAACGGTGAGATATTTTTAGATTGGTCATTCCATCGATGTTTGTGTCTTTTTTCGCAAAACTGTCTGTTATTTCATTACTACGAGGCACGTCGAGAAAGTAAGCTTTCCTGCGACCGTTTACAGAAACAAAACAAAATTTCATGGAAATATTTATTGCAACATATAGGCTACAGCAAGTGTTGTGCAATTTTTAACAAATTCGCCACCAGTGTTTGTTAGACCGTGGGACGAACCTTTGAACACCTGTATCCTAGAAGTCTGCCACTTGCGATTTAAACCGCAATGTGACAACCATTTCCTCTTTTCTGTCATTTCTTGAGGTGTAGGAAAATATGGATATCACTGGGAGCAAGGTCCGGGCTGTAGGGTGGATGTTTAAACACTTCCCAGCCGAACTTCTACGGGAGACTTGCTGGAAGGTGTTTAAAAATCCACTCTACATCCGGAATGTCGTTCCCAGTGATTTTCATCATTCCTACACCTCAAGAAATGACAGAGAATGAAAGAGGTTGTCACATAGTGGTTCAAATCCCAGGCGGCAGACTTCTACGACACGCTGATTAAAAAGTTGGTCACACGGTATGGCAAATGTCTCTTTTCAGATGGCGAATATGTTGAATAATAGCTGAACACTTGCTGTATCTGTTTCAATAAATTTTTCATGAAATTGTGTTTTGTTTCTGTAAACGGTCCTAGGGAAACTAGCTTTCTGAACGCTCTTATTCATTCGACTATGAGATGAAATCCACTGGAATGTTACTTGTTTGACTTGACTTTGGAGTGTATGTAGCCTACTATGTGTACTATGGATTCTGGAGGAAGAAGGTTGTGGGGAGGCTAAAATTAAATATCAGCACAGTGTTACTAATCAATTTTCTTTGTGAGTGATATATTTTGCAATCAGAAGCTAATAAGTTAATTGTACCAGTTACTCCGAGATGTCTGATTTCGTTCATCTGTTCTACTCCCATAGCTGTGGCAATGTAAATAAATTAACCCTGAGATCGGAACTTTATCAAATCGCGATTTATCAAATTGGAGCTAATTGCAGTGATCGACCTACAATTCCTATTCCACGGATTGGTTTGTTTGCATTTGGATGATACATGTTGACCTGACGTCTTCGTAATGCTCTCAGTTTCTTCAAGAAGATAAGTTTATTTCAGAAAATCTTCTTTAATTAAGTGGAACACTGTTAGCAGTAAAAGCACATTGGAAATCAAAATTCAGTTCAGGTATTCAGCAGAACATTCTATGTGACTAGACGTAATACCCTTTAGAGGATTTCTTTCTACAATGATGCCATTTTTACAGAACATAATGGTTTACTGTGCAAGGTAAAGCTGAATTTCTATACCTCATATATTATATAGTAATAGAGACAATTTGCTCTATATATTCTAACCAGCGAAGTCCAAGTCTCCGTTAAATGGAATGAAACCAATATATCAGTTCGGAAGCGGTGCTAGACTGTGCTGCCACAATTTACGATCACCGCCGCAATGTCGAGGTCGTTATAATAGAAATGCACGCCGCTAGAATCAATGATCATCGTCCACAGTGTTCACATGTACCAAAAGGACTTCAATTACAGAGTGCGTCAAAATGCAAACTATAAAAAATGACGGCAGCACTCGTGACCGCGAATTCTAACATACCTCAGATATTACCAGTCACGTTCTTTAAAAAGGAAAATGTGCCTAATTGACCCAGGGCCGTAGCTAGGCGGTGGCGAGGTGGGCCCTCGCCAAGGGCGCAGGTACAAAGAGGGCGCAAAATTAACCATGAAAAATCCTGCATTTTTTAGACTGGTGCAATTTATTACGCAATAAAAATTCCACGTTAATGGAAGAAATCTTTCAGGTTAGCCTATTAAAAATTACTGCACGTGAACTATCTGTAGTATTATGCCGATTGTCTACAAACAAAAAGCAGTCATGCAACGTTCTTTAATTAACACGATTCTTATTGACAGAGTATGATAACATAAATCATGAACAGTATGGAAAGATATAACGACAATAAAAATAAAAAAAGTACGTTATTATTGAGATGAAAATGGTTCAACTATTCGAAAAAAATACTTTACCTATGTTATGTAATATGTAATTTACTTTTGATATTAGATTTTATGATTTAATTATTTTTTAAATAGTTTAATCGTCTGAAAATAAGGTTTTAGTACCTTGAAAGTCCAACACTTAGTTCATTTTCAAAATGAGGTTTAGGTTATCTTTGATAATAACAATGTTTTTATAATAAAATAATAAACAATTTTACAGAAATTAACAAAAAAAAATTGTTCAGATCACCCCAGTAATGGAGGGCGCAGATTTGTCAAACTCGCCAAGGGCGCAGAAGGACCTTGCTACGGCCCAGAATTGACCCTTCTCCTTCGCGATCAGTATACCACTGAAATGTTCCTTGTTGAAGGAACTATGTTTACTTTTTTGCCAATTTTACCTATTTGTCCATTCTTAATGTAAAAAAAACGAACTGCATCTGATTATATTGGCACGACATAATTATTCAAATCACTTGTGCTTTATTTGAGGTGGGCAATCTCACCATTAGGTTTTTAAAGGAACTAATTATCTTAGACAGTACGGAACTACGAAAAATTCAGGTTGGCGATTACGAGAAAAACATACGAGGGTCATTCAATTATTCACTGGGATGAGTTATAATCAGCTGATGGATCAACACTGCTCTGTTTATAACCTCAAAATTAAGTTTAACGATGTCGGGTCTTCTTGAAAATTCCACATTGGTTGAACAACGTTCTGTGATTAGATTTTTTATTGCTGAAGGTGAAAAATCAGCTAATATATACACTAGCATGACTAAAATGTATGGAGAAAGTTGTATGAACCGTGGAAATTTTTACAAGTGGGTAGAACAGTTCAAAAATGGTTGAGAATCAGTGACTGACGATCACCGTTCTGGCCGGCCTGTTGAAGTTGCGATTTAGCACCCTCTGATTTCCATTTTTTGGTTCACTGAAGGAAGCATTACTTTGGAAGAAGTTCCAGGATAACGAGGATGTCAAGAAATTTGTGGGAAATTGGCTCCGAAAGCAAGACAAAGAGTTCTTTGCAGCCGGTATAAAAAAGCTACTAACCCGTTGGGAAAAGTGCATAAATGTTGATGGGGATTATGTTGAAAAATAGGAAAAGTCTTGTTTTGTACAAATAAACTGTTTTTTCTCCAGGTCAGTTTATCTCTTTAAATATTGAATGGCCCTCGTATTATTTAAGCCTGCTTAGGCACTGGCTTTCTGTTTTCAATTTCAAGGGTTCGATTCTGGACCAAGTCAATGCTAATTATCGTAAAGTTTTGCCTGCATGCAACTCAGTCGTACGTCTAAATTTACATGAATGGAAAATTACTGCTGATTATTACTGGCTTAGGAAGCTGTAAACAGCCGTTGTTAAATGACTGGAACAACTATATCTGCCTCCTACGTCTTAATAATTTTAATGCATCTGTTCAGGCTTATTTTTTGTTGTGGGTAAACTGGCATATGGGACGTTTTGTTTGATTAATCAGTAGTCAATAACACCCGTTCAGAGAATTAATACGAGGCGCGTTCATAAAGTAAGTTTCCCTGGGGCCTTTTACAGAAACAAAACATAGGCTAATTTCATGGACATATATATTCCAAAGATACAGCAAGTGTTCACTTATTTTTCAACATATTCGCTACCGGAATTGAAAACATTTGTCTTACCGTAGAAGCAAATTTTGAAAACATGTGTCGTAAATGTCTGCCGCCAGGGATTTGAACCACTGTGTGACAAACACTCCCACTCCTATCTGTCATTCTCTGTCATTTCTTGAGGTGTAGGAAAAGATGGAAATTACTGTGAGCGAGGTCCGGGCTGTAGGGGAGATGTTTAACATCATCCAAGCAAGTCTCCTACAGAAGTTCGGCTGGGAGCTGTTTAAACATCCATCCTAAAGCCCGGACCTCGCTCCCAGTGAATTCCTTATTTCTCTCAAGAAATGACAGGGAGGAAATATCTGTCACATAGTGGTTCACATCCCTGGCGGCAGATTTGTACGACGCAGAGTTCAAAAGTTGCTTTTACTGTATGACAAATGTTTCAATTACGGTGGCGAATATGTTTAAAAATTACTGAAAAATTGCTGAACATTGGCTGTAACTGTTGGAATATATAAGTCCATGAAATTGTGTTTTGTTCCTGTAGACGGCCCCAGGGAAACTTTCTTTATGGACGCGCCTCATACAAGGTTTCTCCACTAGTCACATTAAAGCGCTGTATTGATGTTCCGCGTATAGGTAACTTAACATTGACAACCAACTCGCAAGCACGCCGTGCCGGCACTGTGTTTTAGGCCGGGCGCAAGTTGAGACGCAGTTTGGTGACGTGAGGTGACGCAGAGTGACGCACGGAAGCAGAATTCAATCAACTGCGCGCAGGGAGAGCGAAAGTTGAGAGGCAGTTCTATCACGACTGCGTGTGTATGAGGTAGTGAGCAATGTGCACAATGACTGCCATGTACATAGAATCTTTACAAAGTTCGGAATCATAGTCAGATGAACTCTAAGGACAAATAATTTCAACATAGATTCCGAAAAGCGTTGTTTAAAGAAAAGAAATGAGTCCTTTTTTCTTTAATTCTTCTTTATAGTTGTAGAATATATAATCCTTCAGCTTAATGACAGTAGCATTCCCCAGTGCGCTCCAAAGTTCAAGCGGCGTGGTATTCGACTGTTGTGCGCATTCCCACATAGGAAGGGGCTTGCGCGCAGGCTGCGAGAGAGAGAGCACTGTCACTTCCACAGTGACCTTGTGTTGGGCTTAAAAACCATGTGCCATATTCTTGAATGTGATAAAGCGTAGAATTAGATAATTATCTTGTTTCCGGCTATTCTATTTGATTCATTTATTTCGGCAGAAATAAACAGAAAACTTGAAACATGGCAGATCAAGGAGCAAATTATTGATCATTTCGCGGAAATTAAAACAAGAATAATCGATTTAATTTTTAAACGAATAGATCAAGCTTGAGCTGTAACAATTTAAATTACAGTAAGTAAAAACGATTGATTTTGTTTTTTTAGGGTCTTTTCAAGTTGCTGAATAAATTTTCTTTTTAAATATGTATGTTTCCTTTTGCACAATATTTAAAACGAGGACTAAACATTTTCTGGAGCAACACCCACACTAATTTTAGCTACGAGTCGACACTGGGAGGAATGTATTAATTTCCTACAAATTTAAATTTTTTAATGTTATGTTGCGAATATTTACAATCAGTGATCATATATACATATATAATTAATAATTATGATATGAAAATTCATCTGTAAGACATAATTAATATATCATTTTTAATAAATATAATACGTTTTAGTTTCTTATTTTTAATGACACTATAACACTCAATCATTCAATGCAATTTAAATTAAGGTTACTTTTCAAATTCCGGTGAGATACTAAGTTTAACTCTGAACGGGAAAATATTATAAAGCGAAAGGTAACTAATTGGTAAAATCATTTTGAGAAAATGTTTCATTTCAGAAACGTTTGTTACGGAGCATGGAGCAATTTTACTGTACATAATTATAAAACATTTATGAAAGTAAATTGAAAATAAATTTCAAGATGACTCCTTCATTTTATTTTTAATTACAAATCTGAAACATCCCAACTAATTAATTCTTGTCATATATTCTTATAGTTTATACTAGTTATGATATACATCTGTATAGAAAATTACACATTTATACCTTCTTATGCAACTTTTTCTTTTCGTCGAAAATCTACTGCATATAAAAAGTTATTTAAAACAAATGAAGGGTACAGCGGAAAACACAAAGGAATTTATGGGAGAACAAATTGAACACATTGTATAGAAATTAATTCAAGAAACGCTTTTGACTGAAAAGAGCATAGTAACAAACTGATAAACAATAAATATAAAGAGAAGAGGTTTGTTTACTTTCAGAGCGGACATCAATCTTTCAAACTGCATGGAGTACGATCCTTTTTCCCCTATAATATTACCGCTTTCTGCCTATACCAAATTCCAAATTCACTACTAGAAGGCACTATTATCTCCAAGTCCGTATAAACTGAGACTACTACCTCTCTTCCCTTGTTCCCTTCAAATAAATTAATCTTATTTAAGTAAAAAAATATATATAAACAACTGATCACATTTCTTTCCAATGCCCTTCGCAATTTCTTCTCAAATCTGAAATTGTAATTTGACGTGTCGTACAATTTTTTCTCTCTCGACCTGTCTTAATTAATTTCTCCTCCATGGTGGACAAACAACTTCTCACGCGCAGTGAAAAGTCACTAGTGAGAAACTGTGGCACGATCACAAACTTCCGCAGCACACGGACGCGATGAAACTGCTTCACTTCACCCTGCGTGCGAACCTTCGCTGTTGTATTTAATCCTGTGTTTCACAGAAACTCACGGTGAGACACCTCACCTCACCTCACCATACTGCGTCTCAACTTGCGCACAGCCCGCATGGTCACAAACCTTCGCAGCTCACGGACGCGCTGATATTGCGTCACCTCACCCTGCGTGCGGACATTCGCTGTTGCATTTATCTGTGTGTTTCACAAAACTCAAGGTGAGTCACCTCACCTCACGTCACCAAACTGCGTCTCAACTTGCGCCCGGCCTTAAGGTTGTGGCGAGGTACTTGACGCAGTGGCGTCTTGTTTGTACCGATGATCAGTAGTTGCGTTTATCATTAAAATATTAATGATAGGGCAGTAAAGAAGAAGTCATAACTGTGTTATACGTAGTTTCTTTACCATTTCGTTATTGTTTAGGATAAGCTATTTTCTTCTTTTTTTATAACATCTCTATGTAACATCTGTCTTGAACCACTGAGATTCTCATATTCCCACAGCAGATTATTGACTGTTTGTGCACTTAATTCCATAAACAATTTGGATTATCTGCTTTTTTAAACCTATAGAAGTACTATTTTAGTTTTCCGTGGTCTGTTAGAAATGAGGTTAGTGCGCCATTTAATTTTAAATTTGCTGAAAGTCTATCTTGCACATGCTTGTCACTACATCCTTACTTGTTAATTACCACTCTTTCTGCCATTCCAGAACGCTATTGCCAACGTTTCACTGAGCACTACACTTTTAGGCAATTTATAGTAGCCTATACTTCTTCAACATCATTGTTATTAGCTGCTTGTTCGCCAATCTGTCTGCCATCTTGTATCCGTCGATCCCAGGGTGAACCCTGACCCAGGAGAAGTGAATTGTCCAATTTTCCATTAGCTTGCATCTAACTTGTTGTCTGATGTCTTTTATGATGTTCTGATGATTTGACAATGATAGAGTTATTTTACTATACGTAGGCCTACAGATTATTGCAATTGAAAATGCCTGTTTTTGTGCTCTTGCAAGTGGTTGAAGTCCGATAGTTTGGCAATGGCCTTTAGTATAACGATTTAGTCCGCTTTGTTTTTGGAGCATCTCACGTTCAGTTTGTATTGAAACTGTTGACATGTCCTCTCCAGACCTGGAAGCATCGAACTACCTTCTGAAGTTCATTGATAATCGTAGTCATACCAGGTAAGATGCAGACACCTTCGTAGGATGTGGTTCTGAAAGCTTTAGCCGCCTTAAAAGTGATGAGTCTATGTACTCTTGTGATTTTCATTGCGTTGCTGCCTTTGCATCCCGATTCGAACCACTATCGACCTTCATTAAACACATTTTTAGACCGAGGATTGAAAATGCATGCTTTTATTTTTAAATCGTGATTGAGAATTACTTATAAATATCTCTGCATTTCGAACAATGAGTAATTAAATAAGGGAAATGTTACTTTGCATATTTTGCGAAGGCCTTTTTCAGGTCCCGGCGAAAATGCACACTGCAATGTAGCATTCAATTGCCTATATGTCTGTTTTCTACACACTTATACCATTACATTATGAAAATATTTTATTGCCAATACATTATTGTGCTGAATAACTTACTATGCAACATTCCGTTCATTCTCTTGCTCTCGTCCTCCCTCCCCCTCTCCCTCTCTCTCTCTCCCCCTTCCTTTCTACCCTCATACGCAAACTCCCATCATTTTCTGGCTATTACATTTCAATACAGCAGCATAGGATTCTTTAATACAAATTTAAATGCAGTTATATTAATTATTAAGCTGCCAGTGTCCGAAATCTAGTCAGTTAAAAAAAAAAAAAAAAAAAAAGATTTCATTTCCCAATTATCTCGGAAAACTGTTTGTAAAATTATTGTCGTTTACAATCCCGTGTCCATTCGAGATATACTGATTCTTGGTTTTAAAAAAAGTCTCAGTGTGCCAAAAAAAATAGTGGTATATGTCTCTTGCAGAAAGGTATATCTGTGTTAAAGGGGAAAATAAATAGTGGAGAACTCACCAGGGGGGGTCTCTTTTTAAGTATCCTCCAATTATATACTGTGATGTAAAACATTTATTTTGAGATTAAGCTTGCATTAACTGAAAAGGGTATTCTTTCACAGCATAAAATTTAAAGTGCTTGTTTATTGCCAATTAAGTATCAGAGAACAGCAGTAATTAATTTTATATTTCTTATCAGAACATATCAAGTGAAAGTATAGTTAAAAGTTATGATTCTCTAATTGTAAATGTAGCCTATTCTAAAGCGTTCCACAATGTGCTTATTTTAAAATTTTGAATGCGTATTTAGGTGGTAGATTTCTAAGATTTCTAGTCCATAGTTGCATTCATATTTTAGCTGATTTTTGTTTATATAAATTCGAGGTTATTCCCTGTCAACTGTTGAAGTGTGGCGTTTTCTGGATTCTGCACGGAATAGATGTATGCACTGTACAGTTTGGTTGCAGCTTTAACATGGCAGAAAACAGTTGACACGAACGCAGTTGTTGCTATGGCAACAGACACCAAAGCCGGCAGCACGAGTAAAAACATTGACCGTTGCAATTAATGGAATTGGAGAAGGAACTGTAAACATCACGATGCTGGCAACAAATATTTGATCACTAAGAGAAGTAGGGTAGGCCTAGACAACAGGATTTTATAACCCCACTCCATCTTATATAAGAGGAAACAAGGAAAATCTTGTAGTAGGAAATAATTGAAATAATGGTATCGATCGCTTGAAGGGAATATTGCGAGAGTACACGTTGTATAGTCTACCTAAGAAAAATCCGGGCAATTTCTACGTCTGTTTCAATCTAGATCGGAAGGATTCGGGCAAGTACATAACTAGAGGCGTCTGCATATAATCTTTTGCTTCTGAAAAGGTAGAGTTTATTATTACGAAATGTTCGGCCCGTGGGCAGGAATTTGAACTTGATCTGCAAATTTCACTCGTCTCCTCCTATCCTTGGCATCCTCTTTCAGCAACCAGCATTTTCTTTACTCCTCTAAATCATTTAATAGCTGGATTCTTCTTCCTCTTCCAAGGATTCACTCCAACTTCCATCTGATGACGTCATCCAGCACTCATTTTTTTTCAAGATGTAATCTATCCAGTTTGCTTTATCCAATTTAGTATTTTTGCGTTTCAAAGATTGTTATACGCAATAGTGCTATTTTATAGAGCATTAAATGCCTAACTTGAAGTTGAAAGTATTTTAGTCTATTTTTATTTTAAATACAGTCAACCATCGATATAATTCCATCATCCATTCTCTAACACTAAGCGAGGGTGGCACTAAAATGAAATTAATTTTTAAAATAAAAATTGCATAATACAGTGCTGAATTAATTTATTGTACTGTATTAAGAAAGAAAAATTAAATAAAGGCAAATATAAATAAAGCAATGCATTTAGAAACCCTTCTAGCAGCAGGTTAGTAATGGCAGGGAACAGAGTTCAAATAAAAGACAGGGTAGAGCAGTAGGCCTACTTACGATGGACGAATCTCAATTTGGTACTTTATGGGTTTCCTCCCGGGTTTTGTGTATTCTAAGTTTCATACCGTTATCGTTTTTCACCTTCCTATCGTCGTCAACTTTCTGTTCATATCATTCTTCATCCGGGACCTACAGTAGAGGGATGGCCGGTTCGCTTGGTAAAATTACAATTGTTGACCTTTGGCGATGTGAGAAGAGGTTTATGGATGACATGGACATGTACGATGGACCTCGAAATTCGTTACAGCAAGTTACCACTAAGTGCTAAATTAGGCGAATTACAGGAGATCAGTGAGCAGAAGTGGCAAAATGAGTGGAACAATACTGAAAATATAGCAATAACTAAACGGTATTTCCCAAGTGTAAAAGAACGACTGAAAATAAACATACCTTTGACAGGAAACATTTCTACATTCTTAAGTGGTCACGGAAAGATTAACTCTTACTTTTACCGATTTAAAATAAAGGAAAGCCCAGAATGTACATTTGGTAAACCAGAACAGACGGTAGGACATCTTTTATTTGAATGTACAAAATTAAAGAGTGAACGGGCAGATTTCAGGAAATCTATGATAAGAAATCATGGAAAGTGGACGTTTAATGAACAAAAATTAATGAAAGAATATAAAAAAGAACTCATAGACTTTATAAAATCAATCAAATTAGACAGACTCTAGACAACCAGTAATTCTAGTTGGAAAGTTCCGGTATATAACAAAGAGTAAATACAATTGAGAGTATTCTAGTGATAAAAGCCATCGATAATAAGTAGAAAAATGTAAAGTTAATATAAGTGAACCTGCAACAATTTTATTTTTATTTTGAGGGCAATAGGGCATGTAGTGTTACAGATATTGTAATGGAGGATGCTGAAATCAATTTTTAAAAAAAATGGACAAGTACCACCCAATTCCACTTTTACGAGACATTACAAAATACCTCCAGTGGAATACACTACTGGCTGTTAATACGAGTTATAAGTTAAATAATTTGTAGTTTACCATAAATTTATTATTTAAATATATTAGATGTTTAGCAAGACTTTCTCATTGGAGTACCGGTGAGATGAGAGATTGGTAGCAACCTTTATGCATGTAAGCCTATAGAAATGTTTATTATACTTCTACAGATTTAATAAGGAATGGTTATCGTCGGTAGACCGCATATTATTTTCATTACTTTCAATTAGGCCTATATCTCTCATTATGTGTAAGCTTTCAAACGGTTGCTCTCAGTCAAATCTTGTTTGTGGATTACATATTAACTAGTTCTGAGAACTGGGCACAAAAAGATTCAACAAATCCATTCTTTCCCTCGTTTGAAAAATGAAGGATTTGAAATCCTGTCTCCTGCCACATGTGACCCATCTGCTTTGCCACCACGTGGCCTACCAAACACTGTCACAGAAAGTTTGTAAGTTAACAATATGTACTTTTAGAGTATCCACGAGTAAATTATGATTCCTGCGCCTCTCTAAACCAAATTAAAAACTAAAACTACCTATTGGTTAGATTAAAACTCCCAGCAATTCGAAGTGAACGAGAAAAGGAATTATGCAAAATAAGCATTTGATTTGAGTTCACCGTCAAATCGACTTTGATTAAAAAAAAATTGAGTTTCATTTACTTCCAGCTGGCTGAAGCACTGTTTGATAAGTAAATCCAAATCAGTCTGTAGGATAAACATTGCCTCCTGCCAGCTCTATTCCGTTCCTGTGTGTTTACTTCATCTTAAGGGAAAAAGAAGCGGAAGTTGTCAATATATGTCACCAGCAACTGCTCAACATGGAGTCTGATTAATTTCAAATCACGTCTTGCGGCATCCGTTCAGTCATTTAAAAAACATTTACCCCCATATTACTGTGCAATCAATAATAGGTGAAGCTCCTTCATTGCTCTAACTTCAACTTCTTCTTAGTCATAATCCTTCTTCCATTTCACTCTTCTTCCACGCTCAGACCAATATTGACATATTTATACTCACTACTGTACAATCCTTTTACCATTCTTTCTTCGGTTCTGTCTATCTTTTTTCTTTCCAATCGGCATTTCTTTATTCCTTACACTACATTTATTCTTCGGATGGAGTCTGTCTTACATACCTTAAGACGACAAAGGCCCAGAATAATTCATCATGACAAAGAATGTTAGAATATAAATTTTTAAAAATGGGAATATTACTGCGAATATATGCAAGGCATTGCATTAATTACAATCTGTAATCAACAATTATGGAATACGAGTAAACAATTAACCATCTCTAATGGATACAGTATATGCATTCATGAACCACAGATTGTCTCTGTTGGACACTACAGGGATTTGAATCCAGAACCTTTGGCTATCCGTGCCACTGCTCTACCAACTGAGCTAAGCCAGAGTTCACTTTACACTGGGATTTGAACCCACTAATTAGTGTGCTTCACTTGTCTGTCAGTGAGGTAGACCATTAAGAGCAATTAGGCATAGGGGAGAGGTTCCATCTGGCGCTGTTAAGTGAACTCTGGCTTAGCTCAGTTGGTAGAGCATTGGCATGGATAGCCAAAGGTCCTGGTTTCAAATCCCAGTGTCAGAGGAATTTTTCTCCTATAATATTCTCATTTAATGTCCCACAAATTCTGTAGCTCATGAATATATATATTCGTATATACATCTTTAATGGAGTTACTTTATAAGTACCGTAATATTTTTTTAGCTAAACTTTTTGCCCGAGTGCAGTCTTGCTCAATCGGGTGTATACACCTTATTATCTTATATCTCTATTAAATATATATATATATATTTAAATATAAATATATATAACATATTTGCAAGCTTATGAATTATATAATAATATAGCATTTTGCAGTTAACAACAAATAAATTTCATCGTTGGGAATCAAAAGCTATATTATAAAAATAGTTTCGTATTTTCGTTAAATATAACGTAAATAATAATATGCTCTTAAGATGAATGTATTTATAACTCCTTTACCCTGCATGTGCGGATGACCAAATTTGAGTAATGGAAAAAATGATTTCACAAATGGTTTAAAGTAGTGCACATATAGAATTTCAATCTAACACCAATGAGCTCTAATATAGAGTTACAGAATTTATTTAACAATCGTCGTACTTGTACATTATAAAATAATAGAAGTGTTTGCTTTTGCTTTCATAGTAAATTAGGCATAGCTATTCTCTTGGGGGAATCATACACCGGTGATTTCGGAAACTATTAATAATGATTTTATTATAGCATGGATCAATATTTAACATGTGTTGTTTTCTCTTATTACAGGGAGCTGTGGCGTCTGTATTCCAGGTAAACTACGCTGCACAAATATTTACATTAATTTATGTAGGCTTATGTTTGTTCACATGTTGTCACAGTAGCGAAATTACATTAATAATGGCTCTTCGGAGTACTTTTCAGTGGAAAACACTTCCAGAGTTTAGAATGTTGAAATGTACCGTACTGAAAAATGGAACGGGGAAAAAAGTACAACGAAGAGAAAATAACAGCGAATAATCCCGCGGTACGCGTCGCCTGTGTACAGACATAAATTCAGGTGTGAACTGTACAAAGAGTATTTAAATTATTTTCGTTTTCCAATTGAATAATTACATTTCTGTGTTAACGTCAATTCTTCCACTAGTGCTCAAGTACAATTTATTAATTGTACAAATTAGCTTAAAATTATTTTGTTATAAAAATATTGTGACAAATAGGGTTAAAGTACCATATGAGACACAATTGGCGAGTTCCACCGACCTTCGTTACGGCTAAAACGCGTCGTTTTCTCCTGCTTGTACCATGTTTAGGTTCCACCGAGCCTGATTAGTCCATCACGCCCGTAAATACTTGCGTTAACTCAAAGACAGAAATTCCTTGCGTTAAATCTCGCGTTTGCTTGGAAACAAGATGGCCGAATGTGGTTGCATGCTACAATATGCAATATTATCCACATTAAACAATAAACCCAGTACATTAATGCATTAATTATAGTTTCTGAAGAATAACATGAATACAAGGGAGTGATTAATTTATTTTCTTTGCTAGGGTAGAGCAGTCAGGTAGCCTAGCAGAATGTGACCCTCAGCATGAACACAAAAGCAGGATCTGGGGTTTTCTCACATTCCACAAGACAAACTAGTCACTCAGACGAGAGGATCAGTTTATACTGTAACATTGAAGCAGGCGAGTGGTTACAAAATAAAATGTTTTTCGCAGTTGCACGACATACAACAGTATTCCGAAGTATTTCGCTCATAGTTACGCCTAGGCTACACGCCATCGAAAGTGCCGCTGTGTATTTGTCATTTTCTAGCTTGTATTATTACTAGTAGGTTTACGAAATGTGAAATTGATTAATATATCTCTATTGGATTACTTCTCAATAAATTAAGAGTGCACGGTGTTTATTGTTATTGAAGAAAAATTAGGCCTAAGTGAAATAGTTTTTTGTGTGTGTTATTCCCGTGTTTATCCAGGAAAATGCCATTTTCTATCTCCTATGACTACAAAATTAAGGTAAGAGCTAAGCTGTGCACTTATCACATTGTAATAGTTTGCAATAATTTTATGATATGGTATAATAAATTGTAATAATATTACACCAGCAGTAGGCGTATAGCCTAGGCCCAATTCACATTTTATGTTTGATACATTTTTGATACCAATAGCATCGAAAGAATTACAGGTTAGCTTAAAAAATTATGAGAAAGTTATGATAGGTTAATAGTGCGAGTGCAACATCATAAATTGTATAATATACTGCATTAATAAAATAAATAACATTAATAATTGCGTTTTACTACTAATGTTTATTTTCTGCTGTACTGTGAACCATAGCAGCCAACGTTGCCAATGGAAAAATGACTTTGAATGGCGAAGGAATCGGGCATGGAAACAATATAACATTCAATTTTTGCATCTCGATATATAAAAAAACAATACGCACTCAACATATTTATAATTTTGAATGATGTAATATGAAAATTACTAGTCGTGTGTTCTCAGTTTTAACATTGTATGTTGGCAATAGCGACAGTGAATGTATGAGAAGCTTGTGTACTAAGATTGCCTGCCTTCTAACGCGCGTTTGGAAACGGGTGTTTATTTTAACGACAAAAGTGTTGGTGGAACAGTGTCCACTTAACGCAGACGTTATACAGTAGTAGCGCGTTACTAAAGTCTTCGTTTGGGTATATTTGAAGATTGTCGGTGGAACCGGCCAAATGTCTGATATACAATTACGTTGTGTTCCGTTTACCATGAGTACACTTCAATACACATGATGATATCTGCTCGCTTCATACACTGCTTGATCATGCTGCGATGTTTAAAAGTAACTTATTTCCTACTGATAATCAACGGGAAAAGAAATTTCAGTTACGTCAGGCTATGTCAACGAACTTCTACGTAGCTTAAATTATTATTTAGAGGTGAAGCATCAATATTGGAGGTAAAAAACTCAAAAAACACCTGTAAAAATAGAGATTAATACGATTTCACATATGAATCTGCCGAAGAATTTAGAGGCCTTTCGTACCATGACTTTTGTCCTCGCGTTCCACTTAATACTCTCCCGTAAGGTGCATTTATGGGTATATTTTCTTAGTATTTATTTTGGATACATTTAACATCAATAATGGTCGTAGATTCGAAAAAGTTTCCGGGGTGCGCGGGCAAAGAGAGTTAAGTCCACCATCCTAAAAAATTGAGATATGTCCATAGAGTTATAGATAAAAATGTTCTCTACATTTGTGTTAAGTCCAGTAAGTCATAATCAAAATTGTACGGTAGTTATGGATGTGTGCCTCATGGGTTTATCCATCTCTAAAGCTATGTTGGGCTGGTATAGTGTGTTAAGTCACTGTAATTCTCAGTAAGAAGAAAGTGGACTTAACTCTCTTTGCCCTCGCACCCCGGAATTGTCTATATTATTTTACGGTACTCGGTACAAAAGAAGGATGGTAACTCTGTAATAATTACATCTAACAATACATAATTATGTATAATGCACGTAGCAGGTATCATGATATCCATTATCTATGCACCATTAGTGAAAGGCAAAATGTTCTGGTTTACTTCTGAATGCATTCTACTTACTAAATTAAAGTAGGCTACACGATTTAAGTGCACCACCACTTTCTAGAGTCTCTAATTAATTATTATGACAAGAATCATTCGTTAATCCCAATGGAATTTTCTGAAAATTATCAGCTCTTGTGATATTACTGTCAATATTCGCTGATAATTTCTCACGACTATTTCCAGTAATTTATTGGCCAGTGCATACAGCATATTGCGATACAAGTGCCGTAAGCGATGTATTCGGATCGAGGAAAGAGTTTTTTTCAATTTTCCGAGACCCGTTATGCGCTTACGGCACGAGTATTGCATGCTATTTTTTGCACGATGATTATTTATATCAATTTAATTATATTAATTGTGATATTACCTGAAAATATTATGTATATACATTCTTGAAGATAGATGTTTATTTCAGAAAGTGATTCGCATGTGTTTGTTGTTATGGGAACCGAATATTTGTCCTGGGGGGCCTTGTCCATAAAGGCTTGTATTATGATGTGCCGTAAGTAAATTCTTACCGCACGGAAACTCTTATCGCACATAGCAACAAGATTGCGTGTGGGAATGTCAACTTACGATCCACGGCAACAACATTTGTAAGTACCACTAATTAGTTAAGTCGTGCAAAAAATATATTAAGTTTACTAATTCAGCATTTTAAATACTGTACTTAATTAAAACGCGAATTATGATTTCAGACTATAAAATATTCTTGTGACATACTAGTGCAATTTAGTCAATCAGCTTACCAGAATAGACTGCCATGGAGACAAATGAATGTCATTATACGTGAGAGCCTAAACTAAACAAAGGACAAGCACGCGGGACTATAGCCTATTATTAAGCACTTTCAACTCCAATAACAATTGCAGTATAATTTATAGTGGAGTCAGTGCACTAAGTCTCCCCCAGAGAAATGTTATGGAAGCAAACAACAAGTTATTAATGGTGTTGCATGCAACCACAACGAGCCAATTTATTTATCTTCATGTTGGCATATTTCATGCAGAAACGATTCTCCTGAATCGATATCTTTATTCGATTTCCATATATGAGAATCAACTTTGATATAAGTTTTATACAACAGAAACACGAAAATTATTAGGCCTATAATAACAATATCAATAATAAACCAGGAAAACTCATAAAAAAGTGCCAGATGAAAATGAAATTAATCACATATAACAGAACAGCATAAAGCAATAGAACTTTTAATGCAGTTTAACTTGTCTACTGCTTGCATACATCAATTTAGAACAAGTGTGCCAAATTTTATGCTCAAGTGGAAGTGGGTAGACGTTAATGTCATTACAGTGGATTTTTTCTAATTGGCCCTGCTCAGAGAAATGCGCAGGTTTTTTTTTTTTTTTTTTTTTTTTTTCCACCCTTGCCCCCGGAGTGCCAAGCAATTAAGCCTAAACCTCCGGTCAAACCAAATTTTGGTAACCATATGTGATGTGTGTATACCTATTGTGCCCTTATGTACATCCGTAGGGGATGTTGATGGTGTGACGTGTTTGGGCTGTGTACTTGTGTCTTTGTATTTTGGCGCAGGATAGACCTAAGTGTGGATAGGTCTTATGTGCAATATTTCCCGAGTGTGTTTTTTTTAGTGACTTGTAGTTATGTATTCTAGAGATTTGTAGTAGCATGGACGACTCTATACTAAAATATTGTAATTTCAAAGGGCGATCTTTCGTTCGCACACCAGTCTTCAGGGAAGTCACATCGCGCTGACTGAGGTATACGGCTAGGGTTGTTATAATTGGCAGGAGGGGAAGATAGCTTGTATCTCTGAATTCGCCTCCCGCCTCTTAATGCCGTTCCTCTTACTCGTGTTTCGCCAGTACCAGGAAGAGGAAAAAGTACTGTAAGTGGATGATCTAGTCTGCCGTAGATTTGAATGACATTACGGATATGCAGTCACTTTTCAATACCTGCAGAGCAGCTACAAATACAAAATTGTGCACATTTATGGCAGTTGGATGTGCCAATACTCCTACGAAATTTGCGATTTTAGCTATCCTATAAGTGTGAAACAAAATTACATAAAGTGATGAAAATATACAAAACTTACTTTAAATAAAAATAATATAACTCTATCTAAGGTATAACCGAAGAACGTACGATACAAGTCAACCATACTTGAGATATTTCAAAATCCATTACTCCTGGCGCAATCGGTTTTTATTATATGACTTAATAATTTAGTTACTATAAGCCTCCAAAGAAGGTATGCACTGATCATAAAGTTGCGTCCGCCATTTTGAATGTTTTTTGTGGGGTAACAACTTAAAAATATAAATTTTACGGACTGTTCATTCGTCTAGTATGTCGTGATCTTACGGCTAACATTATGTTGGCGACAAAGTCAGAAAATTATTATTTACACAATCCGTTACATTCTATTCATGGAATAATGTTAATAAATTCTACACGAGATTACGAGTTTCACCAGGTAGATTTGCTCGAAATTCGTTCTCGCAAATATATCGATAAACTCTCGTGGGATTACATATGAAAAATGTTTTAAATAAAAGTTTTAATTCTTAGCATAATTTATTTTTTATATTATGCAATTTGTGTAGAAAATTTAAACAAAATCGTTAGAGCGGAATTGTGAAAACATCGATAAATTAAATTATTCTCATCTAAAGTCGTTGTAAATAAACGGCGCAATGCATGTTGCACAAACTTCCTCCGCAATTAAAGATTTGTACGGCGTTTGTTATTTTTAGTTACTTCACTTAGTTATTGTACTACAACTTAGACCTGAGACCGTCGTCAGCAATTATGCTAGGATTCTTTGCCGCAGATTTCGGCCGGGACCGAATCCGCACCATTCGATACTGAAAGCTAATGCCACACAGACTGCACCAATTTATCAGACTAATTTCATATTCAGTTTAAAAGAATGATATATATAGTATTTGTAACACCGGCAGCGGGATCCTGCATACTCATCTACATAATACAATAGTGTATACATAGGCCTATATTTACTAGATGTTTAAGGGAAAAGGTAGTTTTAAGTCGCCCCCAACTCCATCCACTCAACTCATTAACGGATCCAGCCTGGGAAGAAGGGGTAGGCTATAGGTGGGGAGTAACTATAAACAATGAGACATCTAGTGGCCGCCATTGGAAGTACTACCATCAACGCAATCTATTAGCAAGAAGTTGAAAATGGAGTAAATTTTAAAAATTGAGTTTTATTTAGCACTCTGCATAGAATTCACCGGACATTGCAGAGCACGTTAAGCGATTCAACTGCGTCGTACAATGCTGCGTGGGATGAACAAAAGCGATGTTCGTGTGTTAGTTAAGTTTAGTCAAGCGGCAACGCCATAATCATCGTAAACTTCGTCCGATTGCCTACACTGTTTCATTATGAGGTCGATTCTGCGCACTGTTCCCTCTGTCAAGACCACCTGCAGTAACCAGTAGAAATTATGCATTAATTAGTTCTTAGTGATCACTTCTTTATGATTTTTATTTCATTTCGAAATTTTTTAAGAATAAAATGAGTTAAATATGAATTCCATAATTTCTAAAGAACTAAGTTGTGCGTTAAAAAAAAAAAAAAAAAAAAAAAAAAAAAAAAAAAAAAAAAAAAAAAAAAAATGGAGTGCAGAATGTCGAATCCCAATAATTTATTCTCCTTTCTTCTCTTCTGGTCTCCCTCATTCTCCTCTTTCCTCCCTTTCTCTCACCTATTCTTCACCCAACCTACTCATTTGAAACCTACTCCTAACCGTAAATTTTTGCATCGAGCGGGATTTGAATACGGGTTCTTAACCACTACGCCATCGAGTGATCGTTTAATTGTGAAGCGAGAATTCATCTATTTAAGTTTAGGGAGCTTAACTACATGAAATGAGGAATGATGAATTTACCAACGAAAATATATTTATAATGTGGAATATTTTGGTACAAGGGTAATTTTCGCAATGTTTTAATTAGCGAATATGATTTGGTACAAGGGTAATTTTCGCAATGTTTTAATTAGCGAATATGATTTGGTACGAGGGTACTTCATTGTCAGCATTATGCAGCTTGATAGTCAGGGTGAAGGCTATGAGAAGTAGTGGAAGTGGACTGCCATGGCATCGCACAGGAAAGCGGGTAAGAGTGGGCGGAGCTTACCGGGGCGACGTAAAACTATCTGTCGTCAGTTTTTACATTTTAGTATACTATTAAATCCTTTCCCTGATAATAAGAACAAGAATACAGTAGGCCTACTGTCTCTCAAATATATAAATAAAAGTAGAGTTTGTGGAATATTCCTTCCGCTTCTGTAGACCTATAGGCTAGAGCCCACGTACTGTATACCTGCGGTACTGGGAGGTACGTTTCGTAACAGGAGGAATGAACATTTTCAGCTATTTAATAGCATCATTATTTCATTTCAATTTAATTCCAATATGATTTAATTTATGTAAGGGATTAAGTATCAGTTTATAAATTTTACCACGGAGCAAAATTCGAGGGACATCCAGTTCTCAGATCAATCTCAGGCAAAGTCGCAATGTAGAGGCGCACTTCTCGCGATGTGAGCCGGCTTTCACGGACGGGTGGTTTTTTTGTTTTTCAGCGAAGCAGGTTGACCAACATGTGTCAGTTAGGTTAGGAACAGTGATTTTAGTGTGACAAGTTCTGTTAGGTTATGAAGAGTGATATTATTTTAGTAGGGCATTCTGAATTCTCCCGAAATTCTAGTTTAATGGCAGTTAGGTTAGGAACGGTAATATTAGTATTAGTGACAGGTTCTGTTAGGTTATGAACAGTGATATAAGTTATATTTAGTAGGGCATTCTAAATTCTCCAGTTTCGTAAATGTGCCATATTATATCTACGTATTCTGCTGTGGTGACGTCACACCTCTAACGAGTTTCTTCATCATACGGAGATAAAAATACGGCGGAATTTACGCAACTTTTCGCTAGATCGTGTTATAAAAGAAAATGTATTATTTAGGGCGGGTGGGCCAGACCAAATCATTCGTCAAGACAACATCTCTCCAGAAAACTCTCTACAACAAAATACGTGTGATAGTAGGTATATTATGAGAAGAAAGTTGGTTTTGAAAGTGCCCCCCCCCCCTACAATGCGATTTTACCCAATCTCACTATTGTCCCATGCCCTTCTTGTATACAACAACCCCGTATCTCCCAGCAATCTCGTGATAATAAATATATCATGATAACGTCAGTCAATTTGAAATTGCGAAGACGTAGTAGGCCTAAACCTTGCCACAAATCTATTTGCATAAGAGTCAGTTAAATTTAAGCTGTGTGAAAATTTTGTTTCAGTACATGGATATGTCTGAAAACAATATCATACGTCTTTCAGTTCTTAGTACAATTCATTACTAGGTTATTCCTTCATTCTGTAGTGCAAGGAATGGATTATCCCTGCAGTCGGAAGAAATGGAACATCCCATCCCACTATGGCAGACATACTCAAATACCGGGCCGCGGAAGCGTTAAGAAACAATAACAATACACTGACATATCCAGCAAATAACACATATCTTATTTCTGAACATCCTACTATCTATACTGATAACACGATACAAGATATCGAAGGTCCGGAGCCATTCGTATGACACAGAAGCCAAGCTCATACATACCTTGGGAACGCCTAGTTATGTTGCCTCTGCCTGGACAAGCGACATAACCACTCAGAAGTTCTCAAAATATTCACCCTCTTAAAAACACACGCAAAGTTTGCATCGCTATACTGTAACACAAGAAATAAAATGTGGATTTGGTACATAACATTTCACACTATTCGTTTAGTCACCAATCACTCGGATTCACTTCATTTTTTTCACGAAAGACCATGCAGCAACGAGTTGTAACTTCACGTATAGAAACATCCGCCAAACAGGACGACAACTTCCCAGAATGCATCAAGTTTCACAGAGCTGCCGGTAGATGGGGTGAATTGAATTGAGAGTTGTGTGCTGTCTTAAATAAGTTCAAACGTCTGATATTAAAATTTTGTAAGTGAATAACGCAAGGTGAGCCTATTTTGTTTATAAATCAGGAGTAATATGAACGTATCGGTGGTAACTTATTGTTGTCAGTTTTACCAAATCGTGGTAATAAGTTTGTTGCCAAAGCACTCAGATACCAGGAACATCGTTCGCGCATGCGCTCTTTCTCCACACTCATTCCCAAAGCATGAATTCCTTCTTTTCCATGCGTTCTCTTCTCACGAACAGTTTATCCCTATCTATACTAGCGGCTTCGTCCTGAATGACTGACAGAGAACTAACGTAGAGCCTAAACTATAATAGGTAGAGACTTGGAATTTTGACAGTACCTTCGTTTCATAATGTAAGTGCACAATAAGAAAGGAATTTGCAAAATGTGGATTTTAATGCCAAAAATAAAATACTTTCGAGGGAACAAAATACCTTCCATATGAAACACATGAGCAATTCGGTTGTGTAAAAGTTAGTAAGACAAAATTCAATTGTGAAATTAATTCAAGATGACCTTGCCTCGGTTATCTTGATTCATTTGTTTACGATTAGCAGAGATCTAATTACATAGAAGGAGATCATTGAATGCACGCCTAAATGGGAAAACATTGGACGGAACTCACTGAGGGTTTTTTTTTACTAGGGAACACAAATCTGAGATCTCCCCCCCCCGGGTGTCGCACTTAATTGTAAAATGCACCTCAATGCCGATTTTTTTTAAATTATCAATCGTTATAATAAAATTGTTTCTGCCTGATTCGATTAAGGTTAATGAATATATGGTTCATTTTCATCATTTAATTTCAATTTTGTATACCAATATGGCGCAATAAGATTTGTTTTGTTCATTTAATAATTTATATTTATAATTTTAAACAGTATAATTAAGAATAAAATCATATATTTCTTAAGGCTTACGTAAAAACGATGTCAGTGTTAATAAATATTATATTTTAATTATTGTTCTGTTAAATAAATGATTTAAACAAAACATCTAGCAGTTGAGTAAATAATCGCGTGCGAAGCCGCGGTTACCTGCTAGTTTATATATATATACACACACTTAGCTTATAAATTATAATTAATTCACTACCGTTAGTTATATTATAAGTGCTTTTGTTATGTAATTACTGTTTACAGAACAAATATATATATATATATATATATATTATTATTTATATATATATATACATAGCCTAAATAAGCGGCTTTGTACTGACTAACTGAGAATCAGCGTAGAGTCTAAACTATAATAGGTAGAAACTTGGAATATTGGCAGTACCTTCGTTTCATAATGTAAACAATTCTTGTGTTTTTAATAAGCATGCCTTGCTCATCCTTGTGAATGAGCAATTACAAAATAAATACACTGACGGTAGTGATTTAATTATAATTTGTAAGCTAAGCATTATCTTTGACTAATAGATCGCTGAAATGTAAAGGCGGCCATTCGCTATCGCTCCAAACGTCCAAATGGAGTGATGTCAGTCCAAAATCTCATAATGAATGGGAAGGCTGTCGTCCATTTGGCGTGGAGCGATGGGTCTGTTGGATATCCAGTCGAGCAAAAATCCATCCGTTCACTCCATCCGTCCATCCGTCCATCATACAATGAATGGGGAAAACGACGTGGAGTGACTCCAAGCCATCCCACAAATCTGCTAGTCAGTGGCCAAACCCACATCCAAGTAGCCTCATTCTGTCTTCAGGTGTCCTCCAGTGCAGACGTGTATTCTAATTTCAGCGCCATGTCGGGGCGAGATTTTGTTCTTGAAGTGATCGAATGCTACAAACAGTTTCCGTGCCTATGGCAAGTTACTAATTGCGATTATCACAACAGAATAATTAAACGGTGCAAAATATGTTGCACAAACTTTCTCGCATATACGTGTCAAAAGGGTAGAACAAACAAACAAACAACAAAAAAAGGAAGTTATAGAGACAATTAAATTTTATTTATTACATTTTCGTAAAACTAACAAGTACAGTTTCTAGAAAAGAAAGCATGAGGGTCGATCCTTATGTCCAATGCTTTTACCGTGAAATAATAGTAATAATAATAATAATAATAATAATAATAATAATAATAATAATAATAATAATAATAATAATAATAATAATAATTATAATTATAATACTAATAATAACAGTGATGATAATAATAATAATGATAATAATAACAACAACAATAGGCCTAATAATAACTTGGGGTTTGCATGCTTCTCGAAGGCAAAAATGCTGGATACATTGATATGTAGCCGAACAATTGAAGCAAATGCTGCATGAATGCGTTATTACAAGAGCCTACGGTAAATTTGGGTGGCCACGAAATTTGATTTGAACCCAGGACCTCTCCCCTATTGGCGTATACCATCTCGCTGTAATTGGGTTTGGCGTGTTCATTACGACTGAGCTACACTGACTGTTTTTAACAGCAATAAGTAGATTATAGTTTTCATGTTACTATGGGCAACAAAATGTCATTCATATTACTTCCTCTGCCCGTACCATAGGTACTATAGGTAGAGGAAGTATTGTTTTCGACCCCCAAATTCGAAGATGAGTTTTTAACACATATACACGTTTCAAGGCCCCCTGAATCCAAAAATACTATTTTTGGAAACATGTCTGTGTGTCAGTGTCTGTGTATGTGGAATATCTGTGAACAGGGTAGCTCCAAAACGGAAAATCGTATGAAAACAAAATTTCGTATTTTGGTCAGGTACCTTCTGAAGATGTGAGGATATGATTGGCGACAAGTTTCTCTTATTTTTAAGGGGACTTTACATGAAGAATTTTTCGTTTTTCGCGATTTTCTTGGAACGGCTCTAACGATTTTCTTTAAATTTTGCACAAGGGATGCTTATACTAAGAGCTAAAACTTTTATTTGAAACATTTTTTTCGAAAAAATTGTCTGAAGGGTAGTTATAAGCCACCCACTATGAATACACGCACTTTGCAATACGGCCTCATGTAACGGAAAGTCCTACGAAAACAAAATTTTGTATTTGAGTTAGGTACTTTTTGAGGCTGTGACATGAAGAATGGCGACAACTTTCCCATACTTTTAAGGAGACTTTACATGAATAAATGTACGTTTGTCACGATTTTCTCAGAAACGGCTCTAACGATTTCCTTTAAATTTTGTACATGAGTGCTTATACCAAGAGCTAAAACTTTTATTTGAAACTTAAAAAAAAAATTCTCTGAAGTGTAAACTACCCACTGTTTGTAGATACTCTCTTGTCTTCCCTGGTGAACAACTCAATACGCGGACATTCACGGCTCTTACTCTATATAAGTACGTTTAAAGAATATTTTCAAGGGGAAATCTAAGTATGTTGACATTTATAATTTTACAACTTTACTTTTATATTTCACTTGCATTTAGGGTATTTACATTTATAGCTCATAACTTCAATTTCATGTTTCATCATTTTTTATGTTATTGTATTTTTTTTTACTTGTATTTGTATTTGTATGACGTTTCCTATGTCACTGTACCATGTACATTGTATGACTTGAAAGAATAAATGAAAATAAAAAAATAAATAAATGAAGTGAGAAAGATGTATTGTTGGCCATGCTTACAGTAAAGAAATATCTGAGGTGAATATTCGATAAATTATTCTGAATGGCGGAAAGTTCAATAAACGTTTGCAGTCACTTGTTTTTCTTCTTTTTTTTTAGTTTTTCCATAGCCTGTGTTTTTAGTCGCAACATTCAAATGAGGGGCTATAAGGTATTAACAGCATAATTAGCGTAAAATTGTGTCTGGCGATTCTGTACAAGGATATGTGAATACTGCTTACTTTTATTTGGGCAGAGGAAGTTATGTGACTTTCACATCAGATGTTTTAAATTGATATGTATGTTCTGAAATTCGCGTTTAAGCTGTATTTATTTCGTGTTTATCTTGATATCAATTAGATGTATAAAAAATGTTTCAAACAAAAAATGTTCACTTTAATTTTTTCTACAACTTTATTGTGGTAGGTTTTTATGTGTCGCATACAGTACTGTAATAGAGATAATCTAGAAAAATTGAAAATGGGTACGAGTAAAGTACTCCCTAAGTAATGTTTACAGAAAAACGGATATAGTCATTTTATTAGCCACAGACAAGAGTTTCAAATGTTAAGTTTTTATTAAAATCGTTAGAGCCAAGTTTTCAAAAATCAAGGTTCAACCTAACTGTTCCACGAAGCAACTGGCGCAGGTGGAGTGACAGTGAATGGCCACCTAGTTTTGGATGTCGTCCAATGGACGACATCCAAGTGGATGCTGTCCATTTGGAGCGATAGAGAATGGCCGCCTTTAAGACTAGACCTGTTTGATAGTAGATAACGTCGGAATCCATAAGAATAACTGAACACTTTAAGCATCAACAAGTACCAACGATATTGTGTTGTTTGTACTGTATTTTTATATTTGATATTTTATTTTTTCTCGAGTTGTGTTACATGAAAGGAAGGAATAAAATCTATTTGATTAAATTGAAAGGAAACCAAGTTTCTTGTATATTTCCTCCGAAAGAATTTTCTTGCTTCAGTAAAAAATGGAATGCATACAGCAGCACGGCATTCCAGATTGAAACCATTTCATTGCTAGGTCTTTGTGTGTATAAAAGTTCATAGGAGACCTTGACTTTTTACTTTCTTTTCGTTCTGGTTTTCGTGGCATTTCAACAGCTTGGTAGCAACACATGTACTTTACTGTGCGGGACTTTCCAACATATCCGCTAAATTTAAACCCCACATGGCAATAGAGTCCTCCACGAACAGCTCACGTTATGAATAAAGAGATAAGAAATGTTGTGAGCGGTAATGTCAGCTCTAAAAAGTCATAACTGTAAAATATGTTTGCGTGACCAACTCTGTTATGTTAGCAAAAATGTATGTACTCCTCCCGATGCAATTTATTAGAAAGCTCTTACTTTTTTCATAGTTTGCAATATTGCCTGACACGTTCTACCGTAAATGTGCTTCATACTCAGTAACATATATTTGACAGTCTCAAAGACCAACTTACGGCCTTATTGCAAGTCAACTGACCTTCTCAGAAAGCATTTTATTATCTCCACTTTATCAAAACGTGTATGAGACACTGCCGTAGGCTAATATTAAAAAGTTGTTCTTTAATATCAATAAAATATTTTAAATACCCGTCAAATTATTTTACTTAAAATTATGAGACCGGAATGTACAGTCTAAGTTACATTCTCTAACAAACATGATTTATTCATCCAGTAATATCCATGCGTTGTAAATATTTATAAGTTACATAACCTTATTAGTGTTAAAAGTATTACACTTTTCATGTAATATTATAATTTCTATAGCCTATATTTACACCATATAAGCATGAAATCACTTTTGCATGAGGAACATTACTTCTGACTATAAATACACAACAAATTCCCTTAACCAAATGCGTTCAGTCAGTATAAAAATGGAATATTGTTTGCACTTTTAGTCCAAACTATTTCCAGCAAGAAAGTAACTATTTATAAGATATTATAGAATCCAATTAGACAGCCTACAAGGATTTGCAATTTCATAATCCAAATCTTTAAGTGATTGTGAGTGAATCTTATCGTAAATATTGATTTGTCAGTATTGCCTGGTCAATATGGTATATTTTACTTTTATTTTATTTTCATGTTACAGTAATTACACTTACAATTTATAATACAAGATAATGAGTCTAAATATAATATTGAGAAATACACCCGAATGAGTAAGACTGCTCGTGTTCTGGTGCAGCTCCATTTGAACTTTAAAATTATCCTATTTTAGTACTACTAAACAATCTTGGGTATTATATTTTCTCACCTCTCATTGCATTTCTTTTGTTCGACCATATTGTAATACGCTTATTATATGTGACATAGCAGTATCATAAGATTATTTATTAAAAAAACATAATATTATAACTAGGATTTAGATGTTTATGGCCAAAAAAGTGGAAAACATGCCCCTAAATATGACCTAATAAAATAACGTATTTTGAAAAAATAAATGTTCCAATTTAAAACGTTCACACACACTAAACTCTTACCTAACATGAACTCAATTGACTGATCACTTTTAACAATTTTGGTGATTTACAGTTTTACTTGTAATGAACTTCTATGTTTAAAGAATTTGCTCGTTTGCTCGCTTCATCACCTCCAAATACTCGTAATACTTGCTTGTCCCTATGAAATATGAACAACTGCATTAATTAAAAAAAATTAAGTTACCTATTGGTTTGACATAAACATTAAATTAAATAAATTTCAAATTTAACTCGACCATGTAGTAGCCTATACACACTGTATAATTGTCCTCGTTCACCTTATTTATACCTGAAATATGGCGTTTAAATTACAAATATGGCTAAAATATGATCAAGACCACAAGGATAACCAAAATTTATGTGCGAAATAAAAACGGTCCGATTAGGATAACAGGCTTGCAATTCGTGTTTAATTTGTATTTACGGCGAGAACGGAGGTCAGGATAAAAATATGACATGTCAAATATCCGAACCCTAATTAGAACACTGTTGTAGTATCGATTAATATTGAACAGGAACAATCTTCAAGGCAAAAGAAAAGCAACTCAAACTGCATAATAAACAACCACTATTTAAAATAAAATCAATTCTATTAGTGTTAATTTTTATATTATTCTGAACTGAAGCATCTAATCAGTTCTTTTACAGAGGAACCAAAGTAAGAGGTCATTATTGTGCAAACGTTTTAAAAATGCGAAAGATAATCAAAGAGAAGCATAATGGTAGACTGAATTTATAAAGCAGTGTTTCAATTGCTGCAGTAACTAACCTCCCAGTGATAACAGTATATCTCAAAACGAGGGCAGAATGCATGAGCAAATTTTAATTTTCAATATATGGTTGTAAACCATTGACTTGAAGCGGCTCGACAACACTTCCACCATATGAGATCATATGGAGATCATGGAGATCATGTCCTGAAATATATCCAACATTCAAGAAATGTGTCAGGGTTAGTTCGCTTAGCCCTACACGTGGGTAGATTTATTAACAGTTGCAACACATATCACTGAATTTGGGACAGTTTATGCAACTTTCACATAACATTGGTTGGATATCCAGCATATCTTGGGGCAAAATTGATTTTCTCTATCATGAAACATGTCTTGTCAAAAAGAAGAACTAAATGAGCGGTCTCTCCTTACAGGTCTAAACTGTTGGTTTAAATTTATGGATAATTTGTTTAAAAGGTTTGGATAAAAATTTAAATTGCCAAGAGGATATTTGAGGTACAGAGGCTTCTAAGGAATATGCATTGGAGCCTAGTAAAGCTGACTAAAAGAATTTAATGATTGTCCAAATTGGACACATTTTTAAATAATACAAATATGCCAAGAGCGGTCTATGTTACAAATTTAAATAATATGTTATGTATTAGAAATTAAAGGAAATAACATACTTTTATAAAGATAATAGTGATAACTCCAAATATAACGTTCTTGAATACCGATACAAACATCTAATCCCCATAACTGAAATATTACAATATTGCCACACAAGGAAGTAATAAAATATCTAATATATAAAATCGAAAGTGTGGGTATGTGGGTACGTATGTTCCCTACATTTCTTGAGCAATGCTTCCCTATTCATGTTTCTAGCATCTGCTTCCGTTAGTAGAGTACAGGATGCCAGGAATTGACATTATTTGTCCAATAACATGATCTGGGAAATTTATAGTGTAGTTTACATGTCTGATAATTTCATTGTCTGGAAAATCTAGGTTTCCTATAAGAACAGTAAAGGTAGTGAATAATAAATTATTATCAACCTCATCATGATCATTATCAACAATAACAATAAAACAATATTTAAGAACAATGTAATTACAGTGTATATGTCGGTTTCTTCATGAAACAGTTCTCTTGATCCTATTCCAATCACAAAATCGTTATATCTGGCCTGGTTTAGAAACTAATTCAGAACCACTTGAATTGACCACAACTTTTTTTTTCCAAATCGAAGTTTCATCAAACTTTTAAAGCATTATTGTTCTCCATTTCACTAAAAAAAAGTTCAAACTTCTGTACATAGCCCGCAGGGATTGGGATAAATTCAGCAACTTTCATTTCGGTCTCTATCTATATAGCCTTCAGCTAGGATACACTATATTTATTAATTAACTGGAGGAAATAAAAATAGAACTTTTTCAGAGCACAATCTCCACCTATTATTTAACTCATCCATGAAGACCGATTTATTAATTTTGTTGTGAAACATTCTTTAAGCTCTAAAAGGTACATTTACGCCATTATTTGATATCGTTAGGCATCATGCCTAAGTAGTAAGGCGAGCGAGAACTCCTATATAGTTTTTTTCGTGATCGATGGCCCATATTTGTCTGAGAAGGTTACGAGGTTTCTTAAAAGAGCGACCTAGAAATTAACGCACGACCGCCTCACGATTCTCTTCGCCCCATGGAACACTGCTCTCGTAGACACAGCCTGTTTATGGCCACCGGCACAAGGTATGCACGTGACAGCAATGTAGCAAACTACTCAGAGACTTCTCAGCATTCTTATAGGATATAGGTTGTTCATGTCCTAAAAAGTGAGAACTTCTTGGATATAAACATATATTTGCATAAATAGCTTCAGTTTTAACTAACTAATTAATTTCTTGCACACAATATATAACATTTAGGAGAAAATAATTCTACTATTGGAAATGGCAATATAAAATTCCGGAAGAATCAAAGATAATTTCAGATGTGTTGAGTGACCGGACGACCTCTCTTATCCGGACATGCCCTACTATGTCCGGAGTCCTGAAGCATTTTCTTATAAACCGCACGATAGTAATAATAATAATAATAATAATAATAATAATAATAATAATAATAATAATAATAACGACAATATGTACATTATTACAAACTGAGTTTATATATAATTTCTAGAGGTATTATAGAACGGTACAACCTCGAAAAATATCATTTTTAGTTCTTCTGAGAAAATACATTACGGAGTGCAGGGTGACAAAGAGTCCCCTAATTAATAGTAACAATAATAATATAATAATAATAATGTTATTATTTAAAGTAATAATAATAATTTAAAAATACAGTAAGTTTTATTTATTTATTTACTTATTCGTGAATTAAAATCATAAAACAACTTATGTGTCCTCTTTCTCCTCATTTATCCTTCTAAAACCATTTGTTATCTCTTTTATCCGTTTGCATCCTAAACTCGGAACTTCTTAAAATATACACAAGTGCATCGAACAAAATGCTTGTTTAATGTAATTCAGTTATATTTTTCCGTATATCATGTAACACAGCGAGGAGTAATATTTCACAAACTTTAACTCGTTACAAGGGAAACACGTGTCTGCATTAATTTATTTATGTGATGTACACATGTAACGTTAAGGAAGAAAGATAAAAAATTCTTACCGTCCTAAATCGAACAGCCCACATAACATTTTTACGAAGACTATTCCACTCATACGCCGCGTGTTTGATATTGACCAATAACGTTTAGAAATTTCTCGGATATAGACCATTCACGATCGTTTATCTTATAATATCCTTCCTCGGATCGCCAGGATGGAATTATTTTATCTGATAAAACATCAGCTCATTGCCGATACTGTCATTGAGCAGTATGGAAACACATTATTTAATAGATCATAAGTTGTTTGGAAATTGCAATAATATAAATGTCCATTAATTAAAAACACAATTTCAATTTGATACAAGCCAGTTCATGTGCTTTCTGATGTAAGCAACTACCACAATGCCCTCAATGTTGTTATGTGCGCTATTGGTAAGCATTGGGAATTCGGATCGATTCATATATAAGTTATACATACATACAAACTCGCAATTTCTCGTGGGATTACCTATGATAAAACTGTTACTTATTTAAAAATGATATGGCAGTTTACGAAAAATGCATCAAGGTTGACTGCATGTGAACTTAGTGTACTTTCGGCGAAATAGAGATAAAAGGTCTCGTACACCGTGTCCATAAATTTTTCGACGATTTCATAAGCCTATATTTTCACTAATGCTTAACATAAAGAAAGTAGTAGTAGTAAAGAAAGTAGCTATCTTATCACCATTTAAAAGAGGGAAGTTTGAAGTTCTGTAGTGACTTAAGAAGCACTCGATATGAACACTATGTAGCCTATAATACGGCGCACGTCGAGGCGGTGATTTCATTTCCACCAAACTCTCTCAAACATGTATTTTGTGATGTTCCCGATGGCTGCAGTAATGTGCCATCTTAATTCCGGCAACGTTACTGGAAAAGGAGGAATGTAAACACTGAACTTAACATAACCCCACAGGGAGAAATCACACATTGTGAGATCGGGTGAACGGGGTGGCCAAGATGTCTGCAGCCATTGCACAAACAATCCATCGATCTGGCCGGTACCCTCGCCCGTCTTTGCCACTGTGGAGGGGCCTCGTCTTGTTTGAAAATGCATCGTTTCCGTCTTAATCCGTGAGTTCTGGCATTAACCAATTTTCCAACATGTCCAGGTAAATATTGGTAACTTAGTCATTTTCTCCAAATAACAACAATGTTTCCTGCTATATGACAAATGAAAATCAGAAGTTCACTAAAAAACTTCAAAGTTTCCGCTTTCCCATGAATAACGCTGTTTCTTTTCAAAATGAGTAAATATCTACTTGAAAAAAATAAATAGAACTAGCTATTCGTGCTAGCTAAAATTTAACCAAATCCTTAATGTTCGTATGATTATTTTAAAAACGATTTTCCACCGCAATTTAGATAAGTTATTAGGCTCACCATTTTACAATCGTTTATAAACTCGTAACAAATGCCGATTTCACGGAATGCACTGGCAATTAATGCTGTTTTTAATTTGATTCACTGAACATGTGGGTTATAAATATTCGGATTGTTATGTTATACATAACAATAATATAATATGAAACATAAATTGTAAAATATAATATTCGGTATATTATGTAATAAATTCTGGTAATGTGGACATCCGCACAGCGAAGCTACCTTCAAACTATAAACAATCCGTCAACAAATACTTCAATACTGGAATGTAAATAAGTAAGGATATTGACATGTAGGCTAATCACATTAAAGTTTAATGTAGATTTAACAATAATTTTATTTGCACAGTTGACCATAATCTATAGTATTATTTACATTCTGTTACGCAGTTTATTGTTCATTGAATTAATCGCTTAAGGGGCTTTACAGTATATTGAGATTCGCTTCGCTCATTGGGGGCTCCGCCCCCAAACCCACGCTGATGTTCTCGGGAAAGGTTTTCGAAATTTTCCTGTAGTTTACAGCCTAAAAGCTATATGTGTACCAAATTTCAAGTTTCTAGCTCATCTGGAATTGGACAAACATTAATGTCAGTGAGTGAGCCCTTTTTCAGGGGGTTTTAGGGCTGATAATAAAAAAAAATGGAATTTTCCTGTAGTTTAAAGCCTAAGAGCTATATGTGTACCAAATTTCAAGTTTCCAATTATCTGTAAGTGGGCAAACATTAATGTGAGTGAGTGAGTCAGCTGTGTGGCTTTATATTATAAGGATATCGAAACGAAACGTTCTGCTCGACTGTCTTCGATAGCCAATCAAAATGCTTCGGGGCACCGAACACAGATGGTTGATTTCTTGATACCATAAATTAATAATGTTTTATTTTATGCCTACGCCTTCTCGAAATACTGTTGTCATCTTCAGGGCACCATCTTATGCTGTTGTAGATGTATTAATACTTAAAAATTAAAACTACATTGTCTTATATTCTTGTCACTGTTAGAAAAATTAAGGTTTTTAAAAGTTTTACTGTGGCGCTGATGCATCTTCCAGTTTCTTCCTTCTTCTTGTGGCTTCACCGTTGTATATCCGTTATGTAAAAGTAAAGCAAAGTGTTCCCTATACAAGCCATGGAAGCCCAGAGGGTTCCAGGAGTTTGATGCTCCTAGATTTTAGACAATCGGCACGTGAAGGGGGTGAGGTTGTCAGTCTTACGCACCGGCCACCTTTACCCCCAGAATTGCTCCAGGTACTCATTTGTTAGAGGCTGAGTCGAATCCAGGGCCATAGTGCCACCAGAGGGATTAAACCAATTGAAAAACTCCAACGACTTCATCGGGGATCGAACCCGCGACCTTCCGTTTTGTAGCGCAACGCCTCTACCACTTCGCTACGGCGTACCCCATGTCCGTTATGTATCTAGTGAATATTTAAACGAGTTATTACATTTTCATTATATGGTGTGAATTTACCAAAAATATTGCTTATTAGCAGATTATCTAATTACCAAGTTATTGTTATACTGAATACTTTCATAACTCATCAGTTACACAAGTATTGTGTTGCAGGACCTTTATAAAATTTTAATGCTATTACCGACTGTATTCATGTAATAAAATATATGTAATTGTAGTAGCTGCAATAACAATTATGTAATAAATTCACGTCTCTTTTGGTATCACATGTCATTTCTGTCATATATCAAAATTGCAACAAAAGTGTGCCACGTTTTCTCTCCCCCAAAAAGAAGTGAGTAATGTGGTACGATGGAGCTGTTTTATGAGATCCTTGAACTTAAATTATTGAGAATGTATTTCTGCGGTAGCAGCTGCCAATGACAAAACGCAGTTTTTTGTGTTTTTTATTTCTGGATGGAATAAAAATCGCACCGTCCACAAGCGTGCAGAATAAATACAAGTTAGCACATCGTAAATTTGTCTTCTGTTGCTAACATATATCACGTCGATACTTCTAGCGGTCAGAACAGCTATTCTTCAAGATAATGCAGAAAAAATTGACTTCTGGATCTGGATGGCGTCGCTCCATTGGAAGAGACAAAGAAACAGAAAGATATTTACAGGAATTGGAGATTGTGGGTGGAGAGGAAAGATGCTTGCATGTCAGCCTAGAGCATGTTGCACATATCAGTTCTGACATTCACGGGATATATTATGAACAATGCCTCGTACAGCGCATGCATTATAAATATATGCGACTTTTCCCATAAATCGTACCTTTCGTATTCTTTCTCTTTTCACGTCTGACCTATATCTTTGTTTCTGGCATGGATGGCACAAACTCATCCTCGAATCCAATACTTAATGTCTCCGTGCATTATTGGCCCTAAATGTAACACTTAACTACATTCATGGAATATTGGTACACGTCGAGCGTTTTGCCTTGCGAATGGCTGTGCAGTGAGCTAACCTACCGTTAATAACCAGGGCTAGGATTTATATGTAATTACATATTTCTTAATTTCACATATAGACACATTTTTTTCACTTATCTCCATCTATTATGTTGTCATCTATTCAATTTAAATAAATTTATTTTACATATTTTTCCATATTTCTGACTGTTACGTCATGTAATACCTTCTTTCTTGCTTGCCATAAATTTACTTCAGATGGCTTTGATTTTTTTTCATTTGTCTTTATAGGCTTACATTTCAATCATTTCTAAGTATGTCTTGACAATTGTTGCTTTTAACCTCAATACCAAAATTATTTTATTTTATTTCTAAATACTTGCACATTTTAATATTTCTTTGTTTATTTTTTTTTCTCTTGCAATTACATATTTAGTATAGTGTTTTTTCATGTATTGATTGATTATTTTAATATTAAGATCAAGTTATTGTCTTGGGTTGGAGATTTTTTAATTATTTCAACCTTCTGTTGTTTTTTAATAACATTCTACTCTTTCTTCTTAAAAAATGGACAACAAAATGTATGTTCTTTTTCTCCTATTCAAGAGCAATGGGCTCTTTTAACCTACAAGCTTCCTAGCATCACAAAACAATGCTAAATTCGGGCGAAAAGCCTTTTATCATCAACTTTATTGTGGATTAAGTGATTCAACTAACTTCAAGATCGCATTCAACGCAATTTAAGGATCTTAAGGATTCCTTTCGAAGTTTAATAGTGCTTCACCAATTCTCTGGACATTGGTAATTTCAAAGGGAAATCATTCAATCCGTGAGTAACATCATAAACCACATACCTAAGGTACGTTCCAAGGACCATGGATTAGTTTGGCTTCGATGAGACAGGCAATCCTAAGGAATTTATGTAACGGCGATTTATAAATAAATATAGACATTTTATCGTTTAGAAAGCAAGGTGTAAATCGTTTATTTTAAACCACTGCTTTGAACTTCTTGTGTTGTGAATAGTTCAACTCATCATTTGCATAAGCCATTAAATATACATTTTTTCCTAGCTGTTGAAGTGACATTTCAGCAAGCTCATATTTATTTCTGGTCCTCCGATTGAATACAGTCTGTCAATACATTTAAATGTGTATCTGGATAGAGCAATAACTTCAAGATTCACGTAGAACATTTTCATCTCAAATCGCATGTTTATGTTAACCAAGCAGCATCATCACTCTATGTGCATATAAACAAACTGTTATACTTTCTTTGTGGTTCGAAAAGCAATAGAATTTGTGTTTCGAACTGCAAATCATTCATTCCAATTTATTCTCGACATGTTATCGCCGGGAATCGCACCCTAAATTATTCCAAGGTCCGCTATTCGCACCAGAGGCCGGGTCGCCTGGCGGTAACACTGACATTAGTACATATTTATATGTAAAATAAATATTTGTCCATATTTATTGATTTTAATGCAATATTCGTACATATTTCATTCTTAAGAGTAAAACTATATAAAACTGTCGTTTTCAGTGACAGAAAATATGGCAGCACAGGATAAGTCTACAGTTATGTACAGAAATGAATGTGTGAAAAATGTTTTGTGTTACATTGAATCAAATTTTTGTAATATAACAAAAATAATTCAGAAACTACAAAATAATAATCTGACATTACTTGGAAATATTGACATTGTGATAAATCATGATTCATGAACTCAAATGTATACGATCTTATCAAATGTAAAGTGGACAATGTGTTTTCAAGAAATCCAGGCTTTGAAGAAATGTGTAAAATCAGTGCAATCTTAAGTAGCTCGTCAAATGTAAAATTAGAATCAGTGAATTTTAAACATGCGTCAGTCACTTCATGTGCAGTAGAACGAAGCCTCAGTCAATACAAATAACTTTTGAAAATTTAAAACAACATTTTGTGGCACACTGTTGTGGTAGAAGAAATAATCAATGAATGAATAAAGTAAGTAATCTGGAAAAAAGAAATTGAATAATTTAATTTATGAATCCAGTATTTGTAATGCATTTTTATAGGTTCTAAAAGTAACAAAGTTAAAAGTCTAGAGGTTAAATTTGTTTTGATGTCCATATTTTACAAAATATATTTGCATATATATTTACGTATTTTGACATTTTTAGTACATATATGTCCACCGCTGTGGCTCAGGGGATGCGTCCAATCCTCTCACGCAGCGGGCCCGGGTTCGATTCCTGGTCGGGACAAGTTACCTAGGTGAGGTTTTTTCCGGGGTTTTCCCTCACCTATGAGACAAATGTCAGGTAACTTTAGGCCCTTGTGGTCCCCGGATATCATCTGGCCGTCATTATCATCTTCATCCTCATCCTCGCCTTGTTCTGAGTGAGTGTGTGTGTGAATGGTGTGTATCGTCCTATGTGTTCGTGTTGTCTCGGAGGTGGCCCCGGCATTGGGCTGATCACTCATCCGGGGAGGCCCTCCATGTCCTTGTCTGGTCAAAAAAGTATGTATGTGATCCAAAGGTAATCCCTCTCCCGACAGGTCGCGGCCCTGTAAGGCCCGGGCGGCTTGGGTCGCTTAAATCCTAAAAGGGAGAGGTAAAACTACGAAAAAGAAAGAAAGAAAGAAAGATAGTACATATATGTACATATTTTGACATTTTTAAGTACATATATATGTACATATTTTGACATTTTTTAGTACATATAAATCCTAGCCCTGTTAATAACACATCAGCAAAACAGTTAATGTTACTATTAAACAGCTCTCCTTCCCTTTGCTCCGTTTTGATAGGACACAGAAGATATATGTGGTTGACATTACTGGAAGTGTGACAGTTTCTTTGTAGTTACTGTACTACTTTAGCGCAGTACCTGGATCCCTGTGCTGGTCTCCCACAAAAGGTACCGAAAGGAAAATTCTCATTCGTCAAGAACAAACGCGCGACATGTATACAGACACAGTTCACCGCTCCTTGTGACCCTATGTAAAATGAAGTATATAGGAATAAGCAGGTCTCGTATGTAATTCCAGGTTATGTGAACTTAGGGTTTTGCTTGAGAAGAGTGAAGATAATAGCAGATAGCTGCTATTGACTTTGTGTTATACTGTACTAGCTAAACACAAAGGATAAAACTTCCCTCTATATTGAACAGATTTGAACCAAATTTTCATAGTATGTTTCCAATAACTTTATATGAATAGGTACAAAGTTTTAGTGCAATTGGCTTTCTAATTTTTAAAGAATAGTAATAATTACAATAATTATTATTATATTTTTATTATTATTGAGCACCCTAAATTTTTATTAAAATTTAGTTCAAGGTTTATCAGATTTTAATATTTTGTGCAGAATAGTTAGACAAACAACTGCAACTCTCATTCTTTCATGTTCATTACTTCAGTAATTAGGATTAGGATTAGGATTAGGATTAGCCTATAACATCCCTTGAGGGCTAAGGCCTCCTGCCATCATTACTGAATTCCAAACTAAAAATTTAAAAATCGTTCAAATTTTGAGATCAATAACTATTTTTATTTAGGGCACAGACAAGGCTATACAAAATCGATAATTTGAACTCAACTGGAGGATGTTGTTTACGTGCCTGAAAAATTGCATGAAGGTTGGACAATATTAATTACTACAAAAATTAGGTGGTAATATTGAAAACAAGGTTACGGTAAATGACAATTGTGTAAGAAGTTAAGTGTTCCCTATAAAGGCCATAAGGGTCAAGAGGGTTCCAGGAAGTTGAGGCCCCCAGGTTTTAGACATTCAGCTTGTGAAGATGGTAAGGTTGTCAGCCTTACTCACCGGCCACCTTTTCCCACGGGTAGGCTCCTGGTAGGCCTACTCATTTCTGAGAGGCTGAGTCCACCAGAAGGATTAAGCCAATTGAAGAACTTCAATGATCTCAGTAAATTATCAAATCTTTCGCAACTGCACATAGAGTAGTTAATAATTACATAATCTAAAAATTACAAATTAGCGATAAATGCTTTTATGAGGATTTAAAATATTATTATTGTAATAAACATCAAATTGCAAACGTGCTGAATTGGTTCACCTCCACCACCATGGTACTAGAACATAATAGTGCATACATCACGTGTTAATATACCGTCTGTCAGTAATTCACTGCCATTCGCTTGTCGGACATTCAAAATAAAATATGCGAAAAAAAGCGTTGTGAAAATATAATGTTAATAATTACAATGAATAAACGATAAGGCAAACGTTAGTAAGTAAATTATGGAAAAGGCGTTCGCTAGAGAAATGAATGTGAACGCATGATCAGATGAATAGTGAATTAGTTGTGATTCACCCACATGTGTTATGAAGATCAGACAATTGCTTTAAGGAACAAATAAGCTTATAAACTGCAATGGCATATTGTAAAATCCTATCAGTATGTCCGAATATATAGTAACCAATATGCTGCGGTGGTCTAGAGCAGCGTTTCTCAACCTTTTTGATTCCGAGGACCTCTAAAATGTCTAAACAATTTTACGGACCCCTAATTTTACATCCCATTTTTAAAATAAGGCCTTTATTCTTAATATTTGGGGTATTAATTATAGGTCATTGTAACGAAATATGTGAAAAAATTGTACTTCTTTGCTTTCCACTTGCTTTATGTTTTTTAACAATTATGTCTGCAGACCATCTGCACCATCCTCGCGGACCACCGGTGGTACGCGGACCATAGGTTGAGAAACGCTGGTCTAGAGTAGCGTGCCCGCCTCTAGATCAAACCCGGCCGCGGTCGATGGATTTTTCAGGACGTAAAAATCCTGGACGCGGAGTCCTCCGGGAGGGACTTAAAGCTGGGGAGCCCGTGTCTTAGATTTACGGCACGTAAAAGAATTCCAAGCCTAAATTAGAGCCTCTGGAGAAAATTTCTCGGTCCTTTCACGCCACCTTAGTTTCCGGAGGGGGGTTGAGAGGCGATGGGCTTACCACCCGTCCCTCTGTCCTCTCTCGAAAAATAAGCGTAACAAAATTCACACAGGTAACAGAAACCTCCACTTGGAGGTCCTTCGCCCCAACATTAGGAAAACAGATACAGATACAATATTAAGCCCCCACCTGCCACTGCGCAACTGAATCAATCGCTACGCTGTGGAGGTCACGAAGGGAGGAGAAGTTCGGAATGACTTCACACCTTCGGAGTACTGCTCGACAGGCTTGATTTAAACGATCCAGCCTGAAAGAGCCACTGCTGGAATCTGCTAGCAGACGTTGAAAGAGCTAATAGAGACGAAGGTTACTGAAACCACCTTGTTAGCTACAGTTTGATCTGGACTAAATTCGCACTCAAATAGCCTAGACCAGCGCAAAGTCTATGAATAAGATTGCATATCCTTAACCACACACTGTGTTAGTCACTAAATTCCACCGACTTTGATGGGCAGAATAAATAGTTCGAATGGTGAGAAACATAAGCTAAAAGTGTGCAATATCGTCTTCTCTAATACTATTCTTGGTAAGTTTTGGCTCAAAGAAAATAATTTAGTCCCTCACCTTTCCTTTGTTTAAAATCGTTCATAAATTTCTGGTTCACTTTAGGGCCAAATCAATTCCTTGCTTTCCTAGCTTGAATATACTTTTCTTTTTTCTATAATACTGAAGAAACGTCTGTTACTAAATTTTCGCATACACATTAAATAATATCGAGATTGATTTAAACATTTATTGTCAAACTCGATATCAGAGAATTCCGTTGTATATAACTAGAAACATTAATATTTCAGGATTCTCCATATAATAATTCCCCCACAAGTTATTATTTTCTTCCACAACATGGATTCAAATATATCCGAGATGTTTGTGGGATCCAGCATATAAAGAAGATATCAGATAAGCATCTTGTGCTCGTTAACTTCCTACTTGAGAAAAAAAATGAAGTCTATGAAAGTTACGAAAGATTGGTTACTAGGTCACAACTGTGATAAAGAAAATAAAAGATAATACTCTGCACAATTTATTAAGCATAATTGCTTCTAGAAGAATCAAGGAGACTCATATCCTGTAGATTTTTTTTATGAAGTGCTCTTCGCTTACATTGTATGAATAAGAGAACCTAATTACCAGGGCTAGGATTTATATGTAATTACATATTTCTTAATTTCACATATAGACACATTGTTTTCACTTATCTTCATCTATTATGTTGTCCTCTATTCAAATTAAACAAATTTATTTTACATATTCTTCCATATTTCTGACATAAGTACATATTTATATGTAAAATAAATATTTGTACATATTTAGTGATTTTAATGCAATATTCGTACATATTTCATTCTTAAGAGTAAAACTATATAAAATTGTCGTTTTCAGTGACAGAAAATATGGCAGCACAGGATAAGTTTACAGTTATGTACAGAAATTAATGTGTGAAAAATGATTTGTGTTACATTGAATCAAATTTTTGTAATATAACAAAAATAATTCAGAAACTACAAAATAATAATCTGACATTACCTGGAAATATTGACATTGTGAAAAACATGATTCATGAACTCAAATGTATACGTGGACATTTAGCCGATCTTATCAAATGTAAAGTGGACAATGTTTTTTCAAGAAATCCAGGCTTTGAAGAAATGTCTAAAATCAGTGCAATCTTAAGTAGCTCGTCAAATGTAAAACTAGAATCAGTGAATTTTAAACACGCGCCAATCACTTCATGTGCAGTAGAACGAAGCTTCAGCCAATACAAATCACTTTTGAAAATTTAAAACAACATTTTATGGCATACTGTTATGGTAGCAGAAATAATCAATGAATGAATACAAATAAAGTAAGTGATCTGAAAAAAAAAAATGAATAATTTAATTTATGAATCCAGTATTTGTAATGCATTTTTATAGGTTCTAAAAGTAACAAAATGTAGTGTCTAGTGGTTAAATTTGTTTTGATGTCCATATTTTACAAAATATATTTGCATATATATATATGTACGTATTTTGACATCTTTAGTACATATATATGTACATATTTTGACATTTTTAAATACATATATATGTACATATTTTGACATTTTTTAGTACATATAAATCCTAGCCCTGCTAATTACTTAGGTAAGGGAACATATTCGTTTTTGTTGAATTATTATTATTATTATTATTATTAATATTATTATTATTATTATTATTTTTGTTCGCGGATGAGCCAAAGTACTTAGTTCCATATCTGTGTTTTCCTTTGACTCCACATTGCTTTCATCCTTTGGCTGTGAGCTTCCTTCCTCTCGTTTGTCCATGTTGTTCCAGTTTCTTTCTCCGGTCTGTCCTCTTGGATAATGTCCTACTTATGCACCTTAATTCTAAAGCTATCTCGTTTCAAAATATCTTCTCTAGTAATTTCTGCCAGTTTTAAGTCATTTTTTACTTCACCAATCCATTTCATAGTATCTACTATTCTTTATTTCTGCTTTCATAGAATTCCAATATTTGTTTTGTGAGCCTATTTGAATTCATTCGTTTAATGTGTCCATAAAATTTTAACCTTCGTTTTCTGATATCACTATGAATGTCTGTATGTGTTTTTATTTCCTTTTTACTCCTAAGTCTGTATTCTTCACCTACGCTTCGTGGACATAAAATGTGTCTTATGATTGTGCACTCTCTTTGTATTATATTTTCTACATGTTTTTCTATTCAAAATTAGAGTTTCGGCTCCATAAAGGCACTCGGGTTTAATAACACTGTTATAGTGTCTCAATTTTGTATATTTAGACATGCACTTCTTATTATAGATGTTTTGCGTAAGCCGATATTCTGTGTCCGTTTTTTCGCATCTAATTTTGTTTGCTTTTTGTTTATTATTATTATTATTATTATTATTATTATTATTATTATTATTACTATTATTATATATTAGCGAACATGTACGTTTACAAATGAATTACATAAATCATAAAAAGACAGACTGACAAAAGAAAAAGTTGTAAGCTAATATAGACAAATGCTAATTTTCTGCAAAGACTACATGCTTAGATTTGAAAAGAAAGTCAGAAATTAATTTATAATAATTTAATATCTCATAATTATGACAGCGCCATATAGATTTTCATGAAAAGTAGAAAGAAGAAAAAGTATGATGTGAAACATTAACTTCCTCTTCCCAAATACAATTTACCTCTTAGTAAAATATATTATTTAAGACATTCTCTTCACGTAAATCGGATATAAAAATTAAGATAGTGTCGTTACCCCATCGTATCGCATCCCCGAAGGATACATAACCCAAATAAAATCTGATTAATGCATGCACGTAACTTTCTTTACTCTAAACATGGTCAACAATACATCTTTCTCACTTCACATTCTGGTATAGAAAGAGGCCGTGAAAGAGCGCGTATTCTGTTTTTTCAAACCCGATGAAAAGCTTTATTGTTCACTGTCAGGCAAAACAGAGTTTGTGTAAACAGTGGGTGGTTTATAATTACCCTTCCGAGAATTTTTTTAAAAGTAAAAGTTTTAGCTCTTGGTATAAGTACCCCATGTACAAAATATAGGCTATAGATTTCCATGAAAAGTTGAAAGAGGAAAAAATATATATAACGATTCACTGCGGCTAATAATAGAGACGAAATCAGCCGTTATTGCCCTGCAGAGAGTTCAGAGTGTTTTATTATGAACGGAAGCAATCCCCCTATCTAACCTCTCACTGACACATTATCCACTTTCCCTGCGTCACCCTTTCGCAGTTTTTCTCTCTTCGTATGATGTATGGGAAATAAAAAGGGAGTTGTTTTATCATTACCAACTTTTTTCTTCCTCCCTGTCTATATGAAGCGATGGGGTGTAGATTTATTCGCTGAAATATACCCCCCCTTCCACTTCTGAGAACTGGCTGGCTTTGTGATATGACTAAAGATCGACTAACGCTCCATTTTCTGCTGTTAATGATGTGTATGCTTGTGTATGGTAGCAGCAAAAAGAACTTGGAATTCAGGCTCTATTTACGTTGCCACAGCGATATTTTCCAACAAAAGCTGAGAGGAATTCGCTTTTCTTTGTCACTAAAGGACTGTATATGCCATGTACATTAGCTCTTTATGCGTCATGGAATTAAATTAACTGGAGAGTTTAACGTGTGTTTACAATTCTTGCATGACTTATCAGTATAAGAACGTTTATTCTCTTCATAAGTATTTGCTGAACGTTACTTTCGTACTTAATTTAATTTAATTTAATTTAATATATTATATAATATAGTACATCCCCAAAGAGCAAAGCTCATTGGAGGGGTGACATAAATACATTGGTTCTAAAACATACTACAATTATCTTACAATTATAAAACATACTACAATTATCTTATGGCTAAAACAAATTCACTAGTGACAACACTACGGTGAAAGATAAGATTAAGTCGCCCCTTACGCTCCGAACAATGCGTTGCTATTCGCTTGTTATCTCGGCACTCCCGATCGTTCCTTCTCTCCAAACTCCCGATCGTACCAAATACAAGCTACCAACCCTTACACCAAAATGACAACCCTCTAGCTTACTCGGCAATCCCGACCAGACCACAAGCACCTCTTCACATGGTCTAAATAATGCATAACACTATCCACTTAGTTAAGTGCGCGAGCGGAGGCGGCATTTTAAGAATTTATTTTATCAGTGTATACGAGTATGAATTAAGGTTAAGGATCAAACCTGTTCTTCTGAAAACCCTGCTTAATGAATCGATCTGGAGTTTAACTTTGAAATATAATACAAAAATAACTTATTTTGTGATTATCATGATTGTAATCACCAATGATTAAACAAAAGCATTTTGACACTTTCTTATATCAGTTTACCAGGTTTATTTTATTGAAATGAATATTGAAAGTTAGGTTTATGTAATTTTATACAAATTAACACTTTTCCCTAACATCTTTTACCCTTCATATGGATGTGGGGGAAGGGGGGCAGGTTTCTACGTTCGAGAGTTCTCCCATGGATACGACAGTTAGGCTGCATTTATTTTCTTATTCAATCATTCATTCACTAAAGATGGCTTTCTGCAACTACTAATGCATTCACTGAGATGCATTTCGAGCAGGAGAACAGGAGAAAGAGAAAGGACTGAAAAAGTTTCCCACAGTCTGGAACAAGACACCCAATTATAGCCCACAGCCCGAAAGATGAATCAGGATTCTGGACATGAAAACCTAAAGTGGACCAATTAAATTTTAAACAAAAAGCATATTATATGAGATGATAGTAAAATTATATAACTTAGTAACGGTGATGATGGTGATGATAATGACGATGATGGCAACGATAATACAGTTACGTTAAATATTTTACATACTGTAGAGTCTAAATAACAAACAGACATCTTTTATTCATACGTTAAATGAGGTGAAAGAGAACAGCAGAAATGCCATTATCATTCCGCAAAATGAACTTTGTTAGTTTTAAACGTGAAGCTACGTAATGGTATACAGAGGAAGTTAAAAAGCTCTTTATCTCCTCGGATTCATTATCTTATTAACGAATTTCCGACGGAAAGACGTGCACATCATACCATCGATTCCATTCAACTTAAATGGATTATCGTTCATTGCGTATAGGATTAAGCCAATATTGACGTTCATACTATTATGTAGTATCCTGTTAGCAGGCACAAATCTGTGATGCGAGTTTTAACAGGATATTCTTAATCAGCACAGGCTTCAGTAATTAGCAGCGGCTCTGAATTGAATGGTTCGCATAGCAGCATTCATGCTCTAACTTTACGCCTTATACATAAGTCCCCAGCTATTAATTTACAATGCGCTAAAGGATTTGAAAGCAGTTACCCCTTGGGATATGGGGTAGTTCTCCATGTTGAGTTAATCGCATGTCTCTCAAGTTCCATTCCTTTGGGAGACTTGGATTCCACAGCAAACTAACGTATGTTCTCATGACATGCATTATTCTCCTTCGAAATTTGAAACAGAGAAAACTAAAAACAGAACATGAATAGAATGAATAAGGAAACTATCCCGTTCATCATGAACACCTACAAATCTAAAGGAAGAAGAGAAAGAGGAAGTGATGAACCTAAGTGATATGAAGATGGAGCAGACAAACTGTCTAATCCATTGGTGCGCATCGTGTCACATCGTGTCACTGCGCGGTAGGGGAATTTCTCCCACTACAGTCGCCCTTGACGTCAGCATAAAGCAGTTTCGACGTGACACTGAACATGAAGAACAGGTTTATTACGTCACAGCAAGGGATGGGGACTAAAACGTTTCCCCTCAGTTACTCACCTATGGTCTAATCCAGCGTTTCTCAACCTTTTTGAACCCGAGGACCTCTAAAATTTGTAAAAAATGTTATGGACCCCCTAATTTTTCATCTCATTTTTAAAAAAGGCCTATATTCTTAATATTTGCGGTATTAATTATAGGCTAGGTCATTATAACGAAATATGTGAAAAAATTTTACTTATTTACTTTCCACTTGCTTTATGATATTTTTAATTATATCTGAGGACCATCTGCACCATCTTTTTGCGGACCACCGGTGGTCCGCGGACCATAGGTTGAGAAACGCTGGTCTAATCCATAAAGTGAAGATGAAGAACATAAAATCTGACCAGTCTATTTTGCTCACATATTAATCTGTTCGTTTCAAAATGTAACATGAAACTCTTATGAAGTTCTCTATTACAAGCAGGATCTTCCTAATAGACATATGCATATGCATGCATTCATGTACCACAGATTATTGTCTCTGTTGGACATTACATGATAATATTATAGGAAAAAAATTCCTCTGACACTGGGACTTGAACCCAGGACCTTTGCTGTCCGTGCCAATGCTCTTACCAACTGAGTTACGCCAGAGTTCAATTCACAGCGCCAGATAGAACCTCTGTCCTATGTGCTTCTCCTATAATATTATCAGGATCTTCCTACGTTCTCGCTTTGCATTTTCTTCCATCTTTCCATTCGAGGCTGAGTTAGTATTAAGGACAGCCTTACACGCCAGATAATATTTTCAAAGCATTTCATAATAAAAGTTATAGGACTGAATACTAGCAATTACATAACTTACATAGTGTTATTATTTCTGAAGCAAACAGCTAGCTCACCGCCTTTTTTCATTTAGACTACACAAGAAAGGAAAATGGAGTAATAGAACAAATGCGCTGAAAGTTGTTGGTGGGGTTGCTTTGGGGGGTGGTGGAGGGCAAAAGAAAATTACTACACAAGTGAAACAAGCTATTCTAAAACCGACAGTTTTGTGTACAATGGAAGAGTAAAAGAAAGTGGGCAATTTTAATGGCTAATTTTAATGTAAAATTTTGATCTGATATTAGTTTCTATTTTCGAGCAATGTTTTTCACACGGGCACACAGAAAGAGAAAGCGAGAGAGACACGCTCATACACACACTCAGCTATCTTCATGTATTGGCAATATTGAATTGGAAAGTGCTTATAAACTTCTATTCCCTGTGATCAGCAAAATTCAAATTTCACTCTAACTCAAAACTTTCCCTACCTAAAAGCCAAGTTCCTACCGTACTGGTTGAGAGTTTAAATTTAAAATAATGATTTTTTAAATAGTATAATAAGGTCATTTGTTAAGGAGTTGGTTTCGATCTTTAGGTTATCACCATGATCCTTACTTACTTACTTACTTACTTACTTACTTACTCGATGGCAATAGACGATTCCTCAGCAAGGTAAAGGAATATCTATTTTATGGAACTCGAAGGTTTATTTCCACGCTTACCTGAGCCCGCCATTCAACCCCATTGAATCCTACTTCCCTTAAATATATCCTAATATTGTCCTCCCACCTACGTCTAGGTCTTCCACGTGTCATTTTCCTTCGGGTCTCCCAGTCAATACTTTTGAGATGTCTTTCCTCCCCCATGCGCGCAACATGTCCAGCGCATTTCATTCTCCGTGATTTATTTACCCATACTATGTATAACCGGTAAAGAGTACAGGTCATGAAGCTGGTTGTTATGCAGTTTTCTCATTCCCAATTTTCATCTCTCTTAGGCCCAAATATTTTCCTAAGCACCCTGTTTTCTAACATCATGATACATTTTGAAATTTGACTAATTTTGAAAGTTCTGTTTATTTTTTCTTTATTGTTTTCGTAAATGCTTCTTTATGTCTATTCATCATATCAAAAGTCATAATACAATCATTATAAGAGTAAATTTTGCTTGGAAGTAGTAATTATTGGAGCAATATTAATGGTTTTAATCGGAATTATCCTGAATTGTCTAAAAACACAAAAAAGGCTAAAGCTTCATCATGAGTATTTTCTACTCACGTTTTCGCAATCATTGTAGGCCTTACAATGTTTTTACTGAAACGATTTAATTAAAATTTTGAGAACAGAGTTATATTTATCTTGAAATAAAAGCGTTATAACCATTTTTTCTGATTTTGGAACAAGACTAAAATATTCAGTTTGGAATTCTATGAAAGTTAAGATGGAAGTGCGTTAATTTTCGAATGAAGTGCATATTGCAGCGGTAATTACTGAAAGAACTGCACACAAATCGTACAGGTCATGTAATGGACATTATTGATCTGCCAGATGCTCAGGCCAGCTGTAATTATAATTCAGTATCGCTGTTCATCCGTCCATCGTTCCATCCATTCCATCCATCCATATCTCTCATCGATCTACGCATTACTCCGTCCATCCTTTCATCCGTCCAACGAATCAACCTTCCATTGTCTCATACTCTCAATCATTCCTTCAGCGTCCATTCCTAAACCACCCATTCTTTAACACTATTCTCTTTACAATGCATCGCTCTATCATTTCGCTCATTGATTACTCAGTACAGTCCCATCTAAATATGCAGACTATGCAAGTTCATCTGCCATTCAACATTCATTCAACATTCAGCGTTAGTTGAAAATATTATTCTTAAAAGGATTTTACTAAGAGACATACTAAAAGCAGTACGATTTTATTAAGCCTTCCCCGGTAAGTTCCTGGAATTACATATTCGAAAGATCTTCAATTCATCACTGTTATTCAAAAAAGCGATTACATATTTAATCCATTGTAGGCTACAGTCTTTCAACATACATCTATAAAGGTTCAGTCATTTTGTTATAAAACAAATACCTAAACATATTTCCACACTACAGTATGGAATTTTAAGACTAATACGACGGTCATTTCAGAAGTCATTGCAACTATTATTTATCAGTCCATAAAGCTGCAGGAATACAAGGCGCTATGGGTAAGGGACATTGAAAGATGCGTAATACTCGTATTCTTACGAGATAACACCCTTCAAAATAATCCCCCAAGGCGTCCACATATCTTTGCCAACTATGAGGAAGGTGCTGAATACCACGTTTGAAGGCCAACACCCAACGTGCAGCAGTTCGATAGGGCAACGCTTTATCACCCAATGCTTCTCGTAGCTCGGCATGACACTCACGAGCATTTCTGCCACTCAGAAATGCAATAATTTTTACATATGCTCGCTGTTTAACTTAGCGACATCCATGTCGGAACACAATCTCTAGGATACTAACGTTTGCATGTGTTGTCTACTGGACACCAATGCACTCAGACGTCATCTGGTGGTCGCATCCCGTACTGTGTACACCAAGTTTTCAATTGTATAGGCCTATAGTGCAATAACCGCATATGTGGTTATTCGGAATACATAAATTAGTTGCCATGACTTCTGGAATGACCATCGTATAAAAAAGGCATAATTGAAATCCACAGAGTAATCATCACTTATTCTCATCATGGATTCATGAGTTTCGTGCATACTTTCAGGAAAAAATAGCTGTTACCATGACCATGAAGAAAAGGATCCTATTTGGAATTGTTACAGAGCGAGGTCGTTTTAATGCTTTTAAAAATGGTAAATTGACATTTCGAACAGGAATATTAAGGAAATAATGAAAAAATTCACTAATATTTCAGAATTCATAACTTGAACTATTTGTTTCATCTACTCCAATCGAGGTCTTCCTCTAGAGTGTTTCTCCTCAACTTCCTCTATTATTTCCTTCATTTGTCCATCAAACCGAAGTACGTTTCCTATTCGGTGTGCTCGTCTTCTTTTTATGAATGTTCTCCCCTCATTTGACCTTCTGAATACCTCTTCATTTGTTATCCTTTCTCTCCAACGTATTTGTAATATCCTTCTATAACACCTAAAGGTAACAAACAGTCTTCTCGTTTCTTCGTCTCGAATAATTACCCATTAAGAGGACCGTTTTTCCAAAACTCGCTTTATGCATTTTTCAGTCTTTTTTGTGTTAATACATACTGTTTAGCATCCTCTAAAAGTCTATGCAGCCGGCTTTAGCAAAATTTGCTCTATTACAAAATTATAGCACAGAGAATACAGCTTGTTTTGCAAAACTCGCTTCATGCATATGTAGTGGTCTTTTCAAAACTCGCTTTGTTTTTTGCATAAAGCGAGTTTTGAAAAAACGGTCCTTATTTGCTCTCATACAATGCAATAGTCCAAACACAGGGCTATAAAAATTTACATTAAGGCTTAAATTGTTTGATTCTTAGCATGGCTCATACTACTCCAAATTTGTTTTCTGCTTATTCTAGAAATTGTAATTTTATTGCATAAATATTTGAATACTTCCACTTCCTGAATTACATCATTTCTCAGTTTTGTTGCTATTTTATTCTTTTACTCTCGCCGAAGACGTTTATTTTGGACGTTATTTTGGATTAACGTCCATATGGAATTCCTCGGTACATACTCTGTTTATTTTACTCAAAATCAGTTACAGATATTCTTCGTTATCTGTTAGTACAGTTAGCCTATCATCAGAAATCTGAGCATGTCCACTTTTTCTCCTTGAAACGTTGTCCCTACTTATACCTTCTCTCTAATCCTATCCATAGCTTTCTGTATATATACATATTAAATAGATATGGGGACTGAGCTACACTGCTTCACCCCCCTCTTTATGCTTACTTCTTTATCCCTGTTGTCGCCTCGAATTATTCCTATTTCATTTTTACACATATTGTAAATAATTATTCTTTCCCTGCACTTAATATCATCTAGTGTACGATACTGAATAAGATTTTCCTGCTCACATTGTCGAATGCCTTTTCCATATCAACAAAAAAATAAATGTTGGCTTGCCTTTCCATAATTGCTCTTCTATTACTTGCCTCGATGTTGCCTCTTGAAACTACTTTTGAAGCATGACATACCACGCTCAAGGATCGGGCATCTGATTTCCTAGTTAAAGGCACTATCATTCACTTCGTGAAATGTTGTGGTAATTTCCCTGTGATAAATTTTAGATATTATAGTTCATGTTTCAATCTGTTCCCAGATTTTAAAACGTTATAGGCCTACTGGTACAACGCCTATTCCTGGTACCTTTCAAATTTTAAATTTTTGTAGTGATTTAGTGAATTCTTCCCCACTATAGGATATCCAAGATCTTCATTATATAAATGTTTTCTACTTTTAGTATCCTGACATTGTATTTAACTTGAATTCATAACGCGCCATAACTAAATTATGATGACTCTCTTCATCTGCCTCAGGGTAACTTCTGTGGCCTACTTCATAAAAAAAATTACGGAGGTAGTTACCGCTCTAATGGCCGAGTGCACCAACCTCGGTATTCAGAATACCGCGGTAAAGTTGCTTAGTTTACCCCGGTAATGTCATACTTTCGTTGCACCGTGCTCGGTTTCGACTTTTATCGCGGTAAGATGCAAACCGGCCGTGAAGGAGCTGTAAAGTGAGAAAACCGCTGTTTTCTTTCCAAGATGGAGATCAGCGTAATGTATCATATTTACGATATCTAGGCCAAAAGCTAATTGAACATAAAGAATAATGAGAGACAGGTGGGGTCTATTTGAAGAATGAACGATGGTGCATATCTTTGCAAATACTGTGCTGTAACATCGATTGAAATTACTTTTCTTTCTTACCTCAACCAAACCAGGTCCATCGAGTAGGCTAGTGGGCGTAACCACGATTATTACGATTAGTACAGTATTTATGGTGTTTGAAATCAGTTTGAATTCAGACGACATATATATGCAATATAATATTCCATTTTATCCTTATAAACTTTTATTACTGAACAAAAAGGCAACAAATAAATGAAATATGGAAACCCAGTGGTCCTAGGCCAAATTTAAATGAATGGCTGCATGCATCACGATATAGCCTGTGTATCGGTATATAGGGTATGTAAATCAATTTATCATACCTGCCCGTACACGAACATAATTATAGCAGCCCTTTCATGGCTATGCACATGATTTTGCACCTAAAATTTCTACTAGTCGTACGGGAATAAAAGCGAGGCTATGTCGAACTCAGAGGAGAGATTTCGTGGTGTTGCTTTGCCTTGGATTGCAAACGTGTGACAATTATTCTTTAAAACATCAATGTTATTTTATTTAAATGTACAGACAGGTGGGATCTATTTGAAGAATGAACGATGGTACATATCTTTGCAAATACTGTGCTGTAACATCGATTGAAATGAGCTTCCTTTCTCACCTCAACCAGAGCGAAAGCAACTCATTTCACGTTTGGTACAGTATCTATGGTGCTTGGATTCGAAGTATGAATTCAGACGACATATATACGCAATATAATATTCCCTTTTATCCTTATGAACATCTTTTTATTGAATAATAAGGCATCAAATACATTGAATTTGGAAAAAATTTGGCCTACTAGCGAGCCACCGTGACTGGCAGACGTGCAGAGAGAGATAGAGAGAGAGAGAACCTAGCGGCCATGGAAGAAACCATCAAGGAAAAATGGATTCGTAGCAGAGTAACAGCAATATTTCCAAGCATTAGCAAACCGCGGTATTTTCGCAATGGTGCACAGAGATTTTGAGAATACCCCGGTATTACGTTTACCGCGGTAACGAAACGGCTGAGAAAACCGGAGAATGGTGCACTCGGCCATAAGTCAGTAATTACCGTTCTATTTTACAGGTATCTGTTTCATAAAGCTACCATGTTAACAAAAAAATTCACAACAGTAAAACTCATTATTGTTTCATAATAATAGTGTTCTGTAATGTACCGCGGTAAATAAGATGTTTCTATCCACCTCCCTAACTGATTAAAATGTGGTATAAATAATAAAAATTCATTCAAGTTAAAAGAATACTAATGCATGTTTTCAAGTTCATTTAGTTAAGAGGACGAACAAATGCTCCCTGTTCAGTACAGCAATTCAAGGATTTTCAGACCACGATCAGGATTGTTGATATGGAATATACGAATATAATGAATGATAGGCTTACAGGAAAATACTGATGTTTTCTTACTTAATATTTTATAATAAGGGATCATTCATTGTGACCAAAGAAGTGACTCGTTTGGAACAGAGTGTTTCAAAAATACTTTTACAAACTTCGGCCATGGGTTCCTTACACCAAAAGAAGGAAAAAGTTCATATGAACATAGGTCTCATAATCCTTTGTTTTCTCGATAGGAACTGTTCAACACATTGGTACGCTCATGGGCAGATCATAATCCTTGTGCTGCTGTTTACGCTAGATATCAGCAACAGTTTGGGATTAATGTGCGGGCTGGAATTGTAGGTCCGTACATTCTACCAGCACGTCTTACAGGTGCTGTCTACAGAGACTTTATCCAGAACACTCTTCCAGAATTACTTCATGAAGATTTGCCCCTGAAAATAAGACAAAACATGGGGTTTATGCATGATGGGGCTCCAGCACATTTTAGTCTCATTGTTCGAGGTGCACTGACTGGTATCTACCATGACAGATGGATAGGCAGAGGAGGACCGTTTCCTTGGCCTACACGTTCTCCCGACCTCAGTCCTTTGACTTTTTATCTCTGGGGGCACCTTAAACTATTGGTTTATGGAGCAGACTTCCCGGATGAAGAAACTTTTCATCGACATGTCATGGAAGCATGCGAAACCATTCGATACCATCCCAGAGTATTTGAAAGGGTGCGACAGTCCATGATTCGACAAGTGCATGCATGACTAAAAGCAAGAGGAAGACATTTCGAGCATTTGTTATGACTTATGAGTTTTGTGTCTTGACGTGCTATGAGTGTACCAATATGTTGAACAGTTCCTAACGAGAAAACAAAGGATTATGGAACCTATGTTCATATGAACTTTTTTCCTTCTTTTGGTGTAAGGAACCCATGTCCGAAGTTTGTAGCCTATATGTATTTTTGAAACATCCTGTATATCTCAGTGCCTTGTCTCTTATGTCTCAAGTTTGTTTCCTTGTGTTGAATATAATACTTGTCGCTTGGTATTAATTCTATCCATTCTAAACTTTCAAAATAAATTGTTTTTAAGGATTTCCTGAGAAACTATCATTTTTTTAACATTATACGTATAAGCCTTTGTTTCATGAACACATGACAATATAGTATAACGACCTATAATAGGCCATGGATTTTCTGGCCACTGGTCGCAAAGGATGAAAAAAACAAACATTCTCTTTCGACATTTTATAGCTTACTGCGGTATACTTTTACCGCCGCAAGAAATGTTTTATGAAACAATACGTATTCCCCGGTAGAAACTGTTTATTCACCGGTGTATGTTACAATCGTAATTACTCGTATTTTATTAAATACGCCCCTGCTGTCGGATACCGACTAGAGTGATGGGTTCCAGGATCCTTGCTTCATTCGAATTATCATTCTATTCTTTATATTATTTGATTCTTAAAGTCATTCGATTCTGCCCATTACTATATAGTAATAACCGTTATGTTTTATGGGGAAACTGACTTATAACCTAACCTCTGAACCTACCCACCCACCCACACACACACACACACACATATATATATATAATTGCCAGATGGTTTTGCTCTTTAATTCTGAATCTTTCCAAGTATACGCAATATATTTTAGCTCCATAATTTATATATATAATATATATATATAGCCTATACCAAAACATCGTTATAATTAGACTATTTGACAAAAAATGTATAAATAATCTCAGTACGAAGTATTTTTTCTCCGCAAGAGATAAAAAATAACATCAAGTTGTATGTTGTATTTCAAACTTGTTAGAAACAGAGGAAGGATAAATTGAGTCATGGTCGACAGGTTGGCAATCGAGCGAAGCGACTGATCATGACTGTGAATACCTCAATGTGTTTAGCTGTAGGTAAGGCGCTCTGCTGGATATTGACGGGTGGGCGAGGTACCGCTGTGATATTTATAATGCATTTCCCGGAGCAGGAGCTCATGTTGCCTCGGAGTAATCAGGTGCCATGAAAACCTTTCCTCTTCACTCTATAAAACCATTAGGCTTAGACAGCTTACTTACACAAGATGTGACAGTTTCTTGGATCCTTTGCCCATGAATCTTATGCATCATATAATTCAGCACATAGACAAGAAACTTTATTGAGCTAACATGAGACTACTTAATCATGTTCATTAAAATCATCTTAAGGGGAAACTAAAATAACTTTTGGATGAAGATTGTGATTTCCATTTTACTTTTTTTTTTAGGTAGATTTCGAAGAAAATCTACCTATTGCAATGGATACCACTTTATGATTTTCGAAAAATTCTTTCATATCTTTACGTTTCATGCTCCCCTAAGTACGAAACCACCGCCCGTTCAAAAAAAAATTTTGTGATATTTATATATATATATATTTATATATATATATATTTATATATATCTTTACACGATAGCGGCCGTAATTTTGAAGATATTTGAACCAAATTTTAATATGTTATTTCTAGGCCCAATAGTTCGGACAAGTTCGTTAATGAGCAAAATTGGCCCAAGGGGGTGGTCGGGGGAGGGGGTTGAAATTTTTAAAAATGTATATCTCGGCCCCTATGAAGTATAGAGGGAAACTTTGTTTGAATAAATTAGAGTACTCCCAATGGAGTTCACAGTGACACCAACGATTCGGGGGTTCGAGTGAGGGTGGGGGTGGGGGTGGGGGTGGGGGATGAAAATTCGAAACTTTTGAAACCACGTCTTGTGGGGTATCGTTGAAAAGCTCTTGATGAGTACTCTACAAATCAATAAATAGTTTCTTGATAGCTCTCATATGACGCGAGATTTTAATGTTTGAAAATAATAACACTTGAAAGAATTATTATAATATCATAATTTTGTCTTGTTTAGCGGCTTTGCTAATTTTATTCATTGCTGATCTTGCGCACGGCCTCCCAGAATATTATATCCTATTATTGTTGTCAAAACAATTGATTGTAGGCTCTTCCTCTTTACTGCAGGTTTGCCATGCCAAGGCTAAAGAAGAAGAGTGCTATGCAGCGACAATAAATTAAACCAAAAGCACTTCGAAATCTACCTCCGCCTGTAGGCCTGCCTAAAGGGATTTTTTAATTTATTTTCATCTTCCTACTGAACTGTATAATAATCAAAATATTTGATTTAGTGAATATGAAGTCCACCTATGCTCAGTATGTAAGAAAATTTCTAGACATCTAACCTATTTTAAAAAGCATAATTTATCCTATGACATTTTATCTCGTTTAATAGCAGCATAAGCTACTAGTCTATAAATATATAAAAAATCTTATATACATATGGTGCAATAGTCATCATAACCCTATTAAAAATTCTTAACACATTTAAAAATATGTTTAAATTCCTTAAAAAATGTTCAAGTCGTATAATAATAAGAAGAAGACATCTGCTTTTTATTATAAGACTTGAAATTTTTTTAAGGACTTTAAACATATTTTTTACTGTGTTAAGAATTTTTAATAGGGTTATGACTATTGCACCATATGTACATAAGATTTTTTATATATTTATAGACTAGTAGCTTATGCTGCTTTTAAACGAGAAAAAATGTCATAGGATAAATTATGTTTTCTTTAAATAGGTTAGATGTCTAGAAATTTTCTTACTTACTGAGCATAGGTGGACTTCATATTCACAAAATCAAATTCCATTTTACTGTTGTATTTTATTCTCTGGATTTTCCTCTTTAAAATTATGTGTTGTACACATTTGTACTTTAATTCTATCCACGTTATTTTTTTCTGAGACAATCCAGATTATTTGAAATTCTATAGGTTTCTGAATGAAGAGATTTTTTATTACTGTATCTTATTTTCTAGGCTTTCCTCTTTATTTTTTTATTTTTCTGAGAAGTTCCAAACTGTAGAGCAGAGATGTTTCAACTTTGAAGCTCGTTTTTCGTAAGTTTACTTTTTTATATGAAACGTACATTTTCTCAGCTTCGGCTTAAGTTAATCTAAAAACTTGAAATTTTCAGGATTTGTTTAATTAGATGTCTTACATACAACGAAACAAAATTTTTGAACTGTAAACTATTTACAGGTAGTATGGCACTTAAAAATGCTGACAAAAAGTTTATAAAGAAGAAAGTTATTTCAGTAAATTAAGGTAGTAAATTTATGAAAACTCGTTGTTTCGGTATTGACACACGGTATATCTAGAAACTGTAAAAAAAATCATGTGCCTACCTTTAGTAGTGTGTGTGTGTGTGTGTTTTTTTTTGTTCTTTGTTTATAAAGAAAAGGTACCTTATTGTTAACATAGTTAAAATGTTTCCGCTTTATGAGATTTTAAAGCAATGTAAACATCGAGCTACAAAGATTTCTGCTACAACCTAAAAACATTATTACTGCATGATTTCTTTTGCTTTTTCCTTTGTGTCATCAGTCTAAATATCTTGTAAAACTGGGCACTTGCCTTTTATGTTTACAATGAAGAAATTCAAATGGAAATAAAGTTATATCAATTAAATACTAACAACTGCTCGTGTTATTTCAAGTACATAGTAATTCCGCAATGGATGGAAATTTTTCGATATTCATAATGCTTTCGAAGCACGTAACATAATTATAAAAAACTATTATAATAATTTTATTACATCTGTAGCTACACATTGTCGACCGCCGGCGTGGCCTTGTGGTTAGGGTCGATGTCTACAGCTCTTTCGGCCTGAGTTCGATCCCCGGTACCTCCACGAATTTTTCCGAGGTAGGGATGTCTGGTAGGGGTGCACTCATCCTCGTGATCCAAATGAGGAGCTACCTGATAGAGAAGTAGCGGCTCCGATAATGGAAACCACCATTAACGGCCGTGGGTGTCGTCATGCTGACTAATTGCCCCAATTCTGCCGTCTGTCGTCTGCCTACATTACTCACAAGCGTGAAGTACACAAGAGCGAAAAGGAGAGCAATAGAACACAAGCGCCGAAAAGTTGTTGGGACCGGAGTATGGCCTATAGTCGAGGGCTCCGGGGGCGGTGGAGGGCAAAAAAGAAAAATGTAGATGACGCAGCGGTCGGGTGGTAAGCCTTGTCCCTTCTGGGATGTTAGCGCCACGGAGTTAGTTAGTTAGTTAGTTAGTTAGCTATGCATTGTATAGATGGACATTGTCAAGAGAAATAAGGTTACAGTGACTGCAGTAATCATGTAGGCCTATGTAAAAAATTTAAAAGTCATAAGTGAAGAAACCTGATATGGTTTTGAATCCTTTTCTCTCAGCGCAAGGAGCACAGGGCTGAAGATACCATTTACGGAAATCTAATTTAGACGCGTTTATTTTTTCATAGAGAACAGAGAGGTATTACAGTAGCTCATCATAAAAAAGATTAAAGAGGAGATGCGAGAGAAACTTGAGACAATCCAGCACATAAAGGGAGCATGCACTACAGTTTCTCAACAACGGACCAGCCAAAGAGGCTTTCTAATAGAAATGGTACCCTACTGCAAATATAATCTAGAAACGTTATTGGAGTCTGCATATTATATTAAACATCAAACTATTCTACGACCGCACAGTAAGTAATGATGAGGCTATACACTCAAATAAAACATATCACATGCGTGGAACGCCACGCGACAGAAGTGAAACTTGTTTTAATTTTTTGATTTTTCAATTTTGGATTACTAGATTTTTTCAATTTTTGATTGTTGGACTTTTTAATATTAGGTTTTTGAACTTTTTAATTTTGGATTTTGGATTTTTTAATTTTTGAACTATTAATCTTTTAATTTTGGAATTTTGGATTTTTTTAATTTTTAGATCTTTCAATTTTTTATTTTGGATTTTGAATTTTATATTCTGGATTTTTAGATTTTTTAATTTTGGATTTTTTATTTTGAATTTTTTTATTTTTTAAATTTTGGATAAGCCTAATCATTGAGTTGATTGTTTTCTGTGCAGTCCGTTCCGTCACACCTCACTAATTTCGTGACGATTTTGAGCGTGACACTAATTTCGTGACGATTTTGAGCGTTGCACAAGCTTTCGATTCACCCCTACCGCGGCTAAAGAAGTTTCACTTCAAAAAGAAAATAGCTGTCTCTAATACCCACAACAAAAATATCACACTTAGGCCCGGTTTCATCGGCAGGGTTTTAGACTTAACCTCGGGTTACATGAACTACGAGTAAACTCTCGATTTGACGAAAATTTTGTTTCATCGACAAGAGTTGGTTTCAGCACAGGTTATGCCTGGGTTTTAGTTAATTCCTACATTCCCTTGGGTTAAAAGTCTAACTCGGGGCTAAAAATGGCTGCTGTAAATCAATCATTTGATGTAGAATTGCTGTGATTTCCTATCGATCCGAAAATAAATTGAGTTTAATAATTACATTGTTTTATCAATAATAATATTACATATATGAGTAATAATAATAAACTAAACCAATACAGAGCGGTAGGATATCTGCTATTTTCACCGAGTGCCAGGAACTCCTCTTTGCGGCAGGTCATGCAACGACTCCGTGTGACTGGGCATATACAGACGCATTCCTCTTCCGCGAATCCTGCGTAATTCGATTTTGATGCTGTTCTAATTTCTTCTATTTCATCAATCTTCTCAGAAAGCATGCTTGCATGTGTTCTTGTGTATTCATTGAACACAGGACTTATTTCCTTCAAATTAATTACAAGTTTACATACAGTGCCTCTGTCCAGGATCGGAATACCGGGATATTTTACGAATTTTCACCACACTTTATCACGATCACCTTTTCTTAAATACGTATGTACCAAAGGACTTGTCAAAGAATTGCTTAGTAAGGAGAAGATTGAACAGAATTAGGATCACTGAAGAAGGCTGTTTGTGTTTGAAGACCTAAATGCAGATTTTCTAAGAAGGTGTCACCATAACAATTCTAGCTCCTGTTATATACAAGGTAGCACAATGATATTCATTTTTCATAGGTAATGGTCTAGGTCAGCGGTTCCCTAACTTTTTTGTCCTGGGACCCATCTTCACCTAGAATTTTTTTCGCGACTCACTACTACAAAACGATAACCAATAGCCTATAGGCTATATAAATTTTTTCGCGACCCACTACTACATAACGATAACCAATAAAGGCTATATAAAATACAGCACATGTCTTTCATATTCCTTTCAATAGTTTTATTGTGTTCAAATGCCCTGCTGCATTTTCTAGTCGCTCTCCTAATTTTATTGTTCTTATCCTCCTTTATGTTTTTACAAATAGATTTAGCTATTAACTTTGTACTTGGTAGCAATAAAAGTTTCCTTCAGCTATGGAAGTTTTGTTTGGATTATTTAAATTAAACACTCTTTCCTTATATTGAAAACAAGTTTACTTTGTCCTGCCCTTTTTGCGACCTACCGAAATTGCTCTCGCGACCCACCAGTGGGTCGTGACCCATAGTTTGGGAACCAATGGTCTAGGTAATTCTATGAAATTAAGAAAACCTGCCCCTTTATACTGCCGACTTCATTTAAGGGAATACAAGCTGACTATTAAAAAAGTTATTAATAAGTAGGCCTACAAATAGAGTGAGTCCATTTTATGAGGAAACCTCGCATCACTGCCGCATTGCCGCGCTAGCATCGCATTGCATTGCATTGCAGTTGTACAAAGCATACAAGCGGTTAGTTGCTTCGGTGTGTTGTAGTGAGACGCTTGTCTATTGTTGTCGTGTGTTACGTAAGACAAAATCGAAAATGTATACGGTTGAACAACGAATTTATTTGGTGGAATGTTACTTATTGAGAAATAACCATAGAAGACGCGTTCGGAGATTTTCTCGTAAATATCCTGACTGTACCATCTCAGTATCTCAAATAAATGGTGAGTAATAAGCCTCTACATTGAGGCGGAATATGCCTTTAGCCATATTCCATAACATTTTACAGTAATTAATTAAAACATTTCATTTCATTAATATTCTACAGGAATTAATTAAACATTGGGAAAAATAAGTATAAACCATAATTATTAAAAGTTTGAGAACTAGAAGCAAATTTGTTGCAAGAAAAGGGAGAATTAATACTTTAGAATAAAGCAAGTACAAGTAACTGTAATAATAACACAGTCTGAGTGGACAAAGGCAGGTTGTCAATCACTCGAGCCAATTCTGTGTATTTGTATTGTGTTCAAAATTTAACTTATACAAAAGAATATCAGATAACAGCCGATTTTATTGTTTGAAGGGGAGAACCCAGCTCCACTTCGACACTAGGTGAACAATAGGGTGTTTAAGGTTCCAGGAACTGGAAACCATCAGGAAGCCGTGTTGGCGTGGTTCTAATAACCAATATTCTTCCGCAAAAGCGGAATGATATTAACAGGTAATAACCAATGAGAATAAGGGACTAATTTGTGTATCTGACGTCAGTACGAGGCTTCTTGGTAGGTGATGAAATTCGGTACAGGGAGAAGAGCTGAGAGCTCCACAGGATTCGGTCGCAGAGTTTTTGGAGGCCAGGAGGCCATATCCCGGTAGTAGTCTCGGGAATTTTTATAAGTCCAGTCGAGGGTCGCTGGGTTATTAATTAAAGTTAAAGTCAAGGGGAGAGTAATTATTTTAATATATCAGTAGAGTCTGAGTATATTAGCGATCACCAAGAAGCCGCGCATTGATTTAATCCATCGCTTTAAGAGAATAAATTAATATTTCTGGATATTGTAATAGTACTGTAATTGGGCGTGGAAATTTGCAACTGTTAATAAATATCGCTCTTACCCAATTGTAAAGGCTTTCAATCGACTGCTATCCTTGTAACGTGCTGTCCCTGAGATAAAGAGTATATTAAGCCGGGCAATAATAATAAACGGGTAACGATCCAAGGACTGAACATCACGGCATCTCACCACGACATCATAGCAACAGCATCCCGTGGGTCCAGACTACAAGTAAGTTACCAGACCAGCAGGTTTTATTCCAACATGTAGGCCTATTTTGATAATAAATTGGTTGAGTTATTATTTTGTATTGTTTCTAAAGTCTTGATTTGCCGGTAGTAACGGAACACGGTCCCCGACGGTCAAGCACAACAGCGGGGAAAGTGTGAGCAGGGGCAACGCTGTTAAAAAGTTTCCGCATAAAATGGCCTCCCTGTATTTTGTTGTCTATTAATTGTCACACTAGCTTTATTTCCTCCTATAATAAAATATGTTTTCAAGAGCAGCTTCCTGATTATGATTTTCAGCCTCCTGTTTCATTTTTATTACCGTATTTTACGGACCATAAGATGCACTTTTTTAACTTGAAAACAGAGCCTTGAATGTTGGGTGCGTCTAATGGTCCGAAGTTTATTAAACAAATTAAATTATGGTAAATATTGCCGGAATTTCATAGTTACAAAGAAGGTGTTGTAAACGATAAAATATTTACAAATTTTGGCACAGAAAAAAAGGAATGTTGAGTACTTTTATATAAAAGGAGTTGTCTCTGCCGGGTGGTTTAAATGAAGACAATGACCTCTAAACAGCCTTGTCCCGTTACACTTACGTATACTGAATTGAAGGTTAGAGGGTGTAAAAGGACTTTCAGTCTTTCATGAGAAATCAGTTCAGTTGTTAAAATTTACGCGATGCCACCTGTGCAGAAGAGATTTTCGTACAACACAGGTTTTAAGTTAGAAGTGATTTACGCTGATTCCATTGTACAAGGTTATAATTTGTTTATGCAATGAAGTATATTATCCCCTTTTGAAATTTTTCGTTTATAATCACATTCCATTTTTTCTTTTCCTTTAAATTTCCATCCTTAAACCAAAGTGCGTCTTATGGTCCTGAGCGTCTTATAATCCGCAAAATACGGTAATTATATTTCTTACTAATATTTCTTTTCAATAAGTTTCATTTCACAAATGAAAATACTGATTTTCCTGCTAGAAAGGGTCCAGTGGCCTTCGACGTGAATCAGCTGATCAGCTGACAACCTCTCTTTCATGCTTATTCCATTTGTTTTTTTGCACTCTATTGTTGACTTGTACTTCATCACAAGCGCAATTAGTACGGACTCTGAAATAATGATAAGTATGTCACTCGATTTATCTTTTTAATGTCTTCCATTTTCGTTGTTGACGCCATTCGCCATTAAAGAAAACAAAAGAACCGCGTATCGAAGTGCATACATAAATATGAATATTTAACTACTGCCTTCTGGTTTGCTATTGTTCCTATTTCCTGCAAGTGTTAAACTAGTGTGAGTTAACACTTGTCCGAAAAAGCACGGCGAAACGCGTCACATCAGATACTTCTGGAAAAGCTAAACTTTTATGATTTTAATGAAAATAGTTTAAAATGTATACTATTCTCATCTTTGTAATATACATCAGTCTGTTTTATCAATAATGAGTCTTCAGAAATTAGAATGGTGAAGTATGGAGTCCCACAGGGATCTGTACTGGGGCCTTTGTGTTTTATTATTTATATTAACGACCTTCCAAATAATATTCAAGGTTCATGTCCAGAAACATTCTTATTTGCTGACGATCTAGCAGTTAATTTCTCGTGTAATGATATAATTAATTTCATTACCAGTAGAATAACATCATGGTACAATTCCAATAATCTTGCTATCAATGAAACAAAACGGTTGATGTTAAGTTTAATTTTTCATGACCTTGTTCTGCAATTGATAAACCTATTATGTTTTAGGCATGGATTTTGAGCCTACTTTAGGATGGCAATGCTATGAAAATGACATTCTAAATAAAATTTAAAAGGTATATTTGTTTTGAGAGTTCTAAAGAGTCACCTTCCTGTTGTTACTTTAAAGACTGTATGTTTTTGATATGTATACAGCAGTCTTGCTTGTGGGACTACTGTGGTCCAACCATGCTTCAATCTATAAACTTCTCATGCTACAAAAGAGGGCTATCAGAGTTATAAGAGGAGTTCCTCCAAGAACCCGTTGTAAACCTTTTTTTATAAAACTTAGTATTTTAACCTTGTCAGCAATGTTCGTCCTAGACTGCCTGACTTATGTTAAAAGAAATATCAATAGTTTTAAACTATGTACATCAATCCTTAACCACCCTACACGAGCATGTTCTAATATTAAGGAATGGATCCAAAATTGTTTAGAAAGCTGTAATTCTAAATACTACACGTTTGTCCGAATGTAGGCTATACAGGAATAAAGATGTTTCAGATTAGGCCCGCATTTCCCATAACACCAATGTAAAAAGCTGCGGAAATAGGAATAATAATAAAATTAGTAATAATAATATTTTTTTGTAAAAAGGGGTAATGACAACAGAAATTATATTATTACCCTATATTGTTGCTTACCCTAATTACCCTATATTGCTCAATTTGTTGCTTATTAACTTTACAAAGGCATCTTCATGATATTATACGATCTTATTCAAATAGTGGTTGATACAGCATCTTCAGAATGTTTATGAGAAATCGCTTCGTGACATGAGCACTTCATAATTTAATGAATTCATCATTATAAACTACTTGAAGACCGAAAAAAATTCACCGCTATTTAATAATAAACACTATATGTAATAATCTACTCTTATACAATTCAACGGCCCTAAATAGCGTGCTTGCTCGCCCGCTTCGTGAGACATCGGGTATACTCGGCGATGTTCGTATCTCTCAGTCTAAACTTTCATGACGACTACAAGATTAGGAAAACCGTTTCTTTATTATATAAGGCCTAAGTGAAATGAACTCAATGAACAAATATTCTAATTTTATTTTTACTTACAATTTTCATAGCTCTGAACCACACACATTTTTAATAATCTACCAGTGTAAATTTCTTAAAAATCCTGGAGTCAATGAATAGTGGCGGGCGAAGCCGGGGGCACCAGCAGTAAAATATTGATGATTTAACTCTTGAAATATCGCTGATAATAATAATCCAAATCAATCACTCCTTCTCTTGAAAAATTATATAATTTCTTAAAATTACACTGAATTTATCAAATAAAATTCACATCTCATTCATCTGTCAACAAACAGTTGAAAAACGCCATTATCCACCGCCGTCTCGAGAATTACGCACGAGAATTAGCCTATACAGTTTAGAAGGCAGTGGATCACAGTTATCTTTGGAACTACAGGTGGCAATTTCTAATCGTGGAATGTACTCTAAAGCCGGAATTTTAGCTGTTTCTTTAATTACACTGATAAACAAGCTGTAGATATCTTGCATGCTGTATACCTTTTCTAATGCAGTTTTTTATGCTGATTTCAATTCTGCAAACAGTTTTGCTCTATCACGTCAAGGTTTGAAGATATCAACAAAAATTAATTTTCATTGAACACCGTTCATAAAAATCTTTACGTAGTTTTTAGTAATGTTTCATGCAACGTCATAGGCCTACATTGTTGTGTCATTTGTGAAACCAGTTATACTTAATGTAATATATCAAAATAGTTTTGATATCGCATTAATATACTTCCATTTGTTTCTTTTTATTTTTACATTAAGTGGATATTATGGCTTCCAGAGGTTGTATACATTCACCAGACCTGATTTGCTATGTGTGTGGCTATCTGACAGACAAATCCCATCGGAAGAATTTTACACCTTTTTTGAAGAAACCATATGAACTATACTTCGATTCAAAGGTGGATACTGGTAAATCGTTGGCACTACAGTTCATCGTTTGACATGTTCATGCAACTTGTAAGATTGGGTAAGGAAGGCGAAGGAGAATAACCAACTGGCTTTTGGAGTGCCTATGATATGGCGTGAGTCAAGCAACCACACCACAGACTGTTATTTCTGTTTGGCAAATGTCACTGGATATTCCTACAAAACTCGTACATCTGTGTGAAGTATCCAGATGTTCCCAGAGTTTCTAAACCAATTCCACATGATTCCATCACTTGTCCAATACCAACAGCGCCTACAAAATATACAGTTGATGAAGAAACACAAGAACAAAGTTCTCTGTCACCTTCTAGCAATGATTCGGACTCTGGCTATCAACCTGGAGAGAATATCCATTTCATAAACAATGCTGAACCTTGCGACCTCGTACGGGACCTGACACTAACAATAGGGCAAGCTGAACTGCTCGGTTCACGCCTTAAAGAATTTATTTTACTTGCACCGGGACAGCAGAGATAGAAAACGCTACTACATAAAGAAAAATTGGCCAATCAGAGACAGAATGCAGCCAGGAAATAAAAATGTCCATCGTGTACCGTTGATTGACCGTGACAAAGTTATCTTGTCACCGCTTCACATCAAGCTGGGGCTCTTGAAGAATTTCGTGAAGGCACTAGACGATTCAGATAGTTTTCGGTACTTGTACAACAAGTTTCTGGAGTTGAGTTATGCAAAAGTGAAAGAAGGTGTGTTCATAGGTCCACATATAAGGAAGATATTTGCTGACTGCCACTTCCAAGATTTGCTGAATGGTACTGAAAGACATGCATGGGTGTCATTCAAATCAGTCGAGGCCAGTTTCCTTGGAAATTATAAATCTGGTGACTATGTGAATGTTATGAAGAAGTGCATTAGTGCATACAAACAGCTGGGTTGCAACATGTCTTTGATTCACATCTTGACTTCCCCGATAACCTTGGTTCAGTCAGTGACGAACATGGTGAACATTTTCATCAGGACATCTCGGTGATGGAGTCATGGTATCAGGGTCGATGGAGTGCAGCAATGTTGGCTGACTACTGCTGGACGCTTCAGCGTGACATGCCAAATGCTAATCACAAACGCAAGTCTACAGCCAAGAAATTCAAACCAAACACAGCTTACATTAAGAAAGTATAGCAATTTACTTGGATTTTATATGTGTATTATGCCTTTAACTACATATTTATGTACAGAATATGTGTACTGTGACTCAATCGCACTATTTTCTTAGCTAACGCCATGTTTATTAGTACTCTCTGTATCAGTAAGTGTTATAATGACATATAAATAGTTGAGTTATATATTAAAACAACCATGGGTGATAGAGACAAATGGTTTGCATATTCTGAATCAGCACGTTTCAATTGTCTTAAAACAAATGTTGGATACCAAGATATCCTCCGATTCTATTTTTTTGTTTTTCAGTGTTATTAATGGTTTAGTTTAAGAATGATTCGCGTGCAAGTGTTAATAAATATAATGCTTTAATAATTATTATACTATTAATTTCTAATTTTTCAATTAATTATCGTGGGCGAAGCCGCGGGCACATCCTAGTATAATTCAATTTCTAGCGAACTGACAATTAATTATTTCTGTGGAAGAGAATTACATGTATATGTAGCGAAAAGGATGAATGTTATGTTTCTCATAACAAAACTGGATTTTTAAAATTTTATGGAACAGGCGATGTTGAAAACAGGATGAAATACAGTGCAAAGTGGTTTAGAGGGTGGAAATCGCACTCTCGGGTACACAGAGTACGGGATGGAGGGGTGGTAGACATGATGAGCAGGTCAGACAGTTGGGGGATGAAATGTAGGGCAGGGGTATGTACTTCACATTGCGTGTCCTGTGCTGACATTTACAGTCAGTACACTCCAACTCAGTCTCACGATTAATTAAGGCACTTTACCATTGACTGCAGACGAACTTACGCAATGGTATTTGAGCAAACATGTATTATACTAGCAGGTGCCCGCGGCTTCGCCCACGATAATTAATTGAAAAATTAAAAATTAAGAGTATAACAATTATTAAAACTCTATATTTATTAACACTTGCACGCGAATCATTCATAAACTAAGCCATTAATTAATGAAACAGCTAAAATTCCTGCTTTAGAGTACATTCCACGATATGAAAGCGTCGCCTGGGAAAACGATCTCAGATTCGATTATGCAGTTCCAAAGCGACCTGTTAACACTGATAATACGTATTGTTTCTTTTATTTGATAAATTCAGTGTAATTTTCAGAAATTATATAATTTTTCAAGGGAAGGAGTTATTTTGTTTGGATATTTATTGTCCGCGATACTGCCCGCGGCTTCGCCCGCCATAATTAATTGACTCCAGAATTTTTAAGAAATTTACACTGGCAGATTATTTAAAAATGTTGTGGTTCAGAGCTATGAAAATTGTAAGTAAAAATAAAAGTAGAATATTTGAGGAATGGACTTTCAAAACGCAGTTATTGCACAACTATTTGTTTGTCAGAAAACGCAAAAAAACTACTGTACAAAAAAGCGTTTTGATTGTCCAGCGGCGAAGGACTAACAGGACTAACAGCGTTTTGAATGTCCATACTAATTTCAGACCTCTGTAACTACGAGAAAAATAGCATTTTGATGCTGTAGTCACGTTCATAATGTAGAGAGATACATATACAAGGATATGCCACCAATAACTCATTTTTGAAAAATTGTGGACCAACAGCGTTTTGAATGTCCACTCCTCATTTGTTCATTGTGTTCATTTCACTTAGGCCTTATATAATAAAGAAACGGTTTTCCTAATTTTGTACTCTTCGTGAAAGTTTAGACTGCGAGAGACGAACATCGCGAGAGACGAGACGATGTTTCACGAAGTGGGCGAGCGAGTGAGCACGCTATTTAGGACCGTTGAATTGTATAAGAGTAGATGTCTCAGACCCGAAACAGTACAATGTACAAGTATATTTAATAAATAAGGTCGAATGTGGATAATCCGAATTTTTCAATTGTTTAAAAACCTATGATTATTTTTAGATTTAACACATTTACCATATCCCTATAATATAAAGCCACGTGGCAGACTGACTGACTGACTGACTGACTGACTAACTCACTCACTCACTCACTTATTCACTGACATTAATGTTTGCCCACTTCCAGATGAGCTTCCACTTGAAATTTGGTACACATATAGCTTTTAGGCTGTAAACCAAAGGAAAGTTCCGAAAAGTTCATTTTCTTTTAAATTTTTAGCCATAACAACCCCCGAAAAAGGGCTCGGTTTCCATGGTAACGGTATTATCAAACAGTTTTAACATAGGGCTCTGAAAGGAAATAGCCAATATATCAGACTAAATACACGCACTCCATCTCCCATAGATCTTTTAAAAAACCTTTCCGGAGAACCTCAGCGGGGTTTTTGGGGGCAGAGCCCCCAATGAGCGAAGCGAGTCTATTATATAAAATGCGATGTCCTGTGCCTCGGAGCATTTTGATTGGGTCGCTACGAAAGCCAATCAGTGTCCGAGCCACCAAAAACTTAGTTTCGTAACTAAGGTAAACAAGGAAAGGGCAGATGTGTCAGTTTCTGTTATGAGAAATAATATACAATTACTTACTACAGAGCAAGCTATCAATTCCAGAAGTTCTATCCAGCTGGTACTTTACATAAACTTTACTATTTGTGCATTTGATAGCATATGAACATTAAATAATACCAGTAATGGTCATAACATATGGCGCTACAATAGTATTGCATGGCCCACTCTATCCTAATCATAACGTGTAAAATTGTCGATCGCTTTGATATTGTAGCCCGCTCTGTTTAATTCATTTCTTTATAACGATGTCAGTTTTAATAAATATAAAAACATTGTGCACTCTACCAAAATTTACGGCTACCCACATCTGCATTCCATTTTTAATGTGAGTATTTTTCATTTTAAACTCTCCTCGCTGATGTGCCAGTAACAGACTAGACTTTTTTCAGAATAAATTAAATTCATTCATAACCTAAACGGCTTCTTTAAACATATAAAAAACATGTCAGCGAATCATGAATATTATGACCAGGGATTTTTGTGAAATCTTTACATATTTTAAGAATTCCTTAAATCAGTATATACGAGTGTGTACGAATTAAGGTTAAGAAGAAGCATAGCTATATTAACTATGTGCGCTGTTCTATGCATTGCACTGATATTTACTAATTTCAGTTCAAAAACGAGTTTATATATAGAAAAATAATATTCCTATTAAGGGTACGAAGAATATAACTTTTACACAATGTTTGTAGATGTAATTTAAATAAAATACTGCACTTTATTCCAACAACAACATGCAATATCACTAGGGTAATGGTTCTGTAACTTAGCAGATGCACTACATCCCACAATGAAAAATCATTAAGGAAAAATAATCATACCAACATTATAAAATTTAGCTAGCACGAACTGCTAGTTATAAATAATCCATGTTTTACGATAGAAAAAAATGAAATGTCTCAGATTCCGAGCCGATGTAAAGGAGGCATACACTCAAAACTTTCTTAACTAATGATGTTTATATTTTCTCAGCTAAGAAATATTGCCTGTTAGCAGTTGTTCAGTTGCATTCTATTTGCTGTGAAGCGATTTTATTTCAGCTAGACGCTATAGATATACTGTGAGGGAATTAATGATGGAACTTAGTAACGGAAACTCGACTGACAGTATTCAGAATGATGATCATTATAAATTACAGAAAAGTTTAACTAACTAAAATTGATTTAATATAATCCATGAGACATTTTAATACTGGGGAAGACGTCGAATGATGTATAGGCTAATAGAAAAAAATGTAAATCATAGTTTGAGAGTAATTAATTGTTTATTTAAATTTATGTAACAGTTGTCAAAAGAATAGCCAACTAAAACAATCATATTTAGGTCAATCAATTATATTTCATTAAATGAACTGAAGACTTGATGGACAAGCACATATTCGCAGCCACATATTCAAGGCGAAAACGTTCTTGAAACGTTCTTTTATTCTCTACAGCAAGAGGATTATATTGAATTGGCCAGAAAAAATTATTTAAATGAAATAGAATAAAAATAATAAAAGCAAGTCCTTCTGGATATGCTTACTTCTGAACTATTTGCCAGAGTTGCGAAAAATAAACAAGGGATCATAAATCTTTCTGTAATCAAAAAAGAATCTCCGCGTATTGAGTTGTTTACCAAGCAAGACTAGAGTCTCTACAAACAGAGAATTTATTCGAAAAAAGTGTTTCAAATAGAAGTTTTAGCTCTTGGTATAAGCAACCCATGTGCAAGATTTAAACAAAATCGTTAGTGCCGTTTTCGAGAAAATCGCGAAAAACAAAATTTTCTTCATATAAAGTCCCCTTAAATATAAGAGAAGGTTGTCACCAATCTTCGTGTCATAGCCTCAGAAAGTACCTAACCCAAATAAAAAATTTTGCTTTCGTACGATTTTCCGTTACAAGAGGCCGTATTGCAAAGAGCGCGTATTCACAGCCGGTGGCTTATAACTACCTTTCAGAGAATTTGTTCGAACAAATGTTTCAAATAAACGTTTTAGCTCTTAGTGTAAGCAACCCATGTGCAAAATTTAAAGAAAATCGTTGGAGCAGTTTTCGAGAAAATCGCGATAAACGAAACTTTCTTTATGTAAATTCCCCTTAAAAATAAGAGAAACTTGTCGCCAATCTTCGCCTCACATCTTCAGTAGGTATAGTCTGTCAAATTAAAAAACGCCGGGACTCGTATGCAGTTGAAATTAAAGTTTTAACGCATTAGTTCGCAAGTTTCCTATAGAAAACATAAAATACAGGTCATTCTCGGAACATCTGAGGCCATGCGACAGGGCGGAAAAATGAACAACGCGGAAAGCGCAACACACGACATTGACCTTAATATATTGTCATAATTCATTTTGCTTTGCTTTATTCCTATTTAGGTTCGTTATTTTGTTTCATTATGTTATCTTCAATTTTCAGTAGGCTACTTTTCTTATTATTTTATGCCACAGATACGCGGTTGTTGTAAAAGCATACTTTTTTTCTTGCTTTCTTTTGTTGTGTCCAAAATTCGACATCAAAAATGATAATTCATTAGAAGTAATTATTATGTTATTCCATTCATTGCCGCGTTTGAAAAAATAAACATAAATAAAAAATATATACATACTTTGGACAGAGCATGTGATCGGATATCTGAAGGATTTCTGGAAAGGTTGTATGATGATTCTCGGGCTTCCAACCGGGTGAATAGGATTCATTCCGCCTTTCAAAAGTATATACACTATTTATTTACCCTGGCAGAGATTATATCATCCGATCTTCTCTTCCCCTCCACCAGGATTAAAATACTACAATTACAATATAAAAATTTCAAGATGAAATACAATAATAAAAAAAAAGAAAATAGCACAAAAGTTTATAAGAGATTAAAGACCATTAATATTGTATCTTTGTTTGGAAAGTCCCAATGTAGAGACGAAATAATACTGCTAACGTTTAATATCACGTGGGAAGGTGGCCTGGACGGCAAGAGCTCCTGCACTTGGCTCTATTTATAGCGAACACCGGGCTGCAAGCGTTTCGGAATTCCCGCCCCAACGGGAAAATTGCACAATATCATTTATGTATAAAGGATTTACAGCAGCAAATATGTCACTGCTATCAAAATATTCAATCGCATTAATAATATACGAGGATTCAACATAGATGAAATCACTTTCTGGATTACGTCCCTGCAAAATTCACATCTTTAAAATTTAAAATGAACTGATGTAATATGACAGTACTAAAAATTATAACAGAATCGACTGCAGTCAACGCAAAATTACTTTTCTGGAGCATTTTTAACATTTTCGGATTTAAACATTTTAATTTGGTCAAAACTTTACATAAATTATATATATATATATAACAACATATGCATACAGTTCTTATTAAGATACATACATTGTACACATTAACAAAATTATAAATAACATTCTAGAAGTTTGTAAAATACAACAAAACCAAATATACTTGATCCCTTATGAAAATTAATACATCATGAAACTTTACGTTTTACCATATTAAAAAGTTAGTTTTATCTTAGTTGTGGGTACGCCGTAGCGTAGTGGTTGAGGCGCTGCGCTACAAACCAGAAGGTCGCGGGTTCGATCCCCGATGAGGTCGTTGGAGTTTTTCCATTGACCTAATCCTTCTGGTGGCACTATGGCCATGGGGTCGACTCAGCCTCTAACAGAAATGAGTACCAGGAGCAATCCTGGGGGTAAAGGCGGCCGGTGCGTAAGGCTGACAACCTTACCACCTTCATGTGCCGATGTCTAAAAATCTGGGAGCCTCAACCTCCTGGAACCCTCTGGGCCTCAATGGCCTGTAATAGGGAACACTTTACTTTACTTTATCTTAGTTAGTTTTATCCTAGTTATCTTTGTTTTATTTCACAGTATTTTTAGAGTTATTATTAATAGTAATAATGAAGCAAAGGGATCATTTTATATCTAATTATCTTTCTTATTATTTTGCTCCTGTTGATTAATAATAAAGTCTAATAGATCCGTTTGAATTTTACACTTTATTTTTTCAATTTCCCCCATAAATAATAGTCATATATTGTTAGAAGAAGTTAAAGACAATATCATAAGAGATATTAACTCTATGTCGGAAGCTGAACTTATGTGAACTAAAAAGAAGCCAGTGTTATGTGAATGCAAGAGGAGGACATTTACAATATATCTTGTGAAGAGGCACGTGGTTATTTTCATTGTAATTTTAACTGTAATCGTGAGAACCTGAATCATTACACCGTTAGGAATTTACTGTATTTGCATACATATTTCACCCGATCGCTCGGGAGTTATAGCTGTGGCCGCCGCTTCGCAGAAACTAGCATTTGGCCAACTCTTACGTGAAACGCACTATATCTATGGTACAGGCAGAAAAAGTAAAAAGAAATCAAGCTTTCATCCAATACTAAAAGTAAAATAAAGGCAATAATAGAACATGTTTTACTATCTCGTAACAATAATGTATTTACGCCTACGCTGTAGATTTACTTGCTATTTCCTAAGAAAGAAGATCACACACGATTGTACTTTTTTATTGTTTTATTATTGTTATATTATCGTTCTATTATTATTATTATTATTATTATTATTATTATTATTATTATTATTAGGGGTTTTATTTTATGTTTTCTATGCTAGTCGAATACGAGGAACATTAATGGACGCTTTATTCCCAACGTTGAGAGCAAGAATACAACATTCAAATACATTAGTGAGTAGAAATTTTGAATCCTCATCCTTCGATAGGCCTACTATTAAAAGCAACAACTCCAACCTGTCTCACGGGATGCAGTTGAGTAAATTTAGTTTAGTTTTAATAAACAATGGATTGAGTGTGCTATCCCATGGTACAGTATGGCGTTATGGAGGACTGTATCACCTGGCTATGCGGCCATTTCTCCTACATACCTGCACTGCGGGATGCCTAGTGGATTTCTTAGGCGGCATTATCGATGCTTCTTTCACTTATACGTCATGAGAGTCTCGTGAAAAATCAAGCTCCAGCTGTTCATCTCTTTAACTCTGTCACAAATGTCATAGTTGTTTAAATTAGAACAGAACCAGTTTGAAATTAAAGCACATATTTGGAAATAGTGTAAACACTTTAAACACCGATGTAAACCATAACATGTAGTGTTACACATTGTAATGGAGCATGTTGTTAAATAAAGTTAAATAAAGTAAAAATATGACACACAGCACACCAGAGGCATAACGAGGGGGGGTTTGGGGGTTTGAACCGCCCCCCCCCATTGATTAAAAAAAGGAAAATTGTATAATTTTTTTAAGTCTGCTTATAAATTACTTAATACAAGTATAAAGCGTGGGAAGCTTAAAACTCGTTATTGTGCATCTTGATTTTTAAAATTTTCCGGGGGAGGATTCCCGGACCCCCCTCTCCCTGAGGGGTATTCCATAACCCCCAGACTCCGCGGGGTTCGGGGTTCGGGTCGGCCTGGTTACCCCTATGCAGCACACCTCCGTCATTTACCTAAAATCAATGCAATTCAGCTAAAATATGTCATAATAATCTCCAAATTGGATTACCACACATCAAATGTTCAGCTGCAATCTTTTTATAAGTAGCCTACACGATTAACGCAAAAGTTCAGGTGTCTCTTGAAGATCATCCTAACCCACTCATCGCTGTCTAGATGAGTGATGTAAATAATTACATCGGATTAGATTACGCTGTCTAGATTACATCATCTGTCTAGATAAACTTCATAGTGACAGATTCATGTAACTAACAGTTATAACCTTATTTATACCTGCATTCACTTTAAACTTTATAGATTTCTCGTGACCATAGAACATGATTATGATATATATAAATATATAAATACATATAAATATAAATATATATATAAATATACATATATCTTCGAAAATAAAAAAGAAATAATGAAAGTACTGCAAGTTATATGACAATATTTACTGCAATATTTTTATTGGATAGAGTAATCAGTACTTAATATGTATACAACATTTGAAAATCCTAGCTGAACACATAAGGGAACAGGACTTTTTTTTTAAAGAAGACTGCATTTCCATTATTATCCCTTAATTTTCTGTGAGATAAAATATCCAGCCATAACAATAATAAATTATTAATAAAAATGCATACTATACTAGGTATTATTATTTAAATTTATTTTACTACTTAACAGACAGAAATCACATGGATTCGAAATAAAGTTCGTGATCATAGACAATACAGAAGCGAAAATTTTATACCATCAAAATGTCACATTATATATAGGCATATTTTCATCACGCAAGACATTACATTACAATACATTATTTTACTACAAGATTACTACGACATTGTACAGTTAATGTATACGTGTTTAGTGTGGATCCCGAAAGCAGAGCCCGCAACGGTGATGGACCCAACCAAGGAGAAAACAAGGTTAGTTTCCCGAGTTTGAACAGACAAAGTGTAAACTGCATAATAAGCATTTAAAATTATTTCAGAAAAATAAGATTCCAAGTGTAATTAATAAATCACGCAGTTTATAGTCAAAAGAATAAGTCTGCGACGCCACACATATATAGTATCCCAGCTTCTGTCCAATCCGACCATAATCAGTAACTAATTACTAGGGTTCGGATGTTTATGACATGCCATATTTTTATCCTGACTTCCATTCTCGCCGCATACACAAATTAAACATGAATTGCACATTTGTTATCCTAATTGGACCGTTTTTATTTCGCAAATAAAGTCATTTTTTCATAACTTTCATTGTCTTGGTCGTATTTCGGTCACATTTGTCATTTAACGTCATATTTCAGTTATAAATTCGGTAAGAGAGCTCTATTATGCAGTGGGCTATGTGCACTAAATTGTCGCCTTAATTTTTTTTCGACAAACAGTCACGAATGTTTTGGGTTTACTGTAACTGAAATGTGAAGGGACAATAACAAGTAATAGCACAATTACTTCTTCCTCCTTGTTATTAACAATTCCAATAGACATGTTTTAAAAATATTTTCAGTTCACATTTGCAGTGGTATCTGGAAACATTAACAGACTGGAAGTTGTTTACAAGTAAAACTGTAAATCACCTGTAAAATTGTTGAAAAGTTATTATCTGATTGAATTCATGTGATGTAATAATTTAGTGCCATTAAACGTTTTAAATTGGAACATTTATATATTAGGGAAAAAGCGTTCTTTTAGTATGTCATATTTCGGATTTTTGGGTCACTCTTAGTCATTTTAAGGTTATAGTTAGAGTCATATTTTCCACTTTGTTAGGTCATAAACATCCGAACCTTACTAATTGACATTAAGAGTTCTGTTCATAGAGCAGCAAGCACTTATATCTGTGACAATTTATTTTGTACAAGCAATAAATATTACCCACGGTAACAAATTTAATCTGAATTCCCTTAAGATATGATTCTTAATTTCTCTACCAAGATAATAAATCCTGAGTCCAATTGCACGCTGTAGAACCTAGAAACTCTAAGAAAATGACAGGGTATAAGATGAAGTGGCAGATCTGGTAACGCAGTGCTCGCCATTCAACACCGTCTAACGGTAAGCTGTACCACTCTTTCATTCTAAGGTATCTGATTGCAGCTCATTCCAATCCCAATAACACTATTACAATGTGGCACCCAATATCTTCAAGAACACAAACCCCATTCCAATATGAAAGTCTGTGCCCAATAACCATTACAATGTGGCAACGAAGACAACACAATTATTCATATCGAAGTGAATAGCTTAAAGCTGGTGGAATTTGTCAATACTTAAAACTTAGAGACCATTGTAGAACGAATAGAGATTAAAAAAATCGTCTGAAAGCATGCTGATATGCAGAAAACCCCGTAGAATAAATAATTGGAACTGAAATTGTAAGGTTACATTCTTCTTTGGAGTATAAATGCAGTGTAACAGTCTTAACACTTAATTTGTAGGATGCTGGTACGAAATGAACATATCGCAGTCAGGGTGACTTGATTTGTGTTTCAATTAAGGGTGATTTTACCGCGTTCTCACGGCTGCCCGGCATGAAGAGGCCTGTTGTGTAGCTAATTACTTCCGGCCGGAGGGGGGGGGGCAAGGCAACTGATTAATGCCTTCACTCTCCAGTGTCCCGTATATGCACAATGCTCCCGAACTCATTTCGTTCCAATCACTGAGTCTCGTTCTGGGGCATAACGTATCTGCATTAGAATGCCATCCACGATGAACTGATGTTGCCAGAACACATGACATTTACAGTCATTTCGCTTACGTGCTGCTTTTTGAAAGGTTGAATAATTTGGATAAACTCAATGTGAAGTACTTTTCTTAACCCTTACATAGGAACATCACCTAATACCCTTGTATGAGGAATATCCATCTGGGAGAAGGATATACATTTTTTCCCAAAATTCACTTAATATTCTTGCTAAAATGAATCAATACTGTATCATGCATTATTTCTAGAATTAGAGACAGTTTAGAGTTAAAAAGTATTTGTAGAAAATGTTGCCACAGTTATAATGTCTAGTTAAAGCTAATTTGTTTCACCCCTACGATGTCTGGGCTTATACCTGAATATACCATGACGAAGAGCATCAATTGCAAATAACATTTACTACTCATAAATCGTCAATAATATAACAAATTGAGTAGGAATGCTATACTTTAAAAGGACGTTAAATACTTTCAAAAAAAATCTGAAAAAAAAATATCTCAATAATTTTCAGAAACAAAACGTTCGAACACAAAGTGAAACAACAAAATAATATTATTATAATTTCATGTACAAAATTACTTTTAAAAATTCCCTTGAAGACTTGAAAGAGCGCAGATCTCATCCTTGTTGCTTTTCTTGTATGAAGGTTCATCTTTATTTTCCTTCTTCCCACTTAAAGAATCTAGTTTACAGTTAGTTCTCATGACAATTTCATCTATAATGTCTTCCATGAAGAAAGGCTGCCATATGAGAACTAATTTCACAGATAGACGTACAGAAACCGTACGTTAGAAGGAATATCCGTCCAGAGGACGGGTGATTTTTACTTACGCTATGAGGAAAGTAGTAAGGGTGGGCGTTTAAAGTAAAATGGCCGCCACCCGGCCCCGCCCCGGCGTCGCGACGTCGCCCCCCTTGAAACATGTCACGACATGCACCAACGCGAGGTCCTTTGCTCCATGACGTCATAGGAATTTTTCAAACAAAAGGATACGCTCTTACGTGTTATGGTATCCCCTGGTTCATACCACTTATGTCCTTTGCTCCATGACGTAGTTTATTATGCAAATACGTTCTAAGAAAAAAACGTTCATATCCTATTAGCAAATCTAGCATGTGGATGGAGTTACTGTAACAAGCACTATACATAACATAACATCATGACTAGGAGGAAAAGAATTCCTTTCAACAGCTTATCTTTTTTTTTTTTTTTTTTTTTTTTTGCGAAACAACAGGAACACGGAAGTTTTTCTTAGGGGAGAGAGAATTTTAAAGGTGTGACGTCTAAGCACTATACATAACATCCTGACTAAGAGGAAAAGAATTCCTTTCAACAGCTTATCTTTTTTTTGCGAAACAACAAAAAACACGGAAGTGTAGCCCTGGAATGTATCCCTTGGCTTGTTTAGAGATAAAATATATGATACAATCTTTTCTCTTGGGGGAGAGAGAATTTTAAAGGTGTGACGTCATTAATGTAAGTGTTTCAGTTTTCTGTATAAATACATGTTTCTGTACAGTTCTAAGTTAATAGTGACCTCATAGTGTGTTTGCGAAGTCATCCATCTGATCCTCTGGTAAGTAATCATATTTTCTTTTATTTACTAATAATTAAGTGACAGTTTATTGTTTTTTTTTTAAATGATTGCGCTGGGCTTTTATAGTGAAGCCGCTCTTTATTAATTGACTCAAGGATTTTATAATAACAGTTTTAGTACAAAATGTTTGTGGTTCAGAGCTATGAAAATTGTAAGTAAAAATAAAAGCTAATATATGTTCATTGTGTGCGTTTCCACCTAATTATATAGATAGTTTGAATTAAAGAAGTTTCGGTGTCACAACAAAACAAATATGAAAGCCCGCGTTGTGCCCTTTCGTCCTATGGTGTTCCGACGCCTCCCCGACGCTCTAGTTGTGCCCTTTTGGCAAAAATACGTCATGGGTGTCATATGAAAGCGTGCGATGTGCCCTTTCGTCCTATGGTGTTCCGACGCCGCCCCGACGCTCTAGTTGTGCCCTTTTGCCAAAAATACGTCATGGGTGTCATATGAAAGCGTGAGAAGTGCCCTTTCGTCCTGAGATGTTCCGACGCCTTCCCCGACGCCCTAGTTGTGCCCTTTTGCCAAAAATACGTCATGGGTGTCATATGAAAGCGTGAGATGTGCCCTTTCGTCCTGAGATGTTCCGACGCCGCCCCCGACGCCCTAGTTGTGCCCTTTTGCCAAAAATACGTCATGGGTGTCATTTGAAAGCGTGAGATGTGCCCTTTCGTCCTGAGATGTTCCGACGCCGCCCCCGACGCCCTAGTTGTGCCCTTTTGCCAAAAATACGTCATGGGTGTCATATGAAAGCGTGAGATGTGCCCTTTCGTCCTGAGATGTTCCGACGCCGCCCCCGACGCCCTAGTTGTGCCCTTTTGCCAAAAATACGTCATGGGTATCATATGAAAGCGCGCAATGTGCCCTTTCGTCCTGTGGTGTTCCGACGCCGCCCCGACGCCCTAGTTGTGCCCTTTTGGCAAAATGACGTCATGGGTATCATATGAAAGCCCGCGCTGTGCCCTTTCGTCCTATGGTATTCCGACGCCGCCCCGACGCCCTAGTTGTGCCCTTTTGGCAAAAAGACGTCATGGGTGTCATATGAAAGCGTGCGATGTGCCCTTTCGTCCTATGGTGTTCCGACGCCCTAGTTGTGCCCTTTTTGCAAAAATCCCACCACGCATACTCAGGTCCTTTGCTCTATGACGTCATGGGGTTAGAATTGAAACATGTCACAACATGCACCAACGTGACGCTACTCTCCGAGCAACACTAGGATGTAGTCATGCTTTCTAAATAACTTTTCGATGACGTGTATAGATACATGTTTCCGTACATTCCTAAGTTAGGATAAGATCTTGTAAATACATGTCTTTTATACAAAACTCTCCGAGCAACACTAGGATGTAGTCATGCTTTCTAAATAACTTTTCGATGACGTGTATAGATACATGTTTCCGTACATTCCTAAGTTAGGATAAGATCTTGTAAATACATGTCTTTTATACAAAACTCTCCGACCAACACTATGACATGGTCATGCTTTCTAAATAACTTTTCGATGACGTAGTAACAGCTACCTTGAGATATCTTTAAGTAAGTAGAGAGAGATAACGCAAACATAGCAAATACGTTACAACACAGGAAAATTCCAAAGATTCATACTTTCTAAAAATAACATTTCGACAGCTAGTATAAATAGACGCATCTTACTTCCACGTCTCAGTGTACTACAACGCTTTCTACATATAAGGTGAAACAGAACAGATTACTCGAACAAGTAGTAGCTGAATCAAGGAAAAGAGTTAGAGATTTATCACCGGAGAAACAGTTTTACAGCTTTGTTGTTACAGAGAGGTGAGTGGTAATGCATTAAAAACGCATACAGTCAAGTGCTAATTATTTCCGTTACATTCATGTGTTGTATTTTTCCATTACAGATTCAGTCATATTTGAGTGTAGCAAAAATAATAATAATAATAATGTCAGCCCCTATCTATATTATTTCCTCTGATTCTGAGAGCGAAACGGATAGTGTTACACTATCTGAATCAAGGCCGGAGATTTATACAGTCTCTAGTTCTGATTCAGATGATGCAATAGAGACCGTGACGCTGTCAGACTCGGAGGACGACGCAGTTGTTGAATCTGATGATGAGCTAGTTTCAAGCGAGGAAGAGTTGGATATGATGTCTGGCAATGAGGGGGAGGGTACTTCTTCGAATTCGGAGAATCGACCCTCCCCATTGTTTACAGTTGTCGAGAGTACTCGTAAAGAGTACAAAAAGTTCAACTCTGCCGGCTTGCAGCTAGTGGTACGACTCAAAGAACCAGCTGAAAATGCAGGACCCAACCCCTTTGAGACGGCTCTTAAAGCCGTTATAGACCATGCCCTAGTCGATACGAGAGACCATGACATGGTAGGGATCTCGATTTTCAATGAGGAAAACGAGGTCGATAAGCCGATTGGTATCTCCTTTAGGCGTAAAGATCAGATCAGTGTAGATGTGATTTCAGGCGTCGTAAGCAAAGTATGCCAGTCGAACGCCCGTTTCAATGCCACCGACCGTTTGCGTTTGGTTCTGGACATTGTCCGTATGCCGAACGGAAACGGAGGACGCGGCGACGGTATTCCTATGAAGGGGCGTACGACTGGTGTACTTGCCCATTTGAAGACAAGCGTAGTCTTCGTACAGGCAATCGTGAACTGTTTAGCATTCGCTATAATCATCGCTATTGCTAGAGTAAGCGATCGTAAAATTTATAAAACATATATAGATAACAACATGACAAGCAAAAAACTCAAAGCAGAAGTGGACGATCTGATCAGAAACTCAGGTGTCGATCTCTCGCGAGGTGGAGGTATCCCTGAGCTGGAGAAGCTTCAAGCCTATCTTAAGGATTCATATAGACTAGTTGTGTATAGCGGATTTAATCTTGACTCCATTATTTACGACGGTGGTAATGTAGGTAAACAAATACTGTATTTACTATACGACCCAGACACCTTACACTACCATACCATAACAAACCTGACCTCTGCAATGGCTAAACGATTCGTTTGTCCAGGTTGTCTTAAAGGCTTCACTAAAGGTGCAGTACACTCCTGTCATTACGTCTGCTTCTGTTGCCGAACGGTGCCTCCTTGCGATTCTAACAAGAAGGTGGTGAAGTGTGCCGATTGTCGTAGAGAATTTCGCGGACCGGGATGTTTCGAGAATCATAAGCGTACCAAGGTTCAAGGGCGCACTGTATGCATGGCTATGCAGAACTGTCTAAACTGTGCCAAGTTTACGACATTTCAGCGGAAACATGAATGTTTCAAAATTTATTGTACCGTATGTAAAAGTAATCAAGCAGAGACAGGACATGAATGTTACATGGCACCGCTGAAAGAGACTAAACGTTCAAACAAGGTATTGTATGTGATATTCGATATAGAAACAACACAGAATACCCGTATCAAAGACAATACCTTTCTTCACGTCCCCAATCTGATTTGTGCACAGCAGTTTTGTTCTCTTTGCGAGACATCGCAAGACGAAGAGTGCGCCAGATGCGGGCAACGCAGTCATTCTTTCTGGGAAGATCCCGTCTGTGGATTCATGGACTATCTGAGAATGGATAGAGCGTTCGATAGGATCATTGTTATTGCTCACAATGCTCGAGCGTTCGATCTCCAATTCATTCTCGACTATGCTATTAGGCAACAGTGGACTCCCGACTTGATTATGTCTGGATGCAAGATCCTTTGCATGAAGATGCACCATCTAACTTTTCTAGACAGTCTGAACTTCATTCCGCTGCCTCTGCGTAGTTTCCCTCAGACCTTCGACCTAAAAGACGCTGTTAAGGGCTACTTTCCACATTTGTGGAATACGGCACAGAACCTCAACAGTATTCTCCCACATCACCCGAACCAAGATCTTTACGGGCCGGACACCATGTCTGTGAAAGATAGAGAAGTTTTCAAGACTTGGTTCGAGACCGTTAAAGATCTGCCGTTCAATACCCGTGTAGAACTGGAGAGGTATTGCCAGGCCGATGTTACTGTACTGAGAGAAGCCTGCACTCTCTTTAAAAATCTGTTCAAACAAATTGCCAATATAGATATTTTCCTAGAGTCTATTACTATTGCATCGGCCTGTAACAGAATATTTAGACAGCTATTCCTTAAACCTGAGACCATTGGCATTGCTCCCTCCTGTGGCTATAGAAAAGCAGACAGGCATTCTAAAAAGTCTTTGATGTGGCTTATCCACGAAGCCAAGGAGAGGTATGTATTTATACGTGGACGGTTTCTGTGATGAAACAAGAGAGGTTTTCGAATTTCTCGGGTGTTATTATCATGGCTGTCTCTGTCAACCAAACCGAGATGTACCCTTGATGGATTCTTCAGAATCCCATGCCGAGAGGTACGAGAACACCATGGGCCGACTGGACAAGATCCGATCAAAGGGTTATGTTGTCAATGTGATGTGGGAATGCAAGTTCGATGTTATTCTCGAACAGTTCCCCGCACTGAGAGACGACCCCTTGGTCTGTGATGTCCCGTTGGTTCTTAGGGACTCTGTCTACGGAGGACGTACAGAAGCCATGCGCCTCTATCGTAAGGCGGATGAGACGAAAGAAGAGAAAATCCTATACAGCGATATAATGTCCCTATACCCATCCGTCTGTAAATACAACAAGTTTCCTATCGGTCACCCCACTGTTCACGTTAGTGACCAGTGTACAGATATAGATTCAATGATGAAGAAAGAAGGCCTCATTAAATGCACTGTCCTACCACCGCAAGGGCTCTACCATCCCGTTTTACCTTTCAGGTGGAATGGTAGGCTCCTGTTTCCCCTTTGCCGCACCTGTGTTATGACTGTCGAACAAGGTAGCTGCAAACATGCGAAAGAGGAAGAGAGAGTGCTCACTGGTACATGGGTAGTTGATGAAGTGAGACTAGCTGTAAATAAGGGCTATAGGGTGATGGCAATCCACGAATTTCTCGAATACGATGTCACGCAATACTCGCGTGAAACTCGTGAGGGAGGGTTATTCGTGGATTACATCAACCTTTTCCTCCAGATTAAGACAGAATCCAGCGGATACCCTGGTTGGGTGAAATCAGAGGCCCAGAAACAGGAATATATCGATTTGTTTTACGAGCACGAAGGTGTTAAGTTAGACCCAAAACAAATCGTGAAGAACGCTGGAAAAAGGACCATTAGTAAGCTTTGTTTGAATTCCTTCTGGGGAAAGCTCGTGCAAAGGTCTAACATGGGTAAAACAAAGCTTATTACGGAGCCTAAAGAGCTGTATAGGTTCCTCACGACACCCGGAATTGAAATTCAGAGACTACTTTTTGCAAATGACGAAGTCGTGTGGATTAATTGGATCCCTATAGAGGAGGAACAGGACTCTCTTCCTCATACTAGTGTCGTTCACGGTGCTTATGTGACATCGGGAGGTAGAATGAACCTCTACGGCTACCTGGACAAGCTAGATCGTCGAGCCATCTACTGTGACACGGACAGTGTGATTTATACACAGACGCCTGACGATGCTAAAAGGTACACTGTGCCTTTAGGTGACTATTTAGGCAACATGACCAGTGAACTTACAGACTACGGGGAGGGCGCGTACATTTCGGAGTTTTGCAAGCGGGGGCCCTAAGAACTATGGTTTTAGGGTTACCGTTCCTTCCATCAGCACCGCAAATACCTCTGTGTGTAAAATCAGAGGTATTACTCTTAATTATAAGACGTTGCAGGATGTCAACTTCGACGCCATTAAAACCATGGTTTTAAATGGTGATCCTGCAGCAACTATCTCTGTGAGGACAGAGAGGAAAATTAAGAGAAAGCCTGGCCCACAGATCGTGTCTGAAGGCGAGAATAAGATATACCGACTCTGTTTTCGAAAAAGACGCAGAGTTAGCGGAGGGTTCGATTCCCTCCCGTTCGGGTATAAATAGAAACGCGATGAGAGCACCATCTCAGTATGGACTCGTCGTCGTCTCTGGAGTGTGCGTCAATTAGAAAATTATTGGATTTTAGAACGCTTATTCATCACACAGGTGAAGAGTTGGAGGTGTTGTCCCCTGAACTTTTAACGACATGCGGAGCCGAGAGCATATATTTAGTGTATCATAAATTACCTGAAAGTGTGCAACGTAACGATCTTGTAAAAAAGTGTCTTAGATGTTTTAAACATTACCCTGATTCTCCTTACGATTGCTTGGATGGACCCTCACCTATGATTAAACATTGTTATGGTTGTAATAAAATTTGACCATCCCTTTTCTTTGATTGTATCAGGTCCGTCATTCTCAGGGAAGACAACTTTCTGTGTAAAACTTATTAATAATTTACACCAATTGTGTAACGTGAGCAAATACGAAAGTATTCTGTGGTGCTTTAGTGAAAGTAACGCTGTCCCTCCCCAGACAAAATTCAATACTACCGTGACATACCACGAAGGTCTTCCTGACTTTAAACAAGAACATTGTACTAAACCTAGACTCGTTATTCTAGACGACTTACTGGACAAAGCTTATTCGACAGAAGTGAGTTCTATATTTACAAAAGGTTGCCATCATAGAAACATTTCAGTTATTCTCATAACACAAAACCTGTTCCATCAGTCTGCTCACAGCAGAGACATCTCTTTGAACACAAAGTATATGGTTTTGTTTAGAAACTTGAGAGATAAAAATCAAATTACTTTTCTAGCAAGACAAGTGTATCCTGAAGATTGGAGGTCTTTCTACAGAGCTTTCCAAGACGCAACAAGAAAACCTCACGGTTATTTACTAATAGACTTTTGTCAAAGAACAAACGATTTACTTAGATTTAGAACTAAAATATTTCCCTCGGAGGTTACAAAGGTTTACGTCCCTGTAAAGGATGAAAAGGATAAAATCCAATTACCATATGTTACAAGTTCTTAAAAAGGCAACTCCCGAGGTACGAAAGGTTATTCTAAAAAGTGCAAACAAAAACCTGATACTTGCTATTATAGACTGTGTTCTTAATGTTTTGAACGGTCAGTGTAAATTATCTTCGTGTTCTAAACGTAAGCTGTTTAAACATAAACATTCCTTAAGACATCTTCTAGATAGGAACGTATCCTTGTCTGAGAAAAAGAAAACTTTGGTACAGAAAGGAGGATTTTTAATTCCTCTCTTGTCCTCCGTGTTATCCGTCTTGGGATCTTTAACATAATGTTACAGAAAATGTTTCTGGTTAGTGCTAAAGAGTACAAGCGTTTAAAACGTTGTGTCGAAGGTTCAAACCCGGCAGTTGATGTTACGGATCCGTACAAAGAGTTGGCTAAAATACGCGAGAGTGAAGATCCTATATTCAAGAGAAAACAGAACAGAATACTCGAACAGGAAGTAGCTGAATCGAGGAAAAGAGTTAGAGATTTATCACCCGAGAAAAAACCCATCTCCGAGGACGAAGCTAAACGTAACGTTATAGGTGATGTAGCAGGTAAATATTTATCGGCTTATGTAACATCGCCAAAGATTGTAGACACACAGTTTGGAATCTATAAAAAGAAAGAGACGGGAGAGTACATGATAGGTAATTTTAAAATTCAATTGTTAAACAATAGTTTGATCATTAACGGTATAAAATACGATGCGAGTGCAGGTTTATGGGAGTTGCTTACTAGGAAGAAGGTGGATATGAATCTTGTTACGCAGGAAGACCTCGACACGTACAAAGACATTTTAACTAGGACCGAAGGACATAAGAGCGATATTAAAACCGCTAAAACAGTTAAATACAAACAAGTCATTGCAAAATTGTTTCCAACGAGAGAGCTTAGGTGGAGTACCTATAAACAACGGAGATGATGAATGAAACATTACACAAGTTGTATTACGACCCTGAGGCATCTACGGGTTTTTCCACTCTTGCTAAACTTTCACAAGCTTCTAGCATTACAGATAAAAATATCGAGGAATGGTTAGTTGAGCAGGATGTTTACTCCTTACATAAACCAATCAGGAGAAAGTTTCCTAGGAATCCGTATTCTGTAAATAACCTTTACGACGTGTTTGAACTTGATCTAGCCGATGTACAAAGCATTGCACAACATAATGACAACGCAAGATATTTACTTGTTGTTATCGATGTGTTTTCCAAATACGTATGGGTTGTACCTTTAAAATCTAAAAGAGGTAAGGATGTGACAGAGGGATTTAAACAGGTGTTGGAGAAGTCCTCTAGGAATCCTGTCGCTGTAAGAACCGATAGGGGTAAAGAATTTCTAAACAAATCTTTTCAAGACTTGTTAAAGAAGGAGGAAATCGAGTTTCAAGTGTGTAGGAATCCCGATGTTAAATGTTCAGTCGTGGAAAGGTTTAATAGGACCCTAAAAACTAAAATGTACAAATATTTTACTTTCAAGAACAGTTACAAGTATCTCGACGTGTTGGATAAGTTTGTGAAGGGATATAACGATAGCGTACACAATACAACAGGAATGGCTCCTAATATGGTTAGCGATAAAGATGTTTTGAAAATATGGCGACGTATGGCAAAGAAACAGATTCGTGTGAAACCGAGACCTGTAAAGTTTTCGGTAGGGCAAACGGTAAGAATAGGTAGAGAGAAAATGAAATTCGCTAAAGGTTTCGAGCAAAACTATTCTACAGAAATATTCAGAATCGTCAAGGTCATTAAACATTCTCCTCAACCTGTATACGAACTAGAAGATCTCAAGGGTAGTCCTATTTTCGGACAGTTTTACAGTTATGAGCTCACACCAGTAACTATTGGGAAAGACACTGTTTACAAGATAGATAAAATTCTACGCAGTCGTAGAGTAAGGGGTAGTACCGAACATCTCGTTCGCTGGAGAGGTTACGGTCCTGAGTTTGATTCCTGGGTTAAAGCTAAGGATTTAGCGTAATGGGAGAAGAAGAATTTTACGTTACTCTCCTGAGCGATGCATCGTACAAATCATTTCCTAGTAACACCCTTGCTAGTTTCCAGGTGCAGCTGGCACAGAGCATAAAGCTGGAGAGGAATCATTGGGATGTGGGTTTGTGCGAAATTAGTTACTCTCAAGGGAATGTATCGGAAACGAAAGCTTCGACACCTAGTGAAACATCGGAATCGAAATCTGTGAAAACAAATCTAAATAGGAAAGAACTTGTTTTTATATACTGTAATATAATAAAACCGCAACTTGTAGGAGATGCGTACGTTAAATGTCTTAGAATTATTCAGTTTCCTTTAAATACAGCAACTCATGTCTTTCCTGAAGTTTATTATGTTCCTGTCGAATCTTCCGAATTTCAGGTGATAGGTATAGAAATGACAACAAAACTAGGAGAACTAGCTAACATAACGGATAGCACTAAACCTACGATGCTCGTTTTACATTTTAAAAAGAGAAGGCAGATGGTGTTATGAGTTAGTTTGCGATGGACCACCTTACAGCATACTACGTGAATCAGTCGGGAGGGCGTCTAGGCAATGTTGGTCCATTCTACAGCGGCAGCCCCTATGTTCAACACGGTAGTGGAATAGGTAGTTTCTTGGGAGGATTATTTAGAATGATAAAACCAATTCTCTTTTCGGGTGCTAAAGCGGTAGGTCGTGAAACTCTTTCGGCAGGAGCAAATATTTTAACCGATATAGCAAGTAGAAAGGAAGGTGATAAGGTAAAAGATATTATTGCTAATAGAGTAAACGAATCAACTCAGAAACTCGTGAATAAAATGAAGGGTAGGGGTAGAAAGAGAAAAAGGGCGTCTCCTAAGATGCGAGATATATTTAGCGATGTAAAGAGGAGAAAGTAGTCAGTCGTGTAAAGATGTTTGCCGTGACAAAGTCAGAGTTCGACCTTTTCGAGAGGAGCCCTATTCAAACATCGGTGGTGGGAAATGTTACTACATTATGTAAAGCTATTACTCCGGTGGAACAGAGCGTTCTCGAATTCGTGGTTGCTGCAGACAGCGAACATTATACAGATTTAAATGTACAACTCATGGTGGAGGGAAAATTCGTTAAAAGCGACGGGGCAGATATAGGTGTAGGCGATAAGGTTACAGGAGTAAACAACTTGCTTCATTCACTTTTCAGTCATCTCAGCGTTTCCTTGAACGGGACATCAATCACCCCTTCGGAGGACTTGTACAATTACAGGTCTTACCTTGAAACATTGTTTGCATACGGTGAGGATGCTTCTAAAACTCATCTGACAAACGGATTCTGGTATGCCGATAAAGCTATCGAAGGTTTGACACAACCTAAAGAATTGGTGGCATTAAACGGAACGTTGGGACCTAATGTTAAAAACGACGGTTGGACCGAAAGGTACAACAAGTCTAAGAATTCTAAAGTATTAGTCATGATAGGTAAACTACACGGTGATATTTTCAATCTGTCTAAACTTTTACTGCCTGGAGTAAACATGCATATAAGACTTACGAAAGCAAAGAGAGAGTTTTATCTCTTGGGTGAAAACGACAATTCAAAAGTCTTCTTTAAGTTTCTCGATGCAGGTCTGTACGTGAGGAAAATTAAAGCTTCGCCCAGCATTCTACTAGCACACATCAAAACTCTAGAGAAAGGTCATAATGCTCACTATCCTATCACAAGAGTGGATTTGAAAACATTTACGTTTAGTTCAGGAGCAAGCTCCATTTCTATAGATAATGCATACATTGGTACTCTACCTAAGCGTCTTCTCTTCTCCATGGTGAAAAATTCTTCTTTCTCCGGCACAGTGGAGTCCAATCCCTACGAGTTTCGACATTTTGCTTTGAGTTCTTTTGCTTTGTACATTAATGGACAACAGATTCCATCAGAAGGATTACACATTTCCACAGATCATGAGAAGACTACTACTCTAGCTTACGATACACTTTTTAAAGGTTCGGGGATCCATCATAGCAATAGCGGGATGCTAATCACTCACGACATGTATATAAATGGGTATTTCACACTGATGTATGATCTTACGCCTGATGTTTCGGCATCGCATGGTCATATAAGTTTGCCCTGTAGTGGAAACATTAGAATAGAAGCAAAGTTCGATAAGGCTTTAGAACAAGCCATCACTTGTATCCTCTACTCCGAATACGATAACTCTATCGAGATCACTAAAGATAGAAGAGTGATTACAGATTTTTAGAATAATGAATAGTAACCAAATAAACTATGCTTTACGTCACGTAGAAACATTCGGTGGGGTTTACCCTAGCGATATGTTACCATCTGTTGTAACGCATAAACCTAAGATTTATGTCATTAACTTTGATCCTCATTCTTAACCTGGTTCTCATTGGGTTGCCGTGTTTTTCAAAAATCAGAATTTTGCCTATTACTTTGATTCTTTTGGCCTACCACCCATCATTCCCGGGATAACAAAATTTATAAAACAAAACTCTATACAATGGCTGTACAACACTCAAAGACTCCAGGGACCGACAACGGCAGTATGTGGACATTATGCCTGTTTGTTCACATACTTCATGAATAATGGCTGGACGATGCAGGAGTTTGTAAACATGTTTACTACGTCTCCAGACATAGAGGTCGTCCGCATCTTCCACAAATTCCTTGGAACTCTCTGTGGAACGAGGAAGGTTGGAGGTCAGAGATGTTTTCCAGGACATGTGCATTGTAAGTATCTATCTACATGGATTTATTGTTAGCTTGGAAAAGTAGGTTGCGCTCAAGTTAAAACTTTTACTTTCTGATTTCAGAACGAAAAGATATAAAGCAGCTCGATTTCATCGGACTAGCTCAGTTTCGTTGCAGTGTCTGGAACGAGAGGTCCTCCTAGTTCTATCGTGATGTCTTCATCATCAGAGACTACTACTACTAGCAAGAGCAAAACCAGCAAATGTAAAAAGGTATGTATATTCATTACTCATATGCTTGTATTGTATTGTTTGTTTGTTTATTTGATTGTTTTGTTTTCAGGTTTCATCATCAGGCCCTGTATAAAATTAGATTTCTTACGGGTATTGTTTTATGTGTTTCAGGTTTCGTCATCAGGATCTGTAAAGAAACAGAAGAAGATGGTGATCGACAAGGTTGTGAAGGAAGCTGTGTCGGCAACACTCCCAAGAGTTGCTCCTACAGTGCTAGCCCGCAGAACCTATTTCCTCAACAACAGAAAGGACCGATACATCAGTTTCGGATTCTACTCCATTGTGAATTACACTGGATGTGCGGAGATTGGAACTTCTAACGGTGCTTGTGTTATTTTGTCGCCCTACCTCCTCTCTTCGTTCTTGTTACATTTACCTAAAATGTGTGAAAATATGTGTTATTCTAAACATTATCTGTTTAAAGAAGACTCTTTCAAATTACAGACACGTAAAGACTTGAAAGAATGTGTGATGCAATACGATAGTGCTCGTATTGTATTACGTAATGATGACATTACTTACCTCGTTATGAATTCTATCATAATAAATGACATTATGAATAAGTTTGTACTAACGCAAAGCGAAGTGTTTAACTATATAAACAACAAACAAAGTGTTCCTGCAAGTTGTGAAATTCTGTCATTATTAGACATGGTTAGCGATGAAATAAATCATCCAGCTCTATTACTCTGAAGCCATTTGTTTATACACTTTATTTCATAGGAGCGTGACAACCTTATGTTACGGGATAAGGTTGTGACGTTCTGAAATGAAACTATAACCTTAACCCATTCCTATTCCTTACAAAAGTCATTTCACTTAGTCGATAGTAATAGTAACAGTGTTCATCTGGAAGAAGAAAGGATGCTGAAAGGAAGAAGAATTGCTTATGTAAGTATAAACCTATTTTATCTTTTCATACCTAGGGAGAGGTGGGAAATAATATGGAATTCATGCGTCCTTGCGCCATGTTGTACTATCTAGTCAACTTACCTTAGGAATGTACTGAAACATGTATTTATACAGAAAGCTAAGGCATTAATGACGTCACACCTTTAAAATTCTCTCTCCCCCCAAGAGAAAAGATTGTATCATATATTTTTATCTCTAAACAAGCCAAGGGATACATTCCAAAGCTACACTTCCGTGTTCCTGTTGTTTCGCAAAAAAGATAAGCTGTTGAAAGGAATTCTTTTCCTCTTAGTCAGGATGTTATGTATAGTGCTTAGACGTCACACCTTTAAAATCCTCTCTCCCTTAAGAAAAACTTCCGTGTTCCTGTTGTTTCGCAAAAAAAAAAAAGATAAGCTGTTAAAAGGAATTCTTTTCCTCTTAGTCATGATGTTATGTATAGTGCTTGTTACAGTAACTCCATCCACATGCTAGATTTGCTAATAGGATATGAACGTTTTTTTCTTAGAACGTATTTGCATAATAAACTACGTCATGGAGCAAAGGACATAAGTGGTATGAACCAGGGGATACCATAACACGTAAGAGCGTATCCTTTTGTTTGAAAAATTCCTATGACGTCATGGAGCAAAGGACCTGGCGTTGGTGCATGTCGTGACATGTTTCAAGGGGGGCGACGTCGCGACGCCGGGGCGGGGTCGGGTGGCGGCCATTTTAGTTTATACCGCCACCCTTACTACTGAGGAATATACGTCAGATAGGCGGCGTAGATCCTACCGAATCATTCGGTGTTAACGTGATAATCACGTGAGCCAACAGGCGATGTAATCACATAGAAGACTAATATTTAAATGAGACTGTTTGAGTAGATGAGCGCGATAGAAGCATAGCCTGCGCTCTGGTAGCAAATGACAGTAACCACATCCGTCTGTGAGACGATGTTCCGCTCTAAGGGTTAATAAAAGTGTGCTTGCCTGAGCACTCTTATGTTCGTTATTGTATGAACGAAGCAGTTTTCCTAAGGAATTTGCTACAATAGTGAACTTCTGACGTGAGTATAGTTACACTTTTTCTCAATACCAAGGATAGTGCGAAAGCAGCATGCTAGTCGCCACGAAAACAACGTGATAACGAAAAAGGAATTAGTGATGGGAGAAACATCGTGTTTGGCAGAAATTTATACTTCAAGTGCAAAACATCATGCATTCGGGATCACGGATAGAAGAATCCCCGCCAAGGGCAGTAATAAAATATTTTTACGATACATATTGCATTTGGCCACATATAACTCATGGCCATTTGGATCACGGGATAGCACTTATGCAAGTCAGCAAAAGCGACCGCATATTGTATATATTTTCTTAAACAACAGCAGGCGATCAGGCAATAAATGATAATTAATGTATTTCACAGTCAAACCTGAGGTAATTCAAGGAGGCCAACAATTTTAGTGGTGACGGCCATGAACAACGAACAGTTACATAACCTCCTACTGGGAGATAAACATCTGTGGAAGAAGACTCAGAAGAAGGAAATGTTTACTACATCATTAACGAGAAAGGTATATTCTAATTTATTACTGAATAAATTTATACCTCGAACAGATGTGTAGCAATTTCTTCTGTTCAGATTGACCCTTTAGTCCGGAATCCTAGGTAAATTCACTGAAATACTTGTTTAACGTCTGAAACCTGATTGGCGATTTACGTAAAGAGGAACGTATTCAAGTGATTCTGCTTGTTAGTAGTCTTTGCCACGCGGAAGTATTCACAAAAAATGTTTGTGCAGTGGACCAATAAGGACAGCACAGATGAAAATTCTTAATTGTTAAGTCTGAACACTATGCCGTCACTGCTAGCAACAGTAAGATGTGTACTGCCTTAGGATCTTCTTCCAGAAGTTCTAAAAAGTCAAATTTCAGACTTGTCCGCAGTCTGCATCTCAATAAGTAGTTTATTTTGCTCAACAGGAAATGACACCTGTACAAAATACAGCTATGTATATAAATTAACCGAGAAGAATCCGGATCGGAGACGAGATATATGCAAGCACTGACGATTTAAAGTCAAGATCCAATAAAGAAGGATTTGCATTTGTGTGATCACTTAAAAACCATGAAGTGTAATCATTTGAAGGTTGGTGTTCAATCATCACTCCGGAGATTTTTATTCCCGATGGTCGCGTCACGAAGGACTGAAACAATCATCAAGAGTTGTGTGTGCACTCTAGTTGCTAGAAAACTTTTCTCTGATTTTGCCTACGGTTATAGTCTTATAGGACACTCTTGTAGTGTGTAAAATTAATAGTCGTGTACAAAGCGATTTGCATCTTTATCACGCGAGTTAATTTGTTTTAAAATGCGTTTTTAATAATAATAATTATTATTATTATACAATAAACACCAGTGTACATAATGGCTACATCATGCCTACTGTTATTATTATTACTAATTTATTATTATTATTATTATTATTATTCAGTAAACACATGGTAAAGTTTTGAAGTTGTTTGATAATTTAGAGACAGCATTAATGGCGTCATGATTACGTGCATTCGCTGTATAAACATCCCTACATTCAAATTTTTAAATATATTTACTCCTACTTTTATTTTCAAATTTTCAAAATCGATTGGTTTCTACTATTTTGACGCTAAGTGAAGAATTTTTTTTTGGGGGGGGGGGAACGTACTACGAAATGTATAACAAAACTTATTACATGTATCTGTATGAATAGCGTAAATGGTTATAAAATTATGAATTTATTAAATTTTTACTCCATGAAAATGATTTGAAAACAAAACGAAACTTATTTTTGCTCATGTCTTTTAGTTTAAATTTAAATTTCGAAACGATTAGTTTCTTTTTAACATATTGTCGTAATAAAAATAATACAACTTAATGAAGAGCATCTTTAGTAGATAAATAGGTTTCGTAACTAAGTAATACTTAACAAAGAAAACATTCACCAAAGGACTATTATTTCAAATGAAGTTAATACATACGAAAAAGAAAGTTCGTACAAAACATTAAGAATAACTTTTTTAAATAATGAAAAATAGAAATTCCATCCATTTCCTTCGTTGAGGAAGAAAATCGCGTATCGTTACTTAAGAGGTCTCCGAAATCTTTCTTCAAGTCCTACATTATCAGCACGATAACAAGCAGTATGACGCAAAATCTACCACTAGTTATGACTAGACTTCGGATTTTAGGTAAAAACCTATTTTAATCCTTAAGTGATATATGGACGAAAACTTGTATATGCATGTTTCATAAGTGACTATGCCTAAAACTGATACTTTTATACGACCTAAAACAGCCTATTTTTACGTTAGAGCCTAATATTGCCTTTTTGATTATTTTTCCTCTCAAGTTCCAAAAAAAGTTACTTTTTTGTTATAAATTCTAGCACTTATTTTCAGTTCGTACTAAATTTTTAGCTCAAAATGTGCGGTACATGACACATTTGTGACGTGGTTAAATAGTAAGGAATGTTCGTCTTCAGTAGAAAAATTCCTTGGAATTCCAAAGAAAATGTAGTGTTTTTCTCCCGACCCCACATCCAGTTAAAATAAAAATAAAAAAAAATAATTATAATAAAAAAACAACAACATCGTTCTCTCAATCGCTGAGGGATACAAGGGGTTGAATATGCTAGCGTGCGTAGTTTCTGGGCGCAGGGATTAGGTTTTCACCATTATGGTATTAATACAGGCCCTAGTAATAGGTCTATATCATTCTGTGTACCATACGCCTATATCTGTGTTTTATCATGATTATTGATTAATAGTGACTTCAATAAATAATATATTGTGCATTGCAATTGAGATATTTGAGAAAATTGGCAACTTAACGATTTTGTAAGATACTATTTTACGATTTTTAGAACCAATTTTCCAATTTTTAGAGCCTATTTTAGGTACCTAAAACAGCATTTTTAGCGACCTAAAAGTCCGAAGTCTAGTTATGACTAATGTTGACTATTTGTATTCATACCTGACCTAGTTTTAAGCCCATTGAATTAGTTCTGGGTAGTGTTATTCTCATACCATACGCCCTCTCTGCATGATTTACTCCACATCCAAGGAAATATAATCTGACTACAGAACAAAGGCTTGTTATGGAACAAACGAGCTGGTTTCATGTTCACCTGGCAATGTAACATATACGTATTATAATTATTATGTACCTGCTGAGAATTAAGCTCATCTCTACTCATCTCTACGCAAGAACAACACTATACCATAACTATCAACAAGTACCCCTTTCTTCCTTTCATGATTAATTAATTAGTAACACAAATATTGCAGCTGTCTATACAACAAGAATCGGTCATTTGTGAAAAGGCACATGTGATTTTTTTAAAATGAAATTAGTGTGGCTTCATGTTTTTCTCCTTTCTACAATAAACCATGTTTTTTACTTCCTACATTATAGTCTATACCACGTGAGTTATTAGTACGAGCTTTCCCTCTTGTAGGAGGCCCTAGCCCTTCAGGGACGCAGCGGGCTCATTCATTCATTCACACGTTATAATCATGGAAAAGCAATACATATGAATTTTCTGTACGAAATGGTAGATCTATCTATCATGAAATCAAACTAATGTCACTTGCTAAAAAATTTCACATGTGCCCTTTTTCAAATGACCGATTCACTGTTTAATTACTGCTGACCTGTCACATAGCTCTAGGTTTGGTCCTCGTCTGTATAATTCTAAAATCAAATTACACCCAGGTTTAGCCAAATGCAGTTATGGAGTTTTTTAAAACTAGAATTTAAAAAATACAAAATTTTCATCTTTTTTAAATTTTGTCTTTCCGATACTACTATAGTAATAATTACTTTTCTTTATTAAAATTATTAATATTACTTATATCACTTGAGTCATACCATTGTTCTCAGCTTTTGTCTTTCTGCCCTAATACTTTCTCATCATATTTCTTCTACTCTTAACCATTGTTCTCAGCTTTTGTCTTTCTCCCCTAATACTTTCTCATCGAATTTCGTCTACTTCTTACTTTTAAGATAATTTTAGGTTGTTTCATTTCTATTGTAAGACATAGGCCTGTATAAATGTAACAATGGAAAACTGCCTCCGAGCATGAGCTCCTACTCCTTCGGGGTTTCAGGACCAACATATGTATTACTTATGTATTTATGTAATTTTAAAATAAATTTTAAATTTTATATTTGAAAATGAAAATTCTTCTAACAGCCTTACTAACACCAATTATTGCTTATATGAGCGTTTTACTATTGATAACAATATTATTTGATTATACGTCATTAACATTTATGGGATTTGTTTTATTTATTTCTGCATTAGTTAATATAGTGAAGATTATATATTATATAAGAGTATTAATGGTTTTATTTTATTATTTGTTTCGAAAGGCGAGAGGAATAAATGTTATAATTCTATAGGAATAAGTATTCTAAACACTTGTTACAAACTATATGCATCAATAATAAAGAACCGGCTGAACATAATAATGAACATAATCTTAAAGGTGCAAAATGGAAGCGATTGTATAGATTGCATCGTATTTAGCATTAATAAAATAATTGAAAAAATAGTGAATTTAACATACCGACATACATGGCATTTATAAGCTTTGAAAAAACCTTCGACAGGGTCAACATAAATAAGTTGTGGCATATTATCAGAGATATATACCGCAGTATTTAATAGCAGTAATAAGAAGCTTATACTTGGAAATAATTATATAAACAGGAACAAAGGATGATAAAACAGCTGGTCTTTAATATATACACTGACGAAGTTATTGGAAAATAAAAGATAAATCTAGAAACTAATTTCAAAGTTAAGAATGTTTTTAGATACAATTTTATTTGCAGACGACAAGGTTCTAATTTATAGCTCAGATTGTAGAATATGCCAAAAAACCATATACCAATTAAACAATACAAGTAAAAAGTATGCATTAAACATTTCTACTGATTTTTTTTTTTTTTTTTTGCATTCCAAGGGAGCTACACAATTAGAGCAAAAGTTATTTTAGATGAAAAACCATTGAACAAATAAATAAATTCAACTATTTGGGTTGCAATGTTTATATAAAAAATTAAGATATAACACAAGATTAATAAATTTAACTACATTTGCGGTAAAATAAAAAGAATCCTTAAAGCTACTAGAAAGGAAACTAAATTAAATTTTCATAAAGTAATGGCCGTACCCATGTTATTGTACGGTTCGGAATGTAAGACGCTCCGTAAAAACGAAGAAAGGAAAATTGAAGCCGCAGGAATGAGATTTTTAAGGAGCATTGCAGGCAATATATTGTTAGACGAAAAGAGAAACGGAGATATAAGAAAGGAACTGGATATTTTTAAACTAACTGAGAAGGTATACCAATATAGAACCAACTGGGAAGTACATATATGGAATGAATGGAAGAATACCACATTCCAAAACTACATCTAAATTGTAAACTCATAGGCAAGAGAACCATAGGCAGACCAAAGAAAAGATAGATAAAACGAATGCTTAATGTATGAGACCGGAACAAGCCTGTCGAGGCTTAATCCCTGAAGATTGTTGTTATTATTACTATTATTATTATTATTATTATTATTATTATTATTATTATTATTATTATTATTATTATTATATGGAGGAGGACACTGTACACCCTCTTCGTTTGGAAAAAGGACCACCAATTGAACTGCCATCAACAGAGAGTAAATATTATGCTGAGAAAAAATCTAGTCACAGTGACGCATTGAAATAGTGTTTGATAGCTGTAATTATGGGTAAAGGGAAGAAAAGATAGAAATAAAGAAACTCCGCAGAGTAAGAACAACGTTGTGAACAGTACCGTAATAGTTCTTTACGATGTAAGACCATTATATAGGACTCAAAAGGCAAGCATGAAGTTAATAAAAGGAGCTCTAGTGAGTTTTGTTACTAGTGTGTGCCAGTTAAGTTCTTTTGAGGATCGAATATCGTATGATGTTTTGAATTATTTTGAACCTTAAATTTTGAAGGAAAATAATTTCAGCTCGCTTGTGCTTAGAATAGTAATCATAAACTTTTTGGTAATGTCATATGTAGCGGAATTCGGCCTCTTTTGGTTGGCAACAATTTGATTGAAACAAATCACGTACGAAAACGGTTGAACATAGCAGAAACATTTGCTAAAAATACTGAATCATGATCTATTTGTAAAGAAATTTCTCTCTTTTAAAGGTTTTGAAAAAGCAAATAAGAATTAATATTGAAAAATCCTTCGCTATGATAAAAATTTGCAGATGTGTAATAACATGGAGAGAAATGAAGTTCGTAAGTATTGTTATGAGCGAAACTTAATACTGTGTTAGCTTACGTTTGTGCATTGTCAAAAAAACGTCTAGTTTACGGTCCTGTCTCTCAAAGCTGAAATAGTCATTTATGATACTTTGAATTTAAGTCATTAATAGGTACCCGATAATAGTAGTAGTAGGAATAATAGTTTTTCTAGTGGTTAAAATGAAGGAATGGATAATTAATTATTTATACGAGCAGTACCTACATTGGGAACTACTGTGTTTGTATATGAGATATATCTAATTTCGCTAAGAGACTCTACTCTACTTCTAAGGTACTTTAATGAGAATAAAATCCAGTCAGATGACCCATTTTGGACAAGAAAAAATCGCCATCAACCTTTGTATTCAGAAACCAGAATGCAACCAACTGAATCATCAAATGCTCCTAACAACAATAATTATTATTATCTTTCTTTCTTTTTCGCAGTTTCACCTCTCCCTTTTTTTTTTTTTTTTTTTTAGGATTTAAGCGACCCAAGCCGCCCGGGCCTTACAGGGCCGCGACCTGTCGGGAGAAGGATTTTCTTTGGATCACATACATACTTTTTGACCAGACGAGGAAATGGAGGGCCTCCCCGGATGAGTGATCAGCCCAACGCGGGGCCACCTCCGAGACAACACGAACACATAGGACGAGACACACCATTCACACACACACTCACTCCAAACAAGGCGAGGATGGGAATGAAGATGATAATGACGGCCAGATGATATCCGGGGACCACAAGGGCCTAAAGTTACCTGACATTTGTCTCACAGGTGAGGGAAAACCCCGGAAAAAACCTCACCTAGGTAACTTGTCCCGACCAGGAATCGAACCCGGGCCCGCTGCGTGAGAGGATTGAACGCATCCCCTGAGCCACAGCGGTGGACAATTATTATTATAACAGTAATAATAACACCAATAATAATTAATAATAAAATGAAGTAACGGAAAACCGTAAATAATAGTAAAAATAATAATAATAAAATCCCTGGCGCAACATCCTTGTGAGACTAGGCCTACAATCCGATCGCTGAGTCATCCACTATAGGCAGATAGGATTAAGCCATGTGGTAAGCATGTCTACTTGCACGGCCCATTCTTGACCGAAGCCAGTACTTTTCTTTATTAATTAGCGCCTCAGTTGACGTCGCAAGACTGAGTCCACCCCTTCCCAGATTTTCTACTAACCTCTAGACCAGAAAGGTCTTTCAATATTAATAATAATAATAACATAATACCTATTGACAGAAGGCTGCACATCCAGCCCACAACACAATTTCCACAAGTCATGCAGAAAACCACCTGAAGATGATGTATCAACATCGAAACGCGTAGTAGGAAGAGGACAAATCTGCATTTTTGGGAAAATGGAACTTTACGCCCCATGGGAGTCTCTCACTCCATCTCCTACTGGTGCAAGGGTCTTTTCTATTACATATACGGGGTTTTTTATTTTATAATTGTGAAATATGTTTGGTACAAGGCTCTTTTTTTATTGTGAATTATTATTACCGGTGTTGAGCAGGTGAGCTGAGAAGAGTGGGACGTAAAGTTCCATTATGCCGCATTTTTAATACAAGACTTCTATTTTATGGACTTGAAATACATTTTTTAACAGTTTTAAGAAATTTTAGCAATATTTCTAACTAATTTAATGTATTTATCACAATTTTTTATACCCCTAGACTAGTAGCTTACGCTACTTATATATGTCGAATGTGTTAAAATAAGTTATGTTTTTCAAAATAGGATAAATTTTTAAGGTTTTAAATAATGAGCATGGGTGGTAATTATAATTTAAAAACAAATAATACCTCTCTGTTTTCATGTAAAAAACTTTCCAAAACCTGGGTGCAGACACTAAATTAGGTAACTTACTCTGATTTTGTTGTGAGCTACTCACAAGGCTAGGTTGTCCTTATTCTTCTAAGAGGCCAGCATTAGCATTCTCTACCCAGTGTCACGAACGTTCTGGCTGCTACTTTCCCATTCTTCAGTCAAGTTTTGAAAGATGATTCATAATGCAAAGGGATGTAAACCACGGTAAAGTTGAAAACCTGAAACGACTCCATGGGGTTAGAAAAATCTTCTTCAAATAATTAATGGCCGTCTTCAAGTCGGCGTGTGCCTCTGTTCAAGGTTACACTCATAATACTTCGCTCATAAATTTTGATTTATACATTCCAAAGAAAAATAACGGAATGTCCTCCTAACTTCCCCGGCGTTATGTGAAAAGAAGAAACTCTGAAGTCTCTGAAGCGTTTCATATTCACTAAAAGCTCTTCCTTTAATTCGTTCGTTTTACACGATTTTCCTCAGTCTTATATTGCTCTGGTGTACAGAAAATCCTTAGTAGTACATCAATTTTTAACATAGCAAACTCCGGAGGGATAACGGATAAGTGTGAGTACTTAAATACGTTTTATTAATCTCGTGGTTTTATTTCTTTGCCTCGGCTGTATGAACTCTTCAACTATAGGGAGCTGTGAAATGCTATGCAAATCAACAGACAATAGGCCTACATGAGATCTTTCGTAAAATTACTAATTCCTTATAATTATATAAGAACTCTATCTCTGCTAAAATTTAATAATTGGTTAAAATTTATAGGCCTTATTATTATTAAGTATTCTACCTATGAGCATGTCATTGGACTTAGTCTACAAATTTCGATATGCCTATCCTCTTACCCTTGGCTTCCTGTTGCAGTAACCTTTATCTTTATATATTTGTATCTCCTTTAAATCGCGTAGCAACTGGATTCTTCTTCTTCCAAAACAGACAGACAGACCGACAGACATTAATAATTATTAACTTTTATATATTGTTTACATTGCTGCAAGTACCTGGAACCTGTCTGGAAGGTTAGAAATCCGATTTATTAAGTGCTAGAATGGTTCTTTATGAGATTGTGTGGGGGACGGGAAAATGTCTGTCCGTCCGTACGCCTGTACGCGCGATAACTCAAATACACTTTATCTGATTCGCGTGAAACTTGGTATACGCATTCATAACGTCCATGGAAAGAAGTCTATTGATATAGGACGAAATCGGTTGACCGGTACCGGAGTAGTGCCCAATTTAGTGCCTATTTTATGGTAATATATTAGAAAGAATTTATCGAATGCAAATCAATTCTCATGACGACATATTGTTTTACATTGTTCATATACGGCTTCGGAAATCGATAACAAAAATAACACATTCGCTTCATATCATAATTGCAATTATCACTGATTATACAAAAGCATTCTGGCACTTTGTCACATCAGTTTGCCTGATTTTATAGAAAATTTAGCTTAAAAGGCCCGGCGTCGGTCGAGTTTTGTATTTCGTAATTCGAAATTAACTTATTAAAGATTCTCGATTATCAGACTCTAGGTCCTTATATAGGTATGTAGAATTTGAAATGAGGGAGAACGACCAATCACACTCAAACTATTTCTCAGAAAACGCTTGTTTTATAACTTTTTGTTGCTCACAGTAGACTCCGAATTTCGCACCCCATTAATTCAATACTCCATAAGTTGAAAAAAGAAAAAACAGAAATTCCGGTAACACAAAACTGCACTGTCTTTACGGAATTTTCAATTTCTCACTCTCATGTTACCATACAACTGTTTCGGGAATGAAATAAAAAATACGTAAATTCAATATCACTTTCACTCTTTCCTCCCCAAAAACCTAGGGCATAATAATACACAGCGCGCATATAGGACTAAAAATGTTCCATCTTATTTTATCTCCTTTTGTATGCTTAGGGCCTATTATATACATCCATATTTCTTAACTAATACACAGCCAACAGCTATAAATAACTTATCAGTGGATAGGATTTTTTTAAAGATAGGACACTCGTTGGCACTGTCCCCGAAATACGACATATTATTCTACATCAAAATGTGAAGCGAGAAAATGATTTTCCACATGTCCAGGATAGAGAAAGTTATGTGACTGCATGATATTGTGCATTATTTTCGTGGATTTCACTCTTCATTATTTAATTACACCAATGTATTATGTCGATAAACTCTCTAATTTGTCAAAGCCCAGTATCATGCACTTCCAAAGCCACGTCCTGTGAACACTGCATTAGAACACTGTTATCATGAGAACTGAATTACGTTTGATGAAATCAGTGTAATATTTTCAGAAATTACATAATTTTTCAAGGGAAGGGGTGGTTTCTTTGAATATTAATGTTGAACGCGTTTATTTCCGGGTTGAATTGGGTACGTGGCAACATTTCCTGCAAATTGATCAAAGCATGTATATTTGTATAGGGAACATACATACATGATTACATACATTTATGATCCCATACATACATGAATCACTTACATACATGATCACATACATATATACACTCTTCAGTTTTATATAATAGATGCCACTGCAACAATTTCACTTTTATTTACATTAATTAATTCATTTCAAATGTGTATATTAGATTTCTGATATGTGAGCAATTTCGACGTGACAATTTATTTGTGACATTAGTTATGGACCTGGTATATAGTGCCATTTAAGAAAACGTGTAAACACTGCAAAATTCTATTGAAAATCGCATTATTATGAGCAGAGCAATCATTAGGGTTAATTATATTTTACATTTGATTGGTATTATATTATGTTAATTTAAAAAAAAATATTGGAGACAATTATAAATATATTGTATGGATTAATACAGTTTTAATGATAATTTGGATTCGTGGCCACAGCATCCATGTTCACGTTTTAAAATTTTATCTATTCTGCAATACCGGTATCTCTTAATTTTCCCTCTAAGCGTATTACACTCAAACCTCTATATAACAAAGTTCGATTTATTAAAAAATAGAAACGCATGTGATCCTGACGAAATTGCTTTGTTTTATCTCACTCACTACAAACCTGAAGCTATTTTGGAAAGTACTTTTTACGAGAATGCTTTGAAGTTAATTGTTATTATTGAAAACGAGTATTTTAACCCTGCATCTGGTAGGTGGTAGTATATTCGTGACCTTCCCAGCAACCAGGTGTTTTCTATAGACGTGAAAACCTTTACTTTTATTAGAAATTCCACAAGAGAAAGGGTCAGTAGGGGATGGAGAATAGGGTCACCTATATGTGCATGCAGTGAGTTCGGTCGCTACAGCAATGTGCATAGTACATGCAATTAAAACACAATATCGAGCATATGATTTTATTTTTACCTTAATTGTGTTGCAAACTTTCCCTTTCTTTCCTCTTTTCACTCTTTACGAGTTTGATATTTCTGATAAATACTAGCCTCAAAGCTTCGCGTAATTCAGTAACTTATGTTTTCAGTCAGTTTTCAATGTCCAAGTGTAAAATAGTTATGACCTCTATCAGGGCCGTTGCGTGGTTTGTTGGCGCCCGGGGCAAGATTTCGTCAATCCCACATGCACCCACCCGACATTCCACCTATCTGTAAGGATTCAAACACAAACACACAGCGAGCGACGTGACGCGACACTATCAAATAGGCCTACATATAAACATTTGGGATTAAACACGCAATGACGAGACTTGGGGCGACGTGGACTGGACAAGTTCCAAGCCGCATCGCGTCCAGTCGCTCGTTAGCAAAGTTGCGCGTCGGGTTGCGTCGCTGTCTGTGTTTTTGTGCCCCAAAGAGACACCTAATCGGATTACCTTACAAAAATAAAATTATTTAAATTTTTTTATAAGATTGTATTGAAAATCAAATTAATACAAGTTTAGTAATGTTAGAAAATCTTAACAATCATAAAAAATACTATAGGCGTTATTAATGGACTACAAATTAATAGTGTGGGAAACCTCGATACATACATTGAATAGAATATAGAAAAGGGAACCGCGTTTATTAAATTAAGATAAGGTACTAAACATTAAATGGCATTCGCCTGGTTTTTGCACGAGCAAATGTCGTTACAATTTCCATCAAGTCTATTTTCTGCGCTTCGTCATTTTCAATGGACAAGAAGGCCAGAGAATTCAGTCTCTCCTGTGACGAAGTTGATCGTAAATATGTCTTTATAAGGAAATATTTATTTTGGGATTACTTAGTACAAATATAGGCCTAAAGTTATTTGTGTCAATTATTTATTTGTTCAATAAAATCATACAACGTAATATTCAAAATTCAGTTATACCTAACTTTAAAAAATGTGTTTTGTACATCCTACTTATTTTTTCAAAGTTTGTTGTTTTATTTTTGCCGTTGCCACGGCGCCCCCCTGGTCGCGGCGCCCGGGGCGATCGCCCCGCTCGCCCCGACCACGCGACGGCCCTGACCTCTATTCATTGGAAATCGTTAAGTTTGAAAACAAAATTAGCAATTTTAAAATCTTAAGTTTTACGCTGCATGTCATCTCCCTGAATTATCCAGTAGATTACGCAGTAATCTGCATTGTCGCCCATATGACACCCAACATAACAATTACTCTCATATAATTGAGGAGCGTTTTTTCAAAACATAGATAGATGCTATCAGCATAGTTTTTCAGAAAGTGTGTTTTTTATTTTACACCTAGAACCAATATCTATTCCACACCTTTCACTTATAGAAACATCTGTCAAAGTAATAACTAATTTAGGGGTACTAACACAATATACAATTAATTTAATAATTTGCAGTTATTTAGTTGCAAATTCTGTTAGTTTTTACAAAACTCGATAAATGCTTATAATGGGACCAAGTTTTTGTATTATTTTCTACATTTTCTGTGATTATTTTCTTACATTAAATACAAAATTTACTTTATTGAACATGCAAAACATGGTATAGCAAGACATTTTGAGCAAACCATAGCGTATTAAAAAAATAACAATTAAATTTCGTTTATATATATACAAACCAGTATGTTGTTTTATTATTTAAAAAAGTATTACATTAATGTAGTAAGTTGGTTCTTATAGTTTCACGTAAAAAAACATGTATGTCATGAACCCTTGTTTATTGGAGGATGTCTTCGTAGAATTCCTTTGAATCTGCTGGCATTTCAAAATATTTTAGTAGATTGGAGACATCTTTTTTCTTTTCTTTGCTAACCATGTTCATTTTTTGCAGCACTGGGGCTTCTATCATGACTCTGCTGATACACTGTTTCTTCTTGAGCACTTCCACTTCTATGTTGTCCCCAAAGTATGTATTGCTTACCGATACAGTGACTGTCTTCTTAGATTTTTCGTCACATATGGTACGTTGGTTAGTTATTTTGAAGGGCAGCTTAGAGCGAAGAACCATTTGAGATCTGGACTTCAAATCTTTCACTTGCCAATCTTCATTTAATATTTTCACTGTTCCGTGTTCCTTTAATATATTGTGGTACTCTTTAGGAGACAGAATATTTTCCTTTTTCCGGTAGCATTTTTCCAGCCTCCCAAACACTCTGTTTGGAGCCATGTAACTATGTCCTCGTACTGGGAAGTAGTGAACAATCTTTTTGAAATGCATACTTTGCTCTAAAAAGGTAATGAGAGTGGCAATCATAACACTGTTTTCATTTTGACTGGCACACGAATCTGAGAATAAATGAATAATCTTCGGACTCTCCTTCTGTTGCTTCTTTTCCAGTTTAGAAAGAAAATTCTGCAGCGCTGAAGCAACTTGATTGCAACCTCTAGAAGATTCCGTTTCTAACCATGTGTAGAAATGAATGTCTTCTTTTCTCTGCTCTTGTGCGTGTATCATGATACACAGGTTGTACAGTCAAACCTGTCTGGCATAAAAGACTTCACTTAAACTTAACTTGGGTATAGGTTGATTCTGTTGCATATCCATGCATACCTTGATTACATCTGGATTGTCTTGCTTCATCAGAGAATAGAATCGTTTCGCACGTAGTTTGTGAAGTCTGTAGTTAGTTCGCAGGGTGTTCTTCTTTTCAAGATCCATATTTTCTGCTCTGATTTTCAAAAGCATAATCTTGCACATAGAGCAGGTATCAGTGTGTGGAGTCTTGAATGACAAATTAAAATGATGGTAGAAAATGTGTTTATATTTGGAAAGTGAACAGAGAGTAAGCCCATTTGACCTTCTTTTGTCGCAAAAACTCTTCCACATCTTATTTATTGAAAGGCTTGATGGTAAATATCCTCTTCTGGATTTTCCTCTTGTATAGTGACTTTCTCTGCATTTATAAGATGAAATATCATTCTTAACAGCAAGTGTAAGTTCCTTATCTTTCTCGCTTGTTCTGTCACCACCTCTCTTGTTATCAGGTACACTTCCTGTTGCGTGAAATTTTGTTGCCAGACGGGCTAGTCTATCCTTGGACAGTCCACATACTCCTTGGAAGGTTGCAGCACACACGGGGATTATTTCACCGTTTTTCTTTCGCACACTGTATTTTACTGAAACTGTTTGTTTGCGCTTTGCTGTTTCAGATTTTACTATTCTACGTTTCGGTGATGAAATGTTCATGTAATGCAATAAAAATTCATTTTGGTTGACTTGGTTCAGAGATGTTACTCTGTGGTGAAATGTAGTGATATCCTCATAAGTTAAGTTTGCAGCTCTGCACTCCTTCTTTCCTTTAGCATTTTTATTTACTGCTATTTCTTGAAGCCCATGTGAGCAAACAATGACAGGATCTGTATTATAGATTTTCGACCACCACACTGTTCTGTAAATTGTATATCATTTTCTGATTCAGACATGTTCTATTATTTTATTTATAACTAGATTTAAAAACACTAGAAGATTTACTTTTACGTCAGTTCAAAAGAAGGCTACAATGAATTAATCTGCCTTGCACCTGGTCAAGAATGAACTAAACTGTTTTTATAGCTAATGTTAATGGCATTAACTTGGGGAGAGCGCTTGCGTAGTATAAAAACAACTTATTCATGCTGCAACTATCGCGTTTGATTTATCTAAATAAAATCATCTATCGAGTTTTGAAAAAACCTCTCATGTTTGACGTCATCTACATCTTGCATGAATCGACTTATGAGAAATCTGACTTCACAGATGGATGGAGACGGTCAGAGTTGTACCGATTTTGTGTGTAACTCATTTTCTAAAATTTTGCATTTATCGACTTTAGAAAAAACGCTCCTCAATTACTCTCATATAATAATACTAGGTTAAAAGGCCCGGCGTCGCCCGGGTTTTGTATATTGTAATTCGAAATTAACTTATGAAGGACTTTCGATTTTCAAATTCTAGGTCCTTATATATGTTCATTTAGAGCAATGAATTATATCGATAGCTTCTCTAATTTATCAAAGTCCCGTAACATTTATTTCCAAACCTACCTGAGACCAATGCCAACAATACACTGTTGTCACGTGAATTGTGATTTGGATTTGATAATTCTGTGTAAAAAAGTATTTAGTAACCTCAAAAACATTTTATTTTTGGCATTTAAAACTTTTTTTTCAAAATCCTTTCTTAGTCAGCACTTAAATTATGAAACGAAGGTACTGCTGTCAAAATTCCAAGTCTCTACCAATTATAGTTTAGGCTCTACGTTGATTTTCTGTCTGTCAGTCAGTCAATCAGTCGGGACAAAGATTTTTATATAATACAGAGAAGAGATAATCTGTCGTAAGGCGGACTGTAGTAATAAGTATCAGCAGATCGCCCTTGAAGCATTTCCTTTCCAGTAGTTTCGACAGCACACTCGTGATTACATAAAGCGATTACTGTTGTTCTCCGTCTAGTAACATGTAGAGACATGGACTATCTATCTTTAAACATCATTAAATTTCTAATAACCCTATGCACAACACACGCCACGTTTAAATTAACAACACAAATTTGTATAAGTGCAATCTCAAAATAGATTTCCTGATAAACCATTTTTTTTCTCCATATTATTGCTATCAATTTGTGTGTATCTATGCTGAATTAAAGTTTCGTGTTGTAAAGAGCTGCTGCCGTATAAAATTCAATTTTGAATAACACAAATATTACTGAATGGTTATTAAAATGGGTTTCTATTAATAAATGAAAATATTGTGCCGTTCTACCACAAATTGAGCTCTTTTAATGAGAAAATACAGAAACATGCCTATATAAAGGACGTGATAAGCTCTAATTTGTTAATGTATTCATTGATAAACTTCAGTTTTGATAATCAATTTTATCATAAATGCATTATATTATTTGCCACTAGCATTCGATGTAAAATATATTTGCTAATTGGGTTGGGTTATTAGTATGCATGTGGTATCTCCTATCCGATATGTAGCTGAAGATTAATTGAAAATCATTAAATCTTTTGAAAATCAATGTATTACAAACGTCTCTTTATACAGTAATACAAGTTATGTAACATAAAGGAGTGTACATGGAATATTTACAATTGTGAACTTGAAAAAGTTTGTAATATATGTTCTTCAATAACATCGTAATTACACCTTTTGATTGTGTAATATTGTGAACTTTCATATTATGCGAAGTTCAGATTTGTATTGATATGTTATCTTCTTACAATAATTATATTGTTAATGTATTTTTGCTAAGGACTCCTAGGCTTTTTCCTTTGTGGTGGAGACGTGTTGGCATGAATGGAAATGAACTTGAGTTCGTCTGGTGCACATAATAGAGTCGTAACTTCTGATTAAGTTGGGCGACGTCTTTAACATTCCGACGTTGATTATGCGTCCCCACAGCACACTGTAAGCTGACTATAGCTTCTCCTGGAGTCTTTCTTAATTATTACTAATTGTACTCTAAAGATACATAAGGTCAGAAAATGCCTTCTTTTATGCAGTTCAGAAACTCTTATCTTCTCGTCTTCTGTCCAGAAATCTAAAAATAAAAATTTATAAGACAATTAGGCCTATCCTGCCGGTTGTATTATATGGATGCGAGACATGGTCGCTTACTCTTCGGAAAGAACATAATCTGAGAGTATTCGAAAACAGGGTGCTTTGGAAAATATTTAGGCCTAAGAGAGATGAAAATGGGGACTGGAGAAAACTGTATTACGACGAGCTTCATAACCTGTACTTGTCACTGGATATAGTAAGGGTAATTAAATCACGGAGAATAAAATGGGCTGGACAGTTGCGCGCATTGGGGAAGAAAGACGTAAATAAAAAGTATTGACTGGGAGACCCGAAGGGAAAATACCACTTGGAAGACCTAGACGTAGGTGGGAAGACAATATTAGAATAGATTTAAGAGAAATAAGATTTGAGAGGGATGGTTGGATGGAGTTAGCACAGAATAGGGTTGAATGGCGGACTCAGGTAAGCGCAGCAATGATCCTTCGGGTTCCATAAAATATATAATATTCCTTTAGCTTGCTTAGGAATTGTCTATTGCTATTGAGTAAGAAAGTAAAGATACATAATGTACTTTTCCTTATTCCTTGCGTCTTTTTATATCACAATTATCAATTATCATTCCTTATATTATTATTGTCATTAATACTATTGTTTGCTATTATTGTGGTTCTTATTACTGCTGTCCTTCTTAGTATTTACTCGTTCACTTTACATTTGCAGACGGCAAAGAGAGGAACTACCGTTGAAAACACATAGCCGAGCGTACGACGAGCCGACGATGCACGAACATTACCGAACTGCCCGCAGTACGTAAAGTGATACGGTGCAGTGCGGTACAGTGAGCTACACACTTGCGTTATGGAGTCAAACAAATCAAAACTGCATTACTATGGAAGAGTGCGATCGGATGGGAAGGTAATTATAAAAAATGTTGTAAAATGTCGTGAGGAAAAGAAAAAAGGTCTATTGATACCTTTGGAAAGGGCTATGGACAGAGCAGCAGCAGTAGTAGGGAAGAGTTTGAGAACAGTGTACAACGTAGTGGACGACGTAAATAAAGCTGAACAGAGTGGCCAGAAAGTTGTGACATCAAGAAAAAAGAGGCAGAGAAAGAAACAAAAGTGTTTAGACGATTTTGATAAATGCTTGGTGAAAAGAAAATTTCTGGAGTTTTACGAAATTCGACGAGAAATTCCAACTCTTCGAAAACTTTACAATGCTGTTAAGGAGGACCCAGATGTTCATTTCACAGGGAACAAAATCACGTTTTGGAAAATCATAAAGGAAATTGGATTTAAGTTTAAAAAATGTAAAAATAGAAGATCATTCTTGGTGGAGAGGTCGGACATTGTTCGCGTCGGGAAAAATTTCTCTGAGAGAGAACGAGAGAGGTGCACAGAGACCAGAATTTATACAGATGAGACGTGGGTGCACACTCATTACACAGTAAGTAAATGCTGGCAACACGATGACATATCGGGTGTGCGAAAAAATGAGAGTTCTGGACAAAGAGCAATAGTGGTACACGCGGGTGGAGAGATGGGGTTTATTGAAGGGGCCGATCTTATATATGATTCAAAGTCAAATTCGTCAGATTATCACAATTAGATGAACAAGACTAAGGTATTATACGAATAAATTAAATTATCAAGTGTGCATGCAGATGTAGTAGTATTTACTTTACTTCCGAGCACAGAGGTCTTTCTGTTTAGGAGCCGCGTTACGTTGTTCACTGGGCTAACGACGACAAAGCAATGATAGACCGTAATACCACAGTATACGTATTAATACAGTAAAGAAACTCAGTCCGTTTTTCTGCCATACGGACATGCGCGCGCAGATTCCATGCGATCCTACCGGCCATTGAGTAATACTACAATCACTACTGCGGGAAGAATGGAAATAAATAGGAGTCTTGAATTTTTATAGCAATGCGTGTTTGGAAAGGATGTTATTGTTCTGCTATAAATTGCAGTAACAATAAAGGAAGAAATCCTGAATTGCATTTCTTCACTTTCCCAAAAGATCCAGAAAGGTAAGAAGAAAAATACGTAATATTTATTGTATGCCTGCTGGCTTACTCTTGACACATGTTCTGGTGTGGTTATGTTTACATTTACTTTAATGTAATATTTTTATCTTTAATTATGTTGTAATTTCTAACAATAGATACTAATGAAATGAAAATGTCAGCAGTCTATATCACGGTTAAAGATAACAATATTTAGGATGTCGTATTTTGATCGCTTAAGATAACACAATATTTGCTGCGGTGCAGCTTATTTCCTATGTGCATTGTAATGTATATGTCAGGGCCGGTTATGTATACAAACATGTGTGCCGTGTTGGCAGTCAAGAATGGCTATGTGAGCTCTAATGCACATGGCCATTTTGCAGCATGTAGCCGATTTTTTTTCTTTGCTTGCACAAACCTGACAATCAAAGATCCACATGCCCGGTTGTAAGGATCAATGCTAAGGAATATCAGTGCACATAACTCAATTTCGTAAAAAAGTGCACATAGCCGATTTTACAGGCGGTACGATATTTATTTTCTCGAACACGATGTAGGCGTAAAGATGACGAAAACATAATCTTACATCATAAATTCTCGGATACATGTGCCATTAAGGTGTTTGCGACAGTAAACTAACATGACATCATTATCCAAACCTAGGCAAGCAATAGGCTTACCTAAAATAGGCTACTGTTAAGAAGCGTATCTAGTCCAAGGTTTTTCCCACCTTTAAAATCAACGTTTAAGTTATAAATTATATTAAAGAGTGACCTTTGAATATAGGTTTGTCACACTGCTCGTCCTCAACTTCATTGTTGAGATTGTATTTTGTTTCTGTATCTTACGGCTTCGATCTACCTTCAATTGTTGTAATGATTTCAGGTGTAAAAAATGGGTCATCAATAGTCGGCGAGAAGACCTACTAACAAAAACTGTAAAATATTTAAATGTAAATTGCCGCCTATGTTTGGAACACTTCGAAAACAGCCAGTTTATGAATTCCAATAAGAACTCTTTAATTAAAACTGCTGTACCGACTGTATACTAAAAGCAGTTTTGGAGTATTAGAAATTGAGAAATATTGATAGAAACCTATATTTTTATTTGAATTTTGTATTGTATCTTATGTAATATTGTATTATTTTTGTAAAATGACATTTCTATTCTAATGTAATATTAGGCTACTTTTAAAAATAAAAATGAGTTATAATTGGTTTTCCAAGAATCATCTTGAAGTTATTAAAACTTGTAATAAGAATAGCCCTAGGAACTGCAATGCAAGTTACAGGTAAGTGGCATTTAAAAATTGTGCCTGATCTTAACTAAAATATAATACATGCTTCATTGTTTCTTAAATTTAAAATTCAGTTTTGAAAGAAGATTTTTTTCTCTTATTATAACATATTTTGTTATGTGTTTATGCATTTTCCCAAGTTATTTTATATGGTGAGAATGCAGTTTTACTCAACCGCCGCATGGAGCGCTAGTGTCGCCCAGCTAACAAGTTGTCATAGGACTTTTAACACACAGTTTCCTTACTGTATTAATACTTATACTGTGGTAATACCCTAGCTCGGCAGCGCGCGCATCACGTCACCCCTACCGGGAGGTAGCACCAATAGGAACCCATGTAAACAGTTCGCAGCGCTCCTTCACAATCTGCAAATGTAAAATGAACAGGTAATACACTCAATGAAATTCAATGCCACGTCAATGTAAACACAAGACATGCACGTATGACATGGACAGAAACATAAACTTACCATTCATAATCACTGCTATTTGATAATATCTATCAAATAAAAACAATACTTCCAAACATGATTTCTTTTGCTATTTTAGATTTTTGAATTAAACTTCTTTAGTGGCGGTAGAGAGTAAATCGGGAAAATCAGTCACACTAAAACCGTCACGAAATCAGTCACAATCAGTCACACTAAAACCGTCACGAAATCAGTCACACTCAAAACCGACTTGTTTCGGTGCGGACTGCACAGAAAACAATCACCTCAATGATTAGAAGTAATCAAAGGAACTTTTTCAGACCTGACTTCCTCAATGGCAATAGACAATTCCTAAGCCATCTAAAGGTATATTATCTATTTTATGGAACCCGGAGGTTCATTACCTCGCAAATCCAACATTAAAAAATACAAATTTCCAAAATTTAAAAAAACAAAATTAAAAATTAAAACATCCAAAAATCCAAAATTTAATAAATAATAAATTCCAAAATTTAAAAATTAAAAAATCCAAAATTAAAAATTCAAAGATCCAAAATTAAAAAGTCCAAAATCCAAAATTAAAAAAGTCCAAAACCTAATATTAAAAAGTCCAATAATGCAAAATTGAAAAAATCCAATAATCAAAAATTGAAAAAATAAAAAATAAAATAAAGTTTTACTTCTGTCGCGTGGCGTTCCACGCACTCTTTTTTTTTTTTAATCATGAAAGACTCAGACCTACCCAGATAACATTTCTCTCTGCTACTGTACAGTCAGCGAAATGGATAGCTGGAAATTGAAAACAAAACGAAACCGCTTTGACATCCCCCTACAAGTACATGATCGGTTACCCCACCCACCTCTGTAAGCACACAGTTGCGCTCAGGTACTTCCTCATGGCGGAATGGCTCCAATTATTTCGCAAATAAATAGAGGTCGCATTGTGGCTATGTGGCAGGCTAATATGGCTAATATGTTGCAATCTCTTGAGATGTAGATGAAGATTCCCAATCATAAGTAGTGAAGTAATTACGTTTGAACGTATGTTATTGAACTTCATGTAATCTATGATTTCTTATAGGGCATTAATTGCCTCACTTGGTCTTCATGCTGAGTATAAAGTGTTTTTACTTTTACGAGAGGGTCGTGAACTGAGAGACTCTATTAAAACGAAGGCAATATGCTAAAGTTTGAGAACCTCCACCGGTAGGCAAACAGCTTCACTGATATTAAAGCACTGAATATTTCAGTAAAACCGGCTCCTCGTCCTCGCTGTTTGACCTATCATACTATTCCTATATTAGAAAAGCAAACATGGCTATCAAATCAATACCGCCATACAGCAAGGTCATGCAACCACCATATGTCACTTCACTCATTCACTTCATCACAAAAAGTGTCTGCATGATTGTCCTAATAATGGATTCCTCATTAACCACATACTGGCATTAAATCAACGGAATTGCAAAAGAACAACGCCCTGTTTGGTTTTACCAATATACAAAAGTAATGTGATAAGGTATGAGGTAATTACTATTCCATGGCTGTTCTAGAACATGGACGAAAATAAATATACAAATCAGCCTCTACTTTCTAGGATTTATATGTAAAATATACTTCCCATAGTATTTTTATTTTAGGCAATAGCCTCGTATGCTTGAAAGTTAACTATAATTGTTAAAACTGGGAAATTCTCTTTTTTTGTATCATAAAATACTTAAAATCCTCTCACGCAGCGGGCCCGGGTTCGATTCCTCGGGACAAGTTACCTAGGTGAGGTTTTTTCCGGGGTTTACCCTCACCTATGAGACAAATGTCAGGTAACTTTGGCCCTTGTGGTCCCCGGATATCATCTGGCCGTCATTATCATCTTCATCCTCATCCTCGCCTTGTTCTGAATGAGTGTGTGTGTGAATGGTGTGTATCGTCCTATGTGTTCGTGTTGTCTCGGAGGTGGCCCCGGCATTGGGCTGATCACTCATCCGGGGAGGCCCTCCATGTCCTTGTCTGGTCAAAAAAGTATGTACGTGATCCAAAGGTAATCCCTCTCCCGACAGGTCGCGGCCCTGTAAGGCCCGGGCGGCTTGGGTCGCTTAAATCCTAAAAGGGAGAGGCAAAACTACGAAAAAGAAAGAAAGAAAGAAAATACTTAAGACCATGTTATTTAATTAAATGGTTTCCTTTAAGTTACAGGGATGCAACGTGACCAATTAAATGATTTTAGATAATATTGCGTTAGTATTAAGAAGTCGCGTTTGGGGCGGAATTATGCCGGTATTGCGAGGAACTGCTGACGTCACCCCCTCCCCTCCGACGCCCGGCGTCGAAGTTAGGGCCTTTGGCCAGTGACGTCTCGAAGAGACATCATGGCTACGCAGTTTTGTGCAAGGGCTTAACTACACGAGCGTACGTACGCAACAGAGGGTTGGAAGCGACTTTATATGGACAAAAAGTCCTAAATGCTGGGAGTTCAAGCGGGATAGATGCTGATCTGATGACGCCCAGGAACTTAGCTACACAAGCATATGTTTGCAACACAGGGTTAGAGTGCGGTCATACGGGCATAAATTTGAAAAGCATTCTGAATATTCATTTCTCTCTCCCAAATTAAAAGTAAATAATAGGCTGGAAGTTTCCTGTTGCTTAGAATAATCACGGAAATTCCAGCTACAAACTTCCGTACTTACTCAATGGCATTAACAATTCCTAAGAAAGCTAAAGGAATATTGTCTATTTTATGAAACCTGGTGGTTCATTGCCGCGCTTACCTGTGCCCGCCATTCAACCCTATTCTGTACTAACTTCATCCAACCATCCCTTAAAAATTCTACTTCTCTTAAATATATCCTAATATTGTTCTCCCTCCTACGTCTATGTCTTTCAAGTGGTCTTATCCCTTCGGGTCTTCCAGGCAATACTTTTGATTTTGACATGTCCAGCCCAGTTCATCCTCCGTGGTTTAGTTACCCTTACTATATCCGGTGACGAGTACAGGTTATGAACCTAATCGTTATGCAGTTTTCTCCAGTCCCCATGTTCACCTCTCTTGGGCCCAAATATTTTTCTAAGCACCCTCTTCAAAGCAAATTGCCGCTACATGCTCCAATTATATCAAATTTTAACTTTAATACCTCAGAAACAAAAATAGCTCTCTAAATGAGGTGTGGTGTTTTATATTTCCTTGCTAAAGAAAAGGGCATACATTTCAAGCGAACAAAATTAAGAATGTAATTGTTACGGCCTTCCCATACATTTTAATTGATCAAATCATGAACGTCACGAAGCTTAAAAACACCCGAATAGAACGAAAATATTTATCATGTAACAAGAGGTTTTGCTGCTGGTGTATTTCCCTCCAGAGAGAAAAGCTGTTATGTTAAATGTTTAGAGCAGGATGTGCAGTATAAAAAGAGCTATAAATTACTTATTTATGCAGCCATTCTGTAGTCTCAGAATGGCCGTTTCATCCTGAATACAAAGGCACAATTAATTCGAAAACCATGTTTTCTGCTGTTGTATATTTAATTTTTCATAAATGTGTTTCCGTTCATTAAGAGCAGTTCTTCATGAAAAATGTATCTGCACTTTATAAATCAAGTTTAACGCAAAGCGTGATATAAAAAACACTCCATTTTTAACAGATCTATGAAAGTATCATGAAACATTATGTAAGTCCAAAAGACTAACCTTTGTAACTCACACGAACTGAAGGTCTTCCCAACATAGATTAGATGTACTTACCTGAAAACATAGAGAAGCAATATTATAAATGTTAAAACCAATATAAATTTATTTATTTATTTATTTAACCTGGCGGAGTTAAGGCCATAAGGCCTTCTCTACCACTCAGCCAGGGCAAAAACATGAAATACATAATGTTAACAATAATAATGATTAAAAATAAATTTAAAAAGAACTGATATACATGAATACAAGAAACGAACATTGAATACAAAGAAAAAATTAGAACATATATACTTGAATAATTAAGATACATTAAGATACATTAAGACACATTAAATGATAAAAAAGAAATTAATTGTTACAAATATGATTGAGTTATATAAAAGCATTAAGTGATAGAAACTGAAATTAACATAGGACATGAAAAAGATTATTAAGTACTACGTATATGTGCTGTTAAATGCGATCTGAAGGTTGACAGTGACCGGCAGTCCTTGATGTGAGATGGTAAAGAATTCCACATTCGGATGACTGAAGTAGTAAACGATGATGAGTAAAGAGATGTATGATGTTTAGGTATTGCGAGAATATGATATTGCCTGGACCGAGTGTTTAGGTTATGATGAGATGAAAGAGTTTGAAAGCGTGATGACAGATATTGAGGACAGGAAGTGTGAAGAATTCGATATAGGAGGCATGAGATCGTGTTTAGAGGCTGAAAATGTCATATCTATAATAAATTAATAAGAGAGAACAGAGAAATTTACAAATATATACATCAATTAATGCAGTTAAAATATTTACAAAATAGTTTAAAATAGGAATTTAAAAATTAGAAGAAGAAAAAAACAGAACTCCATATTTTTACAATGTTAATATTTGTAAATAGAAGTAGGTGGAAGAAATTAGGATGAATAATATTAAATACCGGTATTTTCTCAATACATTTTTATCTTAAACTGATTAACACTATATTTTATAAAATCATATTCTCAGCAATAAGAATATTGCCAAGTTTTAAACCATAAAAAACCATTTAAATTCCCGGTGGTTGTCCTGAAGTTTGTTTCATATTGTACTTTGACATTGTTTGAGGGAAATAAATTGTGATCGGTTTTTATGATAATAATACAATGTGACGTTGTAAGCAGATGGATTTTCATAACCTGTAACAAATATTTTGTAGGGTAGTCGATGTGCATTTTTAACTAATTTGTATTATTCTCTTTTGTAGTAAAATTAGTTTAAACAAAACTGTTTTAGGTACGCTACCCCAGTAAAGAATTCCATGTGGGGCTATCGACTCTGCTAGAACTCATTATACTGTCCGTAACGTAAAATTTGCATTAAAATTAAGAAGGATGGAAAATTTTAAAATAGTTTTACGTACTTTGTTAGTAATAAATTCAATATGTTTATCTCTAAGTATTTAACTTCAGATGATTTGATTAAATACGGAAATTACAGTGTTATTTGTCAAAGCTAAATGTATTGCAACTTCCAAAAGCCTTATATGAATACTAGGGCCTATATAACATTTTGTTATCATGAGAACTGATTTGCCTTTTGATAAATCTAACATAGCCTATTACCATAAAATAGGCACTAAATTTGGCATTACTCCGGTACCCGTCAACCGATTTGGTCCAAAAGCAATGGGCTTCGTCCCATGGACGTTATAAATGCGAATACCATGTTTCATGAAAATCCGATGAAGCATATTTAAGTTATCGCACGTACAGATACGGACGGGCAGACAGACGTACAGACATTTTCTCGTCCACCATACATTCCCAAAAAGTGCCATTCTGGCACTTAATAATCACGTCTTTGGAGGTATATTTACTTGGATTTGTCAAAAAATTCATCTTCAACACTCTTTAATGAACACACTGGAATAACAATATAAATTGTTCACTTATCACTTTTCCGGAAAATCTCCATTCTTGAAGACTCATGCATACAAATTATATGGTGCCGGGAGGTACTGTAAGTGTGGACAATTGTTCATTACGACTTATCTGTATGAGGATATTAATTGCATATTACGTATTATTACTCTATAAGGGTTAATTATTCCATTCAGATTTACTTTAGAATTATAATCAGCCCTATAGCCAAAATAATTGTAACAACATTATACGGTCCTATTTATAGGATATTGACACTTAAAAGATATATTATCTGGTTTTCATTTGTATGCGTTATTGATTGATTTTATTGAATCATACACTTGTCCTTGCTGCATTCTAGAGCTCATAGGAAATGTTTTGTGATCAGTAGAAGCTTAAATGTAAACACTGACTGAAGCAGACCTAAAAGTAGTACATTATGCAAGAAGCCCATAATGGCATTTATTAAGCCACGATCATGTTTTTATGAAACGAGCAAAGCTTTGCTCGTTTCATAATAAGCATAGAGTGTCTTAATTACCATTATAGGCAAGTTGCATACGACTGTTTTTGTTAGACCATAAAATAAATGTGTAAGTTTTAGTTTTTAGAATACCTCGTAATTGATTAAGCAAACGACTCTCGCCACTAGCTGTTGTACTTCTCATCTCTTCCGATAGATGGCAGGCTGAATGACATGCAGGCTTGCAGCGCAGCGCTTCTCTTGAGCAATAATGTCAAATAACGCTAATTAAATCACTGGAAATAAATTCAATGTAGTATATAAGAATTATTTTATTTTAAAAACAGATTGTTTAACTACGCATTTCCATTTGCTGCTCTGAAGATCGTTCCGTGTTCGATAACAATCGATACCACACCACTGGAAATCAATGTCGAAATGAAAATCTTATGATAATGTTAAGTCACACGTGATAAGCTTATTATAGTATGGTCGAACAAAAACTCCTTGTGAAGACCGTATTTCACTCAAAATAATCTTCCAGTTCCTGATGAGGCTAGTAGTAGTAGTAGTAGTAGTAAGTATTCTGCCTTCCGGCAGGTTTTCAAACTTGGTACGCGAATTTTGTTTTCCAAAACTGTCTATCCTCTGCTTCCTCCTTCAGCATCCAATATTTCCGCTTTTCCCTTAAATCGTCCAACAGCTGAATTCTTCTTCTTCCAAGTCTAGTTGTACCCTCCAATCTTCCTTCTACGACATCGTGTAATAAGCAGTTCCTTCTGAGAATGTTCCCAACCCAGTTTGCTTTCCTCTGACGAATTGTGTGTATGATTGACTTCTTCTCACCCACTCTACTCAGAACCTCTTCGTTTGTCACCATGTCCATCCACTTTATATTTTCTATCTGTCTCCAGCACCACATTTCAAAACTTTCTAAATATTTCTTCTCTAATTTCCTCAAAGTCCATGTCTCTGATCCATACAAAGCAATACTCCAAATATAACACTTCACCAGGTTTTCACGTAGCTCTAGGTTCAGACTACTAGTTAGCAGAGTTCTCTTCTTCATAAATGCTTTCTTGGCCATGGCAATTCTTGATCTTATCTCCTTGGTGCAATAGGCATCTTTCGTCAGTACACTTCCTAAGTTGATGAGGCTAGTGTCAACGAAAATATTGGCCATAATCTAATGAAAATTCCTGAACATTACAGTAGCAGAACTAATATTATAGGCTACAGGAATTATTGAACTTAATTTTGAATACTTGTTGGGTCGATCTAAGGGCACCAAAGCCAATATCACAATCACTGCCTGCATAAAATCATCTCTACAAATAACAAAAATTGAGTGGTATCTTTGATTTCAAAGAGAGACTATGATAAAAAAGATCCGTGGAGACAACGGCATTTTCCATTGCCCTGCACCTGCTTCGATTCCTGTTGATCGGAACTTGCTGGAAACTATATAAGATTGATGAACGTGGATAACACGATTTGTTAACATTTCTCAAACCGTTAGTATTATTTTGAAAAATCTGCTGCTTTTACTATCAAAAAATTTATTCATTCATGTCTTTGTTCTACATTCTTACAATCCAATACCAATAGCTCTGAGTGACTAAAAATAGAAATAGCGAAGTTTGATACTTGTTCGCACTTTCTTACTATAGCTATTTATTACTATTTTCTGTATCGCCAATATTTCTCTAACATATTGGGCCTAGGTGTTAATATGTAGAGCTACGGATGGTGTACGCATTATCCTAGATAACGTACGAATTAACATGGCAATTTTGATACATTGGAATGATACGTTGGATAGTTATTTCTTTAACCTGCAATATTATCAGCTTATGAATCCAATGACCTATAAATAGGACAGTCTGTTTCTCTCCACCCCTATGGCCAATGTTTCATTTTCGGTTTTTACTCGTATTCTAATACGACCTATTTAATGACATGTATCTACATATAGAACATTTTGAATGGTTTCATCATATTGTGTCTGAAAAGGTTAACACAAAGATTAGTTTTTTTTATATTTAATTCTGTAATTTTATTTTTTTCGATTTCTTTTCCATTTTATTACAAATTTAAGACATTATACTAATCTATCTCATATGATGTTATAAGAATGGACGAAATATTTCGCTTTCTTAAAACACGTGATTTTAAATACAGATAACAGATTTTCTTTACCAATTAGTTATTTGTTAAATTTCTTGCTGATTGGACAGTGGCTATGGATCTTTGAGAAGTTCAACTTTTCTTTCCTGTATTTGTCAGGAAATGCCTTTCCCTTATACTTATAAAGACTTACTTACTTACTTACTCAATGGCAATAGACAATTCCTAAGCAAGCTATCTTAAAGGAATATTATTTATTTTATGGAACCCGAAGGTTCATTGCCGCGCTTACCTGAGTCCACCATTCAACCCTATTCTGTGTTAACTCCATCCAATCATCCCCCACAAATCCTACTTCCCATAAATCCGTTCTAAGATTGTCCTCCCACCTACGTCTAGGTCTACCACGTGGTCTTTTCCCTTCGGGTCTCCCAGTCAATAATTTTGAGATGTCTTTCCTCCCCATGCGTGAAGCATGTCCAGCCCATTTCATCCTTCGCGATTTAATTACCCTTACTATATCTGGTGAAGCGTACAGGTCCTGAATTTCATCGTTATGTAATTTTCTCCAGTCCTCATTGTCATCCCTCCTGGGCCCAAATAAAGACTTCAAAGCTATTTTTTTTTTTTACGGTTTAGTTCTAAGTTCACATGTTTACGGGGGTTTCCGTAACGTATCTTATAATTTTTGCTTGAAAAATTACTAAATTTCATATAAAATTTATGAAATACTTAGAAACCAAAATCCTGCACTGTATCTGTTTACATGTAATAATCCCAATTATTACATAAATGTATCAAACATCCAGTTGTCAGAATAAACAAAAAGGCTGCTTATCTCTTAACAAGTTTACCACTGTGGAGTTGGCAATCGTTTCGTGTCATTTGCGACAGTACAGGTATCATCTCCAATAGTGGTCATTATTTCCAACAGTCACATTTAACTATAGGTGTATTTTTTTCAACAAAACAAGTTTATTTAGGCCTACTTCAGTCGACGGTTCTTGAAAACCCGCAACTTTTCCCTCACACTTTCTCTACGCTTATAAAATGATTTTGATAAAAGTTTGTATGGTCCCTGTTTCTTGAGATGTGCAAATGTATTCAGAAGCCTTTGATATTACGTTTGTCTGAATCATATTTCTATAAGCCGTACATACAACTTCCTAAAATTTAATATACTTCGTTTTGATCTTTTTCCTCTTCATATTAGGAGGACGTCTGTCACATAAGAAATTGTTGAATTCGGTTCCTTTTCTTCAGGTTATTAATAAAAATGAAAAAAAAAAGATGGAAAGTGATCTTCTTGGAAGGTGATTTAGTCTGCTATTCTACCCTTCCACTGAATTGTTGGTTCTGTGTTTTCAAGGTATAGGAAGAAACATATAAAGATAACTTGTGGGACTGTCGCGAATGGAGGAAGTTGTCGAGAGAATATTAACGCTGTCGCAAATGCTGTCGGAACTGACGCAAATTCGTACGTGATCCTTTAATTAAGTAATGTAATAACCTAAGTAAGATATATAATCTAAATCAAGTAACAATATAAACTAGAACGGTGTTCAGCTTATCGTACGTGAGTGTAACGCAAGCCCCGTTTTTATTTGTCAGGAAAAAGTTACAATGGACTCTTTCTAAGTTATAGCTTAGGCGGATTAACGCGTCAAAAGATAATTATATTCACAATAAGAGTAACATGTTGATTTCGACAGCTTAAAAATCCATATGTACGACTTAATAAAGCCCCAAGCCTGATATATGAAAATGCGCTGCAGTCATAAACAAAGTTGACAATCACTTGCAGTACATCACACAGACCACAGAACGAGTTGCTCTCGGTAAACAATCCCCCTTCCCAAACATCGAGTATTGAAAAGTTGATTTTGACATTGATCTGATAGCCAGATGATGCATGATGATATATGGGATGCTTTCAAGTGACCAACCGAGTGGGAAAAATTGGCATTCCGGAGTGACACCAGAAATAATAAAACGGACAGCATTCCAGGAAGCGCCAGAGAGTCTGAAGCTTCCGACAATGAAAATGGCTTCTGGAGGGGAAAAAACTCTATTAAATATCGATTCTTCTTCGACTCAACTCACCCCGTCGGAAGGACGCACTATCTCTGTTTTCACTGCAATTTTGACAGCGAGAACATCCTGAACGTTCCATTTAGAGGTCAAGAACCTCGCAAAATTAGTTAAAAAAACTACACTGTAAGTTCACCACATAAAAAGTAAGTGTGGAGGGAATTACCTGAGATTAGTTTACTAATAAGTAGGGCAAGGCATTTAATGATTTTGCCTCTTTTTTATATGAAGGTTAAAAGAAGTCGAATATATATATTCGACTTCTTATAGGCTATATATATATACATATATACATGTGTGTGTGTGTGTGTGCATCACGAAATAATTGATTAAATAAGGGCAATTTGTTTTTGCATGTTTTTCTTTATTTTGCATTTTTTGTCATTTTCAAGAGACAGGTAATTTTCTGGCAATTTTTAGGTCAATTTTTGCATTTTTAAGTCATTTTCGAAATTTTTAGGTCATGTTTCAGTGGAGGTAAATCGTTACTTTCACACTGCAAGCAATCGTTTTTATTTGAGAATCTCTGCCAAGTGTTCATATTTAATTTTAATTCTGGTTTATTGTAAACACCATAGCAGTTTGTCTTGTAGTAATAAAGATTTTTTTTCTTTCTTTTTAAATGACACATATTTGCTAGGGACAATTTGATGGGCATGCTAGTACAGAAAGAATTTCTTTTTCGCTACAGATGTCCAAGAGTTTAAATTTACTTACTTCTTTAGTAACAAAATGTGTTTTATTTTGTAAATTCATGCACTGACATCCATTTAATTGCTAAAAGCAATTCATTACTTCATTCATTACTTTAAACTAATAATTATAAGTAATAATACTAAATCTATTAATTGTTTAACTTTATGTAATTTTTTCACCATTTTATGCCTTCCCCTACTAAACTTAACCCCCATGGCAAAATGTGTAATAAGCTGTTATAATACTGGAAGATAGTTTCTTTTCTGTTCCCATTTATAACTTTCAGTATTTAGTTAATAAAAAGTTAGAGGTTTTTGTCGATATTTATTAATAAAAATTTAGTTTATGCCATTACTGAATAAATAAATATTTCATTTTATCTTATTCAACATCTCATTTTTTTGCCTCAGAAATGTTGTGTTCTGGATAGAATATACGGAAAGAAATCTAGATTTAAAAAGTTCCAGTTACATTAAATTATCTTTTAAATAAATGCAATAATATTTTTTTTAAAATTAAGTATTAGTATTATTAAGATGACACGCCCACAAAATTTTAAAGATCGTAACGATTGTTGATTTTGCATGAGAATCAGTTTTTGTTCTTTGTTTATATTCGTCTACAGAACAAAGCTCAAACATCCTTTCAGTGTCAAGTTCGCAATAGCATCAAAGATGACCGCTGACGCTGATGAAGTTACTGCAAATATGAGGACAGCACGAAAATGGATCAATTTCGATTTACCAAGAACTTTCCATCATTACATAATGAAATAGATCAAAACACAATTAAAGTAAAAGATACATCTCACTGCACTCCATACGAATACCCCTGGTCGAGTTTCGAAGGACGGATTTCCACTTCAGCTACACCCTCTCGCAGGAGGTCGAATCCCGACACATCTACACTCCATCGCGACCAAACATGAAAGACCTTTGGAAACAACCTCAAGACAAAAGAAAATCTGACTTACATTTTTCATGACGCTAGATACTGTTGCGCCATGACGTATCCCTATGACGAAAGCAACTACGATTTATTACAACACATAACATAAGATTTTCCTAAATAATAAAATTCCAAAGTTGAATACTGTTTTCTAGAAATGTCCATTCAACAACCAACATACGTAATGTAAAATATAATTTTCTTCCGAGTACGAAATATTAATCAAACATATATAAATATAACGTTATGTCCAATACCCAGATAAAGCTTTTAACATTGTTTAAACAGATAACTCTACTGGGGGAACTAGTCTTAAAACAAGTATTTCTATCTTAAATGTTCCCCACAGTACAGCGACAAACCCAAATGCAGCTGTGAAAATGCACTGACATCCATGAAGGCAATTTGGAGGCATGGCAGAAATACGCAAAATGAGGCTAAAGTTAAGAGCCCAAGCCTAAGAAAACTGGAACATAAAGAGTAATAAAGGAAGAAGTGTATGTCTATTTAAACAGATTACGCCGGCAAATAAATGGATACATGATCACTAAGGCTTATCGACTATAGTGCTTTCACATTCGCCAGAGGTTTCAAGGCCACAACTTCTCACGTCTAATATGCCCCCACTGATCAGAAGTCAGTATTCCCCTTTGCGCAGAGGAGCTGCGCTGTCGCACACACTCATACGACACCAAGGGGAAACTCCCTACTGGCTTGTCATGTGACTGGCACTGGAGAGGTATGATGTCATATGAGCGCGGTAAGAGGGGGTATCATAGGCGTGCTACGTTTGGCCTTGAAACCTCTGGCGAATGTGAAAGGACTATAGTGAATGGAAAGAAGGCATAAAAATGACCGCGAATTTATTATTTTTACGAAGTGTACCATGCAGATTCCAGGACAGTACTTTCTGTCGACGATGTTACAGAGAGTTAGAAACTCTTGCCCATGTCCTGGGATCCTGTCCTCATGGAGAACTTTTACATAACACGCGTCTTCACACAGTAAGATCTGCCCTTGCCAACGCCTTGAAGGAAAAGGGATTCATTGTTTACGAGATTGTTGATGGCAGCAATAGAAGAATAGACTATAATTGCCTTCAAACCAAACTCCACCACTGGTTACATCTTGAGCAACAGCTGAAAAAGTAGATGCTGAGAAGAGGCAATATACATGAACCAACTGTGGGATATTTCAAGGAAAAGTACTGTCTTCAATCTATAACTGTCAAAGGTTTAATTATGGGAGCAAGAGGGTCGATCACTAGTTTTTTTTGCTAATTTTTGCAAACAATTTGAACTTCCTAACGCCTACATGACAGAGTTGCCATCACTTCACTTAGGGGTTTTATTGTGGCAATTCAACTCATATGCCGCGTGTTTGATATTGACCAATAACGTTTAGCAGTTCCTCGGATATAGACCAATCACGGCCGTTTATCTTGCAATATTCTTGTAGAAATCGCGAAGATGGTGTTTTATCGTGATAAAACCGTCTGTCGTTACTGGAGACGTGAGTATCAGTGTGCAGTGACGAATATAGTCAGATGCTGCCATTAAGCGGCACGAAAACAGATTATTTTATACAACAAAACTTGTTTGGAAATTGAAATAATAGAAATGCGTTAACTATGTCTAATATGCACCATTTGGTAGAACTGATTGCACCATGGTAGCTCGAATCCATTCATGGATGGTTGATTCAAAGTAGGCCTATGCCGTGATCTCACAACTGTTAGTTTTGTTTTTATACAACAAAGCACGAAAGTAATTATTATTTATATAATCCGTCACATTTGATTCATGGAATAGTCTTAATAAATCCAACTCGAGTTGACGAGTTGCATCAGATAAATTTGCTCCTGCTGCGCAGTCGCAAATCTATTGATAAACTCGTCAACTCTCGTGGGATTACCTATGATAATCAGGAACCATGTTTATGGACCTTAGTCCCGTGCAAAGACGTATTACCTTCTTTAATACACTTCTACATCCTGTCCGTGCATTTAGACGAGAGCATTGTAAACACAATGCGCAGTGGAATCAGTCATCACGTAATTCATACTAGCAATACACTCCCCTTCCGTCCGCCCTATGTCTGCGGCGCATGCAAGTGCTCACGTCTAAATGCACAGGCTGTACATGTATAATGATCACATTTATTTATTATGTTAAATATACTCTTTGTATACATGGCAGGCAACCAAGAACTTTCTCCTTTTGTAAAGGAGATTTAAAGTGACATAAGAAAAACAGTTAAGAATAAATGACATTACTGAATGCATAAAAATGAACACGAACATTAAGGTCGTCATGAAATAGAGTTTTATAGCATTTCTTATAATGAATTACTATTAACGAAATGAAAAATCCTGATATTAGGGCCTATTATACCTACAACAAACGTACACAGTTTAACTTGTACAGTAGGTAACATTAGTTAGCTTACTCGCAACTCGAATAAAGTAAGTTAAGTACAAACGACTGCTCAGGTGTTTTGGAGGTATTCAGAACTACCAGATCCCCAGCTGTGAACGTTGACAACTGTACTGGAAAGTTTGCAGAAAGTTATTTCAAATACGTTCGCGTGACTAACATTGCGACATATTTACAACGTTTTCTTTCTCAACTGAAGGTAAGTCAAGAAAGTTACCTCCTAAATTTAACAGAGAAATTCTTGACATGCCTTGTTCCACAATTAAATAGTTTCTTGACGCAATTCTAAGCATTATAATATTGTACTTCTCATAAAACATATTTATTATGTTGACAGCTATAACTCTGCTTTTGTGACGTAGTTTTCCCACAGAACGATAAGCATAAATATCCCTTATTTATAAATGAGGCGTACTGTGTATATATAAAAATAATTTTTATCCCAAGGTATTAGAAAGGTAGCCTATTCTGAATCACTCATCAATTGGGGATACGCCATAGCGTAGTGGTTGAGGCGCTGCAAAAGGTCGCGGGTTCGATCCCCGATGAGGTCGTTGGAGTTTTTCAATTCGCCTAATTCTTCTGGTGGCACTATGGCCCTGGGGTCGACCCAGTCTCTTACAGAAATGAGTACCAGGGGCAATCTTGGGGGTAAAGGCAGCCGGTGCGAAAGGCTGACAACCTTACCACCTTCACGTAACAAATGTCTAAAATCTGGGAGCCTCAACCTCCTGGAACCTTCTGGGCCTCCATGGTCTGTATAGGGAAAACTTTAATACTTTTACTCATCTATTAAGTACTCTTCTCTTCGCAGAAAAATAACATAGTTTATTACCGTATTTGAGAAAGAAAATTTAAATTACAGACACTCGCAATCCATATATAAACTCATCAGGTTTACTAAAATAAAATTCTTACAATTTCAATTTCTTCATATCTATATAAAACATACCTAGTATACTTAATAAATACAATCAAATACAACAATTAGAGAAAATACATACATAATCGATGTTATTTAATGAAGCTATTCCTAAGTTACAATCACAATTTATTAAATAGGAAGTTGTATTGAGTAATATTATTATAGTTCCTCGGAATGAGCATTGCTCGTGATCGGAGGTAGATGTTCATAACCTGAAAATTGGGGGAAAGAAGTGGACGTGCAAAACATAAAGATATAACAAATTAAGAGATTATGAATAAAACACTAAGTGCAATGATACATAAGTATTAAAATGGTAAAGCTAAAATTAGCATTGATAAACAATGACAGTTACTACATTTTAGTTTGTTAATAGTTAAGTGGTGAGTTGCTAATTCTGAAGATTTCTTTAATTCTATTTTAAGTTTGAGTCATCGCGCGTACAGACACACAAACGGACGGACGGGCATTTTCCCCATCTACCATGTCATCTTAGAAAGGTACCATACTGACACTTAGTATAGAAGCCCATTCGCTATCGTTAGGCTATATCTGTGCCCATTAAAATATTATTGTACTTTATGATTCAGTTTCAAACATCGAACGAAAAATAGGTCTATATGAACAAACACACTTCCCGATATTTAAAAATAAACAACTTGAAGCGTTCCTCCATTTCCCCGTGTCACACAGAGAGAGAAAAAAAGAACAGGCAACTGACGTTTGCCATGACATTTCCCTTTTTTATAGATCACAACAAACACAGAGTGCCTCACCGTTCTTCTGTTAAGACAAAGTATAACTCGATCGGTAAGACCTGAGCCAAACACGCGCAGATAGGTTATCGTCCGCCGATAGCAATGGAGTAAGGGCAGAAGAGAATGCATATACTGCACTATTCATTCCAAACTACGCGGTTCATAATAGCCCGTAAGACGTCATAAATACTTCAGACGTAAATTACGGATCTCCATTTTATCAATTAATATCTTCCGGTTATTCACTGCTTTCCTCCACCTGAAATGTAAATGTGTCAACATTTGCCTTAATGCCCATTACCTCCAGAAAAATTAATTTTGTTCTTTAGGACCGGTAATAGTGTTTATTAAAGTTGGTCTTTCCTCATTCGCTTTGTGAAATTCATTCACCGTCCTTCTAATTACACACTTACTAAATCATCTAAGTCTGTTTTCAATTTTTTTTTGGACATTTTTGTGTGGAGTACTAAATTTAGTTCCATCTTAAACACATTTCTCACCTTCTTTTACAATTCTCATAACGCTGCTGAATGAAATTCCTATAGCATCCGAAACACGCTGCTGAATTGCATATTTAGGGCCATCTTGGTGCACCTGTTTGAAATACCTGTACACATTCCACACTATTTCCCTAATCCGACTGTGAATCACTTTACTAAAACCAACCATCTTGCTAGAATAAGTACATTCGCCTTCCATTGCTCGTATTAACCTATCACACTTCACTATTGAATGCTGTGTGGCTAACTAAGATTTTTCACACGGTCCATACAGTATAAACTGGCAGGAACATCATGTGCTATGAAGGTCAGGCAGGTCTAGATTGCATCATCGTAGACGACAGCGCATCCATTTGTTTGGCTCAGGTCTTACCGATCGAGTTATACAACTAAGTAAAGTCGCAGGATATAGTTGTTCTTGTAAAGCATAGTAAACTTTAATACTAACTACTTCACTTCATCTTTAGATTCTAGCTAAGATATACGCATAGTAAAGTTAACAGATAAACTTTACTACAAAGCAGTGTTAATAAAGGACATCAGAAAGCTAAAAGTCACTCAAATATCTTCAATTTTCCGTGAAAATCTAGCTTTTATACTCAGTACTTTTGCATTTAATAATGACAAGTAATCTCTACATACTTTAGTAGAGGCGTCTCTTTGTGATCTTTTCTTAATGCGCATATACTGAAGAGCCACTGATTTGATTTAAAGGTCTTTTTAAATAGATTTATTTGAATTCATATGATCTGTTCATAATTTATGTGCAATAAATTATCTTATCTTCTATCTGCCTGTCTCCCTTTACCTTGAGTCGCTTATTGCAAGAACAATAATTAATTTATCATATTTACCCGTTGATTGTCTATGTGTTTACCGATTACAATACTTTTTAGATATGTTTTTTAATATGCGGAAAAGTAAACCTGAAAACCTGTCAGTAACTAAAAGCATTATAAATCTTGGTTCTCTTGAGGTTCAGAATTCGATGCATCTTTGCTACAATGTAGTTGCACTAACATTTGTAGCGAGGGCTCTGGTGGTCTAGAGGGGACAGTATGTGGAATCAGACTTGGCCTGTATTACCACCTGCCGACAATTCCTCCCGATACGTGATTTCCAGATAGCTTAACTGGAAGATGTCTTGTAATACCACCGCTGAACTGCTATCGGCAAGAACGCAGTAAATTTTTTAAGAAGATCCTTAGCTCTTTGAGCAAAGAGGTGTGTCTTTGTTGTAGTTCGGTAGGCTTCCGCTAGGTGCGGCAGCTCGGATTTGTATTTGTATGGTTAAATTACATAAGAAAATGTCGTTTTAAGTGCATTAATCGAGTTGTGCAATTCTATTTCATTTATATGTGAGCCTAAAATGACATTTTAGTGTAAATTAACTCTTCCAGCATCAATTCTGAAATTCAGGTGCCCAGGAAGCTTCGGAGTGCTGCCATCTTGTTTCAACCAAGCTTCCCTGACTGGTGGTTAGCAGTTTATCAGCCACTCCATCCTCCTGTTAGCTTAGCTGGTTCTCTATCTGGCAGATAAATATGATATCAGGTGGTCGTCGTACAGGCCCTTAGGTACTTTCTTCAGGAGCTGAGTGATCTTGGTATCAGGGTATCAAGTCGAAAACTTTGCCGTAAATACCGCCAAGGATAATTTTCTATCTTCAGAACCTAAAATGTAATGATTACCAATACAACAAAAATAGCAATGTATGAAAGTGTTATTTAAGCTCACACATTACATGCTGTTTTATATGTGAGATATACTTGCAGCAACTGTTTGTTGTAACGTTAAACATTAATGAGCTAAAGCCTTGATTATGACAGTCATAACGACGTGCCGTACTCATTGAGTATGACATGCAAGTGCACATAACATAGTACTCTTGGTAATTTCAACCACATGCTTAACGTCACGTGACATGGATTCCTCTACAACCCGTTTCACAATTCAATTTCCTTTTGCGATTCATTTTCAGCGAAAGGTACTATGTAAAACTTAAAGAAGAAATTCAGTGCTCACGTAAAACAAAAGAAGGAATTTTACCTTTCGTTTTGTAGTAGGCCTACAATTTTTATATATTAGAACTGAGGAAAGAGCCTATTTTAGATCACTCAATTAACAATAATATGTAGCTAGAACCTTTACGCAATCACTTGTGCAAATTAATTTGAACCAAAATTTAAAAATATTAATATATTCGAATTATCTTTTAATTTGATGTTTCAACTTTAATGTCTTATTAACTACTCTTTTTAGAGTGCACTTCTTTTTTTTCTCTCAACAATTTGTTCCACACTTTCACAATCTGAGAGAATCCTTTTTGTTCAGTGATGTGCAAATACCTATGTACTGTGTCTACTGATATAAAATGAAACTTTAATTTAACAATAAAATGAAAAATTTACTGCAGTACTAGATTGAACAAGACAAGTTCAAGAGGAGCAAGGGGTGGAAAACACGTAAATAAGAGACGTGTAGAGAACAAGAAAACCATTTTTTTGGTCTGAGCAATTCTGTCGAAAAGTCATCTGAAAGAGCCCCTAAACCAGGAATAGGAATTATACGAATTATTTTATAACGACTACTCTCTTCCTTAAAACCATTACATTACGAAATGAAGTGTATGCAAAATATAGCCACAAAGGCAAATGAAATACATAGTAAGTGGTAAGTGGCAATTATAGAAACAGAAATAGGGTGTTTCAACAGTTGAAAAATAGTGAACATCAAATTGCGAATTAAGAACTATTACGACCAAAATTAGACAAGTCCTATCGCAATTTCTTCTTATATAAGTTACTCATTGCCACATTTTGAAAAAAAAAAAGGTCAATGCGAAATTTTATTAATAGGTCTATCGTTAATATTTTCAAGACAGTTTTCAATTTTATAATATTGAAATCTTTGATAGTATTTCATTTTGCCATATTGCTTTAGGATCCCTTCCTCCAGAAACTCCTCGGTTAGGCCTATATATGGTATACAATGTGTATATGGCATTCCATAAATTCATAAGTGATACACTGAACTGAATTAAACTTAAATACTCATATATATCTATATTAATAAAAGGAAGTGTCTGTCCTCCGTCTGTCTGTCATCCGTCTGTCCTCCGTCTGTCCGCGATGCCCAGCGAAATCTACTCAACGCAGAAATCTGAAATTTTATACATAGGCGGACTAAAGGGTCGGAATGTGTACCTCGAAGCCGGAATTTTAATTTTCGCTTTAGTTCGTGAGTTATGAGTGAAAAACGGGCAGAAAACGTGTATTTATTCCGTTTTCGAAGCATGAGTTTTCAGTAATACAAATCAATTACACTAGGCTTTGGCTATTTTTGTCAAACCTTCGACATAAAAGCATCGCGATCTCTTGAATGTTGTAGCTCACGCTGGTCGATTCATTTGTTTTTAATGTCAAGGCACGAAAACATAATATGAAATTTTCAACCTACACCGAAGAGGATTATTATTATTATTATTATTATTATTATTATTATTATTATTATTATAGGGATAATCAATATTAGCCTAAATATGGTCTAACGTTGTTCGATTTGGACGAAACTCACTATACAGGGGTTTTCCGGGCCAAGGAACTCGAATCTGAGGTCGCTTTTACCAGGTGACGCTATCTAATCGTGATATGTAGTCCACATGATTTAGGTGTTAATATAATGATTTAACTATTATGCTCTTAATTTTTAATTTTTGAAATAATTATCGCGGGCGAAGCCGCGGGCACATGCTATCTTAAAATAATAAAAGGACGTGTTTGTCTGTCTGTCCACGATGTCCAGCGAAATCTACTGAACGCAGAGATCTGAAATTTTAAACATAGATGGGCTGAAAGGTGGGCGAATGCGCATCGAAGCCGGATTTTTAATTTTAGCTTTCGTTCGCGAGTTGTGAGTGAAAAACTGGCAGAAAACGTGATTTTAGCGCTGTCGAAGCATCAGATTTCAGTAATAAATTTCAATGTCAAATCAATTGCAGTTGGCTTTGGCTATTTTTGTCATACCGTGGTAATAAAAGCATCGCGATCGCTAGAATGTTGTAAGCCCACGCTGGTCGATTCATTTGTTTAGAATGTCAAGGCCCGTAGACATATTAAATTTTCAACCTACACGGAAGAGGGGTAATCAACATAGACCTAAATATGGTTAAACATCGTTCGATTTGGACGAAACTCACTATACAGGGATTTTCTGGGCCAAGGAACTCGAATCTGAGATCGCTTTTACCAGGCGACGCTATCTCGTCGTGACATGTAGTCCACGTGATTTAGGTGTTAATAAATATAATGATTTAACTATTATGCTCTTAATTTTTTATTCTTGAAATAATTATCGCGGGCGATCGCTTGATTTTGTAAGTCCATCCTGGACGATTCATTTATTTAGAATATCAAGGCCCGAAGACATGAAATTTTCAACCTACACTCAAGAGGGATAATCAATATAGGCCTAAATATGGTCAAACATTGTTCGATTTGGACGAAACTGACTGTACAGGGGTATTCTGGGCCAAGGAACTCGAATCTGAGGTCGCTTTTACCAGGGGACGCTACCTAATCGTGGAATGCACTCCACGTGATTTAGGTGTTAATAAATATAATGATTTAACTATGCTCTTAATTTTTAGTTTTTAATTTTTGAAATAATTATCGCGGGGGAAGCCGCGGGCACATGCGGGCACATGCTGTTTGTCTGTCTGTCCACGATGCCCATCGAAATCTACTGAACGCAGAGATCTGAAATTTTAAAGATAGATTAACTGAAAGGTGGGCGAATGCACCTCGAAGCCGAATTTTTAATTTTAGCTTTCGTTCGCGAGTTATGAGTGAAAAACTGGCAGAAAACGTGATTCGCGCTGTCGAAGCATCAGATTTCAGTAATACATTTCAATGTCAAATCAATTGCAGTTGTCTTTGGCTATTTTTGTCATACCGTGGAAATAAAAGCATCGCGATCGCTTGAATATTGTAAGCCCACGCTGGTCGATTCATTTGTTTAGAATGTTAAGGCCCGTAGACATATTAAATTTTCAACCAACACGGAAGAGGGGTAATCAACATAGACCTAAATATGGTTAAACATCGTTCGATTTGGACGAAACTCACTATACAGGGATTTTCTGGGCCAAGGAACTCGAATGTGAGATCGCTTTTACCAGGCGACGCTATCTAATCGTGGTATGTAGTCCACGTGATTTAGGTGTTAATAATTATAATGATTTAACTATTATGCTCTTAATGTTTAATTTTTGAAGTAATTATCGCGGGCGAAGCCGCGGGCACATGCTAGTATATATATAAATATGGATTCTTGGGAAAAAGTTGTTTTTGCGCTAGTAGAGTGAGTTCCATGCAAGATTGGCCAATCATGCGGGTTTCTGCGACGCGGCGGCCACAGCTGTAACTCCCGAGCAATCGAGTGAAATATCTGCGAAAATAAAGCCGCTAACGGTGTTACGATTCAGGTTCTCACATTTATAGTTCGAATTACAATGAAAATAACCATGTACCTCATCACAAGAGATGTTAGAAATGTCCTCCTCTTACATCCATACAACACTGGCATCTTTCAGGATATTTTCTTTCGCGCTCATAAGTTCAGCTTCCAATATATTTTTATATTTTGTTCTTCTAATGTATGGGAAACAGACCTATACACTTTGTTTCTCAAATTTCCCCTTAAATAATTGTCACATACTGTTAGAAGAACTTAAATACAAAACACAAGAGAAATTAACTGTATCTCGGAAGCTGAACTTATGCGCGTGAATCAAAATTTCCTAAAATGGTGGATGCAAGAGGATGACATTTCCAACATCTCTTGTGATGAAGTACGTGGTTATTTTCATTGTAATTCCAACTTTAAATGTGAGAACCTGAACCATTACAACGTTATCGGGTTTATTTTCATAGATATTTCACTCGATCGCTCGGGAGTTAGAGCAGTGGCCGCCGCGACGCAGAAACCCGCATGATTGGCCAACTCTTGCGTGGAACTCATTGGTATAATACATGGCCTAATATACAGCAAGCTGGTATGAACTTGGTGCAAATGCAGTAAAATACAAACGGAAGGAAATAAATGCTAAATTAATAATTAATCGTGATTTTGTTAATTAAAATTCATCGCTCAAGATATACTATAATGTTTAGTATTGTGCCTATTCTATCCTATAAAGTAGTAGATTTCCTGAAGTTAATTTAAACATAGGTATATGGACCTGATAATATTGTCAATAATGCGCGCTCTTTAATTTATTAAAAAATTAATGGTAATTTTATTTAACTTTTTTTTTACTGCCCGTAATATATTCAGCTTAGGAATTCTGTCTCCTTTAACAGTTCAGAAAGATTTCATAAATATTTATGTTATTAGTATCTTGAAAATAACCCTTCTTTATATTACAGAATTTCTGTGGGCCTATGTCCGGGTAGGGGAGCGGGGGCTGGTACCGGACAGAGCCTGGTATCGGACAAGCCCAATATCTCTTGCTAGCAGGTGCTTGGACGACCGGTTTTGTGATTGACAGCCTTGGCTAAATGTTTGAAGAGGGTGAACATCTTATTCAGTTGACAGCTAGTTTCGTTTGTGAGTGATAGTGCTTTTTGTTCTTTTCTGCGTAAATCGGCTTGCACGAAGATAACTTCACAAAGCAGTAACAGGAAGAAGGGTGAGTTGTGTTACATTCTAACATCACTAACAGAAGCACTGTACTTAAGGCTATAAGCTGTAGGTTTAGAATTTAATTCTCTTCAAAGGTTCTTGGTTGAGATTTTTTTCTCTTAGGACCGTGAATCGGGTGGTATCGGACAGGAAGCTAGCGGGTGGTATCGGACAATATAGCTACTCATCCAACGTGGTTACTGATGGTTCTTTCCTTTGGTTTTAGGTAAATATGGGGAAGATAAGAGGAAAGTGGGAAGAAGGTGACATGATATTTTCCGTAACAATGTCAGGGACAAAAAATGACTATTCGAGAGGCAAGTGATTGTTTTTCAGTACCGAAAAGTACATTAGCTGAGTTTGCAACGGCTGGGCACACGAAAAATGTGCAAATTTGGAGGGGAACTCTTTATTTTATAAATGTGACATTTGTATAAAAAAGTAAAACAGTAAAACTTTATACTTTGAACATGGAAATAAGTCTTTTGTGGAAAACAGTGACTGTCCGATACCACCCTCCATTTTTCAAAAGTACAAAAATGTAACTACTTTTTATTTTTCTTGTGCTAATTACATGTTTTAGTTTTAATTAAATATATTCATATAAACATTTAGTTATAAGAATAAAGTTATCTGTAAAGTAGATTAAACATTTGTTTCCAGTTTCAAAAAAGAGTTACGTCGCAAAAACCTAAGGTGTCCGATACCACCCCCCGTTCCCCTATATAAAACCCTCCATTCTTTTTTCTTGAATCGGAAAGCCTGTTGTCATATTAAACCTAATTCTTTAACATATTCAACAAATTATGAATAGTGCAGTCCACAAACATTTCTGAAAGTGAAATTAATATCAGGGTTTAGATTAGGTTTATTGCAAAATACAGTTCTTCTTTTATTCCATAACAATTCTGCAAGAAAATAACTTATTGCAAACCTTTGAACGCAATGCACACGCAGCTTAGCTTTCGAAAATATCTTTATTTAAGATATGTATATATGTATTTAATTCCTTTTTATAATCAATAGGCCTATCAGGAAATGAATATCCTTATGAATTTTTAGTCTTATTATGGACAAATAGGAAATGGAATATGTTTTAAGATAAGAGTTCATATAATATAATCCACGGATTAGAGTTCATGAGTTAATAAAATAAAAACCTTCCACGATGGATTTATCGTTGAATTTGAGACAATTGTGTGTCTAAGTTCTCTAAAGTTAGGATTATATATTATTACAGCAGAGTAATTGTGTGGTAAAAAAGATGGGTTACAAGTATCAATGCTCATACAAAGATCATTTACATATCTCAACTTAGGCCTATCCCAACTTTAGAACCGATTAAAATTTTCAACTCCTTAGATAGAAAAAGTCTTCGAGTCATGGTATACCGATTTTGTGTATGTTGTAGATACGGTATAGTAAAATCAGACATATAAATACCCATTCAATACTCGTACAGCCATACTAATAAACGCTGCTTATATTTGCATTGAACTGGTGTTTGGTTGTTCACCGCGGAACTTCTACATAAGCCGTATTACTAATAACGCAGGGGTTACACTGGGTTTGAACGTGAAACGTCATCAAACACGTCACGCTGGTCATGACGTTACTAGCCCCCGGCTATGAAGAACTGCAGACGCCAATGTTGCCATCTGTCGAGAGCAGTGAACGAACAAAAGTGTGTCGTCTGCCGAGAAAAATATAGTTTCAGTATTTTATTATATTTTGTTTTAAGAAAGCTGTGATCATGGGTAAAATTATGGAAATATGTCTCGCAAACAAGGAACAATGTTTATAAGTTCCGCAAAAGCAGCTCCGAATGTTTCCTAACAAATCTTCCTGAGAATTTTTGTAATTCTAACTGTAATTTTTTGTTCTGCCACCGGGAAATTTGCACTATTGCAGAAGTGAAATATATACAACACAATAACCTCAAAATTAAATCTCGGTCAACTACGAAACGACCGGCTGTTACGGATATCGGCCATCTTTATTATTTACGTCAAGCTTATCCAAGGGGGTCAGGCTGTGTAAATCGTTGCACACATTCAGCCTTATGCAAGGATTATTAGTAGGCCTACATTTTTCTCCTCAGCTGTGTATATTCCTGGTATAAATGTTACAACTGGATTATTAGTAAGACCGTTATTGTATAAATAATAACCAGTTCGCGTAATTTTGGTGCAAGCTACTTTTGGTTAAAACTTAAACTACAAAATCAGCAACAGTAGAGACCTTAACATTGAAGTTAGAAGGTACAATAGTGCAGGTATAAAAGTGAAGGATCTCGACTCGACTCGCATCACAATGTTATGAAAAGTAATTTTGCACATGAAAAGAATTTGCTTATAGATAAATTAACCCTCTCGATCGATTGGCTGTCTGGTCTTGACAAGTACCGGCTTCCTATTGTTTGCTCTCAGTCTTGCGTCATATAGCTTTCTCTCAACTCATCGTCTTCCGTCCTCTTTCATAGAACCGACATCACGTCTTAAAGATTAACCCAGGATCCTCTATTCTCTGCCCTTTCATAATACAACAACCCACCACGGAGAGCTCGTGTTCTTGTGTGCTATAATTGCACTTTCTCCATTTTCCAAAGCTATTCCAGAAGCATCACATTCACATTTGCATCCATTTCTGTTATCCTGGAAGAAAATTGTATTTCTTACGGTCGTTAAAAGCTAAGAAGGAAGGTTGTTTTTGTTTTTAAGTTCAAATACAGTAAATTTTAAATTAAAAAAATAAAAAATACCCTCGTCTTGAGCTATTTACAAAATTTAGATGATTTATTTAATAAACAGCATTTAGTGCTATTATCTCTTGTACCACCTTTTTCTGAGCACTTAATTAAAAAATTTTGATAAAATGTTTTACAATGTTTAACAGTTAATTATATTTAAGGTGGATCATTTACTTTTTTTAATATATTTATTTAAGGCCACTTTTTAACAACCAGTCACCAGCGACCACAATAATTAATAAATTAATACAATAAATTTACTTTTCCGTGCACTTCTTTGGCATAATGTTCGTATATATATTTTTTTTTTTTTGAAACAACAATGTTAAACAACGAACTATGTGAACGAAATAACTAATAAGTTAAACTAACTACTCTGGGTGCCACTGTTTAAAAACTTTTTTCCAAGAGCTTCCCCTACCTGCTGCCACCCTAATCCTCTTCGACCTGTCAATCAGTGAATAGAAAGGTAATTAGGCGCATTTACTCTTGTCTGCAGTCCAGTACAATGTTGCCAAATACGTACCACAGCACGGTTCCTTCACTTGAGAAGTGGTGAATGACAGCGATAACACTGGAGGAATCCACGCGACTACAAGAGCACCTGTTCTTTGTCAGTATCGGTGTTGGTGCAGATTTTCGGATTAGGGAACAATGCTATTAAGTTCTTTTGTATATAGACCATGGTTTGGGACGAGGTCTTCTTAAAATGGCTTCTTCTTCTCTGTGGCACTACAGTCCTTGGAGAACCTTGGCCGCCCTACAAATGTCCTTCCAGGTATTCCTTTCTTCGGCACTCCTTCTCCATCTTCTCACTCCCACTTTTCTCAAGTCATTCTCAACACCATCCAACCATCTGGAATGTGGTCGCCCTTTACCTCTTCGTCCTCCTGGCTTACCATTCAGCGCTCGTTTAGGCTCTCTACCTTCTCCCATCCTTTGAACATGACCCAGCCATTTTATACGCTGGATTCTTATTAATGTCGTCAAGTCCGGTTCCTGGTAAAGATCTTCAAGTTCTTTATTTGTTCTTATTCTCCAGACTCCCCTGTCATTCACTGGTCCAAATATTCGTCTCAAGACTTTCCTTTCCCAGGTATTTATGAGTAGTGCATCGTTCTTTGTAAGTGCCCAGGTTTCACTACCGTAGAGGACTACTGGTCTGATAAGCGTCTTGTATATGTTAAGTTTCACCTTTCGCAATATGTTTTTATTCTTTAATATATTTTGCAACGCAAAATAGGCTTTATTTCCAGCCACTAATCTACTCTTAATTTCTACACTTTCATTATTTTCATTTGTCACCACTGAACCTAAGTATTTAAATGCTTTCACCCTCTCAATATTATACTCTCCTATTTGCACCTCATCTTCTAACTCTCTTCCTTCTGGATTACTGCTCATATATTTAGTTTTATCCTTATTTATTTGAAGGCCAATGCTCTTTGCTGCAATTTGAAACTCTTCAAAGGCTATTGAGAGAGAGTTGGAACGTCTTGCTATCATACATAGGTCATCGGCGTATGCCAGGTGTTGGTATAGTCTATTGTAAATGTTACCACCTGGATTGAGGGTAATTTTCTTTACTGCGTATTCCATTGCCAGGTTAAACAAAACAGTAGATAAAGGGTCTCCTTGCCTCAATCCATTTTGTATTCTGAAGGGCTCCGACAGTACATTCTGGATCTTAATCCTTCCTTTGCTATCTGTCATAGTCATCTTTGTTAAAACCACTAATTTGTTGGGGATTCCAAATTCTGTCATTATACTAAAAAGTTTCTCTCTTTGAATACTATCATAAGCTTGTTTAAAATCTAAAAACAACATACTCAGCTCCACATTATATTCCTTGCATTTCTCCAAATACATTCTCAAACTAAAAATATGATCTGTTGTCGATCTGTCCTGTCGGAAACCACTCTGATACTCGCCTACTATTTGTTCAGAATATTCCATCAATCTCCTTGCTATGAGAGCGGACACCATTTTGTATACAACATCCAGCAAAGCAATACCTCTGTAATTATCACAATTTACTTTACTCCCTTTCTTATGTATGGGGCATATTAGTGCCGTTGACCATTCCTCTGGCATCTCTTCTTTTATCCAGACTTTTTGAATCAAAATCCATATACATTTTGACAACTTATCACCGCCAAACTTTATCATTTCCCCTACAATATTATCCGGTCCTGGAGCTTTATTATTTTTTATTAATTTCATTTGTTCTTTGACTTCTTCCCATGTTGGTGGTCGTACTTCTTCCTCCACTTGACTATTCACCTCCTCTCTCCTTACCTCATCAGTATTGTCTTTATTCAAAACATCTGAGAAGTATTCTACCCACCTTCCCATAACCATCCTTTCCTCAGTAATTAGCTTCCCATCTTTATCATTACAGAAGTTAATCCTGGGTTGGAAGCCTTTTTTTGTATCTCTTAGAAAGTTAAAATATTTTCTGCTCCTATTCTCTTCAAAATCATCTTGCATTTCCAGCAATCTTTTGTTTTGCCATTCCCTTTTCTCCTTTCTACAGATTTTATTAGCAATTTTCTTTTTTCATTAAAGTTTTCTACGCTTGCTCTAGTTTTCCTTTGTAACATTCTTAACCTTGCTATATTTCGCTCTTTAATTGCATCATCACATTCTTCATTGTACCACTCATTCCTTTCCTTCTTTGGTTGGTACCCTATTAATTCTTCAGCTTTACTCTTAACTGTTGTTTTAATTACTTTCCAGCAGTCCTCCACTCCCATTGTCGCAATTTCCTCTTCTTTTATTTCTTTCGTGATTTCTTCTTGATATTTCGACCTTACCTCCTCGTCTTTTAATCTTTCAACATCATATTTTCTCACCCTATGGCCCACTCCATGTCTTATTACTTTAATTCTCTGTCTTATCTTAGCTCTTACTAAAAAATGATCTGTGTTGCAATCGGCCCCTCTATAGCTTCTTACATCTGTTATGTCTGATGAATGTCTGGCATCTATTATGACATGGTCAATTTGGTTTCTTGTTGTTTTATCCGGAGAGATCCAAGTTTCTTTGTGAATTTCTTTGTGTGGGAATGCGGTACTTCGAATCTTCATATTCTTCCCAGTTACAATATCTAACAGCCTTAGTCCATTATCATTACTGATATCATGCTTACTATATCCCCCAGTTACTGACTTATATGTCTCTTCTTTCCCTACCTTGGCGTTGAAATCGCCTAAGATTATCTTCACGTCATGTTTTGGCAGCCTATTATAAACTGTTTCTAGCTGCTCATAAAATGTGTCCTTTATAGTTTCATCTTTTTCTTCACTTGGGGCATGTGCGCTAATATAAGAAATATTGAAAAACCTGCTTCTCATTCTCAAAACGCACAATCTTTCATTTATCAAATCATAACTTAAAATATTCCCCTTTATATTCTTTTGGATCATAAAGCCAGTACCCAGCTCATTCATTTTATTACCGCTATTTACCAGAATATAGTCTTTCAATTCTGTGATCTCAGTACATCTCCATCGGATCTCTTGGATAGCAGCTATTTTAACTTTATATCGCATCAACTCCTTCTCCAATACTCTGCTAGCCCCAGGTTGAAAGAGGCTCCTTACATTCCAAGTCGCTATAAACCAATCATTATTCCTTTTAACATGCTTAGTTCGTGCCATTAAATCCGTCCGGCTATTCTCTTTGTAGGGTTTCTGAACAATTGGTTTTTACAGGAAGGAGTTGTTAGCACCATGCCAAACCCGCCAGCCATCCTGTCGGGCCGATGATTTTCTGTTGGGGTTTTCTCCCCTAGTTGACATGACCCAATTATAGCGTCAGGAACTCGCTTCTCGCCCCTGCATGCTTCGCGTTATCCGGGGGTCACGACGAGGACGTGCATGCATTGGACTTGGTAGGAATAAATGGCATTGCTCGAGCTTTTAGATCTTAAATGATACACCGATGTCAACAATCAGTGCACCCTCGAGGCCACATACTACCCCTTTGGCCCCCTCTTAAAATGGCACCAACAATATATACTGTAACTATTCATATCCTATGATGCTAACCAACATGCTCCTCAAATCAGTCTTTCAAGAGCCATAATACAAAATGTTAATTTAATTTAAATAAAACGTTAAAAGTAGGGATAGGAATTTTTCGCGATCGCGAATTTAACGATTTTTACTAATAACTGTATTAGGAATGATAACTAGCTTCAACACACACAACAGTACCCTGAAAAATGCTTTTTGTACTCGCGAATTGATGCAAATTTCGCATGAAATCGCGAATTTTGCATGAAAATGCGATTTTGGCGCGAATTTTTACTTTAAAATGCTATTTTGGCAAGAATTTTACTTTAAAATGAGATTTTGGCACGAATTTTTACTTTTTTACGAGAAAGAGGCCGAAAACGAAAATTATTGAAAACTTGCTGAACGCTAAAGTACCGTATTAATCTTAATATAAGCCGCACTTTTTTCCTAGATTAAGCCCAGCAAAATGAGCCTGCGGCTTAAAATCGCGTACAAGGGTTTTTAGGCAGTAATGGTAAAAATGAGCACAATATAGCCGGCTGATCCATCGTAGCTGGTTTCCCTCCTCCAAGCACCACCATCTATCGATTATCTCCAATCTCCAGGACTATCGATATATCAATCGATTTAACATCGGAAATGTATAGATTTTTTATCGAAGTATCGTAGAAGATGCGTAAGCAAGTGATGTTTTGCGTATTTTGGTCATTTTTTAAAAGCGGTATTACAGAATATGCATGTATTATGAGCTGATCAGAAGTAAAAAAATGCCGTAACGTATGGGAATGTGAATAAAGGCAATTTTGAACTGATGGTAACTGAAAGTGCAGTAATGAAGAATAGAAAAATCGCGCGAAATTCATCACTGAAAGTTATATGAAGTGTAAAGTACTGATTTCTTTCTTTTTCGTCAGTTTTATTTAATTATATTAAATAAAATTAGAATATCATAAGTTAAGTCAGCTGATACTTTCTTTTTCTTATTTCAGGCCTATTTCGGCTAAGAAATGTGTTACTTTAATATTATGAATATGAGATAATTTATTTTTTCACTTTGGGGTTAATTTAATTATTTTTCCTTTACTTTATTGCTAAAAAGGCAGGTGTGGTAGATATATATAGAAACTTCAGATTGTGTTTTTACAACCTGTTTGGACTTTTACTGCAAGACGTCACGATCGACCTTCAGTATGAAAAATAACTTTGTTTTTACAAGCTCTTATTAGGATTAGTATTAGTATGACGTATTTAGTTCTCTTTAGAGTTTGGCATCGTTTTGGTTTTCTTTTATGATTGTCGTGATTGTTGCTGTGAAAATTGTCGAATAGTAAATTAATAAGGCCTTAAGATGCTAAATAACAAACTAAGCACAAAGGATAGGGCTTTCCAATATCAGAAAGATGAATTTTATTCCATTGAGCACATAAAATGTATGCTTTCCCGTGAATCTGCTATAGTTTTGAAAGTACCGAAAATTTCAATTGAAACCACCGAATTTCACATTTCAAAGTACTGCTTTCTTCGGTTTGAAAACACCGAAAAATTCCTCTCTCTAGTTATAAGTTCTTACGTATAATTATGCCACGTTTAAAATATTCACAACAGAAGTAAATTAACACTCCTGACTAATAACTTTGTTAAAATAAACCAAATTATAACCTAGCGATTAACAGTGAGATAATCATAAATAATAATTTTACTTTGTTACTCTAGTTAAGTGCCAGTATGGTACTTTATGAGATTGTGTGGGGGACGAAAAATGTCTGTCCGTCTGTCCGTCCGTTTGTCTGTACGCGCTCTAACTCAAATACGCTTTATCGAATTTTAATGAAACTTGGTATACACGTTTATAATGTCCATGGGAAGAACCCAATTGAAATTGAACCAAATCGGTTCACCGGTACCGGAGTAAAACCCAATTTAGTGTATATTTTAAAGGCGCCATAACTCACATACGCTTTATCGGATTTTCATGAAACTTGGAATACCTATTTATAATGTCCATGGGAAGATGTCTGTTGATATTGGACCAAATCGGTTGTCCGGTACCGGAATAATACCCAATTTAGTGCCCTTTTATGGTATCATATAAGAAAAGGCGCGGTAACTCAAATACGCTTTATCGGATTTTCATGAAACTTCGTATACTTATTTATAACAATCATGGCAATAAGCCTATTGAATTTGGACCTAATCGGTTGTCCAGTACCGAAATAAAGAGTAATTATCAGTCAAATTTATTATAATATTTTGGTTCAATTCGAAGCATTTTGATTGGCTCGCGGCCAACCAATCAGCGGGCGAGTCCCGTAACTAAGGTAAATAACGGGGAATTCTGGAACAAGCCTTCAGTTCCTGTCGAAACCTTCTTTAGTAAAGGAGGGTAAAAAGAAGGCACCTTCTTCAAATGCAAAATCAAATTCTCGGTTCTTTCTTATAGCGTCATCAATTACTGACAGCTTATAAAGCTTCCTTCAGTTGCCATGGACAGTTGACATCTACATGAAAAACAAATGTTCCCATATGTACGATTATAGATGAAATGCTGTTGTATAATGACTAATTATTTTGCTAAAATTGATTACAATTAGATTAAAGCATTGAATTTTACTTCAGCCTATGTCAGATTTATAATCCCTGACCTCTAAATAAATAAAAACATTAACTTCTGAGAATTTGCATAAGTTGGTACGCTGCTTTAGTGAGGGCCAAATCCGCATTTATGACTCGAATATCGCGAATATTATGTTACCAATGAATGAAATAATACTATATTGTAACATAAGAAAACTAGAAGGCTCGAAATATAGCCTAATTTCGAAATACGGTGATTTTTCTTTTCTGTGAGCTACGACGAGATAGTATTCTTTGGTATTGAACACTCAAAAGTCGCAGTGTGGTTTGGTCTTGGGGTAAGATGCTTGTCTAGTAATCAAGAAATATCACGTTCGAGTCCACCCTAAAGCAAATTTTTTTTATTATTATTATTATCAATTGTGTTAAATTGAGCCTATTCCATTCTTGTGTCCTGTGCTTAAATAAGTATTACATTTTTCTTTAAAAAAAACTGGGAATTCATTGTCTTTCATTGACCTACAACATCATTCCTAAAGAATAACATAAGCCTATAAATGTTATTTCACGAACAGAAACTAGCTTTAAAGTTATTGCGTTGCGTTAAAATTGCATAAGCCTATACTCAGAATAAAACTGCATACCGCTAGGTGGAACTATCCTCTTCTTATTGGCTTACTGTACTATTTCATTGTCAATGCATTTTGTAAAATGTTTACATATTTTAAGAATTAGTATATCAGTGTATACCAATATGAATTAAGGTTAAGAATCAAACTTTAGACCTTTGTTCTTCCGTAAGCCCTGCTTAATGAATCGATCTGGAGTTTAACTCGGAGATCTATTTAAAAAAAAAAAAAAAAACTTATTTTCTGTATATCATAACTGCAATTATTACTGATTAAAAAAGCATACTGGCACTTTGTTATATCAGTTTACCTGATTTTATTATTTTATTTTATTTTATTTATTTCACTAAAGGTCTTGCAAACCGATGTTTACTGTAGTGACTACTAGTTAAATTACTTTTTTCCTTCCTCGCTGATGGTTTCTACACACCTTGAAGAAATGATCCTCTCAGGAACTCAGGAACCAGACAAAGTCGTTATTACAGGTAACATAATGATCCGATTAGCTACAAACACGTCTTGCGAGGTGGCGAGTCGTTTGTCTTCGCACGCTCCATTTCCTGGAGAAGTCAGGTCAGAATTATTTTCTCATCTCGCCTCTGAATGTGGAGGACTTCCAAACCATTACACGCACATTTCTCTGATGCAAGGAGGTTTGGGGGAATATACTGGGGGATTAGGTCGCGTTTTTAAACTTCAAATGACCTCTATGTGGAGAAACTATATTGTATTTTCCGATGTTCGGTGCCCCGAAGTAATTTGATTGGCTCTAGAGGACAGCCCATCAGCGGCCTTACTGCTAAAAACCAATAAATGAACTACACTTTTTAAAGCGATTAATGGATCATTACGTACATGTCAGGCATCAATCAAAATATTTTTTTCTCCGGTTTAACTAAGTTTAATACAATAAATATTTTGACTAAAAGGTTTTTTCTTTAATCAAAGAAAACCTTTCGTTTCGATATCTCGCTATTCCCATAGGCGGTTCATTCAATGAACAGTTCATAACAATGAAACGAAAGATAAATGATCAAATTTGAGGATAACGTTCATATTAAAACCACAGTAACCTTTAATGTGAGTAGAAAATATTTCATTTTAAATATTCCTTATTTATTTATGTGCCAGTGTTAACGTTTTCACTGACGGATTTTTACAGCTTGAAGGCGATTTTACTGTGCTGCAAGGCCGAGCTAAAGCTATAACCTAAATGCTCAGAAAATCATATACAAGCATCATTAATTTCCAGTGCATTCCGTGAAATCAGCATATCATTTTAAGCATTTGTTGTAAAGTACTGTATAATGGTGAATGTAATTATTTATCTAAATTATATATATAATTTAGATAAATAGAAGATAGACTTTCGTTGAAAAATCCGTACGGGTTGACTAGTGTCCAGAATAAAAACTTGACTGGAAAGCCATGGCTTGCCACAAGCAATAATTAAAATTTTAGTATTATCAAGATGGGAAAACCGTTCTTTGCGCCCCATGCGAGTCCCTCACTCCAACTCTCTAACTCCCTCCCCTAGTGGCGACATTTGAACTACTAGTAGCGACAGTGACGCCATCTCTAAATGAACTGATGAAACAGAAAAAAGAATTTATTTCTTCTTTATTCTCTTCTTCTCTTCCTTTCCCGTCTCCTTCCTATCTTCCTCTCACCTCTTCACCCTACCTACCTATTTGAGACCTATTTCTAATAGTAAATAGTAAAATATTAAGTTTAGTTTTAGTTTTTATTAATTATAAGAAAAAGTTTATGAAATTTGATATTTAATACTTAAAATTGTGTGCAACGTCATTTAATTTAGTAATAGTTAATAGTCGATTTAGCTAGCTTTGTTAGGCTAGGTGTTAAATAGTTCTCCTTTCAAATGCGAAGTGACCGAGAAACAGAAATGATCCCGGATCATTCGACAGACATGTATTATTGAATGATTTATTATTCTGTATGAACTCAATTCTCTATGAAGCATTAGAGCCGCTCCTAGGCACTCTCCTTACCGTTTACTTCCTCCTTCATTGCCCGGTACTTTCTATTGACCTTTAACCTATCTCATCTACCTGTGCCATTCTTCTTTCAAAACTCTCAGTTTCCTCTGTCTTTCCGTCAAAGTCATCACGCAGCAGACAAGACGTATCTTATTCATTTCGCTTTTCTTTGAACAATTGCGTTTTGGATTAAAGTTGTACTTACGGTGGTATATTTCGAGCCCAGGTTATCTACATTTTTAATGATGTTTCTAAAATAATTTGCACAGTGATAGCATTCTATGTTTGCTGTTTTGAAACCTTTTTCAATATTGTTCGCCATCTTCCCCAATTACGAGGGATGTTCTGAAAGTAAGTTTCGTCATTTTTTTTTCACATGGAAACTTTATTACCAAAACAAATACACCATGCAATCATGAAATATACCCCTTGCACTATTTTTCAACATAGTCTCCACCGACATTGAGACATTTGTCATAGCTTGCAATCAGTTTGAAGAAACCACTCTGGTAAAACTCGGTGCCCTGCTATGCAAGGAATTGTCGCACAGCCTTCTCCACCTCAGCATTGTTTTGGAAGTGACGTCCCGAGAGTGCGGCTTTCATTGCATGGAACAGGTGCCTTCCTTCACTGAACATGCAACACCAGCGACCAACAATTTGATGAGACATGACCTCTTCACCATACACAGTCTGTAGGCGTCCATGGATGACGGACACACTAGTCCTACATGCCCATTCATACCGGATAACAGCATGTACTTCCATTGTCGACCACGTTTTCAGTACACGTCCATCTGCCATCGTGATTTGTACTCAAATAACCTCGGGCACGCCAGTCTACTGCTACTCTCTCTTCTTCGGGACTCTACTCATGCATCGTTTCTCCTCTGCTGACGCTCTTTCCGTCGTTGAACCAGCAATAGGTGTCGATTCTTATGGCTGTTGTTTGCTTCATCTGCTTTACCATCTTAACTTTTTAAAAAAACGACGAAACTTACTTTTGGAACATCCCTCGTATTATATTTTTATCATTAGGAGAATAAATCAAACGATCAAGATGTGTCACGTCTCCGAGAAAACTAGCCAGATCTAAAATAACTGTGGGAACTAAGTTGATCAAGATCATGATGCCAGGAAAGTATTAGGCAACACTTTTATGTAGGCTAAAAAGTGTAGTAATTTCCATATTTTAACAAAAATCAATTGCAGTTTAAAGTTGTTAGACCTAAGCACAGGAATAGAAACTATCTTGAATAATGGTTTCTCAGGCTATAAGGATTGATTCCGAGCTTTCGGCAGTTCACTCGACTCCAATCTTCAGGGAAAAGTCAACTCTACCTATGTTCATGATTTCTCCCCCTATCATTGCACACATTCGACCGCGCAGAGTTATGCAGAGTCGCAGAGGTTCTTTTTTTAAATAAAATATTTTTAAATAAATAAATAAACGGTATTGTTAGCTACATATATTAATTTTCCATTTTGCAGTAACACGCTACCACTACACTGAGTTGAATCTAACCAGACCCTCCTTCGAGCTACACCCGACAACTTTCTTTGTCAGCTCGCTAATACATCATATTTCAGCATCTTTTTATATAGAGTGTTGTCAAAGTGCTCTGAATAAAGATAAAAACACTCGTATTACAATGCAAAGTGTTTTGTGAAAGCTATTACTGAGATAACTTTCTAGGAAGAAAGCAGCTCTTTTTACAGTAACTAATGGATACCCTTCCCCATAACATCGTTCCAACGCAGGCCCAGGCCTGTGGAAAATTCGTCAAGCCTTCCAATTAACTGGAATTCCTTAAAAGAATATTTAATATAATTCTAGGAATAAAATAAATTTTCCTGCTCTGTCTAGAAAACTGAGTGCATTTCCTGAGAATTCCCTGCTTGCGGGGTGAAGATTGTACAGGGTAAGTAGTTATTTAAAATTATGAGAAGGCTTTAAAAGAACTCGGTGGAAGAATTTGGTTTCCACGGTTGTGTTTTAATAAAGGATTTTGGCCTGTTATGCCTTCGCTAAAAATCTTTAAGAGAAAATATGTATTCGTTTATTTGTATTTCCCTCTGGTGTAGTTAAGGCCTTAAGACCTTCTCTTCCATTAACCAGATGTGGATATATTCAAACGTTACCAAATAATATCATTAAGAATAAAAAATCGAGACATATGATCGCCATACATAAATATAAATTATGTTAATGAAACTATGATTAGAACTATATTAAAATATAATAATGAAAATTCAACATGATAAGTACAACGAATGAAATGAAATAATAATAATAATAATAATAATAATAATAATAATAATAATAATAATAATAATAATAGGAACAAAGAAAAATGAAAATAAAAATAAATGAAATAATACAAAATAGATCAATAATTTTAACATGAAAGTAGTATATAATATAAAGGTTAATGGTTGGTGGTCAAGTAGTCAACTAACTTAATCTTGAAAGTTCTGATTGTTTCATTTCCTCAGGTAAGGAATTCCACAGACGAGCTGTCCCGACAGAGAAGGATGAAGAAGAAAATGCAGTATTTGGTCGTTAAAGTTATCTTCCTAATTCTTAATATATTAATGTATATCGTGTCTTTTTAAGAGATTTAATGACATAACCGAATGAATCTGGAGATATAACTCAATGCATCAGCTCTAGAATGAGGCCTTATATCCCACATTCGATACCCGTTGAGGAAAAAAATTCCCTTAGAAGATGGCAAGATGGACTAGAACCGTTCAATTAAGAAAACCGTGTTAAACTAGATTATCTTACGTTGGGAAATTAAAAGATGAATTTTTCTGCTTTCCATATAGGTACTGTAAAGAACTATCGACATCCATATTAAATCTCTTATAGGCTAACAAGCCTATCTCAAAATTAAGACCGCTGTAACAGCTGCTGAATATGGTTGCCACTCAACAGTCGCCTCCTCTCCCAGTTAATCACCGCGTCGTGCCGAGTAATGCCGAACAGTGAGAAACGAAACGGAAACGATTACTGCAGTAATGAAATTTCCCAACGCAGAGGACCACAGCTATTGCTAAACAATTTTACTGTTGTTAACCAAACTGTTAATAACCTTTTAACTCCAGCACTTGACGATTTTTATAATTATACTTAAACCTGACCTCCATTCTCGCCGCAAACACAAATGAAACATGAATTGCACATTTGTTATCCTAATCAGACCGTTTTTATTTTGAATATAAAGTCATATTTTGGTAATTTCTTGGTCTTGGTCATATTTCGGACATATTTGTAATTTAACATCATATTTCATTTATAAAATCGGTAAAAGAGCTCAATTATGCAGTAATTTATGTGCACTAAATTGTGGACTTATTTTTATTTTTATGATTTTTTTAAAAAGTTACGAATATTTTGGTTTTACTGCAACTGAAATGTGAAGGGACAGTAACAAGCAAAAGCACAATTACGTCTTCCTCCTTGTTAAAAACTTCCAATAGACATGTTTTAAAAATATTTTCAGTTCACAATTGCAGTGGTATCTGGAAACACTAACAGATTAAAAGTACCTTACAAGTAAAACTGTAAATCACCTGTAAAATTGTTAAAAAAAAGTTATTTATCTGATTGAATTATTGTGTTGTAATAATTTAGTGTCATTAAATGTTTTGAATTGGAACATTTATTTTTAGGAATTACGTTCTTTTATGAGGTCATATTTAGGATTTTTGGGTAATGTTTTTAAGGTCATATTTGCAGTCATATTTTCCACTTTTTAGGTCATACACATCCGAACCCTAATTATTATTATAATGATAACTATAATGATAATTATAATAATTACTTTTTCGTAAAATGATCACGAAAACACAGGAAGGCCACGCTAATCTAATCACACTGACATTCTCTTACCGTTTTCTAAGTTAGCCAACGGTTGATAGCACTTTAGGACAATTATATCTCTAGTGATGACCCCAGGTTTTACTTTTATTATCTAATTCAATGAGCAACGTGTTGTGTGCAGTACTTGTTTCTAATAATTTCCTATTTAGCTGTTCCTAACACTGAATTTATTTGTCAATTTGTCATCCAGTATTTAATCCAGAAGTCCTGTTTATTTTACACGTGTCAGGAATGTTTTTCTATTTACCAGCGTTGCATTTACAAATAGTGTCGTTTTATCTAATCCACAGAGTACTCTGCCATCTGCTGTGTAAACTATGCAGGTAGTCATTCAAACATTGGTGAACTCCAAGGCTGGGAACTCCAAGGCTGGTACGATGGCTACTCTATACAGCAGTTAGCGAAACGACTAAAAGTCGAAAAGTAAATTGAGAAGAAATAATTTTGAATTTTACATCTACCAACATATATGCGCATCGCCAGTTTATTTACCCATATCGAACAAGTCACATATCAGTTGGTATGGCAGATGTAGCGCTGAAAGCAGACAACGCGGAATAAATGCTAAGACCAAGAGTGGATACTAACGTAAGAAAAAGAATCCTAAACTACAATAGTGTCCAAAATTAAAGCAAGAAACGGAAATTTCATTTTTGGTGGTTTATTTTGCCACAAAACAGTATAAATAGGTGATAGTAAAGTATAAACAATATGAGGAAGAAAGTTTACTATTGCAACGTTTGTGGATACCAGTAAAACAAAATGACTTTAACGTACACAACCAGAAAAACGAGTTAATGTGCTCAGTGTGGGGTGTGACCACCTCTGGCAGCACGTGCAACTGTTGAATTACAGAGTACCTTTGGGAGATTCCTCAATATATACATACATATATACATACGTATATATACATGATCTTTTAATTTATGCCCTACATGCACCCTGAATGCTATTAAGCCTGCTTTCTTGGCAGATCTGTCTGACATGTGCCATATGAGTAGCCTGTCTCCTGGCTCAACTGGCGCAATGAGTTCACATCATCAACACAATCTCGCTGAGGACAGAGTCAGTTGTCTCCAGCTTTCTTGCCATGGATAAAATTGTTGCCCTTGATGGAACATAGCGCACATTAAATTGTCTTCGAAATGCCCGTTGTTGTTCACGCAAGCTATAGGTTCCACTAGCATGTTTCTACGTGTCTAGTATGAGTGTATATTCAAATGCTCCGCTCAATGTAACATTGCTGAATCAGCTCTCTCAGCGCATTGATATTAGTATAAGTCCGCCTATTTCTGTGAATCCCCTTTCATCGGCAGGTGCAGATTTAGCGGCAGCATGACATCACAGCGTCATGTTAGAACACAGTTAGCTCCAGGTATCCACGCATGAGAGACGTGCTGGATCGCTCGCGAGAATAGCGCCAATTTCAGACAATAGAACAGAGGTTTTCTATTAATTAGCGAATAAATACATAATACTTCCAGTTACAAGTATTATCGTGTGCTAATAATTAATCTACACTAAATACAGTAGATTCAGTGTTATCGGCTTCTTAGATCAGTCTAAAAGTTCGTGTATCAGTGCGGCAACGTTGCGCAACCAAGCGTTCACAATAGGTCGGCGATAAAGTTCATTAGAGTCAAGATTCAAGTGTTAAATAATATTATATGTAATATAGCGATCCTTACGATCAGTTTCATGTATAATTTACATTGCTGGCATAATTAACGAGAAATTATCGCCACGTGTTTCCAAGTTCGCGCCAACTCACATTCCATTGTGCAGTGCAAGTGCACCTAGCTCAGATTCATTATACATCTTGTTTTCAGTGTTTATTCGTCTTTCAAGTGCATTATTTACCTATATGTTGTGAGAATAAATGTCCATAGTTTATTACATGTAAAGGTTTGTTTCCAATATTGCATTCCGGTGATCCCTGTATTCCAGCAACCTGAGATTTATAAGTCCACTCGCTCTACTTTGGGTGTCTGTCCCATAAAACAGACTGGTCCTCCGAGTTACTAGAGATTCTTACTAACATCCCTACCCATCCTTGTGCTCCTATCGTAACGGAATATACCGTTCACTTTCAGTTGTGTTTCAATCAATGAATTGTTCTGTTAATATGACGTTTTCATAAGAAACACGTGAGAAATGCGTTTTCGTTTGTGACTGCAAAACTAGAGATTAGAAACTAATCAATTGTGGTAAGGCACTAATTGATGGTAGTGGTACCAACATTAATACCAATATCGATTCACCCAAAGCCACTGAGATCATAAAATCCAACTTAAATTTTTGGTTATTTTCCAGAGGGAAATTATGTATTTAAAAGTGTTCAGTTTTATATGGATCACGCTGGATCGTTATCTTCCCCCATCTGTCTTGCGGGGGTCGTATCTCCGATCCGCTATTCAATTGATAAAGTGAGGGAAACCCCGTGAAAATCTCAGTCGGATCGGCTTCCATGAGGGTTCACTCGTGGCGACCCGGGCAATTTCGGCAATTGCCCATTTTGTGCTCGGTTTTCCCCCAGGACCCTGAGCATTCTCTAATGTGCGTCTCACTATCGGTTGGTCTCAATCCCGGCTTTTCTAGACATAGTCTATTTTTTGCTGCTTTTTTACACTTATTACGTGTGTCACGAAGTCTTTAAATGCTTCGCGCTCTGATGTCATCCAGAACTTGAACTCTGGCGGCAATTTTTCTTCTGTTTACGTTGCTACATGGATCAGGTTTCGTTTGTGCCTCTCTATATCTAGCGCACGTAAACAGTGCATGGTTTAGTGAGTCGTGTTCACAGTCTTCACAGTAGCAGAGGTAGTCCTCTGCTAGATTGACCCTATGTAGGTTTGCTGTGAAGTATCCATGCCCCGAGAAGAACTGTGATTGTTAATAAACTTCATTTTTCCCAATGAGGGTGGTACTATAACAAAGTATAAGTATCCACCTTATACCCTCATTTAAAAATAATATCTCTGATGATTTGGCTTTAACTTACTCAAGTGTACTACAATATACAGAATACCCAGGACCAAATTATAAAAGTTGTTTAAGATTCCAAATTACTTAGGCCTATTTTCTTATTTGCGTTCTTGATTTTGATTAATATTTCAATATGTATTTCTGTTAAAATGTTTTAGGCCCATATCCTTAACCGTATGTAAAAGTATTAAACACTAAAACACAATAGAAGAACAGTGTTAAAATTATAATTTAGGTAGGTATGTACATTATCTTTGTCTATCTTTATAAAGGTGATATCTTTATTACCAGTAAGACGTTTCGCATAAAAAATTGTGTAATATCAACTTAGGCCTTTTTACTCACACCGTCTATTATTATAAAGACCACTGATCTTGAGGTGTTCTTGTTCACATCTGATCTTTTAGATTATATTGCTTGTAGATCGTTGCTTGTAAATAGAGATAGTTAATGGCAAGGCATCAAAGTATTGTGTTGATTTCATAGGTATGCATTTCAGCTTAACTAAGCCATCGTCAGTCTATTAATAAATTTGCAAACACTTATTGAGAAAAGATAAAGTTATTAAGTAACCCTTTTGAGAATATGTTAATAATAGTACTCTTACCTTATATGCTTGATCATTTGTGTACTATTTGTTGTGTCTCACTGTTCATAAATTAAACCGGTATCGACTCCATATACGCCATGATTACCACTCCCTACTACTTCTTTTCCAAATCCTTCTATCCTTGACATCTTTCTACCTATCATCACGCTTCTATACGCTCGCCTCTCTTCATAATTTCCTCATCCGTTCACGACATGACTTAACACTATCAGTACCATCCCATCGCACAGCTCTTTACTCTTCTTCGTTCACAATTTCCGCAACACGATTATGTAACTCTCTGCCCGTGAATGTCAGAGACTGTCAAAACCCCAGACAATTCGAACAAAAACTGTTTGAACGCCTAACTCACTCAGGCATATCACATTGTACATAGAAAGTTATAAGGTGCAAGATTTCTTTTATGATTTTATATCATTGTATTGTGTTTTTATCATAATTTTAATTATTAGCATTATTATTATTGTCACTTAGTATCTTCAATGCTAGTACTTTCTTCTTTTTTCTTACTGTATTTTCCTGTATTTTATAGTTATATTGTAATTGTAGTTTTGGAATTCCTGGCAGAGGGGAAGAGAAGACCTGATGGTCTTATCTCTACCAGGTTAAATAAATTAAATAAATTGATCGCAATTCTGTGGTCGAGTGTGCTCATTAATCAGTGCAAAGAGTGGGTTCTGATCTATAGTAAGTTCTGATCTTGAGTAAGTTAAAGGCAGATGATCAGAGATATTATTTTTAAATGAGGGTATAAGGTGGATACTTATACTCTATTAAAAGAACTGTGATGTCGCGTAATCTATAGTTATATATTTCAGTTTGAGTCTATCTCGAACACTTGGAAAATAATCCTTCGTGATTAGACTCTTTCGGGCAATTTTTTGTGTGTGTGTGTGTGTGTGTGTGCCCTTTCTAACCCTCGGAATGCCAAGCAATGAAGTTTATCACCTCCGGTCAAACCAAATTTTGGTAACCATTTGTTTGATGTGTTTACCTAATAGTGCCCTTATGTACATCCTATTGAGATGTGTGGTGAAATTGACATGTTTGGGCTGTGTACTTGTGTCGTTGTGTGTTAGCGCGGGTTTGACTTTCTTGCCATAAGTCGATTGCTTGTCGTTAGTTGTGTTTGTTTAGTATCGTGTAGAGATGTTTTCTAATGTATGTAGCAGTGCGAGTATTGGTGTGAGGGGACTATTAGTCAGTCCAGCATTTGCCTATGAGCGAGGGAAACCCCTCAAAAACCTCGCTCGGACTGGGATAGTGGCAAAGCCCGGCCAAAGGCCATCTATCATGTGTTGGATTATTCATTATCCTGTTCATCCTTTCGGGCATGACTTTAACGTTTCCACATAGTAATTGTGTGATTTCTAAGTTGGGAGTTAATTACTATGTGTGTTTTTTATTTTGAATACTTTCGCCGTTACTAATATTTTTGAAACTCCGGTAAATATTCTATCTTTAATTTTAACGCAACTATGATCATAAGCTTGTTTCTTCAAAATAAAAAAAAGCATAACAGAGTACCGTAAATATTGAGTTACTTAATAACTTAATAAGTCTTGGACTCGCATTCGGGAAGTCCCGAGTTCAAACCCTGTACCCGGCCAATTTGAAATGAGTATCTTCATGGATTCCCGGTGTAAAGGCAAATACCGAATTGGAAATAATAGGCATTAAAATACCCAAAATAACTGTTTTGTTAGAGAAATTATCTATGTACTGAATCAAATGTTTTAGAGTTGGATATTTTGAGATAAATAACTTTGAAAATTGTTCAGTCTTAATTGTACTTACTTATAAAAACATACTTTCTTATATAATTTCACCTTCCCATGTTTGAAACCTTCTGAATATCTTAATTACTTCCACCATCTAAATCTGTCATCAGTAATCCACTTAATTCCTTATAATATTCTTCGTGAGAATAAATAAATTAACGAATTTGTACAGCATTATATAATACGAGCGTGTGACACCTATATAACTTACTCTCAACTAACCATGGAATTCCCTCTCCCTGTTGCATGTGAATGCAGCTTTCAAAGTGCATTTGTGTGCATTTGTCTCATTGCCGCTATTTCATTCTGTATCATATCCATTAAAATTGAATATCAGTTGAAATTAACACGCCATTCACACATCAACAATAGCAAACAGATACACATTAATGGTCACGTGGTGAATTCTAGTATACCTACAGAACCTGTATTCCTGATATGTCCTTGGTGTTCAAAGGAGTATAAATAAAGCTGAATTAAAGAAATATACATTGCTTACCGCTGTGGGAACAATCCAGCCTGTCTTCTGTAAGGTAATCGGGGAACCTATAGCATAGGCAGGCTATCCATAACAATTAATGCTCGGGTTTGCATCCGAGTTTGTAATTTTCGGCGTTACCATCAACATGGAATTTCCTGAAGAAGCATGTCAAGTAATCCTAAACAGAATTACCCGAAATTTTTATGTCGTAGTAACTCCTTATTTTCCTCCCACAGTTTCCATAGGAGTCCAGGGGCCTGTGGTCTTAAAATGCTATCTAGGCGTGGAGGTTGGCTGGTTCATGGTTATTTATGGACGGAGGCGTACTACAAATTAAGCCTGTGAGCGCGTCGGTGTGCCGGAATTTTGTCCCCAAGCGTTCTTTTACATGCCTACAGACAAAGGTCTGTCACATTTATGGACATATAAATGCCATCGACCTGGGACGGGATCGAAACTGCGACTTTGAGCACAGAAAGTTAACGTCATACCTACTTGTAGATGTAGAAATGGAAAACTTAGATATTCAGATGATGATGATGATGATGATGAGTGTTCTGCCCGAAGGGAGGTCCAGACCCGGGACGAAGCCGTGGGATGATGACCACTACTCGTCCGAGGTGATTCAGGCAAGGGTGATACCGCGGAGACTTGCCATTGCCTCTCGCGGGATGAGAAGCGATGGACACAACGCCCAGTCCTGAACCCAGGAAGGAAATTTTCCACCGCTGAAATATCCCCAACCCGGCCGGGATTCGAACCCTGACCGCCAGAGTGGAAGGTAATCACTCTAACAACTCACCCATTGCGGCGTATTCAAATATCCCACTAGAAATATGTATGAGCGTAAGATTTCACTACTTCGCTGAAGTCGGCAATCTCTATATCTCTCTCTAAAAGGAACTTACAATCCTTAAAATAAAATCTCTCTCTCTAATGCCCGGTTTCTATAAACTCGCGAAATACCTATGGGTAAATTATCCAATGGACAACTTAGTTCCAGAATCACCCACCAGAGCACTAATGGTATAATGAGGAAATAAAAAATAATATATACTACCATGCCAGGGATCGAACAGTGGACCTCTTGAACCGTAATCCAGCACGCTGACAATGAGCTACGGTGAACACTAAGAACACATCTTGAATAACGGAGATGTAATTGTTTCAGCCTATGATTCCACTACTGCAAGTCAAGACATGGTTTTGCAATATATATCATACTAATTAGTTCGGAAGAACATTATCTTCATATAAATACTACTACTGTCGAGATCTAATGCGTAAGAGGAAGGAAAAATGAGAAGTACGACTCTAGTTTGCAATGTTTGCACACTCAGTGCTACCAAATATCGGCGACAATGTACGGCACATGAAAATTTCAATAAGAAATATGTATATAAATTCTGATAAGTCCATCCTATTACGGAGAAACAAAGTCAACATTACAGATCATCTCAACACTTCTAAAACTATATTTTACAGGTACTGCAATCCGTGCACGTCCGCCATATTTATCCTACGAGAGGTTAAATTTTATCCAGCCATCCATGAAAGGATAAATTAACCCAAAGATTTACCCTTGGAATGATCTAGCCCTAGTTTATAGAAACATTTTTTCTCTCATTTTCATATTTACCCAGTGGACTTTTATCTAGAAACTCGCCAAAACTGTGTGTGATCGTTATCTTTAAATGATTTCTGTTCGTAAGAGTTTTCCTTGTGTAAATTCTTTTCATGGGATAATTTACCCATAGGTAATTCGCGAGTTTATAGAAACCGGCCATAAGTCAGGCGCTCTCTCTCTCTCTTTTTCTTTCTCCCTTTCATTCTTTCTCTCTCTTTCTCTCTCTCTCTCTCTCTCTCTCTCTCTCTCTCTCTCTCTTTCAGGGTAACTAAATTCTTCTTCGGTACGAATCCTCCATCGAAATGTCTCTGGTCATCACGATCACGAGAAATAGGTTGATTGATATTAGCATATTTACCAAAGCTAGCATACGCCTACAGTACATTTTAAAAATTAATTAATGTAAAATCAAGCAGTCGCAAACTATATTTTATCATAAGATTGTACGGACAAGCGTATACCCATTAATAAGCACTTACATTCTCCTGGGAATTTTGCCTTCTGGCGATTTTATTTCTTTTAATTATGCCACTATAGGTTACGATATTGGAAAAACTTTAAACTAATTTGTGTTTTTATCATCCGTGATTACTTTAATTAAGTGCAGCGTGTCTGAAAGACAGGGACGGAAAGGCAGTAAAGTTACAACAGACTTAATTAACTTCAAGTTTACAGCGTAAAGACAGTGTTTTATAATTTGAAGGGTTGTATGTCAGCAGTCCACACCGGGCTCCTCAACTACTCGGGATATAAGTACACGAAATGGATTACTGGGAACAATTCTTTCGAATCTGACTTGTTAGCAAATTTCTATCTGCGGTAGAAGCATGACTAATTCGAAAGGTGTTTTATTAAACATTTTGAATAACTCGAACTTTTTGTCCCATCTTTTTCTACATAACTGATTAAAATCTTGGAGTTTTGAATAATTTTATTTTTTAGTAGTCTCTTCAGTTTCGAAGTAACCAAATTCGACAGGACAAACTTTAGAACTCACTAAAAGTACTTAAGTGAAATATAAGCTGTGTGTATTAAGTATTGTAAGTACAATTATTCATGGATTTTCAGAACAAAACAATTTCACGAACATCCCTGAATAATCTAATGCAATGCTGCACACAATTAGCTGGACAACAATCAATATAAATGATGGTCCACTGACCAGCCTACTGATTTTAATCCATTTATACTAGGGTAAGAGCATAATGTGAGCTTACTATATCGTCCCAATATTTTCTCCTTAGAAGGTCGTACAGAGACCGATGCAATTTTGTACTTGAGATATCGCCGAATTATTATACAGAAGATAAGAAGAACAGCATGAAATGATCCGTTTTTTGTAGTCTGAAAGTGTACCAGGAGCCGAAATCCATCGAAGACTTTCCGCACAATATGGGGGCTATGTTTTACCACGGCGAAGCGTGTACGAATGGATTGAGAAGTTCAGTGCCTTAAGAGGCCATCGATTCATTACAGACCAAGAACTGAAGGAACTGAAGGAAATGGTGCATACGTGACTTACTCCTCAGTCGAAAAACATTTATGTTGAGGACATCAGGAAGGTTGTGCAACGATGGATGAAGTGCATTGAGAAGAAAGGGGACTATGTTGAAAAATTAAGTACCGTAATTTAAAGTTTTCTATTGCTGCAATAGATTTAAAAAAGATAGTGCGAATACTTACTAACTTACCCTCGTACAAATAGGTATATATATATATATATATATATATATATATATACTGTATATACACATATATATATATATATATATATATTGTATGTATATGTATGTATATATATACATTATATGTATATGTATGTATATTTATGGGTTATAAGAATATAATAATAATAATAATAATAATAATAATAATAATAATAATAATAATAATAATAATACATTCAATAATTTAAATAGATACGATAAATGTTGTTGAACATCCTCACTTGCCTCAATCTTGTTAGTAAAATTATCTGACAAGGTACGTACGACCTACTTTATTTTAATCAAGTACTTTAAGTACCAGTACAGTTTTTCTTCTATATCGCTGTTGTGAATTAAATCCCTTTGTTGGAGAAGCCAGGGTCGGGCCCACGTCACAATTATGGCGTCGTCGTGACGTGTATTAATGACATCATAACGTCCCACCTTAGAATATGGCAGTGACAGGCTTTTACATGAGAATAACTTCCTGAAAGATATACTGCTACATTCTTTGAGCACATTTTTCAAGTGAGCTGCTATGACACTTTTCATAGACGGTTTGAAATGCGTCTTTCAGATTGGATTCACATTTCCCGTACTCACGGTATAAAATGCACGCTCTACAGCCAGATGGATAAATATTATGCTGTAATGTTTTGTTGATACATCGCATACAGTGCTACAAAATCAAAATACGTATTATTCAGAAGAAGTTCGGGATACATTGATGGTAACGTTTTTGGTTATTGAAAATAAAAATAGTCCACCGCTGTGACGTAGGGGATGCGTTCTTTCCTCTCACGCAGCGGGTCCGGGTTCAAATCATGGTCGGGACGAGTTAAATAGGTGGGTTTTTACGGGGGTTTTCCTCACCTGTGATACAAATTTCGGGTAACTTTAGGCCCTTGATATCATCTGGCCGTCACTATCATCTTCATCCCATCCTCGCCTTGTTTGGAATGAGTGTATGTGTGAATGGTGTGCCTCGTCCTATGTGTTTGTGTTGTCTCGGAGTTGGCCTAGGCATTGGGCTGATCACTCATCCGGGGAGGGCCTCCATGTTCTCGTCTGGTCAAAAAAAATTATGTATGTGATCCAAAGATAATCCCTCTCCCGACAGGTCGCGACCGTGTAAGGCCCGGGCGGCTAGGGTCGCTTAAATGTCCCTAAAAGGGAGACGTGAAACTCAGATAAAGAAGAAGAAGAAGAAGAAGAAGAAAAAATAAAAATAATTTAATACGGATGTACCGTATACTATAGTAAAGTTTGTGCATACAAATACATTGTATAATATTTTATAGTACATAGTTTAACTTTTGAATTTCTTTATAAAAATTTAGTGATACATTTCGGTTGAGCAGTTAATGTAGCCCTATGTTCCCATTTTTCAGCCTTATACCTAAAAACATCTTCCTTGTTGGTATTGAAATAATATGTATTAACTTAGTTGTGAATTAGGTGTTTTAGTACACATCTATACTCCTCATACCTCACGGGTGATGTAAATCGGGACTCAAGATAGCACTTTATGCGGAAATTCTTATTCTAAGGGCTTCAGGTTAAAATGACAATTTATTTATTACACCTTCTACATCAACCTGTGGAAATTGTATATCAGTGGACAGAGTTATATAAAAAGTATAACCATTAGCACAACAAAAATTCGCATTGTCAACATTTTATGTTTTTGACATAACTTATACACATATCCTACTTTTTTACTTATATAGGATATTGACAATATATCACAAGTGTTTTTAATATACGACATATCATTCCAATTATATAACATTAGATGTGTTACAAGTTATCAATATGGAAGATATTTGCATATACGAGGCGTGTTTTTAAAGTAATTATCGTTTAAATCTTTTGCCGCGGCACCGTTGTAGTCGTGATTTTGAGCATGCGCGATCACTTCCTCCATTCAATAGGAAGCCAGACGCAGCTATGTGCGATCGTCTCTTTGTGTTTTCCTATTGTTAAAGCTTTTCGAAGCGTTAAAAACAATCGAACGACCCCACGACTGTGAAGTCAGATCAGTGATTCGTTTTTTACGCTAGCAATCGCCAATTGTGTGAAGCTTATGGGGAAACAATAATGGGCGACGGATTGGTGAGGAAGTGGGTTAGAGAGTTTAACGAAAGTCGTGAAAATGTGCATGATGAGGTGCGGAGCGACCGGCCGTCTGTGATCACGGATGGTATGGTGCAAGCTGTGAAAAATAAAAATCTGTTCTTTCATTTGAAGAAATTCTTTGGTGGAAAGCATGGATGATGTTGTGAAACAAGAAGCGTAGCCATAGATTTTATTACAGGCGGCATTATTCTTTGACGAAGGCATACAAAAACTGGTTTCCCGTTATGACAAGTGCCTTAATAACGGCAGTGACTGCGTGGGTGGAGTACGGTGTAAGGCAGTAAATTATATTAAAGTATTTGGAAACCGAGGTTCTGTTATTTAACAAAAAAATTATCGGTACTTCCTTCAGAAACACGCCTCTTAAGAATGAAAATCAACTGCGTATACACTAACTCAACTCTTTAAGTACGTGAAACTTATAAGTATGCGATAAATAAAATATCACGTAAACTGATATAACAAAGCGCAAAATGCAATTAATAGTCCATATTTAAGTAACTATTGGGTTTTAGACAACGGTTTTTTTGGAAAGTTTGATAAGCATATGTGAAGGAAAAGTGATATAACTAGAATATTAACACAAAGAGTTTACAATAAATTTCTCACGTCAACAATAGTTTTATTCCTTATTTTTGTCAAAACATCTGACGCCGTACAAATGCGCAGTCAAAAAAATTCAAATTTCATTTGGTGACGAAAAATTAAAAATTTCAACTTTTTTAAATATTTCCATCAGGTATGGATTTAAAGCTATTTGCTTTCCAAATTTCAAGTTTCTGTCTCAACTGGAAACAATGTAAAGCATCAACGTTAATAAGTGGATGATTCTAGACTGTCGTAGATGTGAGTGAGGTCACGGCTATCCAGCCTGGGCAACTAGAAAAATCAAATTTTGTACTTTTATGGCTGTTGTATGTGCCAATATTCCTGCCAAATTTTACGATTCTATCTATCCTATAAGTCTGTCAAATTCTATCTATCCTATAAGTGTGTTTAACAATACATAGGAAAATATACAAAATTTACTTAAAATTAAAATTTAACTGAATCTAAGGTATAACCGATGGAGATACGACAAAACGTCATATGACCAAACTTGTAGACCCTCAAAAGTCGTTAATGTTTATGTAATTTTTTTATACAACTTTCCGTTTAGCTACTATAAGCCTCCAAATAAAGTCTACACCTGGAATTTCAAACTCACATCTTACTAATTGTAAGAGTCAGTTCGTCACGGTCCAAGGGCCACATGCAGAAATGAAAATACAGTCAACCCTCGATATAATGCCCCTCTTTACAGTGCCACCCTCGCACTGTACCAATAATAATTATGCAAGTGAACGAATCTTCTCCCATATAAAAAACATAAGAAACCTCATTACTGTGCCAATTCATTTAGTGCCAGTGAATATAAGACAAGATTTTTAGAAAATAAAGCTGCAGTGATTTGTCTTTCAGTTGCAGAATTCTTTTAAAACTAGCGTGAATGTTAAGAAAATTATTTAAGAAACATACTGTGCTGTATTTCCAAGAAGTGAGTGTTCCCCTGCCACTAACTGTAAATGTAGTGCGGTGGAATGAGGAAGCTATGTTAAGAAGTCGGACAGACAGCCCGCATGAGGGTGGACCCGGTAGAAAGAACACTTCATACAATGAGACATTCCAAACTTTCACTTCTTTTAGTCCAGCATCCATTCAGGTCTAAACACTACACAACAGTTAGGCCTACTCAGTTAGAGTTAATCACTTACATGGACCCACATGATTTTCAACCTCTTTGTGTACTGTAGCACTGGACATATACCATAATAAGATGAGTTACTGTGCAGTATTTTATTTTGTGCTAAATTTCTCTATAAAGTGTCATTTATTTAATTTTCTTTCATCCATACATTTTTGAAGCTCCGTCGTGCATTACGTGATAAACGTCCTGGAAAGAAGATCATCCTTCAAAAGGATAATGCGCGTCCACATACTGCACGTGCCACTATGGAGCAGTTCAGGAGATTTCGATGGGAAACACTTCCACATCCTCCCTACAGCCCCGACATGGCACCCTCCGACTACCATCTTTTAGGTTTTGTGAAGGAACAGATGCGAGGCCAACGCTACGAGACAGTGGAGGATATTCGGCAAGCAGTGCGTCGGTGTCAATGAGCAGCTGAACGGAATTCTATCGCAAGGCAGTTTTCAAACTTGCAGAACGATGGGAAAAACGTGTGCAAAAAAACGGAGACTATCTGGAAAAGTGAAAGAAAGGTCTGTACATTGAGATGATATACTTAGTTTCACTTACAAATAAAGATTAAGGTTGTGAAAAAATGTTGCTCACGACTTTCAGTATGCCCCTCGTAGATTTCATATAAGAGAATGAAACTAACTGCTTTTAGGTAGTAATTTATTTTTACCCAAAACATATTACAAGTCCTAAATAGATATATGAGTATTACTTAAGGGTTTCCTGGCGTGCAGGAAGGAGAAAAGCGTGGTCCTCTGAAACGTTGGAAAACTTTAAACTACCCACCTGGCTTATAACCCAGAATGAGATTGTGTGCGGGACGCAAAAGTGTCAGTACGTCTATTCGTGTGTCTGTACGTGCGTTAACTCAAATACGCTTTAACGGAGTTTCATGAAACTTGGTGTACGCATTTGTAACGTGCACGGCAAGAAGCCTATATATTTTGGACTAAATCAATTGACCGGTACCGGAATAACGACTAATTAGAGGTCACATGCTTATTAAACTGGAAATCATGACTGTACTACAAAGTCACGTTGCTATCACTAAAGACCTTGACTCCAATGCATTGTTCATGGTGAAATGAGTACTACATTAATATTGTTATACGCAGAAGGTATATTACTGTGAAACAATTAGGCCTGCGTACATTAAGCGGAGTTCTCTCTCGGTGCATTTTGAGAAATGTTGACATACTCGTATTTTAAGAATTCCTTATATCAGTGTATGCAAGTATGAATTAAGGTTAAGCATCAAACTTTAGAACTTTGTTCTTCCGTTGCTGAATCAATCGATCTGGAGCTTAACTCGGAGATCGATTACAAAAATAACTTATATTCTACGTATCATAATTGCAATTATCACTGATTAAACAAAATCATTCTGGTACTTTGTTATATCAGTTTACCTGATTTTATTAAGTTTTAAATGGGCTCTTACTCCCTTATTCTGAACTGGCGTTTTTCATGAGACGTACTAATAATGCTTATGGTTTATTTTTATAGTTTCTACCGATCTTTCGTACGAGATTAAACGTAGGACGTATTCCACTGTATTCTAGGACCTATGCATAAAAGTTGTTTATTATCAAACCGGTGTTATGCAATGAGTCAAGTCACAGAGAAAGCTTTGACGTCCAATTCTATTCTTACAAGATTTATTTTAGAATTATAATGGTTTGGCTCTGTGTCAACATTTTAATGTTCTGTATTTTTAAATTCACTATTCACACAATGATAATGGGATTCCCTCTGGATACTTGGCACACACTATTCCCAGGTATAGATCACTTGAACACTGCTACGAGTGTTCAAGAGAGACAGAAGTAAGTTATCGAATAGGCCCAAGTAGAGTCCGACTTTCATCATTCAGATAGAGACTATTCTCTCTCTCTCTCTCTCTCACTCTCACTCTCACTCTCACTCTCACTCATCTCCCTATATATAAGAATATTGTAGGAGAAAAAATCCTCTGACACTGGGATTTTAACCCAGGACCTTTGGTTATCCGTGTGAAGCTCTACCAACTGAGCTAAGCCAGAGTTCATTTCACAGCGGCAGATGGAACATCTCTCTTATGATTGATTGCCCTTAATAGCTCAGTTGGTAGAGCTTAGGCACGGACAGCCAAAGGTCCTGGGCTCAAATCCCAGTGTCAGAGGATTTTTTCTCCTATAATATTCTCATGTAATATCCGACAGAGACAATAACCTGTAGTTCATGAACGCATATATATCCATCCCTATATATAAGATGTAGAATCTGTTAGCTCTCAGCTACTGGTCCCGGACCACAATATACATCCTTGAGAGAGGCAAACAAGAAAGTTATATTCATTTTACATCACCATAGACAATATATTTCTATAGTTCGATGGATTATCTTGGTTTAACTTCTTTCGTCGCAGTAATGTTTTTGCGGCCCACTCCGCCCGGGCCTGACAGAATCGCGACCTGTCGGAAGAGATTTTACCTTTCGATTACAGACACACTTCCATCATCAGAAAGGGACATGGAGCACCTCCCCAGATGGGTGATCAACTCAATGCTGGCCACCTCCGAGAAAACGTGCAAACATAGGACAAAACGTGTCATTTGCACACAAACTTATTCCGAACAAGGCCGGATGGGACGTAGATGATAATAACAGCAGATGATATCTAGGGACCATAGGGGCCTAAAATTAACTGACATTCGTCTCACAGGCGAGACCTACGTAACTTGTCTCTACCGGGAATCGAACTCAGACTCGCTGGTGAGGGGATTGAATGCATACCTTGCGCCAGAACGGTGAACAATAGAAATTATTTTTTTTTTTTAATAAAAAAAATAAACCTTAAAGGTGGACCCGGCATAATCCGATGCGAATTTACTGTAGTAGTAGCAGTAGTAATTTATTATTTACGCAGTTCAGTGTTTACACTGATATATGTTTAACAACAATTTGAATGGGATTATTGACCATCTAAAAACTAGTAATACCGTCTACATCATACATACGAAAAGTGTAATATCCAGTGAAGTGAGAGCTCTTAATGTTACCATCTGGCAAAACGAGTGGAACAAATCAACCAAAGGAGTGATAACAAAAACTTTCATCCCAACAATAGCAGAGAGACTAAAATACAAAATTAATTTAACCCCTAATGTAACTGCAATGATAACTGGTCACGGCAAGACTAGAGCTTACTTACACAGATTTAAAATTATAGAAAACCCCACATGCCCTTGCGACAATGAACTGCAAACAGCTGACCACATATTATATGACTGCAAATTAATCGAAACAGAAAGAGACTCACTAATCGCAGCAGCACTAAAGACTGAAAACTGGCCCAACAAAAAAGAAGATCTATTAAAAATATACTTCAAGAACTTTACTAAATTCGCAAACAGTTTACCTTTTGGCACCATATTGTAATCAAATCTTATCTTCATCAAAGTTAGTTTATGAACAAAAAAATTGTAAAATAGAACAGAAACAGTTCTAGAAGATAAAGAAATACATGTAGTAGGCCTATTACCTGTAATGGAACATGTAGTAAATAACGTGAATTAAAAAAATACATACATACATACATACATACATACATACATTACATACATTACATACATACACACATTGAGAAATAAAAATTGTCTCTGTGTCTGCGTCAATATTCATTGATGAGCATAATATTACGGGAATACTCCAACAAATCTGAACAGGAACACGGCGTACTGTATTAAAAACGTTCCCGGTATTATAAAGAAAGTTTAACTGTGGTTTAGGTTTAAACTTGAGTTTTTCATGTTATTGCGTATTATAAACCTTAACCTCCAGTTAATCTCCTGTTTACCTTTACTGGAACTCATCTTCGGTTTAACTAAAGGTTAAGGCAATGTTTCAAGATGGCGGTCCCAGCTATAAATATGAATATGGCAGATGTATTTGAGGAATTGCAAAGGTTATCCCAAGCATCTTCTTCTTGTCTCCATGTCGTTGAATAGTTTATCTACACTCAGTCACTGCACTGCATTTTTTTACAAGATCCATGAGAAGTTCTATTTCTTTCGTAGAAAAATTAGCACATTGTTTAGCATTCTTTTCGTCATTGCCAGCCACTTTTGCTACTCCAAATACAATCGATTTATTTTCTTTGTGGGTAAACAACGATCGAACGTCATTTTTTCTCAGCCAGCAAGTCTACCAACACCTTACACTACGATTTAACTTAACCAGAACATTATAAAACGGCAGCTACAATTAAACTTTAGATTAGGTTTAACTTAATCTAAAGATCAACTTTGTTTATAATACCGGGCCTTACACAAAGATTTTACACACCCTGTTTGTAATGCCCGATCAAAATCGTACTCGATTTACTATTAGTCAAAATCTTCCAGAGCTACATTCCCATTAGGCTAAGTCTATCGTTGTTGTTAAATTTCTGTTATAGGCTATCGTGATTACAATACCGCTACATCGTACCAAATTATAATTACGTTGTTGTTTCCTCCAGAAATACTGAGAAGCGTAACTTTCTGCGCTGCCGGCGGCAAGAATAAGAATTTTAAGCAACAGAACAATGTTGTGCTCACCTGATAACATAAATACAAAGTCTCGATACATACACACTTCATAGGAATAATAACATCGATATGGCTACGGAATACATTTTGTCTACTATGGAAAAATAGACACACTATAGAACAAGACGTAATATATAAAAGCTCTTGAAATCCTCAGTCAAGTGTCTTGAAAAGGGAGAAATTTGAGCGATACTTCTATTGAAGAGAAGCAAATATGATATGTTACAAACGGGAAGACTTCAACGGAATATTCTATCGCATTGGAGAAAAGAGAGAAAAATAACACAGCCAATTAATTCTTGAATTCCTTGTATACATAAAATAGGCGATCTTCCGATACACAATGGATATGAAAACTGACGTGAAATATTCGCAAAACTGCTTCTACCCTTCACATGCCTTACTGATATTCAAGAAAACCCGCGGGCTCTATTTGGATTATCAAAACACATTCTTCAGATTAGCAGTGACTGAACCGTCCATAAAGTAAGAAGATGGAGAGTACTATTTAAAATAATGTCATTTGTTACTCATTCAGCACCACCCAGAGGGCACATGCGACTTCAAGAGTGTCTCATGTACGCGAGTATCGGAAATCATGCAACTGGAAATACCTGGAAACCATTCAACAACAAACCAAACAAAGAAGCAGTGGCTAATTCCATATTAACAAGGCACGATTGTTTGACAGAACGTCTAAAATGGATAGGAATACTACCATCAAATACGGAGTTATGAACTCGGGACATATATTCTGTGCCCAAGTCTAGACGCAAACACCCAAAAGTATGGTGATAAATCCAAATTGTATTGGGATGCCAGAAATAGTAAGGCTGAACAGTGACATAATATGCCAACTTGTATTATTCCATTCATTCATTTTTAATCTGTATTTTAATCAAGTCTGTAATGATATAAGTTTTAATAAGATGCCAGTTATTTCTACCTGTCTTTAGCTTAGTTTTACCTCTCCCTTTTAGGGACATTTTAAGCGACTCACGCCGCCCGGGCCCTACAGGGCGACCTGTCGGGAGAGGAATTGTCTATGGATCACATACATACATTTTTGACCAGACAAAGGCATGGAGGGCCTCCTCGGATGAGTGATCAGCCCAATGCCGGGGCCACCTCCGAGACAACACGAACACATATGAGGAAACATACCATTCACACACACAAACACTCACTCCAAAAAACGCGAGGATGGGATGAAGATGATAATGACGGCCAATGATATCCAAGGACTACAAGGGCCAAGGTGGACTCCCAGTTATGTAATGGATTAAATTCCAATAAAGACAAATGTAACAAAAACTATTTACATCATATTATAGTGTATTCTCTTCCTAGTTAAATCGGTAAACTATTCTGAATCCAACCTTAACTAGTGGCTAATTCTTGACTTTAGGTCGTGGAATAACAATATTAAGTTCCACATAAGGATTGGTAACAAGAAACACATTACGATGATATACGATTATAGAAGTTTGTTTGCTGAATATAGAGCTACTTTGCAATCTTGCAAACATCAGATAAATACTTCAAGTTACGGAACAAAGGACTGCACACAATCTTCTTACTTAAGTATGTCGGACGGCTTGCAACTCCCCTCTGTTTGCACTTCGCGTTCGACTGCTTTTATCGATATTTCATATCGCACGGTCAAAAGGAATTGCCTTCAGGTTAAAGAGCGATATCCTTATACACCAGCTTCGAGAACAGCTCAGATAAGAAGTTATCAACTTCGCTAGGAGAATGATAGGCTATTATTAACAATATGATGTTTGTACAGAGACATTCTTAGAACTGCATTCAACATACATGTCTATCTATCTGAGTTATTATCTATCTGTTCATATGTCATCGACCATTGAATTGTATAAGTACATATTCAGACATCCATTCGGCCATCGTTGTTTAACATCATAATCAGGGTCCGGATTTTGATGACTTACCATCGTTTAACTGGAACATCATGGGCGTTGCCCACTAGTGACTCCTAGATTACATAAATGGCATTTTTTAGGGTCATGTTTGTTCATTTTCCCCATATTCCATTTTTAAGTCATTTTTAGAATCTAATGTCATTATTTGGTCATTTTTTGTTATTTTACGGCTTTTTTTCGCATTTCACATTTTTATGTAATTTTTAAAAATATAGTCATTATTTTCTTATTTTGTGTTGTTTCTCGCATTATATAGAGTTTTTGTGCATTTACTTACATTGAATACTATCGGAACTCTAAATAAGCATAAATAAATAGAACATGTTATAATTTTAATTTGGATACAGAACGACGGTGTTTGCTGTTTGGATTTAACCGTATATAGGCTACCAATTAAGTAATTACAAGCCTGTAATTGGGCCAACAACATGAATGTAGAATAGATACAAATCTTATGAATAAACTATTATTTTCATTTTTTTTTAAATTTGGGGTCATTTTTCTTAGTTTTGGGGTAATTTTTTGGTATTTTTGCAGTTATTTTATAGCTCATTTTTAAAGTATTTTTAGGCCATCAAAATCCGGGACCTGATCGTAATCCATTTTTGAAAAACTTCATTTTCTTTCCTACCCACTCTCCTCATGGATAACATAGTAGCAATACAATGGAACGAGGGGCTGAAAACAGTATAACGATCATTTGAACCTACGGAAGAACTCGCAATCATATCTTTTTTTGCCACAAGCGTTACGAAACATCCCTGCCGTCTGAAGCAAAGACTATTTTATGTACGCAATTAAGATACTTCCTCAAAAGGAATCAGTTATAATATAAAAATCCCTTTAGGCAGGCCTACAGGCGGAGGTAGATTTCGAAGTGCTTTTGGTTTAATTTATTGTCGCTGCATAGCACTCTTCTTCTTTAGCCTTGGCATGGTAAACCTGCAGTAATAAGAACTGAATTCGGTAAAGAGGAAGAGCCTACAATCATTTGTTTTGACAACAAGAATAGGATATAATATTCTGGGAGGCCGTGCGCAAGATCAGCAATGAATAAAATTAGCAAAGCCGCTAAACAAGACAAAATTATGATATTATAATAATTCTTTTAGTGTTATTATTTTCAAACATTAAAATCTCGCGTCATATGAGAGCTATCAAGAAACTATTTATTGATTTGTAGAGTACTCATCAAGAGCTTTTCAACGATACCCCACAAGATGTAGTTTCAAAAGTTTCGAATTTTCATCCACCACCCCCACCCCCACCCCTACCCCCACCCTTACTCGAACCCCCGAATCGTTGGTGTCACTGTGAACTCCATAGGGAGTACTCTAATTTATTCAAACAAAGTTTCCCTCCATACTTCATAGGGGCCGAGATAAAAATGTTTTAAAATTTCAACCCCCTCCCCCGACCACCCCCTTGGGCCAATTTTGCTCATTAACGAACTTGTCCGAACTATTGGGCCTAGAAAAAACATATTAAAATTTGGTTCAAATATCTTCAAAATTACGGCCGCTAGCGTGTAAAGATATATATATATATATATATATATATATATATATATATATATATATTTATATATATAAATATCACAATTTTTTTTTTTTTTTTTAACGGGCGGTGGTTTCGTACTTAGGGGAGCATGAAACGTAAAGATATGAAAGAATTTTTCGAAAATCATGAAGTGGTATCCATTGCAATAGGTAGATTTTTCTTCGAAAATCTACCTAAAAATATGTTTACATAGAAACGAGTACACATAGGTGCAATCAAATGAAAGTGGTAAAAATAAGACGATAATTATTGTATGAGGATAGACACTTACAATAGATGAAACTCCACATGTTTTTATACTTTGAATAATTGGTCACTGATTCATAAGCAAAATAATCACAGACTGTATCTAAGTATATTGGATGGATTTAATAAAATATCTCAGTCCTACCGATAACAGTCACCGAAAATGTCTCAGGAAATCTGAATAATACATAAATTAAGAAGTACGGTATATTGTGACAAAATCAATACCTTTATCTCTATTACTAGCTTAAAAGACCCGGCGTCGTCCGGGTTTTGTATTTTGTAATTGGAAATTAACTTATGAAGGATTTTCAATTTTAAATTCTAGGTCCTTATATAGGCATTTATAATTTTAAATAGGAAGAACGACTTATTACACTCAAACTATTCCCTCAGAAAACGCTTGATATAGTTTTTTATGGCTCATAGAGGATCTAGAATTTTGCATCCCATCGCTTGTACAGTGCACAGCAAGCCTGGTAGAGGTTTAAATAAGAAGAAACAGAAATTCCTGTAACATAAAATTGTAATATCGAGGCGGGAAATTTCCCACTCTCATGTTACCATAAAGCCGTTTTGGAGATGAAATTAAACAGAAAGCATTATCACTTTCATACTTTTCTCTCCAAAAACCTGCGATATAATATAATAATATACACATTACCATACTTCGTTTTGTTTTCTCTATGTCCAGGGTAGAGAAAGTTATGTGATTCCATTATTTTAGTGGATTTCATTCTGTAATATTTATTTATAACATGAATCATTTTGATAACTTCTCTTATTTGTCAAAAGTGCATTTCATTTGTTTTTTCCAAGCCCACCTGATACCATTTGGCAACAATATATTCTGTGATTTGGAATTGATAATTCTATGTAAAAAGGGATTAAGTATTTTCAAAAACATTTAATTTTTGGCATTTAGAATCAGAATTTTTCAAAATCCTTTCTTAGTGAGCACCTACATTATGAAACGAAGGTACTGTCAAAATTCCAAGTCTCTACCTGTTATAGTTTAGGCTGTACGTTGATTCCTGTCATTCAGTCAATCAGTCAGTCAGTCATTCATTCATGGCCGGTTTCTATAAACTCGCGAATTACCTATGGGTAAATTATCCCATGAACAGAATTTACACAAGGAAAACTCTTACGAACAGAAATAATTTAAAGATAACGATCACACACAGTTATGGCGAGTTTCTAGATAAATGTCCTCTAGGTAAATATGAAAAGTAGAGAATTTTTTTTTTCTATAAACCAGGGTTAGATCTCTCCAAGGGTAAATCTTTGGGTTAATTTATCCTTTAATGGATGACTGGATAAAATTTAACCTCTCGTAGGATCAATATGGCGGACGTGCGCAGCTGATTGCAGTACCTGTAAAATACAGTTTTAGAAATGCTGATAGGCCTATGATCTGTAGTGTTGACTTTTTTTCTCTGTAATAGGATAGGCTTAGCAGAATTTATATACATATTTCTTATTGAAATTTTCATGTACCGTACATTGTAGCTAATGACTGTATTTGCCGGTATTTGGTAGCACTGAGTGTGCAAACATTGCAAACTAGAATCGTATTTCTAATTTTTCCTTCCTCTCACGCATTAGATCTCGACAATAGTAGTATTTATCTGAAGGCAATATTATTCCGAACTAATTAGTATAATGTATATTGCAAAACCATGTCTTGACTTGCAGTAGTGGAAACATATGATGAAACAATCACATCTCCGTTATTCAAGATCTATTTTCAGTGTTCACCGTAGCTCATTGTCAGCGTGCTGGATTACGGTTCAAGAGGTCCACTGTTCGATCCCCGGCATGGTAGTATATATTATTTTTTATTTCCTCATTATACCATTAGTGCTGTGGTGGGTGATTCTGGAACTAAGTTGTCCATGGATAATTTACCCATAGGTATTTCGCGAGTTTATAGAAACCGGGCATCAGTCAGTCAGGACAAAGCCTTTTATATATATAGAGATAGTGGAAGAAGACAGATTGGAACTGTGTAAATTGAAACTGATTAATATTTGCGTGCACTGGCAGTTTGAAGCACATGGATATGTTTATTTGGTGCAGGTCTTTAAGAATAGCGTTAGCAACGCGTGCTCCGAGCGCTAAAATAACATAAAATTTTGCACAATTATATGAGCAGTTTAGGTTATGCTGGATTGTTTGACACTAAAATAAAAAAAATAGCTTATTTTTACAAAAATGGCTAAATCTACACTACTGTCATCCTTTAAAGGGAGCTGCGGAAGGAGCACGCTAAGAATGATCCACGAGTTCCTCCCATTGGTAACTCTGCGAATGTAACCCGTTCCTGATTGATTCTTTAGAATAAGTTATCAGAATACGATACCCCACGGGCTTACTGGTTTTAGATATTCTTCTGAATGGTTTTTAAATTAACAACAATGTTTAAAAACTGTAAATTTATGAGTGCGCATGTGTGAATTACTGCGCGTTTGTGTCTGTGATGTTCGTCATGGAAGTTGCTCATGTAAAGTTAACCGATAGCATTGTGGTCACGTCATCTGTGTCTAATTACTCGTAAGCTGTGCATATAAAACAATTTAAACTTTCACTTAACACTTTTCCCATAGAAGGTAATGAAAGGTCAATAATCAGTTCATCACAATTTTTTCCCTTATTTTCTTCATGTTGATATGTAACGTATACACACTTTTTTGACCAGACAAGTACGGCCTCCCCGGATGAATGATCAGCCCAATGCCGCGGCCACCTCCGAGACAACACGTTCACATAGGACGAGATACACCATTCACACATACACACACACTCATTCCAAACTAGGTGAGGATGGGATGAAGATGATAATGACGGCCAGATGATATCCGGGGACTACAAGGGCTTAAAGTTACCCGACATGTCTCACCCCACCTAGATAACTTGTCCCAACCAGGATTTGAACCCGGGCCCGCTGCGTGAGAGGAGCGGTGGACCACCAGAATTAACTTTCCCCGTAAATAAGAAATCTTATTACTTTTCAAATACTACAAAGCAGATAGTGGAAAATACTTTGCCGCCTAAGTTTTGTCTTCCTTAATTTTGTGAAGTCCATAGTACAAAGTGCAATGAGAAAAATATGATTTCTTCCTCTTAAAATTTTACTTGGGTTATATGTTATGTGTAAATACAATATACATATATATGATACATATATATACACATACAATACAATCAGTTCTTTTTTCTGGGGGTATGCGGGGGTAACCATAAACCCCTTACAAATTTTTCCAGTTTCATACTGGAAAAAATCATTATTTTCCACAATTTTGAAATCTGGAGAAATTTTTGCCAAACAAAATAACGAAAGTGATTATAAGCATCGTTGCATTAAAGTGGCTATTTTTAGTGTTATGTTCGTTATCTATCTGATGATTTTCGAGAGGTGGGCCTGACCATAGCACTGAGAACGGGAAAACAAGCGAGCGCTACAGCACCGCTACAATGGTAACCATGACAACGTTGGTTACTGATTCAAGATGCTCAAACAATCAGGCCGAACAGCTAGCCATACTAAAAGGTCTTGAAGTTCTAAGAACCATAGACAACGCAACTGAGAAATCAGTAGCTGCACACACGGACAGTAAAATAACCATGGATCTCCTGCAAAATAATGCCAAACATATTAACCTCATAGAAGAGATAAAAATGCACGTAGAGATGCTAACCCACAGTGGTTGGGAAATTCATTTTACATGGATTAAAGCGCATGCAGGGTTTGCAGGAAACGAACTTGCGGATATGTTGGCCAAACAAGCAACAACATACTTAGAACTGGAAATAGTGTACACTTCAATACCGATAAGCACAATAAAACGCGAACTGTGTGAAGAAAGTGTTCAGGCATGGGAAACCGAGTGGCATAAAACGGTAAATGGAAGAACAACAAAATCATATTTTCCAACCGTAAAACACAGACTAAACAAATCCCTGAGGTTAAACCACAATATCACAGCTATGTTGACAGGGCATGGTAGGTTTGGCGAATATTTTCACCGTTTTAAAATTAAGGAAGATTCAACTTGCGTGTGTACCAGAAATTCGCAATCAGTGGACCACTTACTGTGGGAGTGTGAACTACTGAACTCGGAAAGAGCTCAATTCAGAAAGCACATCTTGGAAACTTTTAAGTGTTGGCCCGTTGAGAAAAGTGAACTGATACAAAAAATCTAAAGAAATTCGTACAATTTGTGAACAAAATAAATTTTGAAGCTCTACAAACAAACCAAATACATAATTCAGGATAATATTTATAAGTGTACATATGTAGATATTTTTTAGTAGTTAAGATAAAAGGAATGCATGTAGTATTTCTGCATTGCAATGGAGCATGTTGTTTAATAAAGATAATAATAATAATAAAAAAAAACGTTGGTTACTGATTCAACAATAGCACGTGCTCAAGAGTTTGTTGTATCTCTTTCCTCTTGGCTTCAAACTACATTTATTTGCATTAGTGCTGCTGTACATGACACTCTGTCTCTGGCTATTCTGCAGTTGTTTATCATATGTGTTAAATTATAACTGTCCTTATGAAAACGACTCCGCTTATATACATGTCAGATGATGAACAATAATCCCACAGTAGTTAGGAGGTTGGTAGCACACCAGTCAGTTCTCAACTCTCGAAAATAGAGGTATAGTTTTCTTTTCATTTTAAATTATCGTCTTCTGGTTAAAGGTATAAGAAGCCATGTGAACATAATATAGAATAGATGTGTACAAACTGAATCCACCTCAGAGGATTTAAATTCATATAACCTTATGCATATTGTGTGTGATTGAACTTTCATTCTACATATATGGGTAAGTCTTTTAATGTTCCGTAAAGTCTAAACCGAGCATAGGTGTAACCAGGCTGACCACATGGGGGGGGGGTTATAACATCCGCGGGGTCTGGCGAGTATGGAAGGAGAGGGGGGTCCGGGGGCCCTCCCCCGGAAAATTTTAAAAATTAAGATGCAAAATAACGAGTTTTAAGCTTCCGGGGGTTCTCCCACGGAAAATTGTAAAAATTAAGATGCAAAATAACAAGTTTTAAGCTTCCGGGGGTCCTTCCCCGGAAAATTTTAAAAATTAAGATGCAAAATAACGAGTTTTAAGCTTCCCACGCTTTATACTTGTATTAAGCAATTTATGGGCAGACTTAAAAAAATTATACAATTTTCCTTTTTTTAATCAATGGGGAGGGGGGGGTTCAAACCCCCAAAACCCCCCCTCGCTACGCCTATGAAACCGAGAGTACCCTTTAAATGTATTTTAGAAAGAAAGAAGAAGAAAAAAGCACTACGGCGTAGGCCTATACGAATTAAACAAAATAATAGCACAATAAAACGAAATTATTATATCTAAAAAGCATTACATACAATCCAATAAACCATAAAATAGTTGTCCTACTGTTTGTATATTTTAAATTCGTAACTTGCTAGCATGATAACGTTTAGTCTAACATTGCGATTACAATGACTTTTAAAGTACTGTTAAAAAGAACCTATGATATTAATTTTTCAGGCAGGCACCAGCAAACACAATACTAAATAGAGCACTTAAGTTTATAAAAATCATATTTTTAACACTGCACTCTATTATATATAAGTGTTAAAATGTGTAAAAGTCATGAAAGAAATATAAGTTTGTTGGATATTTTGTTAGTTTTACGATAATGTATTATAATTGCTTGTTTTTAATATTGCATATTAATGTATTTTAATATTGCATATTTTATTTTTGTCCCATTTTAACAGCATATTTCTGACAGACTTTAAAGGTAGTGCATAGGCTGGCCTCAGTTAATTCAAACATTTACAGCATATTTGGCGTGAATGTTTTGAGATCAATGATCGACAGTACATAGCTTAATGATTTCGGAACTGATTGGATAATATTAAAGCGACGTTTCACTTAATTAGTTTTCAATTTAATACAAATTGTTGCATTGACCTTATTTTTTAAAGTTTTGTAATATTACTTAAACAACTTCTCATATGTATGTTTAATTTTATAATTCAAGTCAGCTAACAGGAAAGCGTAAAGTATTAAAATTACTTAAGTGATAAAGTATAGTTCATTGGTTCTAGAGCATATGTTACAATTTGTAGAGCATTGTTGCGTGCATATTTCGTCTTTTCATAGAACATCAAATTCCGGGCCTTATTAATAAACTCGCAATTAAAAAGATCTCAGAGAACCTTGATATTATTAGGAGAAAAACTTCATTCTTTTTTAAAATACTGACAAATACTCGTATGTAAAACGGGTTACGTTGGCAGGCCCGACGAGAGGGTTGAGCAGCCGGGGCCGTAGCCCCGGGCCCGGCCGACCAGGTTTTATTTTTTACTTTCTAAATGTACTCTACAATAAAATTGGTTACAAGTCAATAAACAGCTTAAGTTATGATAATTCTTTCACACTGGCCGTGTGTAGGCTAAGATGGAAAGGTGAAGTCAGATTGAAAAATTCAATGCCATAGCCGGGATTTTAACCAGTTGTACCGGCACGTTGCCGTGGTAGCTCAGTTGGTTATAGCATCGGCACGGAGAGCCGAAGATCCTGGTTCAAATCCCGGCTATGGCATTGAATTTTTCATTCTGACTTCACCTTTCCAGCTTAAGTTATGTTTAATGTGTTTATTTTATCTGCATTGTCCTGTCGTATAACGGCGACACACAATTAATCAGTTAATCTGAAACGGATTTTTCTTGAAGAAAAATTTCTATTTTTGAAAAAGTAGAAGCAGAAATCCTTTTGGACTCAACAGTAGGCCTCATTAACGTTCGGCATTTAAAATCATAATTTTAAAAAGGTTAAACTGGTACATACAGATAAAATTTGTTCCTATTTAGAACATTTTAATGTATTTTTCCGTTTCCTGCCAGGCATCAGTTAATCGATTTGGTTCAAAATCAATAGGCTTCGCCCCATGGGCGTTATAAATGGTATACCAAGTTTTATGAAAATCCGATAAAACGTATTTCAGTTATCGCGCTTACAGACACACATTCCTGTTTGCCAGACAATCTCATAAAGTACCGGTACCATTCTGGCACTTAATAATTATGTAGGCCTAATATCATTACATAATATTTTTTGTTGCATACATTATACAGGGCGAGTTGGGTAGTGAATTTAATATTTGACGGGGGCCCGGGAAAATTTTTCCCTGGGGCCCTTGCTTTCTTTCCACGGCCCTGTATGTTGGTGTAAGAAACGATGTTACGTTTGATATAAAATATTTAAATACATTTCCGTGAAAATATCAGATATTTTTATATTACAGCCATATTTTATATTGAAATAAAATAAAAACAAGGAAATTCAGTTGATTTTTCTTTTCTCTTGTTCCAGATGCCTTGCTCCAGTGAGGTGACGTTAACAACAGCTGAAGAGGTGCAATACCACTAGAACCAACAATAAGATCAGTTCGCCATTATCACGATCCAGACAGAGTGAACACACAACTCTCTTTGAATGAGCCTCATGGTCACAATATGACACTGCTGAATGTATCTTCTGTAAAGAAAATGACAAAGACTTCTCCGAGCTGAAAATAGGTCACGCGTCACAATGACGTCACAAATACACACTTCGTGCATTAAAGAGAACACTCACCCATTCTGTGACATCACCTATACATTTTCGTGACTCATAATCATAAAAATATAATCTAACAGCATTCATCTTATACAAGTGCTAGAAGAGAAACAAAGTGATACTAAGAAAGCAGCTCAACCTTGTTGTTAATAGTCCTTGCTAGCTGAAAACGAAATCGTGGCCTACCTTGATACATTAGTAAGAGACGAGAATAACAAAGAAAAAAGCCTGTCTGTTCATTAAAAAGAAGGCGACAGTAATGAAGCCGGCAGCATGCCTTCCTGAAATGGAGCCAAGATGTTTTTAAGTCATTATTCTATGAAGCGTGCAGTGGAGTGAAGAGAAAACAACTCGACAGCAATTTATTCTTCAGCAGCTGACTAGACATATCAAGAGGAAGCACTGCATGAAAACAAACCAAATTGTACTGTGTAACGCCTTTATGAAAGAACGTATTCCGATAGTGAACGAAACGGTCAACATGAAGAAAGAGCAGTCTGCAACAAACACATATATTCATGCTGTCAACTGCAAGTAATCTTATTCTACAAATTTATCAAGAAAAACTTGCGAAATACATTAACAGACTACCATGAGCTCAGAAGCATTAAATGTGAATATACGGAGCAGAAAACTAAGCGTAAAAAGTGTATAAATTTATTTTTAAAAGTATCTATATTTTGAAACATGGCAATATCAGACATAACTGTGATTAAGAGTGAGTTATACAATAATAGAGAGAAATTTATGAACGATATAATTATACAAAAAGAAAATTTTATGTTTGAAGCAAATCTGTAATTGCAATTATTTCTATAGAAGGCTCTTAAACAAAGGAAGATTAAAAGAAGGCAATAACTTTAAACTACTGGTGCTTCAAGAAGTTAGTTGTACGGAAATATATATTAACCTCAGAGAACATCATGAACACTGACAAGTGAATTTTCCTGAATACTACCCACAGTACATAAATTCAACAAATAAAAATGTTATCAGAAAGTGTAAGATTGTGGCAATAAGACAGAAGTAGTTTTGATGAGCAACCCCTCCCTGGACACAGAAGTAGTTGAGCACTACAACAAGTATCGGCTGGCAGCGGACGTCTCTTCAAGCATCGCCAATGACTGTGATGCTTTTGCAACACGCGTCGCTTCAGTACTACAAACCGCCGCCGCAGCCACCACCTCCTCCATCAACAATAAAACATATGAACTCTCCACCCGTCCACTCTCTCCAGGCCTCTAACACGTCTTGCGACAACAGGGCTATGCGTTACTACCGCCTCTGGATATACACGTGCAACGCGGTGCTTCTCGTCAGTGTGTTGGGGTTCGCCATCGTGGCCGGAAGGATCGTAGTGGTCGATCCTCGTCGCTACCTGGTGCCAGGCCTCTCCTTGTACCAGCCTAGCTTCCTCTATGCCTACCTCGCCCTGGCTACTCAAAGTGGACTCCTCCAGTTAGTTGGTTGTCTAGGTGCCCTACGACTAAATGAAAGGCTCCTCAACGTCTATTGGCTCCTGCTCTTAGTACTTCTGTTTGGAGATGCCATCGTAGGCATAGTATGGGTATTTCGATTCGACAAAATATGCGCGGACTTGAGGCCGACGCTCAAACAGCGGTTAGCAGCCGAGTATGGTGTAGATACGGACTTCACAACTCTGTGGAATGCTTTGCAGAGGGACTACAAGTGTTGTGGTGTAGAAGGTGCTCAAGACTTTGATGGATCGGTAGTGAACAGGACGGTGCCAGAAAGTTGCTGTAAGTTTCCCCCAGTGTTAGTCCCTTTGCCTATTCAAGATCATCAGCATCATCACCACCATCATCAACCTAAGCCTTCTCTAATAGGGACGTCCACAATAAAATCATATCCGAACCTTCCTTCACCGCCTTCTGCTTCGGCGGCTTCCTCCTCTGTAGAAAATGAGCCACTAAACCACGTGATAACTCCGGAGGAGGAAGCCGATACAAACCGTGTTCCGACAGATACTACTACGACCACTCACAGACTTCCTCCCTCTCCTTCGGATACGTGTGTAGACTCAGGTGTTGGTGGTGAATCTCACGTGTACACAACAGGATGTGAAGGCAGGCTTTTGTTCTGGTTGCGGCAAAGTGCCGATGTGTTGTTCGTGTTAGGATACTGTGTTATTGCATTCCTTAAACTGTGCTTCCTCGGCATTCTACGTTACGAGATACGCGAGATGATCCAGAAGATCAAGGTGCTCCAAGGCGATATGAGACCTCCACAGTTATTACTCACTGAATTCGAAACCGGGGCTTCACCCATCACCTCCCCTACTACACAGACTCAACACTTACAGCCCCTTCTCATGAACCACCATGAAAATAATAACGGTAATATAGTGACGGGCGGCAGTGGAGGTGTGATTCCAGTGGTGGCAGACCCTACATCACCACCACCGCAAATACGTCACTGTGGTACGACTTCCTCTGGAGCGGACAGAGATCGGGCGGGTTCAGGGGGCACCCTGCTCCTGCTGCAACCCCCAGACAGTCTCCAAACCACACCACTACACCATCCAGCACACCAAAGACACCTCAGTTTGATTAACAACGACGGAACGGACTCCGACACCAATAGCAACTGTGCTCTAATCATTTCTGAAGACTGTACGGGATCGAGTAAACAACCGACGGGGAAAACGAAACAGCCTAGGGGCTCTAACGGAAACAATAACTACGAACTTCATGAGCTCCAGGAGCTGAACAGACTTCTATCCAGGCATCAAACCCAAATCTGACTACGGAGATGGATAGCCGCCTGCTTTCCCTTACAATTGCTCTTCCCATCGTCATCAAGGAAATGCAGGAAGACATTGCTTCAGAAACGCACTTAGTTCTGAACATACTCCATCCTTATTCAAACGTATGCTTCATGTATGTGAGTGAGCGTGTGTGCGTCCATCAGAAATCTTAGGGATCGGTTCGGTTGTGCTGAAGTAAAACTGTAGTCAGGTTAGTATCTTGCTGAGCGGCACTGATATAATAAAGTGTATAAATAGAGTAAAGTAGAAAATCAAGGTAAGACAGTGCGTTATTACCAACTATAGTAATTTATATTCTAAGTAAAGGTTGTATTAATACGAATAAGCTATTTTATTTGTAGACACGTTATTTTATCCTATTACGCCTGTTAAAATTTTTCACTCTATATGTTATGAATGATACCATATCGAATGTAAATTTTGCACCTTATCTAGAAAAAAAATAAGTCTACGAGGTTGTTATTCAATTCAATATTCGAAGCATATGAGGGTAATGAAAGGAAAATTAATCCTGTGCATTCAAGAGGAACTAGACGAATGGGTGAGAAATATTTTTCACTACCATGCAAGTGAGTAATGCAAAGATTCCAAGGGATTTACCACTTTAGTTTGTACGTAAGATTAAAAAAAGTATTTTTTAATGTAATAGTTTGGATCCTTATACTTTCTATTTAAATTCTTATGTTTCCTTGCCGAATATATTTTTTAAGACATTCAGTAAAAAGGGGATGGTGCAATATGAATTCAGAAAATACTTGTGAAAAAGTAAGTTTCTGCTCTTTTTTCCAGCATTAAATTTTCATACACTTTCCCTTAGCAACTTCATGTATTAAATTCGTATTTACGATCACACTCATTGGTAAATGGAATTAATAATGAGCTTATATAAAGAATCACTTTTCACGTGATTCTTGTTCTATAAGCGAGAAAGTTTGTGAAGCTGTTCGGAAACATTAGCAAAATCCATGTTAAGATACATTGAGGAAAGCAAAATTTACGCGGTGGATACACATTCTATCATTTTACATTCTCCACTATTATAATCACAGCCTCCTTGTATTAAAAGCATCTCTTAAATACTACGTCTTTTATAAATATACCATTTTCTCTTAAACATACAAAGCCATCTATAGACGTAGTATAGAGAAAGTATTGTGATCGTGTCAAAAAATCGAAACCGAGATAACACCGGGAAAGGATGTTTCACGATGCCTAGAAACCGAAAAAAGTGTTTTTGGAAGGACGTCTGTCCGTCTGTCTGTCTGTCTGTCCGTCTGTGGACAAGCACAGCGAGTAAACGGTCCATTGTATTTTCTTCATTTTTTGAATTAAGGACTTTTCAAAATTTTATCGAACCGCCCAGAATTTTGGTGTTATAACTGATATATTAGGGGGACATTTCATGATTTTTTAAAATCTTGAAATAAAAATGTGAAATTGGAAACTCTTATCTGTGACTAATGAAATGGCTATATCCGTCTCCATTTTCAATTTTTCTAGATTACCTCCATTACAGTAGGCGATACATGAAAACCTACCACAGCAAAGTTGTAGAGAGAATTAAAAAGAACATTTTTTTGTTAAAAACATTTCTTTATAAAATTAATAGGTATCAAGATAAAAACGAAATAACATGACTTAAATGAAATTGCACAACACATTTTAATTAAAATATTAATATTCTTTTGTTGCCCATAGTAACAAGATTACTATAATCTAATTATTGTTGTGAAATGTAGTCAGTTTACCACAGTCGTAATGAACACATCAAAATCAATTAGAGCGAGGTGGCATAGGGTAATAGGGAAGAGGTCCTGGGTTCAAATCAAACCTCGTGGCCACCCAAATTTACCAGTAGGCTCTTGTAATAACTCATTCATGCAGCATGTCTCAATGTAGCAGCATTTTTGCTTTTTAGATTGAGGAAACCATGCAAACCCCAAGTTATTATTATTATTATTATTATTATTATTATTATTATTATTATTATTATTATTATTATTATTATTTCACGGTAAAAGCATTGAACGTAAAGATCGACCCTGATGCTTTCCGCTCTAGATCCTTGTTAGTTTTATGAAAATGTAATAAATAAATAAAATTGTCTCTATCATTTACTTTTTTCTGTACTAGCCTTTAACACGTATATGCGAGAAAATTTGTAGAACATACTTTTGCTCCGTTTATTTTAATAGTTTTTGTTCGTGCCAACTTCCATGGATACAGGCTGGAAACGCATAGAATGTAGTTCAAACACTGTCGAAATTTATTGGTGACATCTTCTGTTTTCTGTAAACAAATTCGTACCAGTACCACTTTTAAGAATGCAACCCTGATAGTACAAGCAGTAGCGTACTTATTTACTTTAATAAGAGATTTGACACTGTGCTTCATATAACAGATCGGTTCTATACTGGCCAATCAAGTCAATGAACATAAGGAGAGATTAATTCTATAGATCCCGAGATTTTTTTTATGACTGTTAACCGGTACCAGCCTACCTTTGATAGACCATGTTGTGTCCTTTCCCATTACCGTATATCTTTCCACTAGCCAACATAATGCCACTTGTGCAATTAATTTAACACGAATGAATTTTAGATCAGTTGACATGACTTGTGAATTGCATAATGTATACTGTGTCATTTCATGTGCATTTTTTCTAAAATAAATCACACACAGTGTCAAAATTTTCAACTAGGAGAAAATTTGTAAAAATCTAGATTCGGTTTATTCTGACGCATAACAACTTTAAAACGGATTTTACATTTACGTTGAACTCTTACAGCAATAAGTGTAATAGACAACCTAAAAGTACTTTCTTCTTTACCTTTCGATATTTTTATTACCTTTTGTAAATGGTGGGGATAACTTTCAAAATGTTCGTTCTCATTGCCAAGCAAAATCACAAAAAAAAAAGCACGATAGCTTAAATAAATTTACTTCCGTCATTTTTTGCACAGGATTTACTGCAATTTTGTTGAAACCTTTCTAGGTTTTTAGTAATATGTTGCTTTTGCTCAAAATACCTGAGGATAGCTAACCTCCATTTTTAACAATGATCAGAGCAATAAAAGAAATACTGATTCTAAGTTTAAGTAAAACTAGTAAACCTTTCTCACTTTGCTCCTTTTGACAAATACCCTGTTGTTTAAAATAGAATAGGCTACTAACATAAAAATATAACAAATTTAATACCTAAAATAAAATAAAATAAAATATTCTACCATTAATGCGCATTGCATTCGTCAACAAACTCTTTCTTATGTTCTTAAGTTTCAACATTGGGGTGCGCAAATACGGTATCAAAGAAGCCCACTAGGCTCCTTACGGTATATGATCGTAGTTTTGAAATCCTAACATGCAAAAGTTACTGTTTAGTCGTAGCTCGTATAGAAATGCCTACTTGCATCCGTGTTTAATTGTTAGATAAAAGGCGGAATCTAAATTTAGAAGGTGCCAGTGGAAAGCATGGAGCAGTTCATTCATTTTATTTCTTGTAATGAAGAAAGTCTACGATATATCAAATGCAGAACATATAAGATGTTATTGAGAGATACTAGGATTTTGGGAGTACGGCAGAAATTTTTAGGAATCCTACGGATTTAGTAACATTTGAAATATCCAACTTTAGAATTAATTGTTCTTTACTCACTAGGTCAATAAATAAATAAGTAAATTTATTCATATTCGAGAAACGGAAATCGGATTATTTTTTCTTATATTATTTTCTTTACTTGTATTTTAATGAGAGAAGCAAAATATTAACCACAGCCAAATGTCTCAGATATATAATGCAAGTTACACGCGAAACTAGATCGCATAGGCGTAAGAAAATATGAGTTACTTGAAAATCCCGTTTAAATGTGCATGTCATTTCTATGTAGTATTCGACTGGTAAACCTACTACTCAAAATAAAAATAAATTAAAAGTCTGGACCCTAAAGAAAGTTTTTTTTTTTTTTTTTTTTTGTCCGGCGGATCACAGTATTCTCTTACATACAGAAATATTTACCATTCCCATCTTTATTTTATGAATTAAGTTATTAAGCCTACTCTATTAATATCTTATTTCCATCATCAGCAGCATAATTAATATTTAAACTCACAGAGTACCAGCTGCCTACAATATTAAGTGTTATTTTCTATTAATAGGATGGTTAAGAGCTCATCCTATATCCTAACCATAGATGGCCACGATTTTAAGTATTTTATAAATACATTAATAAATGTGAATAATTTAAATAACCTGTCAGTAATTGTTAGTATTATTATATATTAAAATATTATACCTAACTTCTAATAAATTGTTTAAAAATTATTTTAAATCCTAATTTACCACTTTACAACAGCAATGTACATTTTTATAAATATACGGATACAATTTAAACAACATTCAGTTTGCATTACGTGTATTATCGTGTATTATGGTTAAATGAACCTTAAGAAAAATGTCATGTGATTTTTTTCATCATATACGAGTAAAAGGGACAGTTTTAACTATAATATTGAATGACGGTATAACAAAAGGAACAACCAAAACTAAACTCCGTGGCGCTATATCCCTGAAGGGTTTAGGCCTACCACCCGACCGCTGCGTCATCTACCATAGGCAGCTGGCAGGATTGGGAGCATGTGGTCAGCATGTCGACCCCCACGGCCATTAATGGTGGTTTTCGTGACGAAGACGCTATTTCTCTATCAAGTACCCCCTTGGTTCGTATCACCAGGCTGAGTGCACCCCGTTCCAGACCTCCCTACCTCAGAAATGTCCGAGGAAGTACCGGGAATCGAACCCAGGCCTGCGGATCTGTGGTCAGCGATGCTAACCACGAGACCGCGCAGGAAAGCAATAAAACTGTGTTACATTTCGGAGCAATTATGCAACAACAAAAAAGTATTCTGAAAATAATATTCTCAGTATAATATTGTAAACTGCAAATTCAATTAAATATGTGCACTTTTCAAAAGTTTTCTGAGCTTGATGTCCTTCCTGTTATTGAGATACCTAAGATCTATTTCGCCTCATTACATGGCAAACTGAGTGTTTGTTTACGAATGTTTAGCCGTTTACCTAACATTTCTTCTCTTAATACATTGTTAGGCTATCATTATTACATGGAAATAAAAAGTTTACGTACATGTCCTACATTAAGCCATGTATTTTTTAAGTCTAATGACAGTAGGTCTATGACAACATGTCATCGTAAAGTAGGATCACTCTTGCAGTAAGAATATCTTAATATGTTTATAAATTACTTACAAAGCCAGTTTATCCCTAGGATGTACGAATTAAGTAAAACGTGGTTATTATAATACAGTTAGACTGATGGAACAAACAAAAAATCTTGCTCTCATGGGAAAAACATATTTAGAGAGTACATTTTGACCAACTTAACAGAAAAGGGTATCTTGATGGTTTATGAAGGGGAAAAAATAAGACATTGGGCACAACTACATTCCTATGAAAGAAGGGCCTCTCGGCCGGGTGGCTTCTTGATCTCATTTCCTTACCTATGGCGTTTGGTCCCTCTGTCGCTTTGCCAATGTGCTAGTGGGTATCGGCCTTCCTTCTCTCAATCTTCAACACTTAGACCACCATTACTATACCTATACATAAATATAGGGTCTTTTGCTGCCTACCATTTTCCTGTGCCCCTTACTTACAAATATGTGAAAAAAAGGAGATCGTAGCTGCATTACTCACGAACTAAATAAGAGCTTATAAACGCGTCAAAAAAAATCGGCATTGACAGCATCGATAATGCATAACAATGAGATGAGCCAATGAGGTTGTAGGAGAATATCCTACGCCTTACGCCAAGAATCAGATCGGAGACTGAGCTGGACGAACTTTATTAAAAAAAGATCACTTAATGGCACGTCGTCTTATATTTTGAGACTACTCTTTTTACTTTGACCTCTGACCCTGTACTTGGCATTGCATGTGTGAAACGTGGTGTCTAGCCCTAGCTCCTTAGCATTGCAGTTTTAAGTTTTACTAAACGAAACAACGTTAAAAATGTGTCCCTAGGTGCAAGGTTTATAATTAGGTGCGAAATTATATGTAATACAGTACTCATACCTCAGAACACGTAATTCATGGTCATAACATATAACTGACGGCCATCTTATGTGGGTAAACATGTTAACCAACACGACAAACCTCACAGGAAATATAATATGGCACATTTTCGAAACGCGTGAATTCTGTATGCCTACTAAACTAATACCACTGTTCATAACCTAACCGAACCTAACCATAAATAAAATTTACAATTTACAATTATTACCGAGGAAGAGTCCTGTAAAATTTAATAGTAGATATTATTGCGTAGTAGACGTTTTTAGACAATAGATTTTCGTATAGTAAAAAGGTAAAGTGATCCCTATACAGGCCATGGAGGCCCAGAGGGTTCCAGGAGGTTGAGGCTCCCAGATTTTGGACATTCGGCACATGAAGGTGGTAAGGTTGTCAGCCTTACGCACCGGCCGCCTTTACCCCCAGGATTGCTCCTGGTACTCATTTCTGTTAGAGGCTGAGTCGACCCCAGGGCCATAGTGCCACCAGAAGGATTAGGCCAATTGAAAAATCTCAACGACCCCATCGGGAATCGAACCCGCGACCTTCCGGTTTGTAGCGCAGCGCCTCAACCACTAGGCTACGGCGTACCCCATTTTCGTATAGTACACATTATTATTTAGTAGACGACCTTTTATCTTTAGACTTTTTCCTGTGGACATTTTTCCACCTGAATGGACCTATGGACCACCTGAATTATGGTCGTTCTTTTCTCTTTGTTTCTCCAGGGTGTTCATATAATGCTCGTTTGGGTAAACTGCTTTCTGGCTTACGCATAAGATAACCAGCCATTTTGAGTCTGCCTCTATTAATGAAGGAAACTTTACCCGGCTCTCCATACATTTCCAACAATGATTCTTCAATGGTTCTTCTTCTGAACTTACTATTTTCAAAATAGCGACCTGTATATTTCAAAGAATTACCCAAAACCGCTAATATATTTTCATTGTTTGTTGTTAATACCCAGCATACACAACTACTGGCCTTACTGTGCTTTTGTAAATCATTTTTTTGCGGAGCTCTGGATGAGGCACTAATTTTCAACAATTTTCAAACTCCAGAAAGACACCTATTACCAACATTATTCCTGTCTTTTTTAATTATGTTTTCTCACTTATTTGTTATCATTGTACCTAAATATTTAAAACTTGTGCAATTTGGAACTCATGTTGAAAGAAGACTTTACCATCCTGCTTCTCTACGCCTCATATAGAAGTATTCATAAATTTTGCTTTTTATTTAATTTATTTCCAAGTCAACCTCCCTTCCTTCTTCCTCAAATTCCTGTTCCTTTGTTCCTGCGATCATGACTATTTTATCTGCAAATGCTAGACGCTGGCTACTTGTACTTAAAGACTTTTATTGCTTTTTCCAGGACTAGATTAAATATGATTAGGGAGAATGGGTCACCTTGTTTTAGGTCATTTTACACTTCAAACTCTTCGAATAGTTCTCTACCCAGTTTTAGTCGGCACGTAAAATCCTTCCCAGTCATCTTTATTAACCTTGTTAACTTCTTGGGTAGTTCCAGCCAGTGCATAACAGTCAGGGTTTCCTCTCTTTAGGTGTCACGTGATTTTCTGAAGTCAAAATATAAATGCTGTAGATCTACATCATTTTCATACATTTCTTCTAAGATTATTCTGAGGTAAAAGATATGGTCAATTGTCGAACAGCAGGACCAAAATCCATTTTTACACTCTCCAATTATCTTTTCAGCTCATTTAATTATGCAACCCAACAATTTATATAAATTATACTCTACATGAATTGTATTTAGTTTTCAAGAAAGACTTCGTGTTTCATTTGACCTTAAAAATTATAATTTTTGCTATTACGCAATACTATAATATAAAAACCCGTAATTGTAGGCTATAAATTAATCAATAATATTTATTATTTTAATGTAGGCAAATTTAGAAATCATCATGAAATTGGTTATGCTATTAACGGATTTTTGCAGACGTGTATTGGCTATTACAAGTACAAAAGGATTCAGATATACTTGTCCGATTTCTGTTACATAAAAAGAGATTGTCACGTTAAACAGGTATTTACAATATTTACAAATTGAGATTTCTTAAAAACGGGCGATGGTAAATCTTGAATTTGTTTAGACAACTTATTAAACAGTTTCATTCCAACTTCTTATTTTTTTTCCTAAGGCGATCAATAAAGTATAAATAGGCGAAGCTTGTGTCATGGGGTACTTGTTGATGCTTACAGAAATAATTTTAATACTTATTTAATAATAAAGACATTTAACAGGTATACATGAAAGAGCGCGAGTGTAATTTCTTTGAAAAACGGTTAAATAAGACTCTTGCCTTTGAAGTACAAAGATTAGTCTATAATTACTTATTGAGCAAAAATAGCGTTCCACAGTTAACAGAATTTCCCCAAAGAAAAACTCCACGCATTAAAGAAGTTGGGTTTACAAGCAAAATACACTAAGTCAACAGCATTTCCATTGTAACCCCACGCAACACAGAATAATAAATGGAAATTAAAAAGTTGTTATTTAGAATATATCTTATTTGTAAAATTGCAAAGCCAGCATCATTTCACTTCTTAGCCAAAACTGCATTTAACTGTTCCAGTTAAGGAGGTTATCGAGATATACCACTAAGAATTTTACGAATGAATAACAGTACTGTTAAAATTATATAAATATTATCGTCGACTAACCTACTACTGAACTAGACACATACAGTTTTGTCAACATTCAGTACAAGTTTGTTTATATCTCACCAGGTTTTGACTTGTGCAGACACGATTTCCAATTTATTAACATGGTCTTTCACCTGATGTCACTATAGCAGTATCCTTGCGTATAATAAACATAAGTGGACCCAAGATAGAACCCTGAGGCACACCCACATTTATCTCATAATTATTATAAGAACTATTAAAAACTTTGACAAACAAAGTATGTCTCGTTAAATCTGAAGTCAACAATTTTAAACACATTCCTCTAAAACTTAATGCTTCAAGTATTGGGCAAAGAAAATTGGACATCTAACGTATCAAACGCTTTGGTAAGATAGAAAAACAAAATTAATCCCTTTGTCAAGCAATTTGTAAATATAGTTATTAAAGTAATATAATGCTGGAATGATGTGTGAGTCACGTGGAGAATTTAATGTTGTATCGGCACAATGCCAAGGTAGCTCAATGGTAGAGGAGCGGCACGGAGAGCCGAAGATCCTGGTTCAAATCCCGGCTATGGCTTTGAATTTTTCAGTCTAACAACCTTTCTAATATAATGCTGTCTCAGTAGATCTATCCTTTGTGAAGCCATGTTGAGTTCATTTAAAATGTTAAATTTGAACAAATCCTTTTCTCTTATACTTCAATCTTTCAAAAACTTCTGATAAAGTATTTAAAGTGTAAATATGCCGGTAATTGTTAAGGCTATTATCACTCTTTTTGTGGACTGGAATAATTAGTGCTATTTTGAGAGAACAAGGGAAAATACCAGAGTGCATATACTGGAATTTTACTTTTAATTATTCATAGAACCATTTCTAACTGAAAACTCACGAAGAGATCCCACTTTGGGACGAAATAATGATTTAAAACTTTTTTTATATCAAAGGGTTGCATCATTGAGTGATTTGGAGTTTGATTTATATAAGGCTCTTAGTTTAGCAGTATCAGTGACGTAGTGACACAGATAGATGGGGATATTTTATGGAAAAGTAAGAAGCTAATTGGCTGATGAAAATTCGGTAATATGACATTCAGATTGCTATAGATAGGTTCCGTCCCATACTTACCCCTCGCAAAGAAACATATGCTATCATAATAGTGTATAGTATTTTCATTCAGAATGGACGCCTACAATGCTAATAACATTGTTTATTATTTATTATTTAATTTTCGCACGAAATTTCTTGCTTCAGCAGCAAAGAATAATGTCGTTCAAACGCTTTTTCTATGGCGAATGTAATAATTTGCAATACATATCTGTCCGCCGCCGTGGATGAGTTGGTAGCGTGACTGCCTTCCACCCTGGCGATTCCCGACCAGGACGGGGATTTTTCAGCGGTGGAAAGTTTCAGGACTAGGTGTTGTGTTGTGTCCTTTCATTCCCATCCCGCGAGAGGCAAAGGCAAATCTCCGCGGTATCATCCTTGCCTGAATCACCTAAATGACCTGAGTCATGGTCATCACCCCAAGGCTTCGTCCCGGGTCTGGACCTGCCTTTGGGCAGAACACTCATCAACATCATCACATATCCACTAATACACTGATTCATTAAAGACATTTCGTTGTCAAGTTAACACAGAATAGAATCGTTTACTGTGTTTTGTGTCTAGTATGCTGGTTTCCCTTTATCGTTGATTAAATTAAGTGTTGACTTGACTAGAATTTTGAAAGATGTTTGATAAGCTCCATAAAATAAATGTATTGTGCCCATTTAGATGTTATTGTTTTATGCTGATAATGTAGTGTCTTGTGTTGATAAATTCTAATCTACTCATAGAGTAGATCATTCGGTGAAAGCTTTAAAATATCATATAGGAATAATAATCACTTAATCATTACAGATCTGTCCGCAAGCAATATGAAATAGTATTATAGGTAAGTTTAATACGACCGATTTTGTTTGACCAAAATTATATGACTAAGTTTTGAGTTTTTAGAATATATTGTAATTTATTGATCAGAGATACGACCCTCTCTACTCGGCGATAAGCTATTAGTAAGTTCTCGTCTTTGGCAATAGAAGCAGACGACAAGTCATGTAGGGAATCAAGCAAGCAGTGCTTGTCTTAGGCGTTTAACTTCAAAGCAATGCACATTTAAACTCACGAAATGAACTCGATTTATTATTATATTAAAATTAATTTGAACAGGTTTTATTTTATTTTAAATAAAAATGAGGTCGTTTATTGTGCAGTTTGAATTCCTGCCTACAAGGCCTGAAAATAGTTCCGTGTATGATATTAAACGGTGCCACAACAGTGTTATAATTAAATTTTGTCACATTTTTTCCTTAATAGTACAAAAACCTACAAATACAATGCAGATTGTAATAATATTAGATACCATTATGATACTGTTACGTCATAAATAAGCATATTGTAGTATGGATGAACAACAAATAATTTATATCACACAATAGGTTGAATAGTATGTAAGTAATAAAAAAAAATCAAAATTACACGAGTGAAAGAAAGTAAACTAGGTTTCAGATTAAATGTAGTTACGTAAGAGAACCTTCTCCATCTTAACTAATAACGTTTCTGTATAATATGAGATGGATACAGCGAAATATTATGTTGGCTTATGATGGGTCTGTGACTTTATCATTACATATCGTGGGCTTAAAAGGAGAAGGTATTAACTCCAAAAATGTAAAAAATGACTTATTATTTGTAATAAGTACAACAATTGTGCTCTATGCACAGGGAAAACGAACTAAATCCTACCCCATACAGTTCCTAAGCAATGAAACTGTCACAAACTCCTAAGTCCATTACACACAGAATGTTTTCAGGGAAAAAGAATTAAGTCCACTTCATACCTTTTGCCTGTATACCTACATGTCAAATACAACATAACTCTACAGGCAGACTGATTTAATTCGGTAAGTTGATTGACCACCTGCCACGGTAACCACCATTAAGACCGTGGGTGTGGGTGCTGACCACATGCCCCCAATCCTGCCATCTACCTATAGTAGATTACGCAACAGTCGGGTGGTAGGCCTAGTCCCTTCAGGGATGTAGCTCAATAGAGTTTAGTAGTTTAGATCATGTTGATTATCAAGCACTGATTTCAGAACCTGCTGTGGAAGATAGTACAAGCGATGAGTCTGAAGATGATTGTTAGAATGATACTGGACAGTGTTCATGTAGCTTCTGAATAGTAAAACCATAATTACACACCTTAGAAAGCCTTTAATTAACAATTTGGTGGTGCTAAGTTTGTTTCCATCTATGTTTAACAAAATTCTTTGTAATTCCTACCAGTAATAACCTATTTTTCCATTTTTGGTCTTAATTTCATTAAATTAGACCCTAAAAGAATTATGAAAACATAATTTTATATGTAAAATGTGTTTTAATTTTAATAAAAAAAAATTAATGTAACAGATAGATGTGTTATTTAATTACAAAATGTACAGGTGATTTAATTCATAACCTGATTTTTCATATACATTCCAACTTTAAAATTGATTTTTCTCCAAAAAACATTTTGGAGTTAATTCCTTTTCCTTGTAAGCCCACGATATAGAATACGTGTAAAATATATTAGTTTAATTGTATGTTATTTATAATAAAAACACGAGGAGCTGCTGCTACAATTTTCTATGTTGTATTCACTTGATTAGTGTTATATCTCGGTGTAGCCTACAACATTATAATATAATATTTTAAGCAATAAAAGATAAATTTAGTTCATTTTGAAGCCGGATAGCCTACACAACTTTAATAATACCAGCGTAATTTATGTCTTTTAATAATCCGTATTTCGGGAACTTTACTAATAGGCTATTAAGAGCAATTACTTTCTATCACCATAAAAAGTAAACAATATACATTACAATTAATGCTATTTGTATGTGAATGTGGAATGTCAATCCTGAAATTGAGATGTCCTCAGAGAAACTGAACAAATGATGCGGGTGTTGGGAGCAGGAATAGGTTTCGGTACAGCTTAGCTTTTGTAATGACCATTCTATTTTGTTAAGTGTATAAGTAAAAGTAAAGTGTTCCCAAAACAGGCCTTGGAGGCTTCCAGGAGATTGAGGATCCCAGATTTTTAGACATTCGGTACGTGGAGGTGGTAAGGATGTCAGCCTTAGGCACCGGACGCCTTTACCCCCAGGAATGCTCCTGGTACTCACTGCTGTTAGAGGCTGAGTCGACCCAGAAGGATTAGGCCAATTGAAAAACTCCAACGACCTCATCGACCTTCCGGTTTGTAGCGCAGCGCCTCAACCACTATGCTACGGCGTACGGACGAAATTGGGTGCAATGGCATACAATCCAATTTGCTGCTTGTAGAAATTTGAGCAGCTACTGGATTCTGGACATCGGCTTAAGTTAGCTCGATTTATGTGGGGCATGAAAATCGACTATGTTTCTATGCACTTACGGGAGGGCAACATATCAATAAGTGGACGCAAGTTAGAGCATTAAGCTATTTCTTGTCATTCTGCATTAAAGACCTAACAGATAGCTAGAATATAGTGTGGAAATTATTTATTACCAATTACTTCTTAGCTCGTTTCCTGATAAAGGTTCTTTTTCTTAATAATAGTCAACACGTCTAACTATCCTATTCAAACCATAAAACCATAACAACGCTATATCAGGAACTGGCATAAAATAATTATCGTTATTTGTTACAATACAACCTTAACTTTTTAGGTTGTATTGTTTCAAATACAACTCGACCCTGTAATATTTATTCATAAAGCACATCTAAAACACACAAGGCAACAGGCTGCTTCAAATTTACGGAGTTCTTATTACCCGAAAGAATATTAAATGGGTCAATTAAGAAATTCTTAGTCCACCGCTGTGACGTAGGGTATGCATTGGCTCCTCTCACGCAGGAGACCCGGGTTCGATTCCTGGCCAGGACAAGATACCTAGGTGGGGCTTTTTCTGGGGGTTTTCCTCACCTGTGAGACAAATGTCAAGTGGTCCCCAGATATCATCTTCATTCCATCCTCGCCTTGTTTGGAGTGAGTGTGTGACTGGTGTGTCTCGTCTTATGTGTTCGTGTTGTCTCTGAGGTGGCCCCGGCATTGGGCTGTTCACTCATCCGCGAGGCCCTCCATGTCCTTGTCTGGTGAAAAAAGTATGTATGTGATCCAAAGATAATCCCTCTCCCGACAGGTCGTGGCCCTGTAAGGCCCGAGCGGCTTAAATCCTAAAAGGGAGAGGTAAAACTAAGATAAAGAAAAAAAGAAAGAAATTCTTAACATAAAATTCAAGCGTACATCATCCTTTATCCTTGTGTATATGGCATTGTAAAATACCCAGAGTTGACAACGAAGTTTCTAATTATGTCTTATGTTGACTTCATAAGCAATGTTCTGCCACGTCAAGTCATGTTATCGATGTTCTAACATTATAAAGAAGCTATTGAATAAAGAGCAGAATGCATGAGAATTGGTAATGTTTGAGATCGAAGATGTTGATCTGAAAAATTGTAGAAACAACTTAAATTATATGTTGTTTAGTGCAGAAATATGCAATGAAGTCCTTCTATCAGAGGCAGTAAATTATATGTTTTTATTTATCATTGGTAGTGAACTGTTGTAAGTCAGAAAATGTTTCTCCAGCTCAATAACCTAGCAGTTTTAATTACTAATGCATTTTCCACCTTCACAAATGCAACTACACTGATCGAGGAAACCGATCACTTTTAGTATAACCTACCGAAACTTTTTTGAGGTCAATGAACCTCAACTTGTACCCGAAACAAAACCCTTTCAAACTAAAGGTTGAATTATAAATGAATTAGGTCAGACACACTTGCTAAATTACAGACAGAAAGTTGCATGCAATCTGCTACTTAGATTCAAAATGAAAAGTTTTGAACGTGGTATTTTATCACTAATGCGATATTTATTTCAAAATTTGTTCTTTACAGCATAAAATGTATTTGCCGAAGAATACATGCCGCTTGTTTATAAAAGAAATGCTTGCCGATTCAGGGAGTTCAGTTTGCAGTATTGATTTTTGAGCGAAGATATAATAGGATCTGCTTCTGGGATAATATATGGCAATGACAGAACAATAAGGATTTAAAATGGTTAATATCTGGAGTCGGAGAGTTTTCAGAAAACTATTTTTGGAGTGCATTTATAAAAATATATTCATTTGCTAATGAAAAGGTACCATCGAAGCGGAGCTATTTGCATTTTATTTTTATTATATTAAACGAAACCTTTAGGAACACTTAAGAATGTATCGTATAGGCCTAATCATAATATTTTTAACTTTAAATAGGCCAACAAAACCGAACCCGTTAAGTCAGATCCTGAAACAGCAAAAAATTGAAGAAAAAAACAACTTTTGGAACTGCATATATTATTAAAATAATCCTTATTTTTAAGTTAATTCTTACAAAAACATTGCAGTTGATTCAATGTTATATGAAAAAATAATAGTGTTATAAAGTAAGTGTTGCATTGGTATTGATCGGGTCACATTAAATGCGCACTTGGTGTGCGGTTACCTTTAAAATATTTTAACTGCGCAAAGGAAACATAACTGGGAACTCTTGAAATGCTCACAAGACTAATTAAATTTTTAAAATTGCTGGGAGTAACATTTGTCGAAAATGTAATATTAATATCGATAAAGTAAAACTCATCAAAATTATATTTATATTTATGAGAATAACTTCTGTCAAAACATACATTAATTTTTAGCGTGGTGACACGAAACATTTTTTAAACAATCCAACCAATTTATTTCTCAAAGTAAGTCTGTAAGTAACTACAAGAATAACAACTTTGATAAGTCGGCCATAGCCCTCCACTCAGCAAAGACTGGACACGCTATCGTTTTTGATGGCACCCGCCTCATAAGTAGAGAAGAAAGATGGTGGCCGAGAAGGGTGAAAGAAGCGATTGAAATAGCGAGAAGACCCCAGAACATCAACGGGGATAAAGGCCTGGACTTGCCGAAAACCTGGCAACCCCTTCTTCGACACCACCATGATGCAGCAGATAGGGATAATGGAGCTCCGACCAACCGCTGCTGTCGACCGACCAATCCCAGAGCTCCAACAGATGCCTCTTCTGTGATTGGCCGGACGCCCGCTACTGCTCCGCAACACCACACGGATATATAAGACCCCGATGCCCGGCTTAGTCAGTGACTTTTTGGCCCTGAAGAAGACAGCAACATGGCTGTAGAAACGTTGGCATCTCATCACTCGACGCGGCGCTACCCGGACAGCCTAGACAATGAATATTTCTCAAAGTCATGACGCGACCTTCTTCAAACTAAATAAATATATATATATATATATATATATATATATATATATATCTTTTTTATTTATTAATTAATCTGTACATGCCAACTTGAAAATTTTAAAGTGGACATAAGACTATAAAATTTATATATTTAATGTATGTGGTTGTGGAGCAATGAACATCTTAGTAAAATTTGAATGGAAAAACTCGCAGGAATCTGTTCTTCTATCTGACGATGTTTGTTGTTTTGTGCAGTTAAAGTAGACACCCCCCCCCCCCCCCACCACCACTACATAGACGTGTGCGCAATTCAAGGGCCACTGGATGCAGTTTTTTCAGCATAGGTTTTATCATGTTCTCATTAATCGCCGCAAGATGGCGAAACCTATGCTGAAAAAAATAACTGCTCACTAGATGATCATAATAATCATTTTCCTTGCCGCTGTTGGCATTTAGTTATGCCCCATAAGTGTACATGAGTAAACTTCACTTTTCCCTATCTTCTTGACATAATTTTACGTATTTCCTGTTGTGAGGATTATTATGCAATTCTTTCCAACTTCTGCAGTCAAAATTAGATTTTATTATGGAAATTTTTAGAGCAATAACCAGTTTAAATCAGTCAAAATTAGCATTTAACATTTATAACATCTTAAAAGATTGGCAATGTTGGTGAAATAATATAACTATAGCCTACCTTCTTCGGAAGGCTCACCAATTCAGTTGTTGTGGATAAGATCAGTTCTGGGCCCTATTTCATAGAACTTTTACACTCATATTATTAGCAAATACATAATAATTTTAGTTATTATTATTAGTCTTCTGATTCATAAATTAATAGTATTTTCTAATAACATTAGTTAAGAGTGCATGGCTTTAAACTATTAGTAAATATTGCTAATATTAGTAGTAATCTGTTTCATAGACTGCAGAACTAATAAAATTTATTTATAATATTAGGTGTTTGTAGAAAATGAATCACTCTTTTTTAAGTATCAATTCAGAAAAAGCTTACATACGCTATCAAAAGAATTTTTGTTATAACAGGTTTTTAAGATTTGAGGTTAGGTTTTAGTACATAAGCCTACTGCTATCTTGAGTAAGTGCCTGGCAGATTTATTCATTCTTAGAGCTAGTTAGTATTTGTTACATTTATGAAGATGTATGTAGGTCATGCCGTTTTGAAAAAGTATTGACAAAAAGACTAAGAAGGGAAAAAACACATACAACAATCCAGACATAACCTCCAAATCAATCATCTGACTAATGAACTAATAATATGAGTGAGGAGATTTATGAGTAGTGCTCATATTTCTATGAAACAAGATTTTGTTAAATAATAAATAATATTAGGACTTCTAATATTATTAACTAATATTATTAGCAAGTTCTATGAAACAGGGCCCTGGAAGGATATGTCAGATACACAACATTCATATATATTAAATCTTAATTCAATTCTACAGGAGGATTTTGTGGAACACTTTGAGAATGGATTAGGCTTACTGAATTTTGAAACAATAATTCATTTTTAAACAAACGTCTAGATAAGTAAATGCGAATTTTGGTACTTAACACTAGAAATATGCACTTTTAATTTATACAAATCTTCTTTTAAATGAAATGTGGATAAGGCGAGTTTAGAAATCCATATTTCATATGTTTGCTTCAAGAATTTAGACAAGATGAGTCTGCTGTAGAAAGGTGTATTTCTTGTACAATGGTGCAATTGATAGTGATAATACTCGTATAAAGTAATGAGCTGAAATGAAACACTCCTGTATTACTGCTTGTCATGGGAGTGAAGAGATTCTACGTCAACGTATTTAAGACATGGAAATAGTTCTATATTTTGATACGTTACAAAGATTTAACAAATTATATTCAAAGGAATTAATTTAAGCAAGTGGTTAAATACCATATGTCATGGTATGTCTGAGCTGTATCCTGTATTTGAGATTTCATGTAATGCAATGCGTAGAAAGAGATTACCTGACTATGAATTAAAGCGTTCCTAGATCGAAGTTCAGGTACCTTATTGTTATTATTATTATTATTATTATTATTATTATTATTATTGTTATTATTATTATTATTATCTTTTTCTTATTATTATCTAGAAATAAGAAAAAATTATAATTGTTCCACTGAAAAGTCAAATTGCACATCTTCAGCTGAGAATTCATAAAGTGCTAACTTAAAAGTCCATCATCAGATCTGTAGTGTTCACGCTGCTTTTCATGTTCCTACTTAGAACTCATAGGTCTGAGATTAATCCGCCGAAGTAGGAACATGACGCGCAGTGTGAACACTACAGATCTGATGAAACATGTCGACTCAAGAGAAGTTTTACATCTAGAATGCTATGCATACTGTGACCGTTAAATTTAATTATATTTTTATTTACTTTACAAAAAATATGACAGTGGTTTATAATACGTATGTAGAGCAATTTGTGAATTGATTGTGATTTAAACTTATGTACATAATCATATGAGGTAATGGTGGTTACTATATACTTTATACTTAAAGTTCAATCGGAAAAATGAAACATATTGAAGAATTAACAATGTGTTACATAATCTTGGTGTTCTTTGAAATTCCATTCTCTGTATTAAGAGACCACCCCTCGTAAAGACCAATTTAGCCTGGAACCATCGATGGTCTTTAAATAGAGATTTTTACTGTAAATTCATAAATGTTTCGTATATTATCTCATATTGAGATTTAAATATATTTCGTTATGAACGTCGACTCATTTTTAGTGACACAGAATTCGTTTGCCTAAGAAGCAAAGGATGTTTTATTCTCTATTCAATTTTAAAGTATGTTGATCAAGATTTAAACAAAATTGTTTCTGCCTTCAAGTGTTATATACATTTGACCTACATATTCCTCATAGTAAATTATCAGTAGAAAACATAATTTACATTAATACAGCATATCAATGTTTAATTCGCAGAACGGAAAAGGGGCATGGCAATATAAATATTGCACTGAAATATTTTCATAAACAAAAACATTAAATACATAGGCTAATTCAGTTTCTTACTTATAATTATATCAAAATGTAATTTAGAAATGATCTAACAATGCTTTGGCAACCACTCCAGTTCTGGTATTTAATCGTACAAGCTAAATAAAAATAGGATCACATTTCTTCCAATGTGATCAGTTTATCCCTGTTGAAGTAACATAAAGTAAAATTGAATTCGCAAAAAACAGTTTCACAAAAATTAAAAATAATCAATATCACAGGACCATAGTTTAAATAAATTTTAATATTTCGGCTTCATTCGAGTTCTCGGTATATTATTTTTAAACTCTTATCCGTTTCCTGTCGGACGGCGATGGTTTCAGAAATTAATAAAAAATACATAAATGAAATAAAGATTTTATATTTTACGAATCAGCATATCACAGTAAAATTACCCAACAAAATGAATTTCGTTCTAATGGACCAATAAAAGATCATGAGTATGATCTATGTAGCCATTTATAGTAGCTTTCCGGGTTCATTCCTCTTGAGCTTCTCTTGGTCAATAAATTAGCTTGAAATTTTCAAATAGGCCAATGAGAATTATTGTAAAATCAGGTTATGTGTAATAGTTTCGCATCATGCCGCGAAGTCCAAGATCTCGTCCCTGTTTTCGAGAATACAAAGAACTTCATATTGAAGACTATATATCTTACTGGTATGTATATACCTTTATTGTATTACATAATCTTTGATTTGAAAGAAAATCTCAAAATGAACTTTTTTTCTTGGCATGGAAATATTTAGCCGAATACCACTCGTGCTGAAATTTACTTGGGTAACTTAATTCCGCTTTTCAACTCATGTTTCTTGTTAAGGTAAATTCAATTAAATTGCCAGTAAAACCATCAGCACTGGTGGTATGATATTACTGTAGAAAGTATATGAAAAGGCTTCAGTCTTTATCTATTAGTGGGTACTTTATTATTGCAAATTGCTAGACTGCATAGACACATTAAAGTCACAGAAAATATATAAACAATGCTGAGAAGTTAACTAACATTAAAAATAAGTCTCTCATATCTGAAGGGATAGAAGAAACGTAGTCATTAAAGTTTATAAAACAGGATTTTCTATGTAATCGAATCCATCAAGCTGTACCTGACTTCGGTGTATGGTTTGTAAATAAACTCCATAAAGTGGAATGGTAATTAGTAATTATATTTTTAATTTAAGAAATTAGATAAACATTAGGACTACAATTTTTTCTGCCCCAGAATATGGAGTGAAATTTGTGGGTTGTATCCTCGAAATGTTCTTCAAACTTTAAAATCGTAGAGAAAGAACTCTAGTACTCCCATTCGTAAACGGAGGGTAAAATTAATATTAATGCATCTAAAGCTCCAAAAATAAAAATAAAAAGGAGACAGGTCGAAATAAGTGAACATATATAGATTTATAAACAAATACAGGAGGAATGAAAAACAATTAAGATAGAAAAAGGAACACATTGTTCAATGGGCATTTTAAGTCATTCATTGAGAAAAGAATATCATATTGAAGCCTTAGAAACCACTGTTATTAAATAGCTAAAATAACAAATCTACTAATACACTAATTCCCAGTACTTACTAGCTGTAAATAAATTGTTTTCAGAATATAGGAAGATACAAGTCTTTCGTATAAGATGTTGATATACCATTCCACTTTATCGAGAGGTACGCTATAGATTTTAGTCTATACTCTGGTCCAGCCTACTGCCACCTTCTGTAATTGCATACATACAGGGCACCAATTAGTCTCTTTATACTGGACAGATAATTGCCCTCCAAAACTGTTATGACTAATGTTATACAAGCAGGGTAAAATAATGTACATAAGTAAGCAGAACTAGACTAGAATAGCAAAATTACAAGGGAAATTATCTGAATGTAAAATGCAACATTCCCATCGTTGCCAGGATTTTCAGATGCCATATGGAAGGAACTGCCTCTGTTTAAAGATAAAACATTTACGTCAGAATAAGTTATATTGATTTACTCAAAATGAAGTTTCGTATCCTCAGGAGATCTACGCAATGTAAAGCCATGTCAAAGAAAGAGATGCCTAATAGAGACAGGTCTGCCCCTCATGCATAGGAATAAAGTTTTTTCGTCGGTAGAACGTGGCTGAGAACCAAAGATGGTTTATGTTATCTGCAGTAGCCGGATAAACTTATCAAACATAAAGACATAAAGGGTTTTTTGTATAATATTCACGTCATAGAATCTGCTAAATATGCTTCAAGTATAGATTTCAATTTCTGTACAAAAGCAAAGAGAACATAATCAGGTGATAAATCAGAATTAACGTAAGTCAATGTTAATTTACGTTATCTCTCTCTTTCTTCCCATACACATAATATACCCCATCTCTCCCTCCCCCCTCTCTCTCTCTCTCTCTCTCTCTCTCTCTTTCTCTCACTCACTCATAAACACACACATCATTGCGCAAAGTACTTAAGTAAATGGCAAAATGTTTACACTTAACAATACTTAAGCAACATCAAATAAAACAACTTACTGTTAATCAAGATATCCAATCAAACTATTTAATAAACCAATTTTCCTCACTAAATTTAAAGAAAGAAAAATTACTCAATAAAGAAAAACGCAAATCTCCATTACCATTACAAATATTAAAAAAAATACCTATCATTGGTAATGACACCAAGAAAGTATAAAATAAATACCAGCTTGCAATCGACACGATCACTCTGATATTTTTTTTCCAAATGAAATTATGAGGCATAAAACAACAACAAAAAATTTATATCACGAATCTACTAAAACAAATAAAAAATTATATCGAATTATAAAGCATATACGCAATGAAGTTCATTCTAATTTAAATTAAATCAATACGAATTATAAATATTACGACAAATTGTACATGTAAAGTCAAGGGACTTGGTGATGTCCATGCCCGTTTCTGATCATGTAACAAAGCCTTGAAAAGCCAGGGGTAGGCCAATTCGTACGGTTGGTGAAGCTATGTAGACCTCGTAAAATAATCATAAATGCACACTACTAAATCCTATTTATTTCCCAAGGAAGTTCGTTCCCATCGCAAGACTCTGTTTAATAATACTAATATGGAAACGTAACTTTGCAATGGCATAATAATGAAGGCAGTATCATTGTCAAAATAAAATAAATAAATAAGCCCGTCACAATCCCTTATAGGGCAAGGGCCTCCTACCATGGTAGGGCTGGCTCTGTACCAACAATAATTATACTCTCATCTGGAATATGAGTAGGAATTATATTCTGTGCGTCCATTTACCTCCATTGTATATGTCGAATAGCTCAAAAGTGTCTATAACTGAAGTGCTGAAGTAATTTAAGTCTTGTACTGTGTATGTCAACCAGACTGCATCTTGTGCATATTTGCAATATTTGTATGAGAAAGTCCAAAATATTATTTACTACAGTAATGTGAATTAAATTAACGATAATTTCGCATTCAATTAACACAGATTAAAATAAAATCTCAGAAAACTGCTTCAATGTCTTAAGAAACAATAGCTGACTGCAAAGAGCAATTGAACTTCCTTTCAAAATCTGTTCAGAGGCAATTTCAAAGAAATAAGGCATCTGAAATACTAACTACTAAAACACCAAACTTAATGTTACTATACTTTCAAGTTCGCTAGATTTAATAATTGCTGTTGCTTTATTCTTAAACTGCGGAAACAACTGGACGGACCATTTTGTTCATTTAAGTGATTTAAGTGACTTTTAGTATA